>CM064870.1:27545065-28218322 GCA_032719365.1 Prinsepia uniflora | reverse complement strand
TCTCTGGGCAGCCTTTACGGGCATCACCAAGAGATTGGAGACATTATCGGTCGGTGCAACAGTGGTGGCATCTTTTTCTTTTTCGGCGGTTAGGCAGAGAAGCTTGGTGTGCTCAGCACAATCGGCCACAATTCTCTTGTCCCATTAAGCCTCGTCCAAGGAGCGACGGGTGGTGAACTCGGTTTGTGCGGTCTACAGCTGGGCCACCACGTCGGTTTACTGTCCACTCAGTTCGGTATAGCTTATCTCGGCATGAGTGTTGTTGGCCTTGATTTCGGTTGTGTCACGATGTAGTCTTTCCAGCGCTCAACCACGTCGGGAGAAGTGTCCCTTGGTGCCAGACCAGGTGCGGGTGTAACATCACTGTTCGCGTTGTCTTGCATGCTAACTGATGGCAAAGGAATGTGGTTCTCGGCTTGGTAGAGTGGTGGGCAAACTTGGTCAGAATTCCCAAGGACGGTGCCAAAATATTAATGCACAAAATGTGATAACTTAGAGGATGAATGAATGCTACTCAGCCACGTGTCCTAGGAAAGACTTGAAAAATAGAAAGACCAGTTGGTCAATCAAAGGTAGGCACCGGTACGGTAGCAGTCTAAGGGTACTCTGACGCCAAAGTTAGCGATGGGTCTGTGTAGAAGGAGTGAGTGGTGAATAGTAATTCATAAAATAGATGTGAATAGGTAATGCTTAGTTACCTTTATAGGGAAAAGTGAACCACTTTTGTATAGGTGTGATGTGTACAATAAAATTATTCTTCTGATGTAGGATCATGAGCATTCATTGTGAAACCGAAACATGGACGACTGGGGTCTGTTGACAGGACCCACCCCGATCCCACAGGGACCATAAGGAGACGTGCCCTGCTCCCGTCTGACACCCAAAATTCATACCAATTTTAACCTCAAAACATCAAATGCATAAATAACCAAATTAAAGTTATACATCAAATCCGAATTAAACAGATGTCAGACAAGGGATGAAATCCAAAATTACAAGTTGCGAGCACGACTCTAAAATAAACCTGCGGGTAAACCACCCAACAAGGGTTCAGGTACGCAGAAGTAGATTTATGCCTCAGCCTCTGGTTCCTCCTCTACCTCAGTAGCACGACCTGGAGGGGTTACCAAAACAATAAGGGTGAGTGGGCCGAAACTCAAGTTTATAAAATCGTTTAATAAGTAAATCATATAATTTACCCCTCCGTTTTCCAAACATGCATGCATTAGAATTTAAAACCATAAATCATATAGTATGAACCATAAGGCATGTAATAAAATCATAAGATAAATTTTAGCCACTGCACTATACACTCCGATCCAGACATCCCTGATGTCTGACGTCCCTGACGTCCGATAAGGTCACAGTCTCAAGGCTACGCGTGCCACTAGGGTCTCAATTCCGAGTCTAATCCCCGAACCCTGTCCGGGTATGACATCTCAAATGCCTAGCGTCCTAGACGCTCGACGTCCCTGACGTCAAATAAGCAATCCTGCTCCTGAGTCATTTTACGGTCCGGTTCCTCCGTAGAATGACCCCTCGCAGGCAATGCGCCATGACCACTCCGGGGTACCACATCCGGAGGAGACAATATCACAAGAATAGATCTTTACAGTGCAGTACCAAATACATTTTATTGATATCCACATGCAAAACATATATACGTAGATAAAATCCAAACCAATCTTTAAGTTTCATCAAACGGGTCTCAAACCCAAATACCGTGAAACGTGCCATAACCATAATTTCAATATCATCAAAACTGTTTCATGATTCCAGCATGTGAATATGTAAGTAAATCAGAAAACATTTAAGCATGCAAGGGTTTAATGAAATCGGGCCCACTCACAGTACGATCCCGCGGTGAACCTGCGCGTACAAACTTGTACCGGGATTATCGTACAATTTCTGTCAGTCCAAATCACACGTAAGGGTCACTATTAGTCTTACACATTTATCCAAAAGGTCCGAAACAGAAACCGGCTGGGGGAAACCGTCCAATACGTTTCCCGAGACAACCGACCCTAAACTGACCCTCCCAAACTATCTCAGATCAACATGGTTAATTCACCAAAAATGTTCAGAATGATGAGGGGAATAAAAGTCATGTTGATCGTGATCAAAGATGAGGCTCAACGCGCCCTCACGCGCCGCCCAAAGTAGCTACGCGTGAAAGTCACGCGCCTGACACTGTAGCTACAGTGTTACCACCTTCACCCGTTTATCTGTAATGCGGGCCTACCACCCACGGCTTGACCCGGTTGATTACCCATCAATTCCTACTCAATTTCAATCCAATTTGATCCTAACACGTTTATTAACTATCCAATTTAGGTTCTGAGACATTAATCAACCTCGACAAGTCCCTAAACGACCCATCGACCCGTGATCAACCAATCGGGTCAATCACCAGAACTTCCTGGTTTCTAATTCAATTTCCAATTAACTTCACAGACAGCATAATAGGATCAAAACGACCTAAAATGAACGATCAATTGTGTCTGAAAGTACCTGAAGGTTGTCGTCCCAAGCTCTGCGATTTCTCTGAAAACTGCAGTCACCGTCCCAGCTCTCCCGTGGTTGATGGCCTTCGATTTCGATGTGGATAAGTTCCAAATACTCCCAGAAGACTAAACCAGGCTTTGGTTTGGTCCAACAATCACCAGAAATTGAAAACCCGATTTCCCTCCAAAATTTCCCGAAATGGTTTCTCTCTGGTTCCTCACCTATTTTCAGTTCTTTCAACAGCAGAGTGAAAGCTCATTCACTTCTCAATCAGTTTTAAACAATTCAAGCCATCCCAGAGGCTCGTGGAAGCATTACTGTCCACTGAATTTTGTTCCCCGAAAAAGCTTCGAATCTTCATTAATCAAATCGACCGTGCAGGGTGGATGGTTCAGGCCACGTTCTAAAGCATAAGACACACCGTTCTTTCCAGCACACACTTGCATAAACAATTGCGCACTGAACCACCGCACATGGTGGTTCCATCCATGGTCCCCCGCGGTTGCTACAGTAACCAGGGCAAAATGACCAAAATGCCCCTGGTTCAATAATTACCAAACTGCCCCTCACTTTCTAGACCCGTAACTCAGCCATACGAAGTCCGATTTCGGCGTGCCGCCTGTCTACGGACTCAGGGCATCGAGACCTACCTAACGGTCCTTGAGTCATGTGAAAATTAGTTGCCAAACGAAAAGTCATCATTTTCACCCCTATCGTCCAAATTACGATAACGCCCCTGAACTTCCGATAGTCATAACTTTTACCCTGATCGTCCGAATTGGACGTGCCACCTGTCTATGGACTCGTGACGTCCCAAACTACGTCACGGTCATTAGTCAAAGTCCATTTGACCCTCAAATAAAAAATTCAACAATTTGGTCATACCAATCACAAGGGTAAAAACGTCAATTCATACATTAAATTACATTATTATAATCCTCGAATTTCCGGGGTGTTACATCTGTCCACGTGTAGGGTTTGTTCAGACCTTGCTATGGCTTTGTTTGTGACAGTGGGTCTAGGCTCTAAAGCTTGTAGAGGTATGTTGGGTTAGAGACATTGGGCCACAAATTGGTCTGGACTGATATGATATGAAAAATTGGTAACAAACATAAAATCTTTATTAGAGTTAGACAAATATATAAACAGGTTATCCATTTTATTGAGCTACAAAAATAACATGATCTCAGTTAATGTGCAAAACAGTTTCAATATTTTAAGTTAGAGAATGCCTTATTTCTCATATAGAGATGAAATCATTAGTATTAAAAGATGGGCATGGTGCAATTCAATATGGATATTGGCAATATCAAAATTTAAACCGTTAAAATCTTAACGATTCAATACAGTTTGGATTTTCCAAAATTAAAAATGAAACTGTTTCAATTCAAACTGTTACTAACGGATAAGAATATAAAAAACAATAAGGATAAAAAAAAATAACAGAATAATCAATACTCAAATTTTTTTGTATATTAAGCTTGCGGAGGATTTGATTGCAAACATTATTACTTGATAATCTTTTACTATACACTTATCTGGGTATATCTCTGTATTCTTTTATTCTTATTGTTGATACCATATCAGTCCAGACTCAGCTGTGCCCAATATCTCTAGCCCACCGACCCACTTATGAAGTTCAAAAGGCCCAAGCCCACACTAATAAGCAAACCCTAGCAAGGACCAGCACTGACACGTGGACAAATCCCCTCCTTCTATCATTAGGACACGTGTCAGCCTCACAGCGAATACACATTCGCCCACATCAAAAGGACATATTTATTATCATTCTCACACTTATACAAAAGGGTCATTTTCCCAATAAAGGTAACTAAGAATTTACTATTCACATCTACTTATGAATTACTATTCAATACACTCCTTATACACACTGACTCACACTAACGTGGGCGTCAGAGTACCCTTATACTACTACCAGACTGGTGCCTATCTTTGACCGATGACCACCTACCCTCTTTTGACAGGTTAGTGAAGGACATATGGCTGAGTAGGATTCTACCCTAAGTAGGCACATTTTGTGCAACAACACTTACTATTTTTACATTGTATTAATAATAGATTTAAGAATTAATAAAACGTAATATATTCCTTAACGATCCAGTTTAGATTTAACGGATTTCCAAAATGAAAATCCAAATTCAAACCGTTATTAACAAAGTGGTTTAGATTCTCAAACAGTTTCAATTTTATCTGAACAAACATAAATCGTTGGATACATAATGGTTTGAAGCGAATTGGTTAACAGTTTTAACGAATTCGTGTCTACCCCTATGAGTACAAATTAAACTCTCATCTATTATAAACAAACGCCAAAAACCGAGGGGTTCAAGGGGTATAATATAAAGAAAAATACTTATGTGTAATTTATAATGTATCCAAAGCAATGACTACTTTGTGTTTGGTAGAGTCACTATTAGGTGTAATTATTTTAGATTAATTAAATATATTTACTAACTAAATATGTTAACTCATAAAAGTTATATCACAATAATGAATGACATCTCTATGAGAATTATTGTTAAGCTAGAAGTCAATTAATGAATAAACTACCTTGCTAAAAGGGAATTACTTTAATTAGAACTTCATAATAAATCATTTTTAAGCTAATTATTTATCATTAAAATCCAAGACCAAGACTAAGTATTTCCTAACTAGGAGTATTTATTCATTGCAAATTCTTTCAATCAATTGGAAACTCCGAATATCTCCTAGTCTCTACTCGTTTCACATTTTCAATATATAGAATATTTCGTATGTATTTATCATAATTAGAATAGATCATCTCCTAAAAAATTAATTCAAACTCAAGTCAGAAACATGTCCTTTCAATTGTTTATTTTTGTTGCATTTATATTGAATAGTATAAGGCTAGCTTATGCTTAAGTATAATCAGTCTCTGTAGTACGATAACCCTTACTTTGCTTCGATGAGTGATTGAAATATCAGAAATTTCAATCGATATATCGAGAAAAGGGGAAGTCAGCATCGAAACATGGGGGGAAGAAATTCCCCCCCCCCCCCCCCCCCCAGTATTCATGTTTTTGGCCGATCCTCATGGTCCAATTTGACCACAAGGGTTGTTGGAGACGAGATAGATTTTGAGGTTCTTGACTTTGATTCGTCCCTTCTGAGGGACGTCGACAGTCGAAGCGAGCAGGGATTTCTTTATCTCGACATGGAGAATGATTTGCATGAAGCTGTGAGGATGGGATTAGTCGTGATTGCACTTAGTAGTGGCTAGTGTTGCCTTGCCGGGTGTGTCGTAGAGAAGAAATGGAAGACTCAGAAGCAGGTTTTCGAGATAAAGAGAGTTAAAATAGGAGAGAAAATGATAAGTGGAAGTTTTGATTGGGTAAGTTTAGATATTTTGGAAAATAAAATATTAAGATATAATTAAAAATATATAACCCAAGTAAACTATGATATTATTTTCGATTTTCTCCCGATCTAATTTATTCTTAAATTTTCTATGAATTCGACATTCCCGTTCTAAATCTCATTTTTTGGAAACTTTTCTACCAACTTCTTGAATTACATGGGAAATTTGAAGGCTAATTCCATAATTTGTACCATTTCGAACTAAGAAATCCTTATCAAGATTCTACAATTAGTTTAGCAGGGTAATTTGATAATTTGATAATTTAATAATTCTTATTTTGAATTCCAGGACGAGTAATGCCCGGACTTGGGAAAGCTAAAAGTTTACATGATCTACATTCTGAAATCTACTTTTTTTTTAGTGAACCCCAACAGGTAGAGTATGAAATTATGTTTTAATTTTTGCTTATGTTTAAGGTATTAAATTGTTAGTTATCATTAGATCATATAGTATCATATTATAAATCATATATTTATTATATCAAAATCATTTTATAATTTTTATTAGTCTTACATAACCATTATTGAGTTCTTAAGTTTTTCCTCAAATTTCATTAAACATTTCAAACTTTGGAATTAAATTTCCACTATTTATATTGATCGTAAACGATATCGATATCGAAATATCCATCGAAATTTCCGTAAATTTGATTGTCGATATTTCCATCGATATCGATATTTTCATCATTGTCTCTGGCGTATTATCAACTACTTGTGCACTTGAAATGAGAATTAAACATCATTAATCATTTGTATGTATTAAAAAATTCAACGATATTGATAACAAGGAAGATCCTTATGGTGATCCGTCCTTTTAGTTTACACATATAAAAGGTTAAAAAAAATCTTCAACTTTGTTGATTTTTTTGTATAAATGATCTTGAAATTGTGATTTAAAAGTTAAATAGTTTTGGTGATGATATACATCAAAATGGTGGTATGAGGAGATACTACTAGGTGTGAGATGTAAATATTGTGTGTATCCACTCTGAGGATACTTTCTTGTTCCATCCTTTAGATCTATCGAATAGTTGATATACACAGTGGCAGAGCCACTTAATGCCTAGAGGGAGCTCATGCCCCCGATGAGTGTTTTTGTTGTTACGTCTATTTTTTTTATCATGGTTGTTACATCTATATGTATATGAAATTATACTAATTCCGTTATAATTTTTATCTTATATTTTTATTTTCCTACAAACATACCAAGTATTATTTAATTATTACTTACTAATTATCGAAGTTTGAGTGGATAATTAATTATTTTGCAAACTTTATGTACTCAAATTGAAGATAACAAAACTAATAGAAATTCTCTAAACCATTGCCATTATTTATATATTTTTATTTTAGTTGCCATTACAATTTTCTTTACAAAATTTCTTTCATAATATTAATCTTTTTCATGATGGGATCAAAACATTTTTACAAAATTATTTTGATAAAAAATACCCTTAGCATTATTTATAAAATGCCCCCACTAACATGAATTTCTTGCTACGCTACTGAATATACATATATTATAATCAAAATCGTTCAATTCCTAAATCATCATTTCAAGATCATTTATACAAAAAATTAGCTAAATTAAAGATCATTGAGCCATTTATATGTGTAAACTAAATGGATAGTTCACTTTGAGGATCTTCGTTGTTACCAATATCATTTATTTGTTTATACATATAAATGACTAAATAATCTCCATAATTGTTGATTTTTTTAGGATATGATCTTGAAATAATTATTTACGAGTTAAACAGTTCCAATTATAATACATGTGTAACGACCCGGACCTTCAACGAGGGTAAAATCGAAAAAGTTGGACGAAATTGACCATTATGCCCCAAGAAGTCAATGGTTGTCTTTTTGGTCAAAGTCAAAGGGTTGACTTTAACTAAGGTCAACATGTTGACTTTTAACCGGGATGGTTTTTGGGGATTTCAAAACTGTCGTTACGAAGGTCTCGGCCTCCCGAGTATGTCAACAGGCGGCACGGTAAAATTGGAGTTTGGATGAAGTAGTTATGGGTTAAGAAGGACGAAAGGCAAAATGGTAATTTTGAACCAAGGGGTATTTTGGTCATTGTGCTTAAAAGATATTTTTGGGTGTGTGACAAGTGTTTATTCTAGACTAATCTAGACCATTTCTTTCCTCCCTATCACCGACTTTATGCCATGGATTTAAGTGTGTGTGTGTGTGTGTGTAACGACCCGTCCCAAATTCCATGATTAGATTAGTGACTAATCACGATTAGTGAGGCTAATCCGTGATTAGTAGAGCGAAATCGGACGAACGATGCGAAATGACCGTTTTGCCCCTAGTGGTGGCAAAACGTTGACTTTTCAGTCGGGTGGTCAAATGGACTTTGACCGATGATCGTGACGTCACGAGTTCATAGACAGGTGGCACGTTCAATTCCGACGTTCGAGGAGGAAGTTATGACGTTCGGAAGTTTAGGGGCATTTTGGTAATTTTGGTTAAATGGGGTCAAATGTTGACTTTTTGACCAGGAGGTCCGATGGCCGAGGACCGAAGACCGTTACGTAGATAAGGACGATACGAATCCATAGACAGGCGGCACGTCGAATTCGGACGTTCGACGGCGAAGTTACGGTTCATGGAAGTTCCAAGTTACCATTCACGACGACACGTTTTACGAGGACCACTTGTCTTTAGTGGGCCAGTTACTTTTCAGCAACCAATGGATGAGTGACACTTGTCACCCATCCACTGGTTACCAGCCCCCATTCATGCATCCAACCTTCCCGTGCATTTTCATTTCTTCATCCAAACCCAAACCCATTACCCGATCTCACCCAAACCATCCACCCAAACTCAGCCAACCCAACCCCATTTCGACTAGGACTGAGACCAAAGAGTGAGGGAGGATGTAGGGCGCGGTGGTTGGCCCAGGAAGGCACCGCCGTGGGCGGTGGAGCCGCGAACCCGTGCGGGTGCACGGTAAGCCCGATTCTTCCCATTTTTCAATATATGTATTATGGGTTGTTTTGGTTGCTTTCAATAAATTAAAAAGGTTGTTAGGAAGCTATTAGGACGGTTTTGAGGGAGATTGGACAATGGGAGACCTCCGGGGAGGAGTTTGGAGAATCGAACCGTGAGGTTCAAATTGGACTGGTCGGATTTCGAAGGTTTTAGGAGTTTTGGTTAATTGGGTCAGATAGGAAATGAAGAAATAGGAATTTAGGAATTGAAATGGAAGCAAACGGACCGAAAATGAGGGAGAAGGAGACCTGGACCGGTTACGCCGGTCCAAGTTGCAGGAAAAACCGGACCGGACCGGTTCGGACTGGCCTGACCGAAGTAGGAGACGATACTGTAGCTGGCGCGTGAAGCCCACGCGCAGCCACTTCAGGTGGCGCGTGTGGGCGCGTGGGGGAGAATTTGGGGATGTGTTCAACATGTGAAATCTTCTATTCGATGTAACGAAGATTTTGGGACTGGTTTCGAGTCGATCGGACATCATTTCGATAGGTTTCGGGCTTTCCGAAGGTTTATGATACTTTAAAAATAGTTAGAAAATCGGGAAAATTATAGGACTTCAATGAGAGGTTAATGAGGCTATTAGTAACCCTCTAAATGAATTTGGACAGGTTTGGGGGTCCCGGTGACAACGATTGACTCGGGAGACGATTATGGCACGCGTATCGAGGCGCGGCTTCGGACGGTCTGTGAGTGGACCTTGTTTTCTAAATTGGTGCATGCATGAATGTTTATTATATGTTTTATTACTTGTTTGATGATGCCATGGGTGCATTTGTATGTGGTTACGTATAAGCACGTATTTTGAGGTTTCGGCCTTATGCGGTGCTTATACGGGTCTGTATTTCTTTATTGGTTTTAATGAAAAGGTTTTGGATTTCTAAAAGGATAAACTCGGGTATGAGACCCATTTGGTTTTGTCTCGGGCATATGACGCTATTTACGACCTTCGGGTCTAAATCGTGGTCGCGATGGGTGCTATGTGCACGGCGATCAACGATACGACGCTCGCCTCCGGTTTGAGATGTGTTCCTTCCGGAGAGGTCACGATGCACGATTAGTTGTCGGACAGCCTGGGGAGGCTCGACTTTGAAGTACTGACGGTTCAGGATAATGATCGGTGATGAGTGCACCATGATCTTCTGGTAGTCGCGTCGGTTGATTCGTTCACGGTGACATACCAGGATTGAGAGCGGTCCTGGATGGATGGTTGCACGCATCACTATGATCGGAGTCGTGACTGACCCTTAGATATCGGGCACAGTGCCCCAGTTGAGTCATATGTTCGGGCACGAGACCCAGTTGTTTTACACTGATGATTTCGGGTCAGGGACCCTAGATGGATTTCCAAGTTCATGATGGTTTATGTAACAACCCGTCTCGAGAGCCGGACCCCGACCGGAAGTGTGCCAGCGAGGACGCTGGGCCCCAAGGGGGGGCGGATTGTAAGACCCGGTCTTGGAAGCAAGAACGGTGAGTAAGACCCGTGAGCTTGGAAAGGTAAGATCGGTGAACGATCCCACATCGCTCGGGGAGGGAAAGGTGAAGTGCCTTATATGTGTGGGCATGTATCTATCTAACACAAGGCCTTTTGGGAGCTCAGTGGCTTTGGGGGGGATTGGAACCCTAAAGTTAAGCGAGTTGAGGCTGGTGCAATTCCATGATGGGTGACCCCCTGGGAAGTTGCACGTGAGCTCCCGAAAACAAAACCGTGAGGGCTGGGCCCAAAGCGGACAATATTGTGTTAGATGGGCCGGGTCCTGACAACTTGGTATCAGAGCATAGGTTTGCCATGTTTGTGGGGTTTGTTGGTTTGTGAGGTTGTGTTTTAGTTGTTTGACTACTTCTATGCCTCTTTCAGCGTGCGGTTGACGATGCCTCCGAGACGTGGACCCTCTCCACGACCTGAAGAAGAAATGGAGGGGAACTGAGAGTACTACGATTGAGCGAGTCCAGCGGCTCGGGGCTACGACTTTTAGTGGTGGGGCTGATCCTGAGGAAGCCCAGAGGTGGATTACCAGACTTGAGCGGATCTTTACGGTGATGCATTGCCCGCCAGAGGAGCGAGTGTTGTTGGCTACATTTTTATTGGATGGTGCAGCGTACGAGTGGTGGTATACCCTCGAATTGTCTGGCTGGGATGCCCATACGGTGACTTGGGAGACGTTTAGGGAACGATTCCTGGAGCAGTACTATCCTCGTTCTTTTCGGGATGCCAAGGAGGCGGAGTTTCTGCAGCTCCAACAAGGGGATAGGAGTGTAGCTGAGTATGAACGGAAATTCCAGATGTTGTCTCGGTTTGCTCCTTCTTTTGTGGCCACTGAAGTTGAGAAGTGCCGTAGGTTTGAGTTGGGCCTGCGAGGCGAGATTCGAGCCATAGTGACGGCTGGATCATTTGCTACCCATCGAGACTTGTCGGACGCTGCAGTGCGGGTTGAGGCTAGTTTGCCGGTGCGACGCCGGGAGCCATCTTTTTTGGAGCTTCGAGCCAGCGGACACCGAAAAGGGGTAACTTCGATGGAGCATCGTCGTCGGGCGATGATCGTTTCGGTAGACCTGGTAGTTTCCAGAGTTCAGGATTCCATGGTTACCGAGCACAGCCGACTCCGCAAGCTAGTGCGACGTCTGTTGCGTCGACAGGGCGACCAGGACTTTCCGGTCGTGATGTGTGTTTCTACTGCGGAGAGTGAGGTCATTTTCGACGTGAGTGTCCACTGTTGCCACAGGAAGGTGGTGTAGGCCGAGGAGCAGCGGAGCCTGGACAGAGTACAGCGTCAGGGACAGCAGGCCCGAGAGGAGGTGGTGGTGCCACTAGCAGTTCGAGGGGACGTGGTAGAGCGTCGGGACCTCAGGCCCGAGTGTTCTCGATGACTCAGCAGGAAGTTCAGTCGGCACCAGATGCGGGGACAGGTACTTGATTAGTTTTGCTTGTGTTGTACTCAGTTTTGTTGTTGGAGTCCGAGAGCGAGTCTAGGATTTTCCCTAGGTGACCTGGGGAGTGTTACAGTGGAAGGATGACGGAGGGAATAGGAAAGGAGTGACTATAACTGATCGATATAAGGTTATTGAAGGAGAAAACCCACAAGCTAGAGTTACTTTTAGGACTTTGTAGATTTATTCCGATAGTGGCCGATGTAGTAGCCGAGTTGGTTTGGAAAGGTGGGGTCGTACGTGAGGATGTGCTCTGTGATTTTATTCGGGTATTCCACATGAGGTATTGTAAAATACCTTTGTTCTCTGTTCAAAGAGTTTCCCTTGCGTACACCATACAGTTGTTACATAGAGAGAGTTGGTCGTGGTAACAGTAGATAGGGATGGAGTGAAATACCCAAGGTGGAGATGATAGACAGGAAACCCAGGAGAGGTTGTTATTTACCAGGTAGGAGACCCTAGGTGTTGGGGACTAGCTGTGGAATTTCGGGGACGAAATTCTTTTTAGGTGGGTAGATTGTAACAACCCGTCCCGAGAGCTGGACCCCGACCGGAAGTGTGCCAGCGAGGACGTTGGGCCCCAAGGGGGGGTGGATTGTAAGACCCGGTCTTGGAAGCAAGAACGGTGAGTAAGACCCGTGAGCTTGGAAAGGTATGATCGGTGAACGATCCCACATCGCTCGGGGAGGGAAAGGTGAAGTGCCTTATATGTGTGGGCACGTATCTATCTAACACAAGGCTTTTTGGGAGCTCAGTGGCTTTGGGGGGGATTGGAACCCTAAAGTTAAGCGAGTTGAGGCTGGTGCAATTCCATGATGGGTGACCCCTTGGGAAGTTGCACGTGAGCTCCCGAAAACAAAACCGTGAGGGCTGGGCCCAAAGCGGACAATATTGTGTTAGATGGGTCGGGTCGTGATAGTTTATGGGAACCGGCATGAACTCTAGAAAGGTCATTGTGGTTCATGACGGTTTATGGGAACCGGCATGAACCTTTGACAGGTCATTCTGGTTCATGACGGTTTATGGGAACCGGCATGAACCCTTATTATGGATGTTATGGATCATGACGGTTCAAGGGAACCGGGCATGAATGTTTATGTTATGTATATATATGTATTCATATACCTTCCTTTACTTCCATTATCTCCTCCGGGGAGGGTCGTTGGCCTGGGTAGACCCCGGAGTAGTCACGGAGCACCGACTGAGTGGAGTCACCCCCCAGTTGGGTTCCTTACTCTCAGGAAGGCTATGATTACTATTACCTCGGGTAGGGTCAGTGGTCTGTGGACATTGATTTTGACTTTGAGAAGACTCAGATTGAGACCTGGGTAGCACGCGCGTAGCTTTGGAAACCGTGACAGGATTGGTTGTGTGAATTATATGTATATATGATGTCTGCTTTATGAGATATACGATATGATATATGATGTGTGTTTACACAGGTTTTGGACAGTGGCCCGTATGGTCATTTTCATTATGGTTTTTCTGGATAAATAGTTTTTGAATGCATGCATGCTTTTTAGTGAAGGGTACAAATGACTTCTCTTATCAACTGTTTTATAAACTCTTGTTTTGTCCACTCACAGCTTTTAATGTTTTGACTGCCCTTCAGGTTGACAGCGGATGTGGACTGTAGCAGAGACCGAGATATCACATGCCTCCTCCGGATCCTGGCGTACTTTGATAGCCCGGGAGGGCAAAGGTCAGAAATATCCCTTGTCTGACACTCCGTGTCAGACGGGAGCAGGGTTATCCCGCACTAATCCCGGGGGGATTGGGATGGGTCCTGTCAGTGTGTGTGTGTGTGTGTGTGTGTGTGTGTGTGTGTGTGTGTGTGTGTGTGTGTGTGTGTGTGTGTGTGTGTGTGTGTGTGTGTGTGTGTGTGTGTGTGTGTGTGTGTGTGTGTGTGTGTGTGTTATGTGTGATTTAGGGATTTGGGAAGCTTGAACCGAAACCCACAACAAACCATAAGCAACCCTAACTCGTGACGGAAGTGAGTCCAGAGAGGGAGAAATATGAAAGAAAGAATCAAAGGAAAAAAAAAAGGTGAAATTTGGGGAGGAGCTGTGAAGGGAATGACGAAACCGTGAAGGAAAAATCTTGGACTCGTGTAGTATTCTTCGGTTATTTAGTTTTGGACCAGGAAGCTTAGAATCAGTTGCCCCAATAGCCTTCTAGGGATTGTATGACGATGATAGAGACGAGAACCGTGGGAATTGGACGTGGAAAGGCCTTTGGACAACCATAGACGCCATGGTCGTGGAAGCTTGAGGTTCGAACCATAATTCAAGGTAAGTTTTTGATAGTTTGAGATCATCGATCTCTTTCTGGATTTCCTTAGATGAGTTCAGATGGTTGAAACAACAAGATTGGACGTAAAATTCGTGCTTTTAATCCGGTTTCAAGTTGCGGGTTAAGACGACCCAGTTGCAGGAAAATTAAGTCAAGACCTAGGTTGAAGATGGTGAACAGTGTGTTGCGTGGCCAGCGTGTGGGCACATGCCACACTGTTGGGGGGTGCCTCCAACATGAAAGTTGTAGTAGTTGATGTTTTGAATTCAACGGTATAATTTTTGAGTCGATATGGTATCATCTCGGGGCCGTTTTGAGTGTCCAAAGGTTTTAGGCATTATTTTAATACATTTAAAAATCCCAGAAAATGTTGAGATTAATATGTGAGTCACTTGGGATGATTAGTGACCCTTACAAGTGTTTTTTAATAGAAATGGACATTCTTGGATTGTACAGAAAAACGCGTAGTTTAGTTCGGTTCATAAAAGGTACGTGTGAGTGGACCTTTTTTTTCCTTAACTCCTATGCATCCAATTTTTATGTGAATTTCCATAATTTAAGATGTGTTCTACTTAACGGTGATTTATTTACATATAATTTTACATGATTTTTATGGATTTGTGGTGATTTTACGAAAGTTGCAACCTTGCACGTTTTGCGAGGAAATTGGGTATTTTACGCCTTGGCTTATTACTGAGTTTTAGAAGATGGTTTTATACTAGATATTTCATTTATATTATGATTTTGAGGGTGTTTGGTGAAATGGGATTTTACATGATTTTTGGAATATTTTAATGACTCTTCTTACGAGGTCATTGGACGTATTTGTGAATTGGGGCTTAGGCCCGAGTTTTGAGTCTGGCTTTGAATTCTGAACTTGGTTAGAGTATGGTTATGTAATTGTTGGATACTTGTGATATGATTGATTGTGAATACTGAATATGTGTGATTGTGGCTTCTAAATAGGTGTGACTGTGATATAATGTGATATGGTTGATGACCCTTCTCGAGATGTCGATTGTGATGCATAGTCTCGGATGTCGAGCTGAGCTCTGTCATTCCCGAGACTCGTCTCAGGCGTCGAGCATGAGGTTTCGTAATTCCTGAGACTAGGACTGTGACTCAGACGTCGAGTCCAAGACTCTGTTAGTTCTTGAGCTAGTCCACACTTGGATGTCGAGTCTAGAACTCCGCTAGTTCCCAAATGATATTCGCCTACCGGTAGTGCACATTAACATGATGATTAAGTTTGCAGGCATCGAGGTTGGTCATTTGATATGATTGGTCGTTTTGTTATGTTGTTGGGTTCAGCGTGACGGGTTATGTGTTACTGATATGGTTGTGTTGGTCTAATTGCGTTAATGTCGATATTTGAACTTTTGATTTGATTTTTATAGTTGCCTTAGTGTATTGTATTATCAAATTTTTGTATTACTACACGTATTTCGAGATTATCTTTTTATTGGTAAATTTGATGCATGCATAGTTTCATAAACGGGGGGGGAATTTATAAAATTTTGAACTATGTTTTTATAAACCTTTATTTTTATCCACTCACACATTTTGATTGGTTTTGAAACCCTTCAAGGTCGTTGCATGAGAATCAAGGATACTTTTAACGCGGAAGCATAAGCTCACGAGTTTGTAAGTATCCCTTATCTAATAGGATTTCGAGGGTATTTTTGGTAGTTTTAGATTACTTGTGAGAGAGAAGCAAAACCCGGGTGTGTTGTACACGGTCTTCTGGGTTGTGTCTTGTCAAGGTCGGATCCAGGAATTCAAAGTTGGGTGGGCTAAATTTATAAGTTTTCTTTTTTAAAAAAAAAAAAATTGAAGGGTGAACTAAATTTATCAATTTTTATTCAAAAATTGAAAAAAATGATAAAATTTTGTCAATTTTATTCAAAGATAGAAAGAAAAATGATAAAATAAAGTCAAATTTATTCAAAAATTGGAAAAATGTTAAATTCATCAAGTTTTTTTTAAAAAAAAAATTGCAGGGTAAAATAAGTCTAAATATATTCATAATTGCAAAAAAAAAATGATCAAATAGGATTAAATTTTATTTAAAAATGGGAAGATGTTTTGAACATGAATTATTAAAATTTTATTTAAATTTAAGTAAAACATTAATTATTGCACAAAATCAAGCCTATAAACAACTAGATGTTTCGAACACAGGCCCTTGGCAAGAAGGCCTACCACCAAGTAAACTGGGGTAAGCCAATTTTCATGTAAATTTGGGCTCGTACAATATATAACTATAAAAGAGCAGGGGAAAACAAACAAAGAAGCAAAAAACAAATACAACAGAGGGAAAAGACCAGACAAACAGCAGAAGAACAAAATAGCAACTACGATCGGAGGGGCTACAATCTTTAGCGGGCGGATGGCAGGGCAGACCATCACGAGATAACACATGCACTAGGGAAGATGGAAGGTGGTCAATCCAGACCTCTCGGCACATCAATAGTTGAGCATGTGAAATAAAGGCATCAGCTGCTGAATTTAAGGAGCGAGAAACCCGAACAACCTCCACAATGTTAAAAGTTTCCATGTCAGACCTAATCCAAAGAAGGATAGGATAGATTTCCCACCGACCTTTCTGAATTGAGCCCCGAACAGCCCTGACCAGCTCTATCGAGTCAGACTTTAATACCACATTACTGTAACCCTAACGGACTGCCAATTTGACTCCATCCATGATGGCCTAAGCTTCCGCCACTATGGCAGAACCAGCATCCCTGACCGAGCAACATCCAACTAAGAAGGCCCCACCTGCATTTCTTGCAACGACACCAAGACCAGCTCGTGAAGAGGAGGCTGACTAGGAGGCATTAGTGTTGATTTTCACAGTGTTTCTATAAGGAGGGTCCATACCGCCGTGGGGAGGGGGCAGAAAATCTCAACATCAGCACTTCTAGGAGAAGGGGCTAGGACATTCGCAACCCAGTAATCCGCTTGTAAGGATCTCCCAGTCTAAATAACTCGCCAGGGGTTAAAGGAGCAGCCCTCGAACGAGAATCTGCATCATTCTTTCCATATAGCCCAGAAATAACACGCAATCGTAGCTAGTATCCTTGGCATCTCCCCATTCGAACCAGGGAGAGGGGCAAAAATGTTAGAAAACCAGGATTCAAAAGTAGATATATTGAGAAGACTTACACAATACCCCAAGGAGCAGCCAAACCAAACACTTCTGGCACCACTACACTGTAGAAGCAAGTGCTCCACGGATTCAAGATACTCCAAGAAAACAGGGCACAAAAGGGATGACCCCAAGTATCGATGAAAGAGGGCGTCCCTAGTCGGAATGGAGCCATAAACCATCCTCAAAATAAAGTTCCAGACCTTATGTGGGGTAACCAGGCTCTAAATTAATTTCCAAGTGTCCTCAAGGATGATGTAGGAAGATAAGGGGTGATTCGTGGAGGGAGGAGGAGCCGTTTTCCTTAACTAGTGGTAACCAGACTTTACCGAGTAGCATCCATCAACAGTTTGACGCCAAATTAGGCGATCCTCCCCTTGCAATTGCCAAGCGGCATGGTGGAAATTAATTGCACACATTCATGGTTTAGAACACCACTCAGCTTTGATCTATCCCAGTCCCTAGATTGGAAATCGATAAAGTCCGCCACCAGAGCCTCGAGGTTTGCTCCCACATGCACCGTGGTAACATACTGGATATTTGGGAGGCCAATGACCCAATTATCAGTCCAAAACTTGATGGAGTGCCCATCAAGGACTTGCCATTGGGCGGCCCCCTTAAGGATGAGGTACTTGCCTTCCAGAATACTCGACCAGCCCCATGACGCCCGAGCCCTCCGATTAGCCTTCAAAAAGCATGTATTAGGATAGTATCTTCTTCTAATCATCTATGTCCAGTAGGAATTGGGCTAACTGATGAGCCTCCAACACTGTTTTGCAAGAAGGGCTATGTTGAATTCCTCCATATTTCGAAAGCCCATCTCCCCCTAGGCCTTTGAGAGCCCCAATTCCTTCCAACTAACCCAATGGAGCTTATTTCGATCTTGATTTTGTCCCCCACCAAAAGTTAGCAAGAATGGCATCAATTTAATTACAAAGGGATTTGGGGTACCGAAAGACCGACATGGAGTAAGTTGGGAAGGCGTTTTCTACAGCCTTGATAAGAACCTCTGACACAACCAATCCCAATCCTCTCGACACGAAGTATCAGACAAGGGATAACTCAACCCTCGGTCCGTTCAGGGCTTCCAGAGCGCGCCAGGATCGGTGGAGGAGTGCGATGTCCCGGTCTCTACTACAAACCGCATTCGTGATCAACCTGAAGAGCATTAAAACCAATAAAAGCTGTGAGTGGACGAAAATTAATAATTTAAGAAAACAAATTTCATAAGAAGACATTTATGCCCTTCATCAAAAAGCATGCATGCATTCGAAAACCAGTAATCAAACCATTTACTTGAATAAATCATTAGGGCCTTAGCCCAAAACCGTAAATCCAAACATACATGGGAACTCAGCCCAAAACCATAGAATACCAAAATCCGTAAATCCTAATCCAAGTGGGCCACTGCCCGAATCCAGTCATAAGCACAAAAATACCATTTTATAAATCTAATAAATCATGTTTACCAAGTGCCATATAACCAATCCTCGGCATCCCTGATGCCTGACATCCCCGATGTCACAATTAGTACTGTCACGGTTTCCAAAGCTACGCGTGCTACTCGAGGTCCCAAGTCCCAAGTCTCCCTAGGATCCACCCAAGTCATTGTCCGCAGATCAATGACCCTCCCTAGGGGGTTATAATCCATAATGCCTACTTGAGAGTCAGGTACCCCACGAGGGCGACTCATCTCAGTTAGTGCTCCGTGACTACTCCAGAGTCCACCCAGACCAACGACCCTCTTTGGAGGAGACAATCCATAGATAAAAGGATGGTATATTAGAAAAATTTTCGTAAATCATTTCAAAACCTTTCAAACCTTTCAAAGGGCATATGCCCAGTTTCCCATAAAACCATCGTAAACCCAGAAATCCGATTTCTCAAATCAAATCTATTTAAGGTCTCCGAACCCAAAATCATATTTTGAACCACAATGGGACTCATGCTTGATATCATAAACCACTTGGGCCTCAAGCCCGATCATGTAAACTAACTGGGGCCCCGGCCCGATGCCTTTACTAAATCAAATGGACTCCAAGTCCGATAGTTCGTAAATCAAATGGGTCTCTCATGCCCGATTCCATATTTCCAAATCCGAAACCAGTTTATCAAACCATTATTGACATACAAGCACGTATAAACACAGAAGAAAAATCGTAAACCTTGAAATATGTGCAAATATGTAAATCACCGATACCACAATCATATTCATAGAAATCATATATATATAACATATAAAACATTTATGCATGTATCACGATTTAGAAATCAATGTTCACTCACAGACTGTCCTACGCTGCCGCCTAGATATGTGTGTCATAAGCCTCCCCGGGTTAATCATCGGCCTCGGAATATCCGAACATGTCCAAATCATACTAGAGGGTTACTAACCACTTCATTAACCTCTCATTAAATTCCCGTAATTTTCCCGAATTTTTAAATGTATTTAAACTTGATCTTAAACTTTCGGACATCCCGAACTATATCGAAACGATGCCCAATCGACTCGAAACCAGTCCCAAAATGTTCCTTACATCGAATACATAAAAAATCGTGTTGAACTCAATCCCAAAAGGTGTCCAACACGCCCCCACGCGCCTCCCAAAGGCGCTGCGCGTGGGCTTCACGCACAATTACCCAGTCATCTTCAACCTTTAGTCTAACCCAGTCTGGTTGTCCTGCAAATCCGGTCCAACTGGACTGGCGTGATCGGTTCGACTCCATAACTTAGCCAATTTCAGTTGGTTTTTTACCATTCTAACTCCTACAGCTTCGTCCCACTATGTCTTATCAACCTATCTAGTCAAAAATCCAAGAAAAGCATGAGACCTCACCTTCCAAATCGAAGAACAATCCTCCAACGTTCCACCGTCGCGTTCTCGCGGCTCTGGCCACCATTGGCCTCCATTCCAGTTCCAGTCGACTCGCCTTAATGTCCAAAACATGTTCCAATTAACCAATTTCACCATTAGTCACTAAATCAACATCTACCATTTTTGAATCGAAACAAAGTTCCTTCGCGGGAACTTACCTACCACGCCACCGCGAGCTCCGCCGTGGCCACCGCCACTGTCGTCCAGGCCTCAGGAACATCAGCCACACCTTCCAAACGTTTGACAACCAACCAAACCCCAAACTACCAATTTGAACCCAGAAACAGAGTTCGGGTTTTACTCTCGAACATCCACCACCGTCCACGACGGTCGTCGTCATTAACACCATCTTGCTCGTCTCATTTCCCTATCTTACTCTTATGTTCACCTCATCCCCAGTAGCTCAAGGTTTGTGAAGGTTGGGGTGGTGTGTGTCATACGGTTTGAAGAAGAAAATTAAAGAAGACGATGAAGGTATCGTGCACGGGGATGAAGAGAGAGAAATGAGAGGGAAAATTATAAAATAATAAAAATCCCACCAATCAGAAGTGAGATCCACTTTTTAGGGGAGATGGCTAATGGGATGAGTGACAGTTGTCACTCATCCAAGGGCCCCACATAAAGTATCAGCCAATTGGATTTAATAAATATTTCATTCGAATTCCGAGATGTAAGTTCCCGATTTCGCTCCCGTGACCATAACTTGTCTGTTCGACTTCCGATTTCGACGTGCCGCCTGTTTACGTACTCGTAACATCCCAATCCACATAACGGTCCTCGGTCCTTGTATGTTTGACTACCCGGGTTAAAAGTCAACATTTTTCCCAATTCTAGGGGCAAAACGGTCATTTTACACCGTCCGTCCGATTTCACTCAACTAATCCTCGATTAGTCATTCTAAATCCATAATTAAATAATATTTAATCTCGATATTCAGGACGGGTCCTTACAACCTCTTTACCAGCCTAGGAGAAGAGCCCATGTTTCCAACTGTGAACCTTCATCAAAATTTTTTCTTTCACTAAGAGGAGAGCTTCCTTTTTAAAGCGGCCCCAGAGAGTTGGTAGTCCCAAATAAAGGCCAGGATCATTAGGGATTTGTACTCCAAGGATATCCCCAAGTTGTTGTTGGAGCGCTAGGGGGTAGGGGGGGTGTTGGGGCTACAAAACATATTGGACTTCTCAAAATTGACCAGCTGACCAGAAGCCCGACAGTATACCTCCATAAGTGTTTTAACAGCTCTGCAATTATTAGATGTAGCCTTCAGAAAAAATAAGGAGTCATCGGCAAAGAAAAGGTGCGAGAGAATTGGATCGTGATCACAGAATCTAAGACCATCTACAATCCCATGGTTAACCGCATGAATCATTATTTTGGGTAGTACATCACAGACAATTATAAAGAGATAAGGAGAGATTGGGTCCCCTTGCCTCAAGCCACTTGAAGGCGAGAAGGTACTCCCAGGTTGCCGATTAATTAGACAACAAATTGCATCGATTTAACACACCCCATAACCATACAGACCCAAACATCCACAAAACCCATTTTAGTAAGGACTGCCTCCAAAAAGCCTCACTCAATTCAGTCGTAGGCTTTATTCATGTTAAGTTTCAGGCCTATCTCATACTTCTTTGTGGTCTTTCTGAGTTTGAGCGCAAGGAAGGCCTCATGAGTAATGCAGATGTTATCATGGATTTGTCTTCCGAAAATAAAAGCACTCTGTTGCGGTGCGATCTTGTCTACAAGGTGGGGCTTTAGACGGTTTAAGAGGACCTTCGATAGGATCTTATAGGAGTAGTTGCAGAGGGCAATGAGCTTGAATTGAGAGACACACTCAGGATTTGGAAGCTTGGGGACAAGGGCAATGTTTGTTCCATTTAACCTATGAATTGGGAGAGAACCCTCAAAATGACTTCTCACAAGAGCCATCATATCTTCCTTAATAGTATCCCAGAAAATCTGATAAAACACCCCCGAGAAACCATCCGGGCCAGGAGCTTTGAGGGGCCCCATCTGGAAGGCTGCCAATTTAACCTCATCCTCAATAAAAGTAGTAGAAAGGGCCTCATTCACATTTTCAGGTATGATAGGGGTTACAAATGAAAGGATGTCCCCCCACTCTCACTGGCCAACGCTTCGAAATATGTCTTGGAAATGAGTATCAATAGTATTTCTAATTTCTGAGTTTTTCTCAGTCCACGATCCATCAATCCTTTTAATCTTGGAAACCAAGTTTTGTCTTCTTCTTTGAATTGTAGAGTGGTGGAAAAAGGAAGTGTTGGAATCCCCTGTCATTAACCATTTAATCTGCGATCGTTGGTGCCAATACTTCTCCTCGAAGCCCCAAAGTTTACCAAGTTCAACATTGATGCGCTCAATAGCACTAATATTCCACTCCCAGTCAAGTTGAAGCAGTTCCAAATCACCAAGCATAGAGTCTATTCGAGCTCTATTATTTGAGAACTTATTCTTGCTCCAGTGCATCAGAGCTGCCTTACAGGAGGAGAGCTTTTTCCCCCAACCCCAGTGCAAGCTGTGCGACTCCCTTTCCCAGACAGCTCTCACAATCTCAGTGCAGTCAGGTTCCTTGGTTCAATAGGATTCGAACTTGAATAACCTCCTACCTTTCGTCGGAGTTGGGGATGTATCAATTAGAAGGGGATAGTGGTCGGAGCCAAGAGCTGGGAGATGGGTGAGGGTAGAGGCTAGCCAACACAGTTTCCAATTGGAATTTATTAGGCCTATGTTCAGTCTTTCATGGACTAACACGTCTTCCCCCCGCATCCCCCTCCAAGTAAACTTCTGACCCTTAAAACCCATGTCCATAAGATTAGTCAATTCCATGAAATCAAGCAAAAATCTCTTGCGATTTGAGAAATCCAACCGCCCCCCTTGCTTCTCATGGGACCACAGGTATTCATTAAAATCTCCTACACAAATCCAGGGAATATCCATGGGGTAAGGGTACTACCAAGCCACTCCCACATTATATCAATTTTCAAATTAATATAAATAAGTTTAAAAGGACATATGTTCACGAGCTAGTAATCTTACTATTCCACATCATTCAATTTAATATAAGTTAAGAGTGGATATAACGGAAGTTAGAATAATTGGACAGAATGGTGATAATCTTGCTAATGAAAATCTTGTTAAAGAAATTAATTGAGATAAATTTAATTTAAAAATGAAATTGAGATTATGTGTTAAGTTTAAAGGAAAAATGAAGTTAAAAGCCTAAAAAAGTTGCAAGAAGAGCCTGGGACCTCTTTAACCCCTCCATGAGTCCTTTCTTCTATGTATATAGACGGCCGAGAAGTATTAGGAAAAAAGAAACGATATTGTACGTACTAAACTTAATTATGTGGATGTACAAACTATTCCGAAGATATATGTACAAGGTAGAGTAATAGTTGTAAAAAGTATATACTTCGATAATGGAATGAGTAAAAGACAAAACTACCCCACTCTATCTCTCATATGATCATATAGGTTGGCAACACATGGAACCACACCACATATCACATATCGTCATCATATATTTGACATCCATGATCCATGCATGATCATCATGATGCCTCAAAGTGCTTGAGCACTTAGAAAAAAATAAAAAAAGTGGGTGGTTTTTCTCCTCTCTCAAGACTCTCCCTCCTCTCCATATAGCTAGCTAGCTTTTTTCTCTCTCACTTTCCCTTTCCTTTTCCTTTTTCCTTTCCCTTTCCCTTTCCCTTTCCCTTTTCTCATCATCGGACACAGCTCACTGGCCACAGGTAAAGCAAGCCCTTTTCCTTTTTCTTTCTTTTCCTCCATGAAATCATGATATTATCTTCTAGGGTTGAGTTTTTCAAAGCTTTGGTTAATTTCAATGACAAACAGAAGAATTGCATCGATCTTTCTTTTCTTCTTGATACTTAGTTTTAAAGTTGTATGCTTTTCAATCTTCTCTTCCCAAAGGCACTTATTGATGTTGTTGCTTAATTAATGAACTCTCAAATAATCTTTCATTTTTGTCTTGAACTTTACTCTTTTTTCCCCATCATCTGATCATAAAGTAACTTGTTTTATTAACGCTCTTTGTTTTCTTCCTTTTACTTTCTTCTTTTTCTTCTTCATCCTCCATCCTTGTCTTAAATTTTTGAGTGACAATAAATACAAATACAAAAACAACTAGTTTAATTTTGTGTTTTTCAATCGTCAAAGTTATGGCCTTTTCTTGTCTTCTTTGTGGTTTGGCTTTATTTTTAGGATATTTTATTGTCAGGGTATTGGAGTGGTTAAATCCATGGAAGATTCTTCTTCTTCAAGGGAAGCTGCAGGTGGTGTAGACATAGAAAGAAGGGCAAGGCCTCAAAAGGATCAAGCTTTGAATTGTCCAAGGTGCAATTCCACAACCACAAAATTCTGCTATTACAACAATTACAGCCTCTCTCAGCCAAGATACTTTTGCAAGACTTGTAGAAGGTACTGGACTGAAGGTGGCTCCTTGAGAAATGTTCCTGTGGGTGGAGGCTCACGGAAGAATCACAAGAGATCAAATTCATCGTCACCATCCGCGTCTTCAGCCCCAAATAAGAAGCTTGCTCATGATGGTCATCTCACCCTAACCCCACAAAACCCTAATAAGATCCACTTCCAAGGCCAAGATCTAAACCTAGCATACCCACAACCTGATCAGGATTATGACAACAACACTAATATTAGTGAAATGCCCTTTAGTATTGACAACAATATTAGCTACCACGGCCACCACCAAAACCCTAGCGCCTCTTCATCATCTCACTATCAATTCTCTTCAGCTATGGACCTGCTCAAGACTGGGATGGCATCAAGGGGGCTGGCTTCTTTCGTACCTATGGCGATGGAGGATTCCAATAATATTAATAATCTTGCAATGTTTTCTAGTGGGTTTGGTATACAAGAATTGCTCAAGGCACCAAGTAGCGGTGGGCTTAGTTTTTCTCTAGATCATCATGGGTTTGAGAGCAGTAGTGGGTATCTTCAAGGAAATGAAAATAGTCATAATGCAAGGCTCTTGTTTTCAACAGATCATCAGCAAGATTTGAAGCAGCATATCCCAAGCTCCACCATTACTACTACTACTGCAACCCAATTTGATGATCACCAGAATAGAGGAGGAGAAGGGGATTCCGGTGGTGGTCGCGGCGGTGGTCGCGGCGGCGGTGGCTATTGGAATGGAATGTTAGGTGGAGGATCATGGTAACAAAAAAGGGAAAAAAAAAAAAAAGGTATTTTGGTTTTTGTTTTTCTTCAGCTGGCTTGTGTGTGGACTTTTGGGGTTGATAATTATTAAAAAGAACAAAGTAATTAATTAATTAGGTCGCAAGCGGTACATGGGTTTCTTTTGAATTTGTGTTTTGCTTTCCTTACCCATTAATCAATATGTGCTTGTTTGAAGCTTCATTTTTGGTTGGCTTCAAATGGGTATGTCATGATGAAGATTTCCGGTGTTCTACGTACTGGGTATTCTAAAAATTTCTCGATCGATAATGCACTGGCTATCTCAGTGTCTGTATGCGGAATGAATTATCCATTTTGTTCTTATTAATTTAGTCGTTCATTATTAACAATTGGATTTGTGTTGTGGGCTTTGATATATATATATATATATATATATATATATGTTGTGCTGGGAGTTGGTCGATGATGGATTTATTTGTTTATTGGTTTGAATATTGAAGTAATTTTAATTTAAAGTGAAGAGTTGGAATGATGGATGTGAATCCTTTATGAGCAAACGTTTCTCCTTTAGTCGATCTTTTTGCTTGGCAACAGGTCACAAATGTCAGGCCTTTTCAGCACCTGCTGCCTCTTTGAGATTCTTCCACCCATCAATGTTCGTGCCATCCATTGCCACCCCCACCCCATCCTCCTCCATAATACAGAATTTTCAAGAACAATATTGCATAATTAGATATGTATGTACACATGCATGCATGCATGTATAACGTCTTGGGTGCCTGTTTGGTAACGTTTTTGACATATACGTTTTTCGCTCGCTTGAAATTAATAGTAGTCTATTTGGTAATGATTTCGAAAAGATTAGTAAGTTATTCTTATTTTAACCAATCTCTCGCACAATGCATTGCGCATAATGCATGCCATATATATATATATATATATATATATATATTCCCTTAATTCTTTGGTATATTAAATTTAACGACAAAGGACCTAGCTCGATATCTACCCCTAGACTTGCACTACTTATTCCTTGTTGGTTGGGTAATCGAGTAGCTAGCTAGGTGAGGGTCCACAAACATTCCCCTAGGTGACAATGCTAGAGAATAATCCGCTCTACAAAATCTTCCAGATTCAGACGCTAGATTTTACTTAATTAACCTATGTTAGAGTCGTATAGAATAATTATACATCTCACATAATTTTTCAATGGTGGTGGAGTCGGCGTTGGAGACCGTGGCCTAGCTCTAGCTAGGGCTCGTTTCTAACGTAAAGGGTGGGGGGAGGTGCACCATGATGAACACTCCTTCCACACTTTGGTCTAGCTAGCTACAAGTTTGCAATCTACTTCATTTTGGTTTATTCAATTTAATTCCAACTTTGGTTAAGTAGATTGGATTTTCTAAACTCGAATTTTAGATTGGTTAAACTTACATTAGAAATTCGATCATAACACTACGCCAAATTTGGTCATAGACTTCGGTTTTTAACCGAAATCTATTGGGGGTTAGAATCAAGGTATTGGGAGTCGATGTTGTTTCTATAGGAATAGACTTCGACTTTTAACTGAAGTGTATTCCACTTACAGCATCAGTTTTAAGTAATATCTGATGTCTATGACCCTTTCAATTAAACTAAAAGTGTTAACTTCTGATGTCTTATGTGGACAATGGCATCAGTCTCTTCTTTACACCTGATACCTTCTGTACTTAATGACATCAGTCTCAGCTTAAAACTCGATGTTGTATTATTATTACAACTTCAGTATTTAATAATAATGTGATGTTAATTTTTCCTTAAGACTTAGATATTACAAAGTATTGATGCAATTTTTATAGCATAGGCTTCAATTTTTTGTTCAAACTAATGTCGTTATAAACTACCAACATCGATTTTTTTATAATTTTTTGTAAGTTTTTTGTGTATTAGACATCGCTTTTTACATATTCACCGACTTTAAAGGATTGAAATTAAAGACATTAATAATTATATAAATATGCATTGTTACTTTGCAAAAGTAACTATTGATTCATGTCATTAATTAAATAAAAGTGTGCTTACAACTTCATAATACTAGAAATAGTTATGAATCTAGTACATCACATCCAAGCGAACATTACTCATAATGTATCGTATGCTACTCATATCACATGTTTATGCTACTCATATCACATGTTCATGTTAAGGTAAAATTCAAATTATACTAGATAATTAAAGTGAATGCTAGAAGATTAAACAAAAACACCTAAGGTGTCAAACCCACTTTATGACCTGAGCTGCCCATTCACTTCGAATCTCATCCAACTGTTTTTGTGTATAACATTCCTTCCGTTTACCTGGATTATTATACTACGTACATAAAAAATGAAACTAGCATTAGAAAAGACTGGACAAATGTACGAAGTTATTGCATAGCAACACTAATCCTTATTAGCAACTCAATAGCAATACTAATATATCGATCCATCAATATATTAGAGGTGGAAGTGACGAAAATGAAATGTATGCGCGGGGTGAGGACATGTTTAAAGAAAGAGAGATGGAGGAGAGATTTGAGAGACATTGTAATATGGGTTGAAAAAAGTATTGACCAGCGCTAAACGTGGCCACAAATTGAACAGTGGCGATTAAAGGCGGCAAGAACCGACCTGCAAAAATAAAAAAATAAATCCTAATGTGTAACCAAAATAATAAAACAAACTACTAACTGAATAGATGACAAAAACTGTTAGCTCAGAAAAGAAAATCTGCATGATCCAAAGGCTTTAACTAAATCTGAAATTGAAACTTGTAACGAACTTTAAAAATAAAATCGTGGAACAAACATTTAAGTGTGTACATGAGAGAAGCTGTAAGAGGAAAGTGAATTACCTCATAGGAGCGCCGAACTTTGTTTAGAGAATCTACAGGAAAAAAAAAAAACCCAAATCAATGTCAATACGAAATCAAGATTTTGTGAAGAAAACAATAGACCACTAGTGCGTGAAGTGAAGATCTGATTCCAAACATTAGCATAATGAACCATTGTCATTGATTCATATCAACCTCATATCAACCTCGAATTGGAAATTTCCCAATTCTATACTCCGTTTGTGCGAAAAGTAACAACCGTTATTCTCATCTCAACGTTAAATTCAACCCTACTTAGGGTTTAGTTCGAAAATTAAAATTGGAAAGGAAAACGTAATTAGAAAAAGAAATAAAATAAAAGACAGGATGAGAGAGGTAGAACAAACCCTGAACCAGCTTGAAGATGTGCATAAACGATGATGCTGGCAGCGGCAAGTGGAGATGACGACGTACAGTGGTTTTCTGACAGAAATAGGACCTCGCTTTGACATGTGTTTGGCGAATGAGAAAGTTTCAGAGGTGGAAGTGACGAACAAATGCAAGTGCGGGAAATCATGAATAAACAACTCGTCTTATTTGCTGCCTTATCTGAGGAGCATGTATTTGAATGTTATCTAACAATCCAAAAAACAGGGAATAAACAATTCATTAAGAAATTAACACAAGGGAATCCAATTCAACAAACATATGGTCGTACTGAGTATAATTATATTATATTTATTATAAATACAGTATAAGAGAAAGGGACAAAGAGAAAACAGCCAATAAGTGATGCAAATATGCTCTTATAAATGAACACCACATGATCCGAGAAGACCATTTCAGTACAAACCCATGCCTAGAAAATAGGAATTTGCATCTCAAATTTTTCTGTTGCCTAACTTGACAATTTCTCTTTATAAATTTGATGATGCTAATAGATAATGATTAACTGTAAACCTCTGGTAATCACCTTTGGTCAAATTCTCAATTATAAACAGGTAAGGATGTCAATTGAAGAAGATAAACTTGTATCCAGTACAAGCAATTTCAATCTCCTAAATTTCCTTAGCCTCCTGTTTAACTCAAAATTATAACCTAACTGAGCATATAAATCCTCCCAGGAACACATAAGATTTAAATTACGCAAACCTATTCACCTAATATCAAAGTAGAATGCATATCAAATTCTCATAAACCAAACAAAGTGCAACAAAGATGCATACTCCCTGCAAAAACTACGGATGCATACTTTTACAACTTATTCTCTTAAGAAAATCTCTAAGAGTAATTTCATCAAACAAGTGATGTGCATTGAATGTCACATTGTTCATCACACAAAGTTAATCAAGCAAACATCATTCATTTTCAATCCATAGAATAAAGGAGCAGAGAGTCCTAGTCTAGTCCTAAAACCATTCGGTTTTCATCTCAGAGCTGAGTTAGAAGATAATACCTTAGAGGCTCCAGCTACCATTTCTGCATTTTTGCTCAAAATAACAACTTAACTTGCAAATGCCTATCTATGGTTCGTAAAACTTAAATATAAGTACATTCTAAAGTTGAAATTCTACAATACTAGAAATTGTAAAACCCAAAATTGAGAACAACGCCTCCGTGTCTGAATTTAAGATCCATTACCACGAAGTCAATCACTACTGAAAGTCTCTACTCTATACACTAAACAGAATATGAACCGTAAGGAGAAAATCTCATAAGCTATGAATGGCAACAAAATCAATTCATCAGGAAAAAAAATCAAAAATTAAGAACAAAATGAAAACCATATAGATAAATTCATCAAAAGAAATGAAAGAAAAATGAACCCTACCAAATGAAAAGGCTGGAGAGGGTGTGGTTGGTGAGACACAAGATGAAGAGAGAGTGGAGAGCAGTGGCCGTCGAAAGAGGAGTGAGTGCGAGAGAACTAAAAAATTCATAGATTAGAAGATAGACACGCTCAAACCCTCAAGGAATCAGTAACTCAAGAAACCCAATTTGATAGTAGTGAGAGAAGGAAACATGATTGAAAATTTTACCATGGCTGCAAATTAAATCCAAACCTACAAATGCTCTTCAATGAATTCCGAACAAAACCTCACAAGAATAAGGGCATATTAAATTTAAAATTTTGGATACGAATATCACAAAAGAGAGGAAGGGAGATGGAGAGTCATTACTTATCACCAAATAGAGCTACTCGTGAGGGAAGAAAGAAGAAAAGGCTGAACGAAGCAAGCGTGTTCCATTGTTGCCAAGCTATACGTAACAAATCAGTGGACTCGAGAGATGGAAGATGCTGACTGAAAGAAGAAGAGGGAGGTGGGATCTGTGATACAATGACCTTCCCTCACAGAACGCTGGGAGACAGGAGATGGGAGATAAAGGAGAATGAGTGAAAGACGACAGAATGAGGCATATATATTTCAGATTAGACCTAAGGAACTACAAATTTTCTTTTCCCCGCTTATATTTTTGTTTTTCCCTCTTCCCTGCATTTTATTGTATTTCTACAACATTATTTTTTTTTTTAAATTACATTTCATAGCATTTGTGCCAAAATGTATAATGTTATGTCACCAATGAGACATTTTCTTGTTGTGCAAACCCTAAAACCCTATTTTCATCAAAAGGTGAAAAGATCAAACTAGTTAGCAATGGTGAAGGTTTTAAATTTTTATTTATTTATTTATTTCCAACCGATTTCATTTAATTTCTAAATCTTGTTTTTGTTTAGTACTTAAAAATTTGGAGAAGAGAAAATTGAAATCATGAAAGAGATAAATTAAAGCTATAATTAAGAGATGAGGGAATGCTAAAATGGGAGGAGGGGAGAAATTTAGGAGGGAAGAAATTTAGGTTGACTTTCTACTTAAGACATCAGTCCATTGAGTTTCTAACAACAGATACAAGTTTAAAAAAATAAAGAGTTTATATAGACTTCGGTTTTTATAACTATATGATGCTAAATAAACATAAAGACATCGGTCTAAATTTGCACTGAAATTGTTTTACACTTTAAACTTCAGTAAATATCAAATTGATGCTTATAGTAGTAATAACATCTGATTACTAGTTATCTGATGCCTTTATAGTGATGACTATTCCCATATATGGTGTAGTGTAAGAGAGAATTTTATTTGACACACTCCGACCCGGAATATCCGTTTACGACATGCAGGTTGAGGCGTGTTGGCCGACACCTGGACGAGGACGTCCAAATGACGAAGCCATAAGAATTAAAAATGACATGTTTTAACGTGTCAAGTGAAGCCTACCTAGTGAAAACCGAGTACCCTTCACCCGACTGCGGAAGCGTATAGCATGGAAGTACATAGTCTAATGATCATACACAAAGATTCTAACTGCTGATACTCGAATATACCTTTAACTCCACTTTACACCCGGGAATGAGTGTCAGAGCCGCCACCAAACTCCTCGAAGAACGTGCATGCCAAAGAAACCTGAGGGGTTTAAAATACAAAGGGTGAGTGGACCCAGTGGTTATTTCAGTGTAAAGTCAATAGTAATAAAACAACTTTAACCCCTCGTTTTATAGATAAAATCCAAAAAGGTAGGATATACTTGCACGTATCACGAGATATAAAAATAACATCCATGATTTATAAATAATAGATATGCACAAATGAGCCATGCAAAGACTAATCATATATCTCAATATCAACCCATATCACATTGCTCTTGAGTCACCTCGAGTCTCATACTCGGAATACATATATCTAAATAAGGTATCTTACTCGTATACCACGACAACGTGAAGGACTGGGTGCTAGGCACCGTCACCTCGAGTTCCCTAGAGCTCGGGAACATGACTGTCGCTTTCTAACTAGTATAGTGAGCAGCTTGGGTGAACGATCACGTGGATGACTGGTCTGTGGCCTACATACGGGTACTAGATATCGGCGACTCCTAAGTGGGTTCAAATATCTCAACCTCATAAATGCCGCGGGGACTCTCATGTAATGTAATGTACGACTCGACACATGCAACAACTTATACGTAGCCCATTACAACTAGTAAGCATGCTCGGATATGCACAGTCATTATTACATATAATCATATATCTGAATATTACTAATGTATCATGCATGCTCAACAAATATAATTTGTGCAATCATCGTAAAACGTGCGAGTAAAAGTAAAAAATACAGGTTTGAGAGAAGGGGGTCCACTCACACTGGTCGAGGTGTCGGATCACTCAAAAAATCCTATTTTCCGTACATTCTCAATCGTACCAGTCCTACAAGACCATTAACCATTACCAAAGTTACTTTATTTTTCAAACTATATGCTTAAACCCCTTAAGGGTGACCCAAAATGACCTACAAACACCCTAACATGCCTCTAATGTGTTAAAGTAAGGTCCCTGACCCACAAGATAGTTCCTACACGCTCCCGGGATCTGAAAAATAGCACCCATACGCTGACGGGAGTCAGAATATGGCTTTGCGAGTCGAATCGGGGCTGGAAAATTATTTTAAAATGTTGACAAATACTTGAACATAGGCCCACGCGCCGTCGTAGGCCGAGGGACTGCCTCAAGCGCCGCCACGTGCCAACGGAAGGCCGGAAATATGAATCACGTGTTGTATGGGGGCCCCATGCGCCAGCCACACGCCCCCCACACGTCACAATTCCCGCGTGTAGCTACAGTGCCACATGTGCACTGTACACATGCAGGAATAATTCCTGGAATATTCCAAAGAATATTTTAGAGAATATTCCGTCTAGTCAACCGTTAGATTTAACGTTGACCTGTCGTTGACTAATCGGCTAACAATTGGCTGACTAACGCAGACCACCATCATCGGAGCTCCGTTGGAGACGGTGACCGGACCGCCGTCGCCGTCCGTGGAGGGCGGGTTCTAGATTTTTCGCTGGAAATTTTTTTGAATCCGTTGGAGTCTAAATGTAACGACCCGTCCCAAATTCCATGATTAGATTAGTGACTAATCACGATTAGTGAGGTTAATCGGTGATTAGTTAGGTTAAATCGGACGAACGATGCGGAATGACCGTTTTGCCCCTGATGGTGGCAAAACGTTGACTTTTTAATCGGGCGATCAAATGGACTTTGACCGATGACCGTGACGTAGTTCGTGACGTCACGAGTTCATAGACAGGTGGCACGTTCAATTCCGACGTTCGTGGAGGAAGTTATGACGTTCGGAAGTTTAGGGGCATTTTGGTAATTTGGGTGAATAGGAGGTCAAAAGTTGACTTTTTGATCGGGAGGTCCGATGGCCGAGGGCCGAAGACCGTTACGTAGATAAGGACGATACGAATCCGTAGACAGGCGGCACGTCGAATTCGGACGTTCGACGGCGAAGTTACGGTTCACGGAAGTTCCCAGTTACTATTCACGACGGCACGTTTTACGAGACAAAAAGTGCAGTTTTGTCTCTAGTGGGCCCAGATATTTAATGGAGGCCCAATGGATGAGTGACACTTGTCACCCATCCACTGGCCAACCCCACCCACTCATGCACCAAACCCTTCCCCGTTCATCCATTTCTCCCATTTTCTTCCCAAACCAAACCGATCACCATTTCCTCACCCCAAACACCAAACCCTTCCCTTCTAGCCATAACTGAGACCAGAGGGTGAGAGAGGAGGACTAAGGACGGCAGCTGGTGGCTGGAACCGCCGTGGGCGGTGGCGGGAACCCAGAACCCGATCGGGTACCCGGTAAGCCCATTTTCAATTTTTGTGTGGATTTTGTTGTTATGGGTCGATTTGGACGATTGGTTTGAGTTAAATAGGTTTCTAGGGAGTTGTTAGGGAGGTTTTGGTGGTGGTTGGACGTCGGAGGAGCCCTGGGAGGTTTCGGGAAAATTGAACCGTGAGGTTCAAAATTGAACCGGTCGGATTTCGAGGGTTTTAGGTAGTTTTGTTAATTGGGTTAGATAGGAAATGAAGAAATAGGAATTTAGGAGTTGGAATGGAAGCAAACGGACCGAAAATGAGGGAGAAGGAGACCTGGACCGGTTACGCCGGTCCAAGTTGCAGGAAAAACCGGACCGGACCGGTCTGACCGATGTAGGGGATGACTGATGACGTCATCCTGATGACGTCATCATGTCAGGGATGACGTCATCATGTCAGATCTGACAATGTCAGACTGACATGTTAGACAGTGGGCCAATGGGAGCGTGACACGTGTCACTGTCAGGGGCTGTCAGTGATGACGTCATGCTGACGTCAGCAGGTACTGTAGCAGGCGCGTGAAGCCCACGCGCAGCCACTTCAGGCGGCGCGTGAGGGCGCGTGGCAGGGAATCTGGGGAAGGTTCCAATATGTGAAATCTTCTATTCGATGTAACGAACATTTTGGGACTGGTTTCGTGTCGATCGGACACCGTCTCGATATGTTTCGGGGCATCGGAAGGTTTAGGTTCGGGATTAAAAATAGTTAAAAATACGGGAAAATTACGGGGCTTTAGTGGGAGGTTAATTAAGTAGTTAGTAACCTTCTATTACGATTTGGACAGGTTTGGGAGTCCCGGTGACGGTGATCGGCTCGGGGAACCGTATGGCACGCAAATCGAGGCGGCAGCTCGGACGGTCTGTGAGTGGACCTTGTTTTCTAAATTGGTGCATGCATAAATGTTTATTATATGTTTTATTACTTGTTTGATGATGCCATGGGTGCATTTGTATGTGGTTACGTATAAGCACGTACTTCGAGGTTTCGGCCTTATACGGTGCTTATACGGGTCTGTATTTCTTTATTGATTTAAATGAACTGAATTTGGATTTCAAAATGATAAACTCGGGTATGAGACCCATTTGGTTTTGTCTCGGGCATATGACCTCAGATTCCGGGCACGGTGCCCAGTTGGTGTCCTATGTTCGGGTACGAGACCCAGTCACTTTACGGTTTTGATTTCAGGTCAGGGAACCTTAAATGGATTTCCCGGTTCATGACGGTTTATGGGAACCGGCATGAACTCTTAATATGGTATCATGGTTCATGACGGTTTATGGGAACCGGCATGAACCCTTGTTGGTTATTACGGTACATGACGGTTTATGGGAACCGGCATGTTACCTGGTTATGTTATTACGGTACATGACGGTTTATGGGAACCGGCATGTTACCTGATTATGGATATGATGGATCATGACGGTTCAGGGGAACCGGTCATGAATGTTTATGTTATGTATATATATGACGGTTTATGGGAACCGGCATGTTACCTGGTTATGTTATTACGGTACATGACGGTTTATGGGAACCGGCATGTTACCTGATTATGGATATGATGGATCATGACGGTTCAGGGGAACCGGTCATGAATGTTTATGTTATGTATATATATGTTCGTCTACCTTCCTTTACTTCTATTATCTCCTCCGGGGAGGGTCGTTGGCCTGGGTGGACCCCGGAGTAGTCACGGAGCACCGACTGAGTGGAGTCACCCCCCAGTTGGGTTCCTTACTCTCAGGAAGGCTATGGTTACTATTACCTCGGGTAGGGTCAGTGGTCTGCGGACATTGACCTTGACTTTGAGATGACTCGGATTGAGACCCGGGTAGAGCGCGCGTGGCTTTGGATACCGTGACAGGATTGGTTGTGTGACTTATATATATGTATGTGATGGATATATGATATATGATATGTGGTGTGTACAGGTGTGCACAGGATTTGGGCAGTGGCCCGTATGGTCGTTTTTATTGTGGTCCTTTCGACCTTAGTTTATATCTGCTTTGGGCTTAGTCCCACATATGGTTTGTTTTGGATAAATGGTTTTCGAATGCATGCATGCTTTTTAGTGGAGGGTACAAATGTCTTCCTTATTAAATGTTTTTATAAACTTTTGTTTTGTCCACTCACAGTTTTTAATGTTTTGACTGCCCTTCAGGTTGACATCGGATGTGGACTGTAGCAGAGACCGAGATATCACATGCCTCCTCCGGATCCTGGCGTACTCTGATAGCCCGGGAGGGCAAATGACGAAAATATCCCTTGTCTGACACTTCGTGTCAGACGGGAGCAGGGTCATCCCGCACTAATCCCGGGGGGATTGGGATGGGTCCTGTCACTAAATCCCACAATTTCTACCCAAATTCAACATGAAATATATCAATTTAACCCTACTCAACACCATGAATTTGAATAACAAGTTCAAAGTTATAAACTTTACCTACTCTGATCAGAGAGGCGTCGGAAGGGTCTTATCTCCAAGTTTTCCTAGTTTTTCGATAAGCCCCAACCGCCCTGGCCCGTATTTCAACCCCACAAGCAAAACGGAAGTCATTAGACCTCAACAAGGCGTTCTAAAATATGCAAAACCAGGAATCAAATGGTTACCTGAATTGACAGCTCACTTCCATGAAGGGTCGTGTCTCCAATTTTCCGATAACAGTCACTGTTGTTGAATCCACCTCGAATTCCACATGCAATTAGCCCGTTAGAAAATCCTCCACTGACAGGACCCGTCCCAACTGGACGTCAAAAACCGTACCCGGTCCTGCTCCCGTCTGACAAGTCAACTAAAGGTCCGAAACTCCCCTTCAGTGCTTGCCAAACAAGGGATGTTTGCGCGGATTTCTGCTGCTGTCACTGCCTCACGATCAGTCCCGAACGTCGTACCACGGCCTGGAGGGTCACAAAACAGAAATGGTGTGAGTGGACAAAAATGACCTCTTATAAAAACTTTTATCAAAATACAATCTTACCCTCCAGTTTTCACAAACTTGCATGCATATCGTAAAACATGAGTGACCGATAAAATTAAAACATATTTTCCCATGGTCCATAACACTCATGTTCACCAAATTAGTTCATGTTATAAAACATCAAATCCCGGCTCTCAGGCCAAAACATGTGAAAACATAATCACCTGGCCACAAGGACCAAAAACCCGTACTCAATACCAGTACATCATCACAATCAATACCAATCAGCATTACTTACCAGTGCACAATAAATATAACAATCCAATCAATCCGCACTACTCACGAGTGCATAAAATATCACCAATCACATCTGCACTACTCACAAGTGCACAATCAATCAAACTGTACTACTCACAAGTGCTGCACTACGCGTAGGCCAATATCCAGTCACTCTCTCGGGAATAAACACCTCTGGGCTCAACCCCCTCGGGCTCAGTCACCTCTGGGCGAACACATCCCCAGGATCAGACACCTCCGAGTGGTACATCCAGGCTCAGTATCATCCGAGAAGCTGACTACCATAGGATCAACTCCCGATCCTACAATCACATCCCCCAAGCTCCGGTCGTCTGGGTAATCCCCCCAAGCACCGACCGTCTGGGAATATCACAATCGCAATGAAAACCATCCCGGGAATTACATCCCAAAACATTTCAATCAAATCTTGACTTCATACCAAGTCAAGGTCATTCTCAACTGGGTCTCAAGCCCAAAATACCTTTCACACATAAACCGTTAAAATCACATTTAAATCAATAGAATAATCCGAAAATCATCATTGACTCACCAACCAAGTCAAAACATCATTTTAGAAATCATTTAAACTCCGGGCCTAGCCCAAAACATCATTTGCACGTACCTCGTAAAACGTGCCCGAAAGGCTGATTAAAATAATCATAAAATCACAAAAATCATTAATTTCATCAAATTCATAAGTGACTCCAAAACCGAGTCAAAATCACTATTCACTTGGGTTATCATGCCCAACATATCATTATCACGCAAATCCATGCGTTGCAACCTCCGTTGCCATTTTCACATAAATCCACGAAATTGACCCTCGACTCATTCCCGAGTCACCACATCATCTTTCAATCCATGACTCAATAATCCGAGTCCAAACATTATTTTCAATCAATTTCAATCCTGGACTCATAAACCAAGTCCAAACATTATTTTTACCAAATTTCGTAATTTCTCGAAAATCGCCCAAAATAATAATATAATAATCATAAAACCGAGAAATTACCGGATTGAAACACAAATCATGCCCAAGCATATAAAATCATATAATAAGGCATTAGAAATCATATATGCATGCATCACGGTTAGAAAACAAAGTCCACTCACACACACCGTCCAAAACGGTCCGTTTCCGAGCTGCACGTTTTTCCGTAAAATCTGGAAATCACAACTCCTGTCCAAAATCATTATAGAGGGTTACTAACATCTCAAAATATATCATATAATTTTCCCTAATTTTTTCCGGGATTTAAATACGTATTTTTAACGTAATACAAAACTTCGGATACGCGGAACATTATCGAAACAATATCCGATTTCCCCGAAACCAATGTCAAAATGTTCGTTACACTAAGAGGATCAAAAGTCATGTTGACCTCACCTTGAGACTAGGCCGGACGCGCCCCCACGCGCCGCCGTGAGTGGCTGCGCGTGAAATCCACGCGCCTGCTACAGTGTCACCGTCCCAACCCGTTTGTCTGTAAAACGGGCCATTTAACCCGCGAGGCGACCCGGTTTGTTTTCTGTCAATTCGACATTGATTCCACCAATTGAACATTCAGTCAGTTTCGATTCAAGTCTAATTAGAGTTCTGTGGACTTAATTACAAGCGACATTACCTCTAACCTCACGATCACAGATGATCAATCGAAGAACATCCGGCCACTGTTCATCCTTCGAAAACCATCAAAGCTTCTTGATTTCGTTCAATTGATTCACCAGTAAGCTTCAATGGACTCAGGTAAGTATTTTCCCCAACTCAATTGCATCAATTCGTGGCTCAAACGCCACGACTCAAACTCGATTCTTCGTACACTGTGCATCCATGGAGCTTCATCAATCTCCCGGGTTTTCCTTCAATTGGTGAACCCAGAAGCATCGTGGGATCCTCAGGAACACAATCCCCACATCAATTACATCAATCGAAGCCTCAATTCCCTCGACTCAACCTCGAGATTTCTGAAAGTTTCCTCCCACAGTTCTACCTCAATTCGACCTCAATTCCACTTAGTTCCTTCTACAAAATGGATCGTAGTAATCCCAGAAGACAGAAACTGAACCCAATTTCGATCAACAAGGCTCAATTCATCCAATTTGATTTTTCCTCCCAAAAACCCAATTTCGAATTCCTAGTTTTCAGCCACTCTCAACCTCCTGTGTTTACCCAGTTGAGTTAGTCTCAACAAACACTCGATTTTGCCCTCAAAACCAGTTAGGAATGGCAGCAAACACTCTCCAATTCTGCTGCTCAATGCTCACGGGTAAGAAGAACAAAGAAGGAGAAAATTAAGGAGAAAATGGAGGAAATGATGAAGGATAAATGATGATGTTGTAATGATGGTGTTGGGAGGGAAACATGGACCAGATTTCAGGGGATGGGTGACACTTGTCACTCATCCGAATGTACACAGTCACCGGGTACTGTTCCTATTAAAATATTATTTTATTCCCGGTTCGTTCGGTTAAACGAGCCTGATTCCGTGACCATAACTTCGTCGTCGAATCTCCGATTTCAGCATGCCGCCTGTCGTTGGATTCGTATCGACGAGACCTACGTAACGGTCCTTGGCCCTCGTCCATCGGACCTCCCGATCAAAAAGTCAACATTTTGCCCACGCCAGGGGCAAAAAGGTCATTTTGCACGTTTCGTCCGATTTCACTCAACTAATCCCCGATTAGTCATTCTAAATCATGATTAATTAATATTCAATCCCGATATTCGGGACGGGTCATTACATCCACACGGGGGTTACAACGAACTAAGTCCTAAGGTTCGAGATTACATGTGGTCCCTTCAAAACTCATTGGATCAAAGTTGGGTCTGAGACGGGTTATCGAGTCGAGCGTCGCCGGCATGTTTCCTTGCGACCAAAACAACATGAAAGTCCTAAACTCAGTAGTGCTCATCAAAACGAGTTAAGTGGTGTCGTTCGTGGGTTCAGAAGTTACCTCCACAGTTTTTGAACGCCAACCGGGTCGCGAGTCGGGTTTGCTAGCCGTTCGTGTAATGATGGTCCTCAAGGTTCACGTTTGGGGTCCTTGCGTTCGCAGGAAAGAGACGTCTGAGTTGGGCTTAGTGTGGGTTTCAACTGGAAAATCCCAGTTTCCATGCGAGTGTGTGGGTGCGTGTCGACTTCCAAAGAGAGGAAGGTTAGGGACTATGAAGATATCAATCTCCATCTCCTCTAAACAGTACGTTTTGGTAAGTAATGGCAAGCTAGGGTGTTGGGCTTGGCTTTTCATTCAGCCTTCTCCCCCAAGTGTAACAACCCGTCCTGAGTTTACGGATTAATTAAGGACTAATTAAGAAGTATCGTGACTAATCGGGAATTAGTCGAGGATTTTTTGGACAGTCGGCGTAAAATGATGATTTTACCCCTAGAATGGGTAAAATATTAACTTTTGACCCAGGAGGTTAAATGCACGAGGATCGGAAACCATTATGTAGATTAGGATGTTACGAGTCCGTAGACAGGTGCCACATTAAAATCAGACGTCGTACAAGGAAGTTATGGTTCACGGAAGAAAAACAGCATTATTCACGTTTTACGAGAAATAAGACAGTTGGCAGATTTGGCTTGGGTAGAAATCTTGGTGGATCCATTTGATTAGTGACAAGTGTCACCCATATGATTGGGCTAAAACGCAAGTGTTTGGGATATTTGTTCATCCTCTTTGTTCTTGTGTTACCCGAAGCCCACACAAACCCAACCCAAAACACACACCCATCTCCTTCAATTCTCATCCATTGCTTCTAGAGTCAACGGGAAAGTGAGAAAGTGAAACCAGATGATCATGATGGTGCTAACGGCTTGTACGGTGGTGCACGGTGGCTAGAAAATGGTTGAGTTTTGTCCGAGTTACGGCCAGGTCGGGTCGCGGGTCTCTTGGTGTCTGGATGTCAAGATAGACAGTGGATTAAATTTGAATGAGTTGAGGAGGAAATGCTGTTAGGTGTTACCTGAAGTTGGTGAGTATAGTTGGTCCATCAGAGTACGCCAGGATCGGTGGTGACATGTCATGTCTTGATCTCTGCTACAACCTGCATCCGCAATCAAACTGAAGGGTATTAAAACCATATAAACTGTGAATGGACAAAACAACTGTTTAATTAAAAATTATTTATCGAAAAAACATTTATACCCTTCATGTAAAAGCATGCATGCATCATAAAATAGTTATTTCAAATTCTTTCTCGAAAGCAAGAAATATTGCTTCCCAAATCAAAACACAGTGAAAAATGCTTCTCAATCGAAGTCATTACCTCAGTAGGGTCCCAGCGTAAAGCCGAAGCCATTACTAAAATCAAGGCAAGCCAGAAAGGAGTCTCAACCCAAATCATAAAACACGTGGGAACACATTCCATCCTCAATGTTAGTCATGATTCTAATCCTAGCACATGTGCATATAGCTCAGGACCGCTCACAATCCTAGCATGTCGCCGTAAACACATCAGTAGCCGCGATCGTCTCTAGATTATCGTGAACACATCGCCAATTGATCTCAGAGGATAACATCAGCACTCCTAAGTCGAGCCTCCCTCGGTCATTACTTCTCGCGGCTGCTCGACAACAAGCAGTGCATCGTGACCTCTCCGGAAAGAACACATCCGTAGTCCGGAGGTGAGCTTCATATCATCCGGGACTCAAACCCGAATGCCATCACCAATAGGGCCTGACGCACAAAACATCACCAAATGGGTCACAGCCCGAAAACCAATGTCCAACGACACTTCATATCATAGGATTCCTCGAATCCTATCAAATACACAACTGGGTCTCATGCCCAAAATATCTTTCATAAAACTCATAACTGGGTCACAGCCCGACCTCTCTCGCGTTTGACTATACTCTAAGTCAAACCTCAAATCAACTGGGTCATACGCTCGAAAGATATTTCCAAAGCTGAAAACCATTTCTCATTTCCGAAATACTTTCAAAATTACCTTGACTTCAATCAAGTCAAGGTCTTTCAACTAGGACTCGTGCCCGAATCTCGATTTCACGTATCTCCATGAAATTCATTAAAACCATAAATCAGTTCCTCGATTTCACGCCTCTTCGTGAAACCCTGGAATCACATGAAACACAAGCACTTAGTACACTCGACCGAAGCCAAAACATCACACAAAATAGAAATCTCGAACTACGTGCAATAATGCATTTTCCTCCGAAAATGCCAAACAATTCATATTTAAATCACATGAACTCATGGCATCTCAAAACATGTTCATAAACACATATAAAACATTTATACATGCATCATATTCATAAAACAAAGTCCACTCACAAACCGTCCATATTGCACCTCGATAAGCGTGTCATAAATCTCTCCGGGCTAATCCATACTCTCCGAGTCATCCGGGCCCATCCAAAACATACTCAAAGTTTACTACCAACCTAAACAGGTCCTACTCAAGAACCCCCAATATTACCAGAAAAGTCAACGTGTCTCGGACACGCTTTCTTAGGCTTTAAACCTCAATTTGACCAACCTAACGATCTCTGATCTATTCGAAACAATCACCATTGAATTCGTATCGTCGAAACCTTTAAAATAGTCATAGTCCCACCTCGAAATGCATGCCCAAGTTCCCCACAGCGCGAGTCAAAGGTGGCTGGTTAAAAGTCAACGCTGACGTTAGTAAAGTCAACACTGACGTTAGCAGTCAGTAGTGACATCATCACTGACACGTGTCAGCCTGTCATGTAAGACCTGACATGATGATGTCATCATCTTTATCCTCTGTCCGGGTTAACCGAGTTCTCTACAACAGGGTCACGCACACTCACAGACCCGACCCGGTCCGTTCTTCTACTTTCGACCATCAAAATCGATCCTGTTTCTTCCATTTTCATCGTCTCAATCCCAGAAACTGATCCCCCAAATTGAATTCATGGAACACAGGCTAAAACTCATCTGTTGAACGATGAACAGTCCATCCATAATTCCAGCTCCCTGTCTGGGCTGCTCCGCCGTCCTCAGCCCCCGATTCTGATCCCTAGTGACTTGTACAACTATCCAAAGCACAACCCAATCATTAGAAACAGCCCCCAACGTCCAAAATTGAAAATTGAATTTCAATTCGAAAATGGGTTTTCGGGTATACCTTCCTCCACCGTCTACGGCAGTCCTGCCACCTCCTCACCGTCACCGTCTCACCCTCAGCCTTACTCTCAGTCTCACAGGGGTCCTCAATCGATCCAACAAGGGAGGGGAAAATTTAGGTGGTATGGGTTTCGGGTTCGAATGAAGAAATGAGGAAGATGGATGGTTCATGTATGTGTGAGAAGGGAGCAATGGATGAGTGACACTTGTCACTCATCAATTGGGCCTGAAAGAAATATCTTGGCCCTACATGGGACAATGTCACTCGTTTCGTAAAACGTCTAATAGTACACTGAAACTGTCGTAACTTTCCCGTAGAATGTCCGATTTCGACGTGCCACCTATCTATGGAATTGTATCGACTCGATCTATGTAACGGTACTCGATCCTCATGCATTAGACCTCCTGGGTTAAAAGTTAACTTTTTACCCTCATCTAAAGGTAAAATCGTGATTTCGACCTGAACGTCCGACAATTCTCGACTAATCCCCGATTAGCCTCACTAATCCAAAATTCAATCTTAATAAATCTTGAAATTTTGGGACGGGTCGTTACAATCTTCCTCCCTTAAAGAATTTCATCCTCGAAATTCAAACTGACCTAATTCCACAACGAAACCGTGGAAATCCAATCATGCCTCCAACTTGGGGCACTCTCGTGTAAACGTACACGTCTGACACAACCACATGTCGGCTAGCAAGTCTCACTAAAGATACCGACACTCGTTGATCTCACCTGTCACTCACTCTAGTAGGCCATCTATACTAAGCTGACATCAAATCAACTTTTCAGCGTGACAACCCTTCTCATTTGACAATCGAAGCTGACATCCTGCTCAGCGTCCGACCAGAAAATCGTCATTTGGATCCTGCCGCCACAATGGCATGAATTGCACCATGCAGGCCATACTCAAATCTGCGGCATTTATCGACCTCGGTGCTCATATCAGTCAACTCTCTCATTTTCTCAGACTCACGTTGACTCTCACTAGAGTCCCATCACTACATACCAATCTGAATCTGTCGGATACCTATTCATTTTATCTCCACAATATGCTAGATTGACTTTGTATGGAAGCCAATCTCATTAACAACTATCGTGACGAGCTGGCAACTCCCGGATCCACTACGCTTTCGTTGCGCTACTCTGATCTTGACTCTCCCTTGAGTTCCCACATCGTATCTCAGGTCACTCAGTGACCTACGCTGAAATCATGACTCATATCGAGTCCCAAAATGTCGTCTCATGTATCCTGTCGATACACAATCGACATCTCACCCATCTTGGGTATATCTGAACCCCATCGAATACTTGCCTCAGCAGGGATAGTCACATGCATAATCACTAGGGCTCCCCTAGCCTACATGGCTCTGAGCTCTCGGCTCACATAATCACTGAACCTTCTCAATCCACTCTGCTCGCGCACACAGTATTCGACGTCCAGTCAACATATCATCATGTCGGACCATGTCCAATCATAGTCCTCATCGAATTGTCACCATCGGATCCAATCTGATCACCATTTCATGTCCATCTAGGACTCTATCTATTAGAGAAAACATTCATCCTCTCTGGTAACTCTCAACCCAAACATACCGGTTAACTGTGGTCAATCCCGTCATCCAACGTGCAATACTCACAGGTGCACCCACATCATAACAAACATCAAGGCACTACCCAAGCTTGCTCAAGGATTGCACTCTGGCAACGTCCAACCACTTACTACCATTCACGCTCCAAACACGACTCGAACCTCAACCGTCCGTCATAAGGCTAACATCAATCCACCACAATATTCATTCTCATATCCAACTCAAGGTATCGGTTATTCATCTCTTCCTTATCGATACCCACGTATCGTCCTCGTCTCATACTGTTCACATATACAGCACCTACCATCCATCTATCCATGATAGAGGCTAGATAGTAATTTCATCTTACCTCGAGTTCATTACGATATGATTCTCCTCTATTCTTAGCTTAACATAATCAGCAATACGATTCTCCTTGATAACGACCAGACTTCGGTTTACTCAACTCACAATCGCCACAATCATCTCGATCACCTCGATCATCTTGATCGTCACCACATGGTTTGATCCTCGTTAGGTCACTACTAGACCTCTCTGTCAATGTAACATGACCCATAATACCAACATGGGTCCACTACCTTAGATACTCACTCGTCACCTCCGGTTGCTCTAAGTACCATCTGCTCTTCAGGTCATTCAAATTTGACTCATAGCCTAGGTGTTCAGTTCTTACACCCTCTTTGAACCCTTTAACTTTCATATCACTCCTCGTCATCCCGCATAGGGAAGAATCAAGGATGATCCCAGACAATGACATCAAAATTCATCCTATGTCATCCTGTGGCACCAAGCACCATCTGCTAAAGAGCAAAAAATGAGAAGCCTCCTTCATCGACCTTTGAATACCCATCACCAATTCAGAATCAAGCACTATTCTGATTGTCTCAATCACAACTTCTCATGATTCCGAAGTTCCAATCATGTTGGAAGCATACCTATCTTTTCCAAATACTGGATTCGGTGGTCCCCAACTCATTCGGACATCAACCACGTGTTCATACCAAGCTAACTTAGTACCCAACTCGCATGTCCGTTTATACTGTTTATGCATATCCAAACGGATGTCATCCATTACTACCTGATTCTAACGTTTCAAACTTTGTAGGTTCAACTCCTGCGCCCACACTCGTACAATCCGTCCAAAATGAGCTAGGGTACCTATCACTAATCCAGGTATACCCCATGCCTCGTACTAAGCCACTCAGGATCTTCTCCGTCCCGCTCAGTGCCCATCGAACTCACAAGTTTACCACTCTAGGGCACGTCTACCTTGCTAGTCCCAATCCAAGCCCTCATTGGCATTACATCACTAAAACACACTTAGTGTCATTCAGAACTATCCAATCACTATTGGATTCCATTCAACTTATCTCTGGCATCTCCCATTCATCTCAGTCACCTCCACTGAGGTAGTGAGGCACACTCGCTAACACCCAAAACTCAACATCTCCTTCTGTGATCGCACTCGAGTGTAACCGAGTCAAATCCAGAAGTCTTTGCTCACACTAAACGACACTTGCACCCTTATGTACCATCGCCACGACTGGCTAATCTTCATTGTCTTAGTCGTCACGGTAACATGAGTCTATCCAACTCGATGAAACTCATCCACGTCCATCGATAGCAGTATCTGTCACAACCACGTGCAGATCGATCCCAGAAATACTCCTCTATCAAGATTCTGTACTCGTGCGGTCAACTCACCGCAGGTACCAACCGCTCAACACGTAATATCCACCAATCGGTCCGCCTCAGGATCTGATCCACAAGTGCCACACTCCTGGTAACTTGTCCAATCAATCACCTACTAGGGTTATCACAAACCGGGTTGCACACTGCAGTACATTCATCCCGACCGATCCATTGCTCTCGACTCCGAAAAGTCATCATACCTGATATTGGTACACAACCAACCAGTAAGCGTGATCCAAGGATCTCGTCCTCTCATAACACTATGGCTTCCAGCCACTGGGCCCACAAGAAACTTGGCCATGCTCGGGTCTAGCACTACTCAACCACAGCATGTCACAATCACGGCATGCCAAACCAAACCACACAACATCTGTACTGTGGCATCCCTTGCCAATCGATATCCATCCGGGATTCGACACACTGAAACATGGCATCTCATGCCAAATAGGATCAAACATTCTTATTCCCAACAGTCTCAACTAGAGTCGTCTATGACCTCCACATATACCACTCTGACACAATCCTCTATCTAACATAACCGTTTAACGGTCCTGTGTAACGAACCGTCCCGAATATCGAGATTTAATAATATTTAATTGTGATTTACTAATCTGGGATTAGTTGTGTGATATCGGACGAATTGTGCAAAATGACCGTTTTGCCCCTAGGCGTGGGCAAAACGTTAACTTTTTATTCGGACGGTCAAATGGACTTTGACCAATGACGGTGACGTAGTTTGGGACGTCACGAGTTCATAGACAGGTGGCACGTTCGATTCCGACGTTCGTGGTGAAAGTTATGATGTACGGAAGTGCAAGGGCATTTTCGTAATTTGGACGATATAGGGGGAAATGTAGACTTTTTGATCGGGGGGTCCGATGGCCGAGGACCGAGGACCGTTAGGAAGGTCTCGATGCCCTGAGTTCGTAGACAGGCGGCACGCATCAATCGGAGTCCGTATGACCGAGTTACAGGCCAGGATGCGTGAGGGGCATTTTGGTAATTTTCTGCACAAGGGCAGAATTGTAATTTCACACGGGACACTGTTTCATTGAACTGGCCGTGAAGTGGATGCTTTGTGCGATCGATCCCATGATTTGTTTATCAATTCAATGGCTGAATTGGGACAGTGTGAGGTGTGATTGCACATGTATTGTGCTGGCAATCGATTGCACGACATGGGCATTGTTTTGTTTAATGGTTTCGGGTCAGTGCAGGGGAACTTTGCACAGTCGTTTGAGGACGGTTTTGGGTGCCTTTAACGGCTAAATTGGATTAAAGGAATGGAATATATGTCGAGTGGGTTACTCTGGGATTGAGAATGAAAGGAAATGAGGGAAATTGGTGTTGGAATTCTCTGAAAACCCGAAACTGGTTTCTGGGAAATTCAAATGCAAACTTCTAGTTTTAGGCCAGCCCAAGCCTAATTGATGATGGATTGAGCTTCCTAGAACTTCAACGTGTCAAACCAGATCAAATGGGGCAAGCTTTGGGGCTCCTAGGGCCTTGGACGGACGAGGTGGACGGCCGGAAAACTCAAGCTTGAGTCGTGGTGATTGAGGTAACGTCGTGTTCAATTAATCATGTGAATTGGTTCGTATTAATCCTTATAAGCTTCATGTGAAGTTAATTTGACAATGGTTGAGGATTGATAGAGTTTTGGTGATTGACCCATTTTGGGTGATCACGGGTTGTTGACACGATTAATCGATGGTTGATGTTGATCATTGACACAGAACTGAAATTGGTTGGTTGATGATTGTTATAGGATCAAGAACAGATCGAATTGATGTCGAATTGGGTGTGTTTGAACCGGATCCTATCGCGGGCTTTCCAACCCGTTTACCAGACAAACAGGTGAAGAAGGAACACTGTAGCAGGCGCGTGGCTTTCACGCGCAGCCACTCACGGCGGCGCGTGACGGCGCGTGGGCATGAATCTTGAGGTGAGGTCAACATGACTTTTGTCCTATACAATGTAACGAACATTTTGGGATTGGTTTCGTGTCGATCGGATCCCGTTTCGTTATTGTTCGGGATGTCCGAAGGTTTTTAATCCAGTTTAAAAATACTTAAAAATTCGGGAAAATTACGGGACTTGAATGGGATGTTAATGATGAGGTTAGTGATCCTCTAATGTGATTTGGACAGGATTGGGAGTCCTGGTGATAGTGATGTGGCCCGGGAAGGCCTATGGCACGCGTATCGAGGCGCTCGGTTAAACGGTCTGTGAGTGGACATTGGTTTTATAAATTCGATGCATGCATAACTGTTTCATGATTGTTATAATTGTGATTATATGATTTATTTTGGATATCAGTGAATTTATATATTTTCACGCATTTCGAGGTGATTTACGTGTTTGCACGTGAATCGAGGTTTTCTGGATTTGCACTGATTTCCATAAATATGGATGGATATGATTTCATGAAACGGTTACGGATTTGATAAAGTAAAATCGGGCCAGGGGCCTAGTTGACTTATGAATTCGGGCCAAGGGCCCAGTTAATTTACGAATCGGGCCAGGGGCCCAGTTGACTTATATATGTGATTTCGGGTCGGGGACCCTAAAATGGAATTGAATAAACTATTTCGGATTTGATTCAACTATTTGGACTTATGACGGTTTTATGGAAATTTGGGGCAGGGCCCTTGTGATATTTTGGAAATGAATAATAAAATGTGTTCCATAAAACCATCTCGATATGAGGATATATATATATCCTGGTCTCCTCCAAGTGTCGGGGACACTGGAGAAGTCACGGTGCATTGCCTGCGAGGGCTCATTGTACGGAGCTACCAGACCGTATAGTGATCCAGGAGCAGGATTGCTAGACGTCATGGACGTCAGACATCGGGGATGTCAGAGATATGGACCCGGTGAGACCCCGGGCAGCACGCGTTGCTTAATACCGTGAGATATGACGTCAGGGACGTCAAGCGTCTAGGACGCTAGGCATCGGGGATGCCGGAGATGGAAAAATAATAAATGAACATTACTGGATTTATGAAATAACTCTTGGATTGACTTTTGGAATTTGAAACTATGCTTTGGTTTCCGGGCTAAGGCCCTGATGGTTATTTCGGAATAAATATGTGAAAGGTGGTTTACGGTGCATGCATATGCTTTTACTTGGGGGCATAAATGTCTTATAAATGTTTTAAACAGACTTGTTTATTTTCTTCCACTCACAGCTTTTGTTTTAATGCCCTTCAGATTGATTCCGGATGCGACTGCAGCAGAGACTGGGACATCATACACCTCCTCCATCGATCCTTACGCACTCTGGAAGCCCGGTTGGGCAATGGCAACATGTTATCCCTTGTCTAACACCTCTTGTCAGACGGGAGCATGACACATTCCATGGTAATCCCGGGGGGATTGGGATGGGTCGTGTCATCCCGACCCTCAAAGTCGTCATATTGGGATAACTAGGTCTCATCCACAAGTAACACTACGGCTCTAAGCCATTGGATTCACATGCATATCAATCCTACTCGGGATCAAACATCACCAAAAAACGGTATCCTATGCCAATCGAACCCTATACCATCGCACTACGTGCCAAACACAACCTAACTAGGGTTCGATTCCACTGAATCCTTATACTCTAACCCTAACTCTCAGGTTGATGACGGGCTGTTACCAATGTAGAGACATCACGTCCAAAACTTGCACGTCACTCTAATAGCCAACTCATGCTCTAATACCGCTTTGACAGGACCCGTCCCAATCCCCCTAGATTATCGTGGGATGTGCTTGCTCCCGTCTGACACCGCGTGTCAAACTAAGGATAAACTCGTCCCCCGCTCGGGGTCCATCATAGTACACCAGGATTGGTGGTGGCATGTGATTTCTCGATCTCTGCTACAGCCCGCATCCGCGATCAACCTGAAGGGTATTAAAACCATAAAAACTGTGAGTGGACAAAATAACTGTGTAATTAAAAATCATTTGTATAAAAGACATTTATACCCTTCACGAAAAAGCATGCTTGCATCATAGAAAAATGATTTCAAATTCTTTCTCAAAAGCAAGACGTATTGCTTTCTAAATCAAAACATAGTGAAAAATACTTCTCAATCGAAGCCATTACCTCAGTAGGGTCTCAGCCCAAAAGCGAATCATATAGGGCTGCAGCCCAAAACCAAAATCAAGGAAAACCAGAACGAAGCCTCGACCCAAATCATAGAACACGTGTGAACACATCCCATCCTCAATGTCAGTCACGATTCTAATCCTAGCACATGTGCATATAGCTCAGGACCGCTCATAATCCTAGCATGTCGTCGTGAACACATCACTCGCCGCAACTATCTCTAGATCATCGCGAACACATCGCCGATCGATTTCAGATGATAACATCAACACTCCTAAGTCGAGCCTCCCTCGGTCATTGCTTTCCGCGGCTGCTCGAAAATAGGCAGTGCATCGTGACCTCTCCAGAAAGAACACATCCGCAGTCAGAAGGCGAGCGTCGTATCATCCGGGACTCAAACCCGAATGCCATCACCAATAGGACCTCAAGCACGGAACAACACCAAATGGATCACAGCCCAAAAACCAGTGTCAAACAAAACTTCATATCCCAGGATTCCTCGAATCCTATCAAATACACAACTGGGTCTCATGCTCGAAATATCGTTCATACAACTCATAACTAGGTCACATCCCGACTTATCACTCGTTTGACTATACTCTAAGTAAAAACTCAAATCAACTAGGTCATACGCTCAAAAGATATTTCCAAAGCTGAATACCATTTCTCATTTCCAAAATACTTTTAAAATCACCCTTGACTTCAATCAAGTCAAGGTCGTTCAATTGGGACTCGTGCCTGAATATCAATTTCACGCATCTCCGTAAAATCCCTGAAACCTGTAAATCAATTCCTCGGTTTTACGCCTCTCCGTGAAACCTCAAAATGACATGAAACACAAGCACGTAATACACTCGGTCGAAGCCCAAACATCATATAAAATAGAAATCTCAAACTACGTGCAATAACGCATTTTCTCCCGAAAATTCCAAACAATTCATATTTAAATCACATGTACTCATGGCATCTCAAAACGTGTTCATAAACACATATAAAACATTTATGCATGCATCATATTCATAAAACAAAGTCCACTCATAGACCGTCCATGCTATTCCTCGCTACGCGTGCCATAAGCCTCTCCGGGCTAATCCATACTCTCCGGGTCATCCGGACCTGTCCAAAATATACTCAAAGGTTACTACCAACCTAGAAAAATCCTAATCAAGAACCCCAACATTCCCAGAAAAGTCAACGTGTCCCGGAGACGCTTCCCTAGGTTTTAAACCTCAATTTGACCAACCTAACAATCTCTGATCGACTCGAAACCACCACCATTGGATTCGTATCGTCAAAACCTTTAACATGGTCCTAGGCCCACCTCAAAATACGTGCTCACACTCCCCTACACGCAGATCAAAGGTGGCTGGTCAAAAGTCAACTCTAACGTCAGCAAAGCAACGCTAACGTCATCGTTGACGCCAACAGTGACGTCATCATTGACATCTGACATCTAACACGTGTCAGTCTGACATGTCAGACCTAACATGATGATGTCATTGATGACATCATCATCCCTGTCCTCTGTCTAGGTCAACCCGGTTCTCTACAACCAGGTCAAGCAGACCCACGGACACAACCCAGTCCATTCTTCCACCTCCGACCACCAAAATCGATCTCGTTTCTTCCATTTTCATCGTCTCAATCCTAGAAACTAATTCCCCAATTGAAATCATGGAACACGGGCTAAAACTCACATGTTGAACGATGAACAGTCCGGCTAGAATTCCAGCTCCCTGTCTGGGCTGCTCCACCGTCCTCAGCCCTCGATTATGTTCCCCAGTGACTCGTGCAACCATCTAAACCACAACCCAATCATTAGAAACATCCCCCAATGTTCAAAACTGAAAATCGAATTTCAATTCGAAAATGGGTTTTCGGGTTTACCTTCCTCCGCTGTCCACGACGATCTTGCCACCTCCTCGCCATCACCATCTCACCCTTAACCTCACTCTCAGTCTCACAAGGGTCCTCAATCGATCCAGCAAGAGAGGGGAGAATTTGGGTTGTATGGATTTTGGGTTCGAATGAAGAAATGAAGAAGATGGATGGCGCATGTATGTGTGAGAAGGAAGCAACTTGTCACTCATCCATTGGGCCTGAAACAAATATCTGGGCCCCACATGGGACAAATGTCACTCGTCTCGTAAAATGTGTAATAGTACCCCTGAAACTTCTGTGACCCGTAATTTTTTCGTCGAATGTTCGATTTTGACGTGTCGCTTGTCTACGGACTCATATCAAATCGATCTACGTAATGGTCCTCGGTTCTCGTGCATTGGACCTCCCAGGTCAAAAATTGATTTTTTGCCCTCGTCCATGGGCAGAATCGTGATTTCACCCTAAACGTCCGACAATCCTCGACTAATCCCCGATTAGCCTCGCTAATCCAAAATTCAATCTTAATAAATCCCGAAATTTTGAGACGGGTCATTACATTGGATGTTAGACGAGAGTATGGCACATCCCGCGATAATCCAGGGAGGATTAGGATGGGTCGTGTCACCAAGTCCCCTAAACTAATTGGGTTCCAAGTTGGGCTTTAACTAAGTGACAACAAAGCCTATTGCAAATTTAGGTACTCTTTTGGGTTATAGTTTTGGGCTTGGGCCATGATGTAAACTGGGCCTAGAAACAGTTATCAACACTCTGAGTTGAAAAGATTCAAGCTTATGACCCTAACTAAAATTCTAACTAGATCAGCGGCGCAAAGGTCGGGACAATTTTATTGAACCAGGCCCGTAAAAAGGCATTTAGGGGAAATTTGGAAATTCCTCGAATTCCCGGATTCTTATTTCCGGGACGGGCCCAACCCAAATTATACTAATCCAACTAAAGGCCCAACGAACCGAAATAGTTAGATAAGGGTAGAACGGTAATTTCTCATTTTTACTTCTGAATTTTTGGTGCGGGTCGTATCATTATTAATATAAATAAAAGGACACGCATTTTGGGTCTTACCTTTCAAATGCATTTATATACATAAATTTAAGTTCGATAGAAAGAAGAAAAAAAGTTACGACAAAAATTGTAATTAAATATGCAAAACAAATACAAATGATCACTTCTTAATTTTAAATTCTAACCTTCGTATCACTCTCGCTCCGCCCTATTCTACTGTCATATACACCAAGGTTTATATGTGGGGAGAGGGGGATCATACATAGAAGTATACTCACTTCTTTTAATTCGATTATTTCAACGGTATTGTACGTATATTTGATAAGTTTCTTAATTTCCAGATATCTCTACTCCCTTCTTATTTCTTTATAATATATATAAATATATTTATTTTATATTTAAAATAAATTATATTTTCTTTATAATATATGTAAATATATCTATTTTATATTTAAAATAAATTATATTTGATAGAATTATTCAATCTAATTAATCCAATCCAACTAAGCCGGATTATTACAACCGCTTTTGGTGGGCTGGTAGTACTCTACTATAGCGAAAGGTTGGTAGTACTCAACTATAGGCTATTTTTAGCTTGAGTTTCGTTTTAAATTTTGAGTACGTGTACGTATTAATTACTTGGTGTTGATAAGTGATGCATGCAACAAGTATTTCATTACTATATATAGCCTGTAACATATATAGCATGCAACGTTATGTGATATTCAACGTGATTAAAAATAATTCTTTTCAGTAAATTGTCCATCCATGCACGTTTATATTGAAGTTGGCATGATGGAAATAAAATCGTTTGGAAGGGCAAAGAGAGAACAGTGACGGTAGTCTGACGCGCGGTACAGTCGGACTGACATAGGCCTTGTATTGCTCTACGTATGTTTGATATATATGTGGCGGTTGAGGGAAAGGAGGTCGGTGCGATTCTTAATTAAGTCATACACGCCGCCACATAATTGAAGGATTTGTTTTCATCAAATTACACCCGTTATTCCCAACTTAAATCATGGTTGTGATTAGGCCTCGTCATTGGGCCGGGTCGGGCAAGCCCGGCCCAAAATTTTTGGGTTTGGGCCGGGTCGGGCTGAGTCGGGCCTATTTTATAATTAAAAAAATATCGGGTCGGGTCGGACGGGCTTGATCATAAATATGAAAGCCCATGCCCTTTGTCGGGCCGGGTTTGGGCCGGGCTTTTATCGGGCTTTACGGATCGGGCCTACTAAGCCCACTTGGGCCGGGCCTACTAAGCCCATTTGTACCTACCTAATTGTAAAAAAAAAAAAAAAAAAGTGAGTTGAGCTTAAATATTATTATCGAATATTGAAATAAGCTAAGGAGTGGTACTATTGGATTTAGAGAATTGACTTAACTTTTTTTACCATAAAGCCGAGATAGGATAAGGAGATCGCTAAGAGAGTCAGAGACCTAGTGAGTTTTTTTGAATTTAGGGTTAGGGTTTGGTTTGAGCATTGCTCTTTTAAATGACACTAAGTTGAGATTTGGTTGGAGTTTTGGATTTTGGCTATGATAGTAGTAACAAGATTGGACTGGGTATCAATTCTTAATTTATAATTATTTTATATTTGCGGGCTTATGGGTCGGGTTTACTTGGGCTGGTCGGGTTGGGCTTACCGGGCTTTATCGGGCTCGGGCCTAGCGGGCTTGAATACCCTAAGCCCAAGTCCAGCCCTTCAACATGCGGGTCGGGCCGGACCACGGCCCATATCGGGTCTGATCGGGTTTTTGTCATCGGGTCTATCGGGTACCCATAAACCTATGGGCTTCTGGGCCAAATAATGAGGGCTAGTTGTGATGAAGATCATCCATTTGTCCAAACGCAAACACAAAACACCAAATTGTCCATTCTGATTACTCTGCTATTCCCTAATTCTTGAAAAGCTGAGGATATGATTACTCTCCTACACTCCTTGCACTCGCAATAATAGCTAATGTGTATAATTTCCCTCTTTAATATCCTTATTATATATAAAAAAAAAAAAAAGTAAATTATATGTATATGGGTTGCGATATTTTGGGTTCCGACGTTATTTTTGCCGGCAGCATCCGCCAGCCCGAGAATTTGTCATACCACTAATATGAATCAAACTCAACTTTTTAAAGTACACATGGCCGGTTACACAATTCCCAAGTATTATATATACATGCCTCAAACTTTTGGACTGTCACTTGTAGAGTTGTACGACTGATCTAGCAGCAGTTAATGTGCAGAAAAGAAAACCCAAAACGATGAGGTAGATGTCCAATACTCCAATGTATAACGCCTCAATATCCGTTATAGACTAGTGACTTTGGGCCTTAATGGGCTGATCATTTTTCCTGGCTCAGTACCTTCCTCAAGTTCTTCAGCCCGTTTAAAAATGTTGGCCTGAGAAACACACTTTCTGGCGTGATTATGCAATCCAATGCTATATGCAAATGCACATAACATATGTGAATTGAATATCATCATAAAATTAACAATTTCCACTAGTGTAGGACGTAGTTTAACTGAAAATCCAAGTAAAAAGTGATACAAAGAAGCACTTTGCAAGTTTTTGGGCCTCGTAAGACACACTAACTCGAATATATGACAACTGAAATAATACAGTTTCATTAACTCAGAAATTTGATGATGGATTTCCATCTACAATGTTTACACCAAACACATGCCAACGATCAACAGGAGCAACAATCAATGGCCAGTTTTTAAGGAATGGCAAGTTTCTGTACAAACACCAACACTAAATACGATCGGGTTTGGATAATGATACACTTAATCACATCAATAGGAAGGCATGGATTTGAATGCCAGGTCTCTTTGCTAGCAATCCTCCTTCACAATTTTTGACTTCTCAAATATGAACTTACCTTCCTTGTACTTCTGTGATGCCTCATAAGCTCGTTCGTACTTCCACCCCAATACCTCCCCGCAATCATTACAATGGACATCAGCAACGGTATGCAGGCCAGTTAACAAATGCCTGTCTTCTTTTGCTCCCACAACAACATTCATCGCGTGGGAGAACAGAAAAGCCCGGCCATGTCTTCCCTATAGGAACACAAACTACGGTAAACAATGCTGAACATAAAAACTTAAGCAGATCATATTAACACAGCCAGATACGAATACAGAAATGAAACATTGAAAGTGCAAACTTAATTTGTTATTCAATCTAAATCAGCCTCCATTTTCTCTTTAAGGGATATGAATTCATGTTATAGATAGAAAGTTATATTCTTATACTTGTTCGGTTCATTCTCTTTTTATATATATCACAACAAACAACTCTTTATATATATCACAACAAACAACTCTTTATATATATCACAACAAACAACTCTTTATATATATCACAACAAACAACCCCAAATCGCAAAGATCTAACGAAACAAAATAGAAAAAAAATTTCTCCTAAAATAGAAAGTTACCCTCTTTCTGGAAACCACTTAATTCTCTAACCAAATACATGAAAATTCAATTCTCACTTACAAAATAAATAAATAGAAACAATGAAGAGGAACAAATCAACAAATATTGTGGATTCCTCACCTGAAAAGCCTTAGAAATTATATCATCATGAAGTGAAACATGGTTTCGGCAATTACAACAGCTGTACAATCTAGGGCCTACCAAATCCGCCATTAATTTACAATTCAGCACCTCACTGCTTGCCAACCAGAAAAAAAATAGGGAGAAAAGGATTCAAAAGAAACAGATACAATTATACACACAGAGCACAGAAGTACTCATAAATTCCGTAAAATCAACACAAGAACAAAACCAAAAGGGAAAGATGATAAATTTATTTACCCAGGAATCAATAGTCACCAAGAAGAAGCCTGCAACCAAAGATAAGAGCTTTAACAGAGTTAGCGTGCAAGATTAGACCATAATGGATTACAAGGCTGAGCAAAGATTCCAAAAGTAAAACATTAAATTGACAAAAAGAAAATGAATACGTATATGAAAGAGACAGGATTGCAATTAAGGGTAAGCAATAAGATCATTTAGAAGACAAATATCAACAATAAAAGGTAAAAAATGAATAAAAAAATTGATTAGGAAAGGGAAAGTTGGAGTCTTTTAGGTGAAATTCATGGGAGAGAACAAAACCCAATAATTAATTGCATATATTATAATGGGAAAGGATGAGGATCTGACCTGTAAACCAAACACTAAACCGTAATATAAAAGATGATAAGAAACTGAGAAAATTGAAGCAACTAATCTCGTTGATTACTCACAGCTGAAAAACAATACAATCAAATTCAAAAAATTGCGAGAGAAATTACATTAATTTTAAAACTAAATGTAACTTTCCGAGTTTTTTCTTTTCTTTTTCCTTGCAAACAAGCACGAACCTTCTGATGAGCAGTGTGAGTCGAGGCTTGGGAGGTTCATGGAATGATGGTGGCGTCCTTGCGACTTGCATTATAGAGAGAGAGAGAGAGAGAGAATTTTCTGCGCTAATTTTGAGTTCGATGACTTGGTTGAGTCACCAAAGCCGACTCACGCGCGCTCAGATAGAGAGTTCATACGCGCAATCTTAGCGGTGCATGTTGCAAACTTAGAAGAAGGTGCATGTTGCAAACTTAGAAGAAGGTGCATGTTGCAAACTTAGAAGACGGCACGCGGATGAGCGTGAATTCGTTAAAATAGTTAATCAATTTGTTTTAAATTGTTAATTATTTAAATTTGATCGGATAAAAGTCAAACAGTTTGAGAATTTAAATCGTTCCGTTAATAACGGTTTGGATTTAAATTTTCATTTTGTAAATCCGTTAAATCCAAACTGGATCGTTAAGAAATATATTGATTTTTAAATCTATTATTAATACAAAGTAAAAATAATAAAAAATAAAATCATACCTAGATATATTCATATAAGTATATGTATACTCATATAATAGTATAATAAAATATTATTAAATAGTTTGTTTGTTTGATAAATCTTAATATAGTGATAATATTTGCAATTCAATATTTAGCAAACTTAATATATAAAATTTTAAGTATTAAGTATTGATTTTTTTTTTGTATCCTTATTTTTTTTTAATCCTTAACTGTTTAAATCGTTTCGATCCAAATCGAATCGTTAGTAACGGTTTGGACCGAAACGATTTTATTTCTAATTTTAGAAAATCCAAACCGTATCGAACCGTTAAGATTTTAACAGTTTGGATTTGAATATTGTCAATATCCATATTGAATCACACCGTATCCACCCCTAGCATCCATTCCCCATTCTCCTATCTTAAATAAGGCCAGCGTAGATTGATAGAGATGGCTTTTAAGGAGAACAACAACCAGGCATAAAATAGATCTAATGGGAGTTGGGGTACCCTTGATCTTAAGCCCCATGATTTATGTGCCAAGTGCCAATTGATATAGAATTGTTAACTATTTTGGGATAAATTATGTAAAAATACATAAATTATTTATTAAGGATCATAATTGATTGAAAATTAAATTCTAAAAATCTAAATTGCCAAAACACAATATTTACATACCTATTATTAAAAATTTGTTTAAAAACTTGTTAAGTATCGAAGTAGTACTGGTGGGACTTTTTATCATGTTGACATGGACGTCATAAGATAAAAATAAAATAAAATTTGAATATTTTAAAAATAATTAATAAAACCAAATAAAATATAATTAAAAATAAAAAAAGAAGAAAAAATAATTAATTAAAAATTAATAAACAAATTAAAATTACTTCAATCTTCGTCTTCATTTTCTTTGTCCTGCATTATCATCATCTTACTTATCTTAATCTTCCTCATAATCTTCGTTATTCATCCTCGTCATCTTCATCAATCATCCTCATCATCTTCATCATCTCCAAATTGAAGTCCCTCTCCAGATTAAAATCTCTCCTACCCAAAGTGAGAAGAAGAAAAAAAAAACTAAAATCCCAAAATCAGAACCAATTCCCAAATTGGCACAAGCTCATTGCTTTCGCAAGACTAGAACCCACAACTGCCTTCCTCCAACGGTGATTTGAGATGCGTCTTCTTCCTTTCTATCGAAGGCGTGAAGCCTCTTTGTCTAAAGCTTCTCTCGTACTCATGACACCATCATCTTCTGTCACTTTCATCTTTAGGCTAGCGTTGCATAGCTCAGATCAACGTGCCACCATCGCACACCTCCTACACTGCGATGCACATTGTCAGAGACCTCATCGGCCTTCTTGACCATCTGGGAATTAACCAAGTTTTCCTGGTCGCCCACGACTGGGGCGCCATTATCACGTGGTGGTTTCCTTGTTTAGGGCCCTAGGCTGGACCGGGTGAAATCCTTGGTCAACATGATTGTGGCCTTCAGTCCCAAAAACCCAAAGAGAAAGAGACTCGCTCGGTTCAGGGCCTTGTTTGGCGATAACTACTATATTTGCAGGTTTCATGTAATCATTTTATAAATTAAAATCGTTGCTATGTACTGCTACAACGTGCCTTCTGTGACTTCTACTGCTCTCAATCGTTAGCAATGTTAGTAATTGTGTCAATATTGCTTACATGTTAGTATGTAATTAATAGGTTCTTTAATTATTTATAAAAATTATTAAAATTAACACAAAAAAAAATTAAGTAAGAAGATGATGAATAGTGTATTTGGATTTCTGCACCACCATCATCTTCTTCCTTCTTCATCTAAGAAAATAAAATCCCAAATCTTAATTCTAATCTAAATTTGATGGCAATCTGGATTTCTCAAATCCTCGATCTGTAAACCAATCCTCGTAATATATAGCATTTAAAACCCCTTATAATATGATGCAATGTATAACTCCCATCCAAGAATATATAACATTTAACGTAAAAAGCAAATTTGATATTCAAACAGCCGCATGGCCTCGTCTAATGCACACCCACTTAACACTGCTTGACTCCACTGTAACTCAACATCTAAAAACCCTGGTTTTGTGAGTCGACCTCCAAGCGGAAATGGCAGCTACCATCAACAGTTACGAAGAGGTTCGAAACCAACGGCTCGAAGAAAACCGAAGGAAATTCCAAATTTGTTTATGCAAATCCATTAATTTCATCTTCTTCTTCTTGAAAAATTTTCCATCTTTATATTCTGATTTGCATCATTATGACCCGTGAAGGATTTGGGAATCTCATTCATTGCCAAGAATCTCTCCCAATTGATTACTTCTGGAAACAAGCCCCTGGTTAAAAATTTAAACTTGTTCCTTTTTTTCTTAGTTTTCGGGTTTTGTGGTTTCTCATTCAATAATTGTAAACGTTTCTCAATCCAATATCTTTTATATAAATTGCGTCATTCAATACTGCTTGCTTCCATGTCGTTTTCGAGGGTGAAGCCACCTACTGGTCCTTCAAAAACCCTAGAGACTCAGAAAACCCAGAACATCCAATGAAGTACGAGGAAGAAAAAGATGTTGTATGAAAGTAGGATTTGATAAACCCAGATTGCGATCAAACCTAGATTAGGATTAGGATTGGATTTTAGATGAAGAAGGAAGAAAATGATGGTGGAGAAACTCAGATTTAGTATCCATCATCTTCAATCTTAATTTTTTAGGTGTTAATTTTAATAATTTTTATAAATAATTAAACAACCAATCACATATTAACACATAAGCAATATTGACGTTGTTACTAATATGGCTAACAATTTGGAGCAACGAAGGTAACAAAAGGCATATTTTGGCAGTACATTGCAATGATTTTCTGTTGTAGGAATAAAGTGAGATTTGATGTCTGGTTAGGGGAGCATTTTGAGTAATAAGCATTTTATAAATTCCTCTGACTTAATATATGATGTTGATTGGGTTAGTTGCTGATTTCGATTTTGGTCACTCTTTTATTCCTTTACCTTAACATTTTGTGCTCGCTAATTTCTAAACATGAAGTTGTTGTTCTTTAATTTTGTTATCTTTTCGTATCAAAATTTCATTCATGTGAAGGATTATGAAAAGGACAAGAAATGGAGGTTTTCCACCCGAGTCGTAATTGCCAGGTTGGGCGACTCGGTTTGCAAGAAACCGGGTTTGCTCGAGGTTGAAGATAGTGAATAGCAGGCATGTGGGGGAGCGTGAGGGGGATTTTTAAGGTAGTGTTAACATGATTTTCAATGTATTTGATGTTACGAATTCAACGGTACAATTTTCGAGGTGATCAGATATCGTCTTGAGACAATTTTAACTGTTCGAAAGTTTAGGATCCGTTTTAATTCGTTTAAAAATCTCAGAAAATTATGGAATTAAATAGTGAGTTAATTGAGGTGATTAGTGACCCTTAGAAGTGATTTTTTACAGGATGTGATATTCTCAAATTTTATAGAAATGCATGCAATGCGAGGCGACTGTGTGTACGGTACATTTGACTTAACTTTCTTTCCTTTAAATCCTATGCATGCAATATTTATGTGATTTTCTATGATTTAAGATGTGTCTTACTTGATGATGATTTACGTACAATTTTGCAGGAATTTAATGGATTTTGGGTGATTTTACGGTAATCTGTTAAATTGCACGTTTTACGAGGAAATCACCCTATTATGTTCTAATTGTTATTGAGGTTGGAAAATGGTTTATACTCGTTATGTCATGCTTATTTATTTTGATGGTGATAGATGAATTGGGATTTTTATATGATTTTATGGAATATTTAAATGATTCATTTTACAAGGATTTTGACGTATTTTGTGAATTGGGCTTAGGCCCGGGTTTTGCAATTTGATTTGGGTTTCTAAATTTGGTTTGGATTATGGAAATGGAATTGGTGTGCGATATGCTTATGTGATTCTGGATATATATGTGTGTGTGTGTGTGTGTGTGTGTGTGTGTGTGTGTGTGTGTGTGTGTGTGTGTGTGTGTGTGTGTGTGTGTGTGTGTGTGTGTGTGTGTGTGATATGATGTGATATGAAATCCCTCATCGAGATACCGGATTAGTTGGACGGTCTCAGACATTAAGGTAATACTCCATAGTTCCTAAGACCGGTATTTTGATGGGTAGTCTCAAACGTTGAGATGATGCTCCGTAATCCCGAGATTTGTGAGCAGTCTCAGACGTCGAGGTAAAAGTCTGTAGTTCCTGGGACTAGGACCGTGACTCAGACGTCGAGTTGGGCTCCGTAGTTTCTGAGCCAGTCCACACTCGAACGTCGAGTTAGGCTCCGTAGTTCCCGAGCGGTATGACCTACCAGTAGTGTAGTATAATATATGTGGTTGGACACCCAGATGCAGTATCCCCGGGTAGGCCCTTAGATGCTGTATCCCCAAGTGGCTTTGTGATATAATGATTTGGCAAGCATCGAGGATAAGTTTGACAGTTTATGATGTTGACTTGGTATGGTTACATTGGTATGTTCATAGGTGTGTGGTATCCACATATAGTCCTATATGATTGTGCTTTCTAATAATTGTACGTATTTTGATTTTACTTATTTTCTCGTTAGTTTCCCGAGATTTCAGAACTTTTTTGATGTATGCATAGTTTTATAAAATTGAGGATAAATAGTATGTTTTCGAATAATATTTTTTAAAACCTTTACTTTTGTCCACTCACACATTTTTTATTGGGTTTGAAACCCTCCAGGGTCGTTGCATGGAAATCGGGGTTTCTTACGAAGTAGAGGCATGAATTCACGGTTAAGCAGGTGTCCCTTGTCCGATAGGGTTTCGAGGGTACACTTGGGTTTTGAGTCACCTGTCAGATGGGAGCAGGGTCTGGATATAGTTTATAACATGTTTCCGGGTGCAGATCCTGTTAAAGAATATTAAATTCGTATAGTTCATTTTTTGGTAGGGTTGCCTAATTTGGATATTATTCCTTGTTGAAGCAGAAATCGTACTAGCCGTGAAAAGTCTTCACAATCTTTACAAACAGAAAGCAAGAGACAAACATGGTTAAGGTTGAACTCATGAGGGGTTGTTCAACCAAGAACGATCTGATACTTAAGTTATTTTTTAGAGAGGAAAAAAAAATATTTCGAAGTGAAAAATCGACTTACCTTAGAAATGAAATAAGTTCCGCTATTTATAGAGAAACCTTGGGAGTCTCGGAGTGTCCGATAGGTCGGTTGAATTTGTAATTAATAAATAATATATTATTAATAAATTATATTAATTGTTCATTATGATAATAATGATAATTACTATTAATAATAATAATGATAATAATAATAATTAATATTGTGAATAATAATTATTTATTATTATGAATATCAACTGTTTCTTGAAGAATATCTATATTATCAAGGCTTTTACCAGATTAATTATTGTACTTAGCTAGACATACATTATTTATTGTGCGGGTATCTGTGAGTCGTTAATGCCATTACCAGGGACAATTTGAGAATTTTGATAATTATGAGTCACATGACAGTTTCACAATTTTCGAGTGATTTTGGGTTCCACATTCCCCTCCAAAGCAAATTCAAAGAAGTTTTGACAAAGAGGTTTGAGGTCTACGACGGAGAGGGACAAGATGTCTCAAGTTGCGATCAGAGGTTTGTCGTCTTTGGAGGAATAGAATTGTCGGGTCTGGTCTTACGGAAGAGTAGATTTTCTGTGAATCTAAGATTGGGATTTTGGGATTTTAGGTTTTTTGTCTTTATTCCCCCATCCCCTTAAAATTGCCACTTTCATTTTTATTTTTTTTTCATTCGTGGCTTTTTGTCTATGTAGCGTCTATGTCAGCATAAAAAAGGCCCTATAAATGACATTTAGACATTTATCATATTTTTTTAACAGACTGTCAACGATGAGTACTTAAATATTGTGTTTTCATAGTTTGGGTACCTATAATATAATTTTATAGTTGAGGTATGAATTTGAAATGACTCATTTAATTTAGGTATTTTTATGTAGTTTATCTATCATTTTAACTATATTTTTTTTACTTAATCCATGCTTAAATCGTGCCATGAAAACCAATTATTTGATTGATATTACTGGTAAGATATATTGATAGGTTATTGTTTACGAATGTTTTTAAGTAACGGATTTTAACACCCCCCAAATTACTTATCGCGCTCATTCTTTATTTTAATGTTTTTTTGGTCATAAATTGAACTTTCAAATTTACCTTTTTTTTCGTTTTTAATTTACTATATTTTTATTTTATTTATTTAAAACATTTGGATTTTTCCCCGGTAAACCCCTCTCTCTCTCTCTACTGCTTCATATTTTACATGATTTCTATTTCCACACTTATTAATATTATCCATCTACCATTAAAGTTTAATGACAACTCCAAGCTTCTTGAATTACATGGACATTTGATTGAATGTGTACATGATAAAAACAAAATTGTTCATATACAATAGAAAGTATGACAGGATCCGTCCCTAAAGGTGATATTTATTACTTAACTTATTTGACTTTTTAATTCTTATTGGCACTATTAACGATATACACATTATTAGTCAAATAACCATATTGTTTCCTGATAAGTTTAGTAAATGAATTTCACAGAAATTATATAGACTATTATGTACCAAAATTCTCAAGAGCCTCGTAAACTTCCGTCATTCATTATTATTTTTCTATATAGTAATTCATTAACACTAGTGTCCTTATGTATCCTATATTTAAAAGGTTAACATAATACACTTCATAATCAAATATATTCTTTCAAATTCCTTATTCTATGGCCATTTATATCACCACCCTCCGCCCTCCGCCCTCCGATCACCAGAATCCATATATTATTCATCATAGCTATGGAAAATCCACAATAGTTTCCCATTAGAAACTATTAGTATCCATATTTTAGATTAATTATCCTTATACAAGAAGTAGCAAATCCAAGAATTTGTCCATATTAGTTCCCAAATTAGTATTAAATTGAATTTCACAATTTCCTTAAGATTACCCTTGAATTATATCTATTCCATTTCACTTTTATAACACTAAAATCAATTATTCAATAATTTAGGATTTACTAAGGGTTTTATATATAACACAAACTTTGGAACGTCACAACTGACTCATATGATGTCCAAATTCATCCAAATTTATACCACTAACTCACAATGTAATAGGGAGCAACTTTTGTTTTAGACGGATGGCCAAGCAACACCGCACGTGCCGCCACACGCCGGAAGGTCTCTCTGCACGTGGTGGCCACACACGTCTCAGGGGTCGTCTTCTTCCTCGACTATATTCGGTTGTCTAGTTTTCCGGGTCAAGCCCACCCGCAATCAAGACCCCTCATTTTCTCAACCATTATACATCCGTTTCTTGTGTTCCAAACATCAATTTTCATCTAAATGAGCTAAAGAAATGTTCTATGTAGTCATAAGGAAGAAATACTCACCACAGCTTACTGTCCGATCGCACTATCAGTTCGGACAAGGCTTCTAGGAGCGGTCCAACAACCCATATACATCCTACACTATCCTTTCTACCTCAGAAGGATCGTGTGACCTCCTAGAACACATTGGGACGTTCTGTTTCACCATTCCTTACCTTAAAATCAAAACCCAACATTGGAACCTCACGGACTCCTCCATAACCTTCGCATTTGCTCTTCCTCTCACTCTCTACACCTCACTAGGCTCCCTTTTTTTCTTGTTTCTCTCTTCCTCATTTTTCTCTTTGTGATTTTCCCTGATCAGTTCACTTTTTTTTTTTTCCTCATTTCTTCCTTTTCAGCCTTGTTCCCTTTTACCCCCTACTCAGCCAAGCACACACACATATATAACTGGTGGGGAAGTTGGTGGAAGGCTAAAAATTAAAGAGAAAGGAAGATTCTAGATGACTTACACGACCCATCCCAATCCCCCCGGGATTACCATGGAATGTGACGTGCTCCCGTCTGACTAGAGGCGCCAGACAAGGGATAACCGATTGCCATTGCCCAAACGGGCTTCCAAAGTGCGTAAGGATCGATGGAGGAGGTGTGCGATGCTCAAGTCTCTGCTGCAGTCGTATCCGGAATCAACCTGAAGGGCATTGAAAACAAAAGCTGTGAGTGGACGAAAATAAACAAGTCTGTTTAAAACATTTATAAGACATTTATGCCCCCCAGTAAAATCATATGCATGCACCAAAACCAATAATCCCATATTTATTTAGAAATAACCATTAGGGCCTTAGCCCGGAAACCAAAGCATAGTTTCAATTTCCAAAAGTAAATCCAAGAGTTATTTCATAAATCCAGTAATATGAACCATAAGGCATATAATATAAACCATAACCATTATTTTAGCCACTGCACTATACACTCCAATCCGACATCCCTGATGTCTGACGTCCCTGACGTCAATAAGGTCACAATCACAAGGCTACGCGTGCCACTCGGGTCTCAATTTTCCGAGTTAAATCCCCGAACCCCGTTCGGGTACAGCATCACCTGATGCTTAGCGTCATAGACGCTGGACGTACTAGACGCCCGTGACCTCTCCGGGGTACCTCGCCGGAGGAGACAATATAATATGGAAGGATCTATACAGTGCAGTACTAAATACATTTTATCGATATCCACATGCAAGGCATATATATATACATGGATAAAAATCCAAACCAATCATTAAGTTTCATCAGACGGGTCTCAAGCCCAAATACCGTGAAACATGCCATAACCAGATTTTCCATATCATCAAAACCACTATTGTTTTTAGCATGTGAATATATATAAAATGTAAACCAGAAAACATTTATTCAATTCCGTTTTAGGGTCCCCGACCCGCAAACACATGTAGAAGTCAACTGGGCCCCTGGCCCGATTTCATAAGTTAACTGGGCCCCTGGCCCGATCCACATGTTAACTGGGCCCCTGGCCCGATTTCATAGTTCAACTGGGCCCCTGGCCCGATTTTACATTATTCAAGTTCGTAACCGTTTCATGAAATCATATCCAACCACATTTATGGAAATCGGTGCAAATCCAGAAAACCTCGGTTTACGTGCAAATACGTAATTCACCTCGAAATACGTGAAATCATTTTAAATTCACCGATATCCAAAGTAAATCATTTAATCATAATTATAAAAATCATAAAACAGTTATGCATGCATCGAATTTATGAAACCAATGTCCACTCACAGACCGTTTAACCGAGCGCCTCGATACGCGTGCCATAGGCCTTCCCGGGCCACCTCACTATCACCGGGACTCCCAATCCTGTTCAAATCAATTTAGAGGATCACTAACCTCATCAATAACATCCTATTCAAGTCCCGTAATTTTCCCGAATTTTTAAGTATTTTTAAATTGGATTTAAAACCTTCGGACATCCCGAACAATATCGAGACGGTGTCCGATCGACACGAAACCAATCCCAAAATGTTCGTTACAATGTATAGGATAAAAGTCATGTTGACCTCACCTCGAGATTCGTGCCCACGCGCCGTCACGCGCCGCCGTGAGTGGCTGCGCGTGAAAGCCACGCGCCTGCTACAGTGTCTGCATAGTGATCTCCTTCACCCGAATGACTGGTAAACGGGTTGAAAAACCCGCGATAAGACCCGGTCCAAATCCTAGCAATTCGACACCGATTCCATCAATTCAAAATTCCATTAGCATCGAATTAGATTCAATTAGGGATCTGTGGACTAAATTACACACAATCATACCTCAAACCTTAAGATCAAGGATGATCACACGAAGAACAATCCGATCGCTGTTCATCATCCGAAATCCTCCCATGTCAATCGATTCTTTCAATTGATGCATCCATTAGCATCGTGAGGTCATAATGAACTCAATCCCCAGTCCAATTGCATCACTCCAAGCTTCAAATCCCACGACTCAAGCTCGAAATTTCTGAAGCTACAGTAGTTCTGTTCTTCCTCAAACGGCCCTCAATCCGCTTCGTTCCTTCGACGAAAATGATCGTGGCAATCCCAGAAGACTCAAACCAATCTCCAATTCGATCGTCAAGGCCCAAATCTTCCAATTCGATTTTCCCCCCGAATTTCGGAATTTTCGAAATTCCAGCCCCCAGCTCTCAATTAGTCCCTCGTGTTTTCCCAAATCATTCCAGTCTCAATTCTTGTCAATTTCGTTCACAAAATTAGTGGATAGAGAGGAGATTAAGGGTAGGAGAAAATTGAAGTTTGGTTGTTCACGGTTGAAGAAGTTTGAAGGGATTAATGGAGGAATAATTCAATTAATTAATCAATAACACAATCATAATGTTCCCCCATGTTACAATTATACTAAACAATTCAGGGATAGATCGCACTAGCCATCCACCCAGCTCAATCATGGCTCCAACTCACGGCTGTTCAAAATCACAGTCCAAATTACCATTCTGCCCTTGTGCAGAAAATTACCAAAATGCCCCTCACGCATCCTGACCCGTAACTCGGTCATACGGACTCCGATTAATGCGTGCCGCCTGTCATTGGATTCGTATCGACGATACCTACGTAACGGTCCTTGGCCCTCGGCCATCGGACATCCTGGTCAAAAAGTCAACATTTGCCCCTATATCGTCCAAATTACGAAAATGCCCCTGGACTTCCGTACATCATAACTTTCACCACGAACGTCGGAAACGAACGTGCCACCTGTCTATGAACTCGTGACGTCCCGAACACGTCACGATCATCGGTCAAAGTCCATTTGACCATCCGAATTAAAAGTCAACGTTTTGCCCACGCCTAGGGGCAAAACGGTCATTTTGCACAATTCGTCCGAAATCGCTCAACTAATCCCAGATTAGTAAATCACAATTAAATATCATTAAATCCCGATATTCGGGACGGGTCGTTACAACCTTCCCTCCTTAAAGAATTTCGTCCTCGAAATTACCAATAACCTTATTCCACAACCACCTTGTGGAAAACAATTCGACCTCAAATCTGTGTACACTTGTACACCCACACACTGGGTCAACACCAGCCTCGGCTGTACCCAGACATACCATCTCAGTCATACGTCATAATAGCAACAACACTCGACCACCTCGAGTAGAAATGATCACCTGATCCGCGATAAAATCGCCTAACCATTTAGCTGACTCCTTCAGCTAGATGGTTCCTTTCCATTATCAATAAATCCTTACATTTGCTCCCGTTGGGAGTCACCAAATCTCATTTGTCAGTCCATGCTGACACCATCAGTCTAACTGTCACCACTAAGCTTTACCACCCTAGTAAAGCCCCAACCATCTGTCTATCCGTGACAACACCACGTACTACATCACTCTCGATGTAGCGCAAGATCAACCACATGATCTCAATTCGCAGGGCAAGCCCAATCCTGCGACACAACATAATCTCAATGTCCATAATCGCCGACTCCCTCAACGAACCAAAACGCTGGGAAATCACGGTGTGATAAAATCACACAAGGCTACTCGTGGTTACTCTGACCACCAATTCACTCATCCTGAGTGTACGCATACCGTCAACTTACTCCATCAAGTGGTGTAACTGGAACACATTGAATACCAGCCCAGCAGTGAACACACATATCAATACCGGGTTCCACTAGCCAACCGTGGCCAAGAGCACCTGCTCATACAATCACTGAACCCTGACAAAATCACTCTGCCCAGCGCACAATATCCAATGTCCAGTCCACAATACAGCCAAACAAATGATATCAGAACCAATCCGATTACCAACACATTAGTTACACACCACTGGTACATCCCATGTACCGCCATTAGGCACCACTCAACCTAACCAGTATCAATCATCGTACAACGTACCCTGTACGTACCTCAATCCATCAATCTGACTATAGCCACCCAGGTCATAGCCAAACACGTTCTAGTAATGGAGTACATTTGCCCAAACCAACATGAGACAAAACGAACTCCACCCGTCATCTAGTTCCAATTCCGAATCCGAATTCGCAATTTCGTAAGAAATCCCGAATCCGAACCCAACATCATATTTTTAACCCATTTCCAAATCCGAATCCGAAATCATTATTCCGTAAGCTAGCATTGGAATAACCATTCCGCACCCAAATCTAGTAATCCATTTTCGAGCTTCGCAATCGAATCCTGAATCGTCACCCAGAAATTCGATTCCAAAACCCAAAATCTCGTTTACGTCCATCAAGACGTAACGTAACCGAATCTATCGGTTGCCTCTCCAAAACACTCGATTGACTTCATAGGGAAGCCAATCCCAATATCCACACGTCAAAGGTTGACAAAATCCGACCACATCGGAAACCTACTCAACCAAGTCACAAACCATATGGACTTCACTCCGAAAAGAAGTTCAGTCCCGTCATTTATGACTCACATACCAAGGTAAGAGTGATAACTCTCATCCAATCTGGATCATCACGATCACAACCCAGATCCATCGCTACGTCACCCGACAAGAAACATCACGATCCTAGATCGTCACATCGTCCAAAGTCGACAACATCACAAATCAGATCCGCCTAGGATCCACATATGCTCACATAGCTAACGATCCATCCGAAAGCTGATCGTAGGGTCTTACACCCTCAATTGAATCCTTCGCCAAATTTCCCTTGGTGGAAAGATGGCCACGCATACCACCACCAAATCCAAAATCATACAAAACTTCTTGTGTCCAATGACCCAAGGCCAAACCTGGGTCCACCTACCAATACACGCTCAACGTACTGGTAGCAACAATCATCATCTGCCACGACAGGAAATATGAAGTCAACCCTAATGACTTCGGAATACCAATCACTGATGCGGAAACGAGCACTCCTCTCGTCTCCCAATCACAACTCTCCCCGAAACGGGAGTTCCAACCACGTTGGAAACAGACATGCTCCCAATGAGATGTCAAGTCCAACCACTGGACTGCCCACGTCCATACCTCACTTGGACCACCACGTGTCCAAAATCAATTCATTACTCGGACCTCACGTCCGTCAATAATCATGTATGCACACACCCCGATTCCGAACGGAATATCCACAATTTTGCCTGAATGTGCATACCATACTGCCTCCGTCTCACATCTCAACCTAAACAGGTTCAATCCTCAGGTTCCAAGTGATTCACAATCACAAAATCCCACATCAATACCACGAATGGTTTTCCCCGACTTTTTCCAATTTCAATAATTTCCTTGTACTCTCTGGGGATATAAGAAATAAAAAATCTTACCAATCTCGGAGTTGACAAAAACTCCCCAAATCCACCAATACACATGACCTAGGGGACATCATCCCAAGATTCCCCCAAATTTTCAATCATACCTTTGATCCATTCATCACTTGTCATCATATATCTGTTAGGACTTATCCCAACACGACACAACCTCCACTGGATCCCATCCAGTCCAAGACTCAACCACCACTGAGTCGCAGATACCAATCATCTGTTCATCATGACAGAGTCACACCCCAACTGGTGGCTCATCGTCATCACAATTACTGTCACCTGCACCAGCGCTAGTACCAGCACCAACGCACCATCATCAATACCAGTATCAGCACACAGGCATCCATACTAGTATTGGCATATAGGTATCACCATACCAACATCCATACATAGCACACGAACACCCATGCTAGCACACGAACATCCATGCTAGCACACAGTGTGCAAAGTTGTTACCCTGGATCTCCGTTCATTCCGAACGACGATCCCGTAACACCACTCGTACCCCAGGACTATGGGTACCTCCAATTTGACCACTGGCACATCAGGATAATGGACGTTCCTTGAACATCCCCTGATCCCCAAGTGTGAAAGCCACACTAAATACTCTCGATAGCCAGTTATCTCGACACAACTGTCGACCAACAGTCATCGTTGTCAAAATCCGTAACCACACCTCACACTAATATTCGATCCAACACGGGATTCCATATTTCATCTCACAACCGTATCCATAGATTGAACCCATAAGACTCACTAGAGTCATCCACATGGTCATCCATGACCTCAGCCGCTCGTCGCAGCACAAGTTCTCACTTAAGGTTCACCTTTCGGTCCATCAATTATAAATTAGGGTTCCAAAATCACACCCTAGGGTTCCACCGAACCCAACTGCCTTTTGCAGTAAAATCCACAACCTGACCGACCCCGCGGTCCTGACATCGTATAGACGTCCAATCCAATCCAATCGTCAATTCAACGTGGGTTCCATCGTGGGTTCCACCACGAAGGTCATCGGCTAACTCCGATGCACCAACCCCCGTACACTAGCCAACACTACTAGGGTCCAAAACTTAGACCAATACTCAACTGAGTTTCGCACTTCCATAACATTATTCCAATGGGGTTCCCTGAACCTAGCTGTGCCCAGTGGCACAACAATCCATCATCACATGACCGAACCGACGGTCCCACATTACCAGTTAATCGTATGCAACCCCACCTGGGTTGAATCGCAACAATGCACGGCGTATCAGGCCAAACACACCCAATTCACCATACAAACCCAAAACTATCTATCAGGTTGACAATGGGACAGCAGCCCAAAGAGACATCACACCCTCGACCTTCGCGCACAAAAGAGCAAAACCTGCTCTGATACCACTTGACACGACCCATCCCAATCCCCCCGGGATTACCATGGAATGTGACGTGCTCCCGTTTGACAAGAGGCGCCAGACAAGGGATAACCGATTGCCATTGCCCAAACGGGCTTCCAGAGTGCGTAAGGATCGATGGAGGAGGTGTGCGATGCTCAAGTCTCTGCTGCAGTCGTATCCGGAATCAACCTGAAGGGCATTGAAAATAAAAGCTGTGAGTGGACGAAAATAAACAAGTCTGTTTAAAACATTTATAAGACATTTATGCCCCCCAGTAAAATCATATGCATGCAGCAAAACCAATAATCCCATATTTATTTAGAAATAACCATTAGGGCCTTAGCCCGGAAACCAAAGCATAGTTTCAATTTCCAAAAGTAAATCCAAGAGTTATTTCATAAATCCAGTAATATGAACCATAAGGCATATAATATAAACCATAACCATTATTTTAGCCACTGCACTATACACTCCAATCCGACATCCCTGATGTCTGACGTCCCTGACGTCAATAAGGTCACAATCACAAGGCTACGCGTGCCACTCGGGTCTCAATTTTCCGAGTTAAATCCCCGAACCCCGTTCGGGTACAGCATCACCTGATGCTTAGCGTCATAGACGCTGGACGTACTAGACGCCCGTGACCTCTCCGGGGTACCTCGCCGGAGGAGACAATATAATATGGAAGGATCTATACAGTGCAGTACTAAATACATTTTATCGATATCCACATGCAAGGCATATATATATACATGGATAAAAATCCAAACCAATCATTAAGTTTCATCAGACGGGTCTCAAGCCCAAATACCGTGAAACATGCCATAACCAGATTTTCCATATCATCAAAACCACTATTGTTTTTAGCATGTGAATATATATAAAATGTAAACCAGAAAACATTTATTCAATTCCGTTTTAGGGTCCCCGACCCGCAAACACATGTAGAAGTCAACTGGGCCCCTGGCCCGATTTCATAAGTTAACTGGGCCCCTGGCCCGATCCACATGTTAACTGGGCCCCTGGCCCGATTTCATAGTTCAACTGGGCCCCTGGCCCGATTTTACATTATTCAAGTTCGTAACCGTTTCATGAAATCATATCCAACCACATTTATGGAAATCGGTGCAAATCCAGAAAACCTCGGTTTACGTGCAAATACGTAATTCACCTCGAAATACGTGAAATCATTTTAAATTCACCGATATCCAAAGTAAATCATTTAATCATAATTATAAAAATCATAAAATAGTTATGCATGCATCGAATTTATGAAACCAATGTCCACTCACAGACCGTTTAACCGAGCGCCTCGATACGCGTGCCATAGGCCTTCCCGGGCCACCTCACTATCACCGGGACTCCCAATCCTGTTCAAATCAATTTAGAGGATCACTAACCTCATCAATAACATCCTATTCAAGTCCCGTAATTTTCCCGAATTTTTAAGTATTTTTAAATTGGATTTAAAACCTTCGGACATCCCGAACAATATCGAGACGGTGTCCGATCGACACGAAACCAATCCCAAAATGTTCGTTACAATGTATAGGATAAAAGTCATGTTGACCTCACCTCGAGATTCGTGCCCACGCGCCGTCACGCGCCGCCGTGAGTGGCTGCGCGTGAAAGCCACGCGCCTGCTACAGTGTCTGCACAGTGATCTCCTTCACCCGAATGACTGGTAAACGGGTTGAAAAACCCGCGATAAGACCCGGTCCAAATCCTAGCAATTCGACACCGATTCCATCAATTCAAAATTCCATTAGCATCGAATTAGATTCAATTAGGGATCTGTGGACTAAATTACACACAATCATACCTCAAACCTTAAGATCAAGGATGATCACACGAAGAACAATCCGATCGCTGTTCATCATCCGAAATCCTCCCATGTCAATCGATTCTTTCAATTGATGCATCCATTAGCATCGTGAGGTCATAATGAACTCAATCCCCAGTCCAATTGCATCACTCCAAGCTTCAAATCCCACGACTCAAGCTCGAAATTTCTGAAGCTACAGTAGTTCTGTTCTTCCTCAAACGGTCCTCAATCCGCTTCGTTCCTTCGACGAAAATGATCGTGGCAATCCCAGAAGACTCAAACCAATCTCCAATTCGATCGTCAAGGCCCAAATCTTCCAATTCGATTTTCCCCCCGAATTTCGGAATTTTCGAAATTCCAGCCCCCAGCTCTCAATTAGTCCCTCGTGTTTTCCCAAATCATTCCAGTCTCAATTCTTGTCAATTTCGTTCACAAAATCAGTGGATAGAGAGGAGATTAAGGGTAGGAGAAAATTGAAGTTTGGTTGTTCACGGTTGAAGAAGTTTGAAGGGATTAATGGAGGAATAATTCAATTAATTAATCAATAACACAATCATAATGTTCCCCCATGTTACAATTATACTAAACAATTCAGGGATAGATCGCACTAGCCATCCACCCAGCTCAATCATGGCTCCAACTCACGGCTGTTCAAAATCACAGTCCAAATTACCATTCTGCCCTTGTGCAGAAAATTACCAAAATGCCCCTCACGCATCCTGACCCGTAACTCGGTCATACGGACTCCGATTGATGCGTGCCGCTTGTCATTGGATTCGTACCGACGATACCTACGTAACGGTCCTTAGCCCTCGGCCATCGGACATCCTGGTCAAAAAGTCAACATTTGCCCCTATATCGTCCAAATTACGAAAATGCCCCTGGACTTCCGTACATCATAACTTTCACCACGAACGTCGGAAACGAACGTGCCACCTGTCTATGAACTCGTGACGTCCCGAACTACGTCACGGTCATCGGTCAAAGTCCATTTGACCATCCGAATTAAAAGTCAACGTTTTGCCCACGCCCAGGGGCAAAACGGTCATTTTGCACAATTCGTCCGAAATCGCTCAACTAATCCCAGATTAGTAAATCACAATTAAATATCATTAAATCCCGATACTCGGGACGGGTCGTTACAATGACCCTAAAATCCTTATGTGAAATTACAAATTTGCCCATCCAAACCAAATTACTAAAATACCCTTATCTTTCTTTTAGCCCATAACATACTTATTTAGACTCCATTTTTGGCATGTTGCCTATCTACGGACTCAGAATTCCAAGATTTTCGTAACAGTCTTCTCGAATCATCGAGAAGAGATCTTAGTAAAAAAGTCAACATTTTAACTTTTGGTTAAAGTCAACACATCGACTTCCAAGGGCAAAATGTCTTTTTGCACTTTATTGATCCAAGGTGTTACAAAGTAAGTATAGGTAATAATAAATAGTAATATTTAATGCTGATTTATAGCTAGACTACTAAATGATAGGGGTGTTAATCAGTTCGAAAAAACCGACTGAAAAATCGCACCAAATTGAAAAAATACCGAACCAAATGAAAATTGAAACTAAATAGTAAAAATTGAAACTAAATAGTAAAAATCGAACCAAATCGGGTCTAAACCGCTTCAATTCCAATTTTTTATTTGATGAAACTGAACCGAACCAAATAACCAAATGGGCTTCAATTTTGGATTTTAATGCACTGGGCTTCAGTTTTGTTTTAATTGTTGGTCCTATCTGGCCCAATTAGAATACCCCAATTAGAAGCCTAGGTTGCTGTGTGATGCTGAATCAGAGAATTCAGTCCTATCTTACCGATTTTTTGTTTCATTAATTCAACCCTAATCTCTACTCTTATCCCTTTCGACTATCTTCTCTCTCAACCTCATATTCTCACAGGCTCACACAAACGTCGTCTCCTCTACTTAGCATCATTCCTCAGTGTTGTCCCTCTCCTTCTCCCTCGACCACTCCCTCTCCGTCGATGACACGATCTCTCCAATCTCCATCTCTTTCGAGCCCTTCTTCTCCTTCGATGTCGATCTCTCCAATCTCCATCTCCCTCGACTAGAGTCCTCGATCTCTTCGAAGACAATCCTAGAAAGCTAGACCTCCCCATCTTCGTCGATCTCCCTCCCTCTCTCCCTCAATCTCCCTTCCTCTTTCTCTCTTGATCTCCCCATTTTCGCTTCATCAATCTCCCCCTCTCAGTCTTCGACGATCTCCATGCCTCGATCTCCCGCCCTCTCTCCTTCCCCTCTACCTCGATCTCCTCCTCTCCAAGTCTCCTTGTTCTCTCCGTCTCAATCGAAAAACAATTAAACTGGTCCAAAATCGGTTCAAAATCGAACTAAACTAGTTTAATCGGTTTTCATTTCAAACGATTTTGAGACTTATAACCGAAACGAACCATAACCGGGGTCCTAACCAGTTTGGTTTCAATTTCGACAAAAAACCCGGACCAAAATATCGATTAAAAAGGCTACTCAATTATTGTGATTTTAAATTTTTATAAAATAAAGTAAATTCAAAGATGAGGGATACGTTTGAAAATTTGATTCATCAAAAAATAAAAAATATTAAAATAAAAAAGTGGAGTGTACTAAATAATATAATATATGGGGTGTTAAATTCAACTATTTTTTATAAGGTAATACAAATGATGTCAGAGCACAATACTACTAAAAAACTGTGAAAAGCAAACGGCTTTACCGATAACAAGTTGTCACAAAGAGGAAAATATAAGACAAACATATTATTACTGAGATCATTCATGCCATAGGCGCATATTTTCAAATAACTGGATAAGGCCACCAAATATAACCATCACATGTTTCAGATTTGCAGGACCAGCAACAAGTCAGCCGGACAATACTCATCCACAAAGTGAAGATTACTATTCCTACTTGTTGGCAATCTTCGCTTTCTCAATTATAAACCTCCCTTCCTTGAACTGTTGAACATATGAGTCGGTGTATAAGCTTAAATGTACTTCAAACCTAAGACCCGCCCTCAACAATAAAAAAAGCACCACTTAAAAGCATCATCTCCTCTTTTCCCCTACGTTGATGGTTGATGGTTGATGGTTGATGTTCGATGCCTTAGAAAACATATATATATATATATATATATATATATATATATATATAGCCCATTTTTAACCTACATAACCAAAGAGGAACAGTACATACAAATGCAGCATATACTGATACATAGCATGTAACAACTACCATGAGTTTTTATACACAACTAGTTGGTCTACTTGGATAAAAAAATCATGTCATAAGTTAGGTTGGATAAATAATAATTATTTTTTTTTGTTTTTTATTTTTTGCTTTCAGACTTACACTTTTGTTTGTGATAAATAACATATTTAATCACTTTTCAGTTCTTTGTAAGAACACACTTTGGATAGAAGGTCATGACGTAGAGCAAAATAATTTTTGCAAATTTGGCATCTGAAGAAGGGATTACCACCAGATTATGTTATCGCTCTGAAAGCTTTTAACAAGAGCTAAATAACAATCGGATCATATTCCAACCTCGGGTAAGAAAGAACAATATGCAGGACGGTATTGTAAAATATCCAAGCCCAAAATTAAAGTATATTCACAAAAGGTATTTTGGGTTTCCATAATTGGCTTATCTAGAACATATTTGTGGTTCTAGATTAATCTTAAAGTGCATCAACCCAAGATACATGTAGAAGGTTCAAGAGGGAAGTAGGTGGAAGATTCAATAATGAAGTAGGTAGGTAGATGAAGTATTGATGAAGACATCTAGATGGTTCCTCCTTCACCTATATAAGGTGTCAGGACCCGACTCTCCTCGGTCAGAACCCGACTCATCTAGCACCATATTGTCCGCTTTGGGCATCGCCCCCACGGTTTTGTTTTCGGGAGCTCATGGTGCAACTTTCCAGGGGGTCACCTATCATGGAATTGCACCAGCCTCAACTCGCTTAACTTTGGGGTTCCAATCCCCCCCAAAGCCACTTGAACTCCCAAAAGGTCTAGTGCTAAATAGGTGTGTGACTACACATTTAAGGCACACCACCATCCTCTCTCAGACCATTCCCACTCGCAGGAATGTGGGATTGTTCACCGTTCCCTTTAGGACACGGGTCTTACAATCCACCCCCCTTAGGGCCCAGCGTCCTCGATGGCACACTTCCCGGTCGGGGTCTGGCTTTGATACCAAATTGTCAGGACCCGACCCTCCTCGGTCAGAACCCGACTCATCTAGCACCATATTGTCCGCTTTGGGCCTCGCCCTTGCGGTTTTGTTTTTGGGAGCTCATGGTGCAACTTCCCAGGGGGTCACCCATCATGGAATTGCACCAGCCTCAACTTGCTTAACTTTGGGGTTCCAATCCCCCCCAAAGCCACTTGAGCTCCCAAAAGGCCTAGTGCTAAATAGGTGTATGCCTACACCTTTAAGGCAAACTACCATCCTCTCCCAGACCATTCCCACTCGCAAGAATGTGAGATTGTTCACCGTTCCCTCCAGGACACGGGTCTTACATAAGGAGAAGTCATTCGATCATTCCATCAATCTCATCCAAGAGAAAAATCTTCTTCCAAGTAGAGAGTGAAGAGTGCCCACTCCAAAATGAGAATGAAGAGCTTCCACTGCAAATTGAGAGTGTTGAGTGCTATAGTGTAGGTAGCAAAACAAGTGTGTGAGAGAGGGTTTCCTTCAAATGGTGTTCTTGAAATTGTGCATCTCTTTGTACCCCTAATTTTTCAGGACCCATCCCAATCCCCCCAGGATTAACGCGGGACATGCCTGATCCCGTCTGACACGGAGTGTGAGTCAAGGGAAATTCCGACCTTAGCTCACTCAGGGCTTCAGAGTACGCTAGGATCCGGAGGAGGAATGTGATATCTCGGTCTCTACTACAGCCCGCATCCGTGATCAATCTGAAGGGCAGTCAAAACATTTAAAAGCGGTGAGTGGACAAAACAAATAATTTATAAAAACATTTTCACGAAAAGACATTTATACCCTTCACTAAAAAGCATGCATGCATTCGAAAAACATTTACCAGACCACTAGGGCCTTGGCCCAAAATCTTAAATGAAACCAATCATACGGGCCATTGCCCAAATTCATGTGGGACTAAGCCCAAAACCAGACGATCATATAACATATAACCAATCCTGTCACGAATTCTAAAGCTACACGCGTGGTACCCAGGGTCTCAAATCTCAAGTCTCCCAGGGTCCACCCAAGTCAATGTCCGTAGATCAATGACCCTCCCTATGGGTTATAATCCATAAGCCTTCTTGAGAGTAAGTTACCCAACGGGGGCGACTCCACTTAGTTAGTGCTCCGTGACTACTCCGGGTCCACCCAGGCCAACGACCCTCCCCGGAGGAAACTATCCATAAAATAAGGATGGTATATGAAAATCTATATGAAATCATCCATAAAACTTTTCAAAGGATTCATGCCCGGTCCCCATAAACCTTCATGAACCAGAAAATCCATTTAGGGTCCCCGATCCGAAATCATATTCGTACCAACTGGGCCTCAATCCTGAACTCATGACTCAACTGGGCATCGTGCCCGATATCTCAAGGTTAGTCACGATTCCAATCATAGTGATGTGTGCAACTATCCGTCCAGGACCGCTCTCAATCCTGGTGTGTCGCCGTGAACATATCAACCGACGCGACCACCTCTAGATCATGGTGCACTCATCACTGATCGATATCCTGAACCGTCAGCACTTCGAAGTTGAGCCTCTAGTGGCTACTTGACAATGGGACATGCATCATGACCTCTCCAGAAGGAACATATCCCAGTCTGAACGTGAGCGTCATATCGTCCGTCGCCGTGCACACAGCACTCGCCGCGACCACGACTCAGACTCGTAGGTTATCAATAGGTCCATATGCCCGAGACGAAACCAAATGGGTATCATGCCCGATTTCATATTTCCAAAACTAAAACCATTTACTTAAATCGAAACGACAAACATGTATAAACACCGTATAAAGCAAAAAACCTCGAAATACGTGAAAATATGTAAACACGCACAAATGTACTCATGGCATCACAAAATATGTATTAAAACATATATAAAACATTCATGCAGACATCAATATAGAAAAAAGGTCCACTCACAGACCGTCCAAGCTGCCACCTCGATACGCGTGCCATACGCTGCTCCCGGGCCAATCACCTTCACCGGGACTTCCAAACTTGTCCAAATCGTAATAGAGGGTTACTAACTACTTAAATAACCCCTCACTAATGCCCCGTAATTTTCTGGAATTTTTAACTATTTTTAATCCCGATCCTAAACCTTCGGACGTCCCGAACTATATCGAAACGATATCCGATTGACACGAAATTAGTCCCAAAATGTTCGTTACATCGAATAGATGATTTCACATGTAACGACCCGTCCCGAATTATCAGGATTAATTAAGAATTAATGACGAATTTGTGTGATAAATCGGTGATTAGTGGGGTACTTTCGGACGAACGGGGCGAAATGACGATTTTGCCCTTGGAATGGGCTAAACGTTGACTCTTCGTTCAGGCGGTCAAATGGACTTTGGCCAATGATGGTGATGTAGTTCGGGAAGTCACAAGTTCATAGACAGGTGGCACGCCTGATTCCGACGTTCGAAGAAGAAGTTATGACGTTCGGAAGTTCGGGGGTATTTTGGTAAATTGGTTGAAAAGGGACAAACAGTTGACTTTTGACCCAGGAGGTCCAATGGTCAAGGGTCGAGGACCGTTACGTAGATTGCGTCGATACAAATCCGTAGACAGGCGGCACGTCGAATTCGGACATTCGACGGGAAAGTTACGGTTCACGGAAGTTCGAAAGAACTATTGCACGTTTTACGAGACAGATGCCTTTTGGAATTATGTGGGCCCAGATATTTTGGGGCAGGCCCAATGGATGAATGGCACTTGTCATCCATCCATTTCCCACCCAAATTAGTTCATTCATATCACCCTTTTTGCTTGTTCGTGCATACCAAACACACAAACCCGATCTTATCCAAACCCATCCATCAACCATTTTCAATCCGAGCTGCTGGACTGAGAAAGAGGAACATATAGAGAGACTGAAGGTGGCTGATGAAGGCAGGACCGCCGTGCACGGCGGCAAGGGCCCTGGAAACCGAGGTAAAACCGATTACCCGGTTAGACCCAAATTTCCATTAATTTCGATTTTGACGTTATAGATAATTTTGGATGATTGGGAGATGATTATTAGGCTGTTAGGAGTGAGTAGGGACTATTTTGAGGGCTGTGAGGGGCTGAACAACCCAAGGGATGATCGGGGAGTTTGAACAGTGAGGGAAGAAATTAAACCGTTAGGTTTTAGACGTTTCTTCTTGTGTTTCTTGATAGGAAATGATAGAAACCTTGAAATAGGAAGAATGGAATCAAAAAGGAAGAGATTGGACGAAAAATGAGAGAAGGAGGGCCTTGGACCGGTCACGCCGATCCAGGTAGGCCGGCTGTACAGGACCGAACCGGCCGGGCCAGGTTCATGCTGGGTTGAAGACAATCTACAGTGTGGCGCGTGGCTTCCACGCGCAGCCCCTTTGGGCGGTGCATGTGGGCGCGTGAGCCATCTTTTGGGGAAAGTTCCAACATGTAATTTTATCTATTCGATGTAACGAACATTTGGGACTAGTTTCGAGTCGATCGGACATCGTTTCGATATAGTTCGGGATGTCCGAAGGTTTCAGAGCGCATTTAAAAATAGTTAAAAATTTCTAAAAAGTACGGAGCTTTAGTGAAGGGTTATTTAAGTAGTTAGTAACCTTCTATTACGATTTGGACAGGTTCGGGGGTCCCAAAGACCATGATTGGCCCAAGAAGGGCGTATGGCACGCATATAGAGGTGCGGTTTGGACGGTCTGTGAGTGGACCTTTCTTTCTAAACTGATGCATGCATAAATGTTTTATAATTGTTTTAGAACATGTTTTGTGAAGCCATGAGTGCATTTGTTTGTGGTATTCTAGGATTTACGTATTTGCACGTATTTCGAGATTTCCAATTTTATATGATGCTTATACGTGCGAGATTTTCAATGAGGGTTTAATGAATGGGTTTTGGTTTTGGAAAAATGAAATCGGGCATGAGACCCATTTGATTGGAAACTCTCGGACTTAGATTCCATTTGATTTGATGAGAAATCGGACGGGAGGCCCATTTGAATTATACGATCGGGCCGAGGGCACCGTTGGTTTATGAATTAGGGCTTGAGGCCCAGTTGGTGGTAATATTGGGTTTGAGGCCCTGTTGGTTGTGAAATTGTGCTTAAGGCCCCGTTGATTGTGAAATCGAGCTCGAAGCCCCGTTGATTTATGGTATCGGGCTCGAGGCCCCGTTAGTTGTGAAATCGGGCTCGAGGCCCCGTTATTGCGGTATCGGGCTTGAGGCCCTATTGACTGTGAAATCGGGCTTGAGTCCCAGTTCGGTTTATGAAATGAGAATTCGGGCATGAGACCCTGTTGAACTGTGGATTTAGGCCGAGGGTTGTGAAATTGATTTGAATCGGATTCGAGGAATCCTGTTGAGATGAATCGGGTATGAGACCCAGTTGACTTGTTGAGATCAATCGGGTATGAGACCCAGTTGGAAATATGTTTTGAGAAAGGAAATGATTTGAAAATATTTAAACTCTCCATATGATTTATTTGGTCTCCTCCAGCCGTCGACTTGGAGATTCACGATCCACAGACTAGAATAGGTATCCCCATAGGGAGCCCATTCTAGGAGTTGAAGTTATGATGTGGTCCTGGAACAGATTCCGAATAGATGCTCGGACTAGATCCAGAGATAGAGCCTCCCAGACAGAGAATTCCTACGGGTAGACTCGGAGTGAGACCCCGAGTAGTGTGCACACTAGTATAGAGATGAATCGTGACATATATCGGAGATGTGTTCCCTAGGGGCTGTGTGCCCCGAGTTGACATCTTCTCGGAAGTGCCGAGGATGGGTTATACATATGCGTATACGTATGAGGTTCTTATGGAAAGTGATTTGGGGGCGGAGACCCCGTGTTCCATGTTTTAGAAAGTGCTTTGGGGTGGAGACCCCGTATGCTATGTTTTGGTATTTCACTGAGAATGGTTTTGGGCTAAGTCCCTACAGAAACTGGTTTGGGCTGAGTTCCCATATGATTTGATTTACGTTTTGGGCCAAGGCCCTAATGGTTTTGTGAAATTTTTGATTAACGGTTTTCAAATGCATGCATATTTTTAGTGAAAGGCATAAATCTATCTTTTGATGAAATGTTTTTATTAAATTATTTATTTTATCCATTCACGACTTTTGATGTTTTGAATGCCCTTCAGGTTGATCGCGGATATGGGCTGTAGCAGAGACTGAGACATCACACTCCTCCTACGATCCTTGCGTACTCTGGAAGCCCCGGTGAGGGCTAGAGACGGAATTATCCCTGGTCTGACACGAAGTGTCAGACGGGAGCAGGCACATCCCATGTTAATCCCGGGGGATTTGGGACGGGCCCTATCAACATGTTGAAACCTTCCCCAAAAGAGGCCTCACATGCCCCCACGCGCGACCTGAAGTTCCTACGTGTGAAGCCCACGCGCCAAAACAGTGTCGTCTTCAACCTTCCGCCAGGCCAGTCCGAATTGGCCGGTCCGGTCCGATCTGCAACCCGGTCCACCTGGACCGACGTGACCGGTCCGAGGCCATATCTTCTTCATTTTTCATCCTTTTTCGTCCATTCCAACTCCTATGGCTTCCTTTCTTCATTTCCAACCTAACCATGTCCTCAAAACCTAAAAACCAAGCCTAAAACCTATTGGTTCTGAAAAACATTTTGAACCCAAACTTTCAACCTTGGTTCAGGGCACTTCTAGGGGTCCAAACTTCAACCTAAGGGTCCCAATAGGTTTATATGATCCTTAAAAATAGATTGGGAGGATCGGTTTGGGTTAATTTGTCCGGAATTTGAATTCAGTGGGTAGCCACCGAAAACTCTCCAACCGCCATTCTGGGCTTTCTCAGGCGTCCTCAGCCCCCAAAACCTTCTCCTAAGCTTCCTACCAACCTCCTAAACCTATCCTAATAAACATCTAACCTCCTAAATGTCCAATACCCGAATTTGAAATTCGAAATGTACAGGGGGTCGAGTTTTACCTTTTTCCCGCAGTTTCCTCCGCCGTCCACGGCGGTTGGCCGTTCTGCCACCGTCCACGGCGGCTGGCCGTCCTGCCACCGTCTCCCTTGGTCCATTACTCACCTTCAACTCCTCTCCTAGCCTCATATGGATGCACATGGGAAGGGTTTGGATTTGGGGTTAACTGGGTTTGGGTTTGGTCGATCGAATGAACACAGAGGGGGTGGTTGCATGTGTCTGTGTAAGGGAAGCAATAGATGGGTGACACTTGTCACTCATCCATTGGGCCTGGGGAAAAGATCTGGACCTCACTCAGGTGAAAAGTCCACTTTTGTCTCGTAAAACGTACCATCATAAATAGTACCTCAAATCTTCCGTGAACCGTAACTTTTCCGTCGAATGTCCGAATTCTACGTGCTGCATGTCTACGGACTCGTATCGACCTGATCTCCGTAACGGTCTCAGCCCTCGGCCATCGGACTTCCTGGGTCAAAAGTCAACTTTTTACCCTCGTTTAGGGGTAAAATCATAATTTCGCCCTGAACATCCGTTAATCCTCTGCTAATCCCCGATTAGCCTTGCTAATCCATCATTAGTCATTAATCTAATCTCGAAATTCAGGACGGGTCGTTACAACCTCCCCTCCTTAAATAATTTCCTCCTCGAAATTCAAACCGACCTAATTCCACAACCAACTCTGGAATCCAATACGTCCCTCTACTCGGGCGTTCTCGTGTAACCATACACGTCCGCTAGAAGCCCCGTACTCGTCGGTATGCACTACCACCAGAGCTTCCAAAGCTCCAACTCACTCTCGAGAACTACCTGTCGGTTCGTAAGTCTCACTCGAGACGCCGTTACTTGTCGATCTAGCCTGTCACTCACTCCGACAGGTTAAACCTACTAAGTCGACATCAAATAGGCTTTTCAGCCTTACGGTTCTTCTTGTCTGACAACCGAAACTGATATCCTATATAGCATCCGATCCGTCAACATCCACTAGATTCTGCCACCACAATGGCAAGAAACGCACTTTTCCTACCATATTCAAACCAGTGCTGCAGGTTCAAACGACCTCGATACTCACAAGTCAACTCTCATTTTCTCAAACTGACTCCCCTTAGAGTCCCATCAATCCACATCAATCCAAACACATCGGATACCGATTAATCCAATACCACGATATGTCACGACCTTCGTGACCAGCCCACAACTCTCAGCTCCACTGCGTGTAATGCCCTGGAAACTCAAAGAATGTAAATTTATAAAATAATATATAAAATGACGTTTTTGCCCTTGTAAATAGTGAGGTCAAAGTTGACTTTTTACGTGATGCGTGTTTTTCACAAAATTCAAGGACCATTAGGTAGGTCTCGATTCCCTGAGTCCGTAGATAGGCGACACGCTGAAATCGGACTTCGGATGAACAAGTTATGATTCTAGAACGAGGAAGGGCATTTTGGTAATTGTGTGAAGGAAGGGTAAAATGGTAATTTGGATGGTGAAAATTGAATCAGCCATAGTGGATAGTTTAATTTAGTTGTTTAACTAATTAAGTGACAATTGTCACTAAGAGAGGACGAATTAGTGGCTTGGTTGGGCTGAGTGGGTGCACAGGTGTGAGGTTTGTGCTGTTTGGAGAACAGAGCATCGTGTGCTTTGAATTGATTTATTCAGTGAGTGAAAAATAAAGACACAGAGAGACTGGAAACTTCAATAACACTGTTGTGAGGGACTGAGAGAAAACAGAGACATTGGAGTGAATTGAGGAATCAAAATTGAAAGGAAAACTGAGAACTAGAGAGAAGAAGAAACCCAAAATCGTGAAAACTGGGAAAATGGAGGGAAAATTTGAATGTTAATTTGTGAGTTGAAAGGAGCCAAACAGAGATTAAAAATAGCTTCCTGAGCTCATTTCGACTTCAACCACACAAAAATCGAAGGAGTTTGATCGTGTTTCGGCCAAGAACTGAAGTTCCAATTTCTTGAAAAATTCGAGGTTGAGTACGAGTACCTACAAGTAAGGATTTGTGCACTAATCAATATCTCAAGAGAGTTCTAGAACAAACCTATGTGTTCCTCTCTGGACAACCCGTGCCACACTGTACTGACACCTTGAGAATCATCCCATTCATCTCAGACGAACCGATTATCGTTCTCTTCCCTTGCCATCGACCTAACTACCATCAAATCCGATGAGAACCCAATACCTGCAAACACCAAATGTGATCGTGAATGGTAGCAATTGATTATTGTAGGACGTTCATTTCAGTCTTAAGATGCTTCTGTATCAATTAATTAGAAAACTAAGTCGAATTGAGTGAGATTAGAAATTTAAAACCGTTTGCATGTTCGTTGGAGAAGTGATGGATTAAGAGCTTGATTTGTGTAATTAATGATGGAGAACTTAAATTGAGTTAGAATAGATGGATTTCGGTGGAAGAATTGAAAGAAATAAGCTGGAATTGAAGGAGATTAAACCGGGTCGTGTCGCGGGTTCGTAACATATTTAGTAGAAATACGGGTGAAGAAGACGACACTGTAGCGTTCCTGTGCAGGGCGCGTGGTTTTCACGCGCAGCCACTTTGGGCGGCGCGTGAGGGAGCGTGAGGTAGTATCTCCAGTCAAGGTCAATATGTGATTTTATCCTTTCAATGTAACGAACATTTTGAGACAAGTTTCGAGTCGATCGGACGTTGTATCGGGATAGTTTTGAGTGTTAGAAGGTTTAGGATTTTAATTTAATTACGTTGAAAAATCCCAAAAAAAAATAGGGAAATTTATGTAAGCTTAATGAAAGTATTTGTGACCCAAAATTGTGATCTTTGACAGGCCAGAACATTCCTAAGGCAACCGAGGAGCGTACGAGACGTGATTGACGCGTTCAAACTTCGTGAGTGGACATTTTTTTTTTCTAACCGAGCATGCATAACTGTTTTTACTTACTCGTTTATGTTTCTATATATTATTTTATGTTTATGATTATGACATTCCTGCTTTACGTGATTGCACGCCTTTTTGATGTGATTTATCGCATTTCACGTATTTTGAGACTATGGTTTCTCCTATGCTTTGATAATTGTTTGATGAATGATTTTATATGGTTTGTGCATATCATGTTTTAAGGATGTTTTGATTATGATTTGTGAGTATGATTTGGGATTTGAAAGTGAGTTCGGGCACGAGACCCATTTTGATAAAATGCGATGTCGGATCTGGTTTTGGAAATTGGATTAAGATGGATTCTAGATTTGTTGTGAATTACACATGGTTTTGGGTTTAAAGACCCGATACTATTACTGGATCTGGTTTTGGGTTTAAAGACCCGGTTAATTGATGACAGGGGAAGGCCCTTGATTGAAATATGTTGACTTTAAAGACTCGGTTATTGTGATGTCCCCCGAGGCCTATTGATTGTGTTTTGAGTTTAAAGACTCGTTGATATCCTGGGAAGGCCTGATATATGAGTTTAAAGACTCGGATAGATCCAGCAGGTTTGGTTTGTTGGTGTTACATTAGGTTTTACATGATTTTATGGTTGTCTTCTGTAACAGTTTCCATACGGTTCATATAAGTGTTTTCAGATACTTAGTTATGCATGCATGTTTTGAAAATGGAGGGTGAACCCTGATTTCATTAAAACTGTTTTCCATAACCATTTGTTTTAGTCCACTCACACTTTGATGTTTTAATACCCTCCAGGTCGTGGTACGAGTTTTAGGGGCTAACGCCGAGACAGAGGCAGAGGCAGAGGCAGAGGCATAAAGTTTTCCCGTTGCGGGTGTAATTACCTCACAAAGTAGGGTTTCATCCTTATCTTGTATTGTAACTATGCTCTGTGATACTGTTGTCTTGTTGTACAGTTGGTTGTATCATACGTTCTCCCTGGTCTGACAATGTATGTGATGTAATTATCTAGTCATTTTGGTCGTTTGTGTTCGGTTGTCAGACGAGAGCAAGATTCTTCCCGATTATCGAGGCGATAATCGGGGTGGGTCCTGTCACTACGCTTCCGTTGCGCTACTCTGATCCCGACTCGCTCTCGAGTCCCTAACTATCGTAAGACTAGTCCTGTCGACCTGCAATCGACAACTTACTCATTCAGGGTGTATATAGGATCCTAAATCGAATACTTGTCTCAGGAGAGAAAAAACTTTGCACTAATGGGTTCCCTTGTCACAGAGGAGTCGCTTCGCAAAGCAACTGACTCCAACTAGGAATGTGGGCCAATTTTCCAATTTGATTTCCTGTACCCATGTTCTTTCTGTACACCAGCATGCCAGTCTCGCTTAGTGTCAGGCACTCACGCCAACCAATGTGGTCTATTCAAACCACGCCTACCAAGACACACCATTCCGAATCTCGCTACCGTCTCTCCATGAACAAGACAGTACAGCTACACTCTCTACATATCCAATCTTTGTCTTGTCATCTCACCAACATGCTAAGGGATCCTTCAAGAGTTTCACAATACTATTCTCCTATGCGCCTAGCTTAGCATAATCAGTCAAGCAATTCACTCCAATAACGACCAGACCTCGGTCTACTCTCTTCACAGTCGTCTTGATCATCCTGATCGTTACCACACGACTCGATCTCACTCACCTCGGGCACTCACTTGTCACATCCAGTGACGCTAAATACTTTTTGCTCTTCAAATCACTCAAATTTGACCCACACCCTAGGTGTTCGGTTCCTACACCCTCTTTGAACTCTTTAGCTGTCATATCAATCCTCGTCATCCTACCTAGGGAAAATTAAAGGAGAATCCAAGATGATGACATCAAAGTTTATCATATGTCATCCTCCAGCACCCGGCACCATCTGCTAAAGAGCAGAAAACAAGAAGTCTCCTTCATCAACTTCGGAATCGAGAGTAGTTGCAACCATTTTGGAAGTATACCTAACTTTTCCAATTACTGAGCTAGTGGGAAAAGCTAAGTCCTCCTTCTCTGACTAAGAGTTTTCTCTGATAATTACTGTAATGCTTAGTCCATTCCTTCCGAACTAAACACTTTCATAGATTCTCTTCGACTTTTTCCAACTTTTTAGACCAACGACAACTGCCGATAACTACTGTAATGACCCACTCTATTTCTCACCATCAGATTTCTCCTCAAACTAGCGTACACGATGCTCAGGAGGTATGGTCAACTGCAGTCAACCAAAACTATCACCATCACAATTCCCAAGAATCTACACTAGTCGACAAATCCTCATCGTCGTATAGTGGTAGAAACTAACCATGAGCGCATCACCGCCCCACAGAGTGCGAATCAAACCAATCCTAAGCCTTTCTTAAACCGAGCAATCGTCACTTATCTCTGCTCGGGTCGGAGGGCTCTACTTCACTCGTACCCCACGACTCTAGGTACCACCATTCCAAAAATCCATGCCAGAAGATGAACATTCCCCGAATGTCCCCTGATTCTCAACAACCAACAACAAATCCAGCATCGATGGTGGTACCTACCACGAGCTCGTACCGACACAACCCACGTACAACACCACTGAGACTCCGAACCTAAGCAGTCAACTAACCACCGGCACCAACCGCTCAACACACAGCATCCATCGATCAGTCCACCTCAAGATCTGGTCGACAAGTACCACTCTCCTAGTCACTCGTCCAATCAATCACCGACTAGGGTTATTGCGAACCCGGCTGCTCTCTGCAGCACGTCCATCTCGAGTGACCACTCGTGCTCGACTTCAAAAAGTTGTCATACTCCGTTACTGGTGTCCAAACAACTAGTAACCACAATCTGAGGATTTCATCCTCTCGTGACTCTACGGCTCCTAGTCCCTGGCCTCCGCAAGAACTTGGCCATACTCCGTGCCTAAGCATACACAACCGCTACAAGTCGCAATCGCATCCTATCATGCTACACTACAACTACTTCGGGCATCTCCTGCCAGTCGACATCCTTCCTGGATTTGACACACCAAAGCATGGGTCTCATGCCCGATTTCATATTTCCAAAACCAAAACCATTTACTTAAATCAAAACGACAAACACGTATAAACACCGTATAAAGCAGAAAACCTCGAAATACGTGTAAATACATAAACACACACAAAAGAATTCATGGCATCGCAAAACATGTATTAAAACATATATAAAATATTTATGCATGCATCAATTTAGAAAACATGGTCCACTCATAGACCGTCCGAGCTGCCGCCTCGATAAGCGTGCCATACGCTGCTCCCAGGCCAATCGCCGTCGCTGGGACTTCCAAACCTGTCCAAATCGTAATAGAAGGTTACTAACTACTTAAATAACACCTCACTAAAGCTCCGTAATTTTCTGAAATTTTTAACTATTTTTAATCCTGATCCTAAACCTTTGAAAATCTTGAACTATATCGAAACGATGTCTGATTGACACGAAACCAGTCCCAAAATGTTCGTTACATCGAATAGATGATTTCACATGTTGGAACCTTCCCCATAAGAGGCCTCACGTGCCCTCACACACTGCCTGACGTTCCTGTACGTAAAGCCCACGCGCTGGAACAGTGTCGTCTTCAACCTTCGGCCAGGCTAATCCGAACTAGCCAGTCCGGTCTGATCTGCAACCCGGTCCGCTTAGACCGGTGTGACCGATCCAAGGCCATATCTTGTTCATTTTTCATCCTTTTTCGTCCATTCCAACTTCTATGGCTTCCTTTCTTTATTTCCAACCTAACCATGTCCTCAAAACCTAGAAACCAAGCCTAAAACCTATTGGTTCTAAAAACCATTTTGAACCCAAACTTTCAACCTTGGTTCAGGGCACTTCTAGGGGTCCAAACTTCAACCTAAGGGTCCCAATAGGTTCCTAGGATCCCTAAAAACTGATTGGGAGGATCGGTTTGAGTTCACTTGGCCAAAATTTGAATTCGGTGGGTAGCCACCGAAAACTCTCCAGTCGTCGGTCCGGGCTTTCTCAGCCGTCCTCAGCCCCCAAAACCTTCTCCTAAGCTTCCTACCAACCTCCTAAACCTATCCTAATCAACATCTAACCTCCTAAACGTCCAAAACTCGAATTTGAAATTCGAAATGTACAGGGGGTCGAGTTTTACCTTTATCCCGAGGTTTCCTCCGCCGTCCTGCCACCGTCTCCCTTGGTCCATTACTTACCCTCAGCTCCTCTCTTGGCCTCAGATGGATGCAGATGAGAAAGGTTTGGATTTGGGGTTAACTGGGTTTGGGTTTGGTCGATCGAATGAACACAGAGGGGGGTGGTTGCATGCGTCTGTGTAAGGGAAGCAATGGATGGGTGACACTTGTCACTCATCCATTGGGCTTGGGGAAAATATCTAGGCCCCACTCAGGACAAAACTCCATTTTTGTCTCGTAAAACGTACCACTGTGAATAATACCTCAAATCTTCCGTGAATCGTAACTTTTCCGTCAAATGTTCGAATTCGACGTGCCGCATGTCTACGAACTCGTATCTACTCAATCTACGTAAAGGTCCTCGGCCTTCTACCATCGAACTTTCCGAGTCAAAAGTTATCTTTTTGTACTCATTTAGGGGTAAAATCGTAATTTCACCATGAACGTCCGTTAATCCTCTGCTAATTCCCGATTAGCCTCGCTAATCCGTCATTAGTCACTAATCTAATCTCAGAATTTAGGATGGGTCGTTACATAATTTATTAGTGGAGGTTCTTGTTGTTGTTACCCCGTGGACATAGGCACCTTGTAGAACCACGTTATATCTGATGTTCTCTATTTCTTACTTTTTTATTACCTTGCATATTTTTTTTTTGTGGTTTGAATTATTATTTCCATTCTACAACTTTCCCCAATAATGGTATCAGAGCTCTATGTTTGTTGAGTGTTAGAATGGAAGGCTCAAGAAGTACTATGGTTCGACTGAACCACTCCAATTGGATTACATGAAAGCCGAGAATAGAGGACATTCTTTATTGCAAGGATTTACATGAGCCCATTGAAGGATATGAAGGCAAGCCGGAAAATATAGGAGATGGTGAATGGAAGAAGTTGAACTGCAAGGCTATTGGTCACATTCGTGAATGGGTGGATGATAGTGGGTTCCACCATGTGTCCAATGATATAAACGCCCATGCTCTTTGGTTGAAGTTGGAGTCCTTGTTAGAGAAAAAGACTGCCTCTGAGAAAGAGTTTCTCATCATGGTGCTTGTCAATATGAAGTATAAGGAGGGTGTAAGGGTGATCGAGCACCTCAAGAACTTCCAAAGCATCGTCAATCAATTAGCCACGATGGACATGAAGATCGCAGATGAGCTTCAATCGTTGTTGCTTCATGGATCGTTGCCCGATAACTAAGAGACCTTTGCCATCACTTTATGTAACGACCCGTCCCGGGAATTAGGGTTAAGACTGTGTTTAAGATGAGATTATTGAGCTTAATTGGTGGATAGTCGGTTACGATAGGTCTGGTAGCGTAGAATGACGATTTTGCCCCTAGTTCGGGCAAATTGTTGACTTTTAGTTCGGGAGGCCAAGTGGGCTTTGACCGATGACTGTGACGTAGTTCGGGACGTCACGAATCCGTAGACAGGTGGTACGCCCGATTCCGACATCCGAGGAGGAAGTTATGATGTTCGGACGGTTGAGGGCACTTTCGTAATTTGGGTAAAGTAGAGGGAAAAGTTGACTTTTCGTACGACTAGGTTTTTACACGTTGACCTAGGGCCGTCAGGTAGATCTTGTCGTCCTGAGTTCGACGACAGGCGGCACGTGTTCATCGGAGTTAAGTTGAGTGAGTTACGGGTCTAAAATGGTAAGGGTAAAGTGGTAATTTTGGGTTCAAAGAAGGGCATTTTGGTCTTTTGCACATGGGGATTTGTGCAACAGATTGGGACAAGTGGATGGCTGTGATTGAGCCACTTGTGATGGGGGTTTTAGGATTGTGACACGTGTAAGAGAGCTAGAGGGTTCTAGGGAACACGGTCCAATTATTTGGGCATTGTGATCGTGTATACCCGTGTGTGAGTGTTCGAAGGGAAGAGAGAACAGAGACTGAGAGCTTGGGAGAATTGAATGGTGACCGTGTGTGTGTTTGAGTGAATTGGTGAGTAAGGAGTGACAATAGCTTGAAAGGAAGACAGTGAGAAAGATGGGAGGTGAGGAGTGAGTGTGTGTGTGGTGTGAGCTCACGGGAAACCAGAAAAACAGAGAGGGGTTCGAGTGGTGGTGGAGGTGTTTAGAGGCTGGAGGTGGAGTGGAGGAGTCGTGTCGCTGAGCTCACGGTGGTGGTCGGTGTACAGGTAATTTCTTCTCCCTCTGTAAGTACTCTGTTTTGCCGTCGAGTTTCAAACTGATAATCGTGGGTTTTGAGTGCGAGTCGAGGGACTTGGTGAGTTGGGTGAGCTTCAGTGAAGTCCTAGGAGTCGCCTAGGGTGGTTGCTGTGACGGGGGGTTACCTGGTTGGCCGGAGTGTGAAATAGGGGACAGTTTAGGTTTTAATTCGAGTTTGGGACGATGATCTAGGGACTGTGTCGAGGTGTTTAAGTGAGGGGAATAAATTTCTTAGGATTGGACGGTGAAGATCGTGAAGAAAGGAAGGAAAATGGAGACGGGATGGCGGAGAACCGGGATTGCCGGTTCAGTACAGTCGAACCGGTCGACCCGAGGTAGACGATGACACTGTAGCAGGCGCGTGAGGCCCACGCGCAGCCACTTTGGGCGGCGCGTGGAGGCGCGTACGGCGGCGGTTGGGGAAACGGTCAACATGGTTTTTGGTCTAGGTATTATAACGGATCCATTGGGATTGGTTTCGGGTTAATCGGACGACGTTTGAGGTTAGTTCCGCGAAGGTAAAGGGTTAAGGTTCCGGTTCGATACGTTTAGGACCCGGGGATTTTTGGGTAAATTGAGGTGGACCTTCGTATACGTGTTAGTGACGTAGTTTGGTGACTTGTGACAGGACCGGTACTTCCCGAGGAAGCTGAGGAACGTACAGGACGTTCAGGACGCGATTAAGGGCTTGGTACTGTGAATGGACCCTTTCTCTTAACTTGAGCATGCATAACTGCTTTTAATTACTTGTTTTATGGTTTTATATGTGATTTCATGATTATTGAATATGCTATATTGGTTTTACATAATTGCACGTTTTTCGAGGAAGTACGGTATTTGGCACGTTTTACGAGAAAAGCTTTGATTCCGGATTTCGATGTTATAGTTTCGGGATTTCAAATGATAAATGATTTCTAATGATTCTAGAGGGATTTTGGAACATGATTTTGAAGATCAAGGTTTTCGGTTTTAAAATCGGATTTCGAAAAGCGAGATTTGGTTTTGAAGGTGAAAAGTGGATTTCCGGATTTGGGTTCGGAATGACGGTTCTAGATGCCGGAAGGGCTTCAGACCGGTGATTTCGGATTCAGGTTTGGATGTGGATTTAGAAATGGTTTTCAAATGGTTTTGATTGGATTTGCTGGATCTGGTTATTGGGTTTAAAGACCCGGATTGAGTTTAAAGACTCGGGAGTTTAAAGACTAGGATATTATTGAGGCCTGGATTGAGTTTAAAGACTCGGATAGGTCCAGCAGGTTTGATCGGATAATGATTTTCTTGGTATTTATGATGTTTTTATGATTTTTATGACGTGATTTCTGTAACTGTTTTCAATTCTATTTTTATGACGCTCTTTATGTGATTTATAACTGGTTTCAGTAAATGGGTTATGCATGTATGATTTCAAAACGGAGGGCCAAATCCCTGGTTTTCTTATAAAATGGTTTTGGAAACTCTTCTTTTATTTATGGTCCACTCACACTCTCTGTTTTAAATTGTCCTCCAGGTCGTGGAGCTAGCGCGGGGTTGTGACGTCGAGGCATCGTCGGAGGCATAGAAGTTACAAGAGCGACCCCGGAGTGTTTTAAGTTTTCCGTGTGCGTGTATCTAGTTTATCGATTTTCTTTCTCTTGTATTTAGTACTATGCTCTGTAAAACTTTGACTTTGGGATGTTTCATATAGGTTCTCCTGCGTCTGACTATGTACTTTGGTGGTTTAGAGTGAGTATACTTTTGTGCGTGTCGGAGTGTCAGACGGGAGCAGGATCTACCTCGGTTTTGAGGGTGAAACCGGGGTGGGTCCTGACACTTTAAGTAACTCTGCTCCTAATGGTGTGTTATCTATGGATAATGTTAAAGATAACATGTTAAATGAAGATACTAGGAGGAAGTCCTCAAGTTCAGATAGTAGTCAAGTCTTTATGGAGAAGAATAGAGGAAGGAGTAAGAGTAAAGGACCCAGTCGAGATCGTGGAAGGAGTACAAGTCATTCGAGGACATGATGCAATGGAAGGTGTCATAATTGTAATCTCTATGGCCACATGATGAAGAATTGCAACAAATTGAAGAATAACAAGAATGACAGGACACATCCCAGTCCCCCCGGGATTAGTGCGGGATGACCCTGCTCCCGTCTGACACGAAGTGTCAGACAAGGGATATTTTCGTCCTTTGCCCTCCCGGGCTATCAGAGTACGCTAGGATCCGGAGGAGGTATGTGATATCTCGGTCTCTGCTACAGTCCACATCCGATGTCAACCTGAAGGGCAGTCAAAACATTAAAAACTGTGAGTGGACAAAACAAAAGTTTATAAAAACATTTCATAAGACATTTGTACCCTCCACTAAAAAGCATGCATGCATTCGAAAACCATTTATCCAAAAACAAACCATATGTGGGACTAAGCCCAAAGCAGATATAAACCAAGGTCGAAAGGACCACAATGAAAACGACCATACGGCCACTGCCCAAATCCATACGGGACTCGGCCCCAAACCATAAAGAAACCAAGTACACGAGCCACTGCTCGACTCCTGTGCACACCTGTGCATACCACATATCACAATCCATATATCATATCTATATCATATACACATATAATTCACACAACCAATCCTGTCACGGTTTCCAAAGCTACGCGCGTGCTACCCGGGTCTCAATCCGAGTCTTCTCAAAGTCAAGGTCAATGTCTGCAGACCACTGACCCTACCCGAGGTAATAGTAACCATAGCCTTCCTGAGAGTAAGGAACCCAACTGGGGGGTGACTCCACTCAGTAGGTGCTCCGTGACTACTCCGGGGTCCACCCAGGCCAACGACCCTCCCCGGAGGAGATAGTAGAACATGTAAAGGAAGGTAGATGAACATATATATACATAACATAAATATTCATGACCGGTTCCCCTGAACCGTCATGATCCATAATATCCATAATCAGGTAACATGCCGGTTCCCATAAACCGTCATGTACCGTAATAACATAACCAGGGTTCATGCCGGTCCCCATAAACCGTCAAGAACCAGAATGACCTGACAAAAGTTCATGCCGGTTCCCATAAACCGTCATAAACTTGGAAATCCATCTAGGGTCCCTGACCCAAAATCATCAGTGTAAAACAACTGGGTCTCGTGCCCGAACATATGACTCAACTGGGCACCGTGCCCGATATCCAAGGGTCAGTCACGACTCCGATCATAGTGATGCGTGCAACCATCCATCCAGGACCACCCTCAATCCTGGTATGTCGCCGTGAACGAATCAACCGACGCGACCATCGCAAGATCATGGTGCACTCATCACCGATCGCTATCCTGAACCGTCAGTACTCCGTAGTCGAGCCTCCCCAGGCTGCCCGACAACGAATCGTGCATCGTGACCTCTCCGGAAGGAACACATCCAAATCCGGAGGCGAGCGTCGTATCGTCGATCGCCGTGCACATAGCACCCGTCGCGACCACGATTTAGACCCGAAGGTCGTAAATAGTGTCATATGCCCGAGACAAAACCAAATGGGTCTCATACCCGAGTTTATCCATTTAGAAATCCAAAATCAAATCATTTAAATCAATAAAGAAATACAGACCCGTATAAGCACCGTATAAGGCCGAAACCTCGAATTACGTGCTTATACGTAACCACATACAAATGCATCCATGGCATCATCAAACAAGTAATAAAACATATAATAGACATTTATGCATGCACCAATTTAGAAAACAAGGTCCACTCACAGACCGTCCGAGCTGCCGCCTCGATTTGAGTGCCATACGGCTCCCCAAGCCGATCACCGTCACCGGGACTCCCAAACCTGTCCAAATCGTAATAGAAGGTTACTAACTACTTAATTAACCTCCTACCAAAGCCCCGTAATTTTCCCGTATTTTTAACTATTTTTAATCCCGAACCTAAACCTTCCGATGCCCCGAAACATATTGAGACGGTGTCCGATAGACACGAAACCAGTCCCAAAATGTTTGTTACATCGAATAGATGATTTCGTATGTTGGAACCTTCCCCAGATTCCCTGCCACGCGCCCTCACGCGCCGCCTGAAGTGGCTGCGCGTGGGCTTCACGCGCCGCTACAGCACCTGCTGACGTCATCGCTGACGTCAGCATGACGTCATCACTGACAGCCCCTGACAGTGACACGTGTCACGCTCCCATTGGTCCACTGTCTGACATGTCAGTCTGACATGTCAGATCTGACATGATGACGTCATCCCTGACATGATGATGTCATCAGGATGACGTCATCAGTCATCCCTGCCTCCTCGCGGGTCGACCCGAATGTCTGCAACCGGGTCGCCGTGACCCGCGGCTTGACCCGGCCGGTTCTCCGCCGTCCGACCACCAAAATGCTTCCCGTTTGTCCCATTTTCATCCTCTAATCCTAACCTACAGTCCTATGACATCAAAATGGAAGGAAAACATCAAAAACCATACCTTCGAGCTTGGCCATGGCATCCGTACATTCCTCCGCCGTTCACGGCCGTTCCAGGCCATCCCCATCCCCAAAACTAATCCTATTCGACTCCTAGGGTTACCAGCAACCTAACCTAAACCTTAGAATCGAATAACAACTAACAAAACTCAATTTCAAAATTTGAAATATTTTCTTACCTCACGGTTTCTCCTCCGCCGTGTCCTCCACCGTCCCCGGCCGTGGCTTGCCATCTTCAGCCTCTCACCACCCCCTCACGGTCATTTTATCTCCTAGGGAATGGTGGTATGTGTGTGTGCTGTTTTGGAGAAAATGAAGAAAATGGTGAAGGGGGGTTTCGGGTGTGAAGAAACAAAGAAGAATGATGAAGGTGATGCCGTGGAAGAGAAGGGAGAAGGAGATGATCAGATGAGAGAATGAGAGATGAAGGGTGAGGATTAAAAGTTAGAATTGAAATGGATGGCTAGGATTGAATTAGGTGTGGATTTGATTAAAAATTAATTAAATAATATTATTTTATTATTAGATCCACAAATTGGGGGATCAAGTCAATGGGATGAGTGACACTTGTCACTCATCCATGGGGCCCACCAAAATATCCACCCAATCAGATTTCGCCGAAACGTCCCCGTCTCGAAGTTCGTGCATAGTGAAATCGAACTTCCGTGACCCATAACTCTCCCGTTTGAAGTCCGATTTCAGAGTGCCGCCTGTCTATGGATTCGTATCATCCTTATCTACGTAACGGTCTTCGGCCCTCGGCCATCGGACCTCCCGGTCAAAAAGTCAACTTTTGACCCCTTTTATCCAAAATTACCAAAATGCCCCTAAACTTCCGAACGTCATAACTTCCTCCTCGAACGTCGGAATTGAACGTGCCACCTGTCTATGAACTTGTGACGTCACGAACTACGTCACGGTCATCGGTCAAAGTCCATTTGACAGCCCGATTGAAAAGTCAACGTTTTGCCACCACCAGGGCAAAACGGTCATTTCGCACCGTGCGTCCGATTTCGCTCTACTAATCACGGATTAGCCTCACTAATCGTGATTAGTCACTAATCTAATCATGGAATTTGGGACGGGTCGTTACAACCTTCCCTCCTTAATTAATTTCGTCCTCAAAATTCCAACCGACCTAATTCTAACTGTTCTTCCCTCCTTAATTAGTTTCGTACTTGAAACTTTAACTATCCTGATTCCACATCCATCCCGTGGAAGGTAGAATCGACCGCAAAACACGTGTACACTAGTACACCAACTAACCAGAACAATCCTTACTCGTCTGTAACTAGATATACCACTAACGCTCACGTCACATCGTCTACATTCGACCACGTCGAAAGACAGTAGTCATACGTTCTGAATTGACACTACTGGTTAAATCTACCGTTTTCGTTTACACAGCAACTCGACGGTTCCTTTCTCAAACACTAACTATCCCGACATCTACTCCCACTGGGAGTTACCAATCACTCAACGATCCACGCTGACACCTCCGACAAACTGTCACCACTTGACAGTCGTCAGTCGTAAACTGATATGACACACACTCGTGGTTACACTAACCACAAGCATTTCACTCGACCTGTGTGTAACTAGACTCATCAGAACCACTATGACCCAATGCACAGTATCCAATGTCCAGTCCACGACCTCAATTAATCCAATGGTATCGGAACTAAGCCGACTACCAACACGCTCACCAACGGACTACGAGTATAACCTATATACCGTCACTAGGCACCACAAGTCTGCCCAGTGTCGTACCTCGAACTACGTACAAGGTACAGATGACACGACCCATCCCAATCCCCCCGGGATTACCATGGAATGTGACGTGCTCCCGTCTGACAAGAGGCGTCAGACAAGGGATAACCGATTGCCATTGCCCAAACGGCTTCCAGAGTGCGTAAGGATCGATGGAGGAGGTGTGCGATGCTCAAGTCTCTGCTGCAGTCGTATCCGGAATCAACCTGAAGGGCATTAAAAACAAAAGCTGTGAGTGGACGAAAATAAACAAGTCTGTTAAAAACATTTATAAGACATTTATGCCCCTCAGTAAAATCATATGCATGCGCCAAAACCCAATGATCACACATTTATTTAGAAATAACCATTAGGGCCTTAGCCCGGAAACCAAAGCATAGTTTCAATTTCCAAAAGTCAATCCAAGAGTTATTTCATAAATCCAGTAATATGAACCATAAGGCATATAATATAAACCATAACCATAATTTTAGCCACTGCACTATACACTCCAATCCGACATCCCTGATGTCTGACGTCCCTGACGTCAATAAGGTCACAATCACAAGGCTACGCGTGCCACTCGGGTCTCAATTTCTGAGTTCAATCCCCGAACCCCGTTCGGGTACAGCATCCCCGATGCTTAGCGTCATAGACGCTGGACGTACTAGACGTCCGTGACCTCTCCGGGGTACCTCATCCGGAGGAGACAATATAATATGGAAGGATCTATACAGTGCAGTACCAAATACATTTTATTGATATCCACATGCAAAACATATAGGTATACATAGGTAAAATCCGAACCGATCGTTACGTTTCATCAAACGGGTCTCATGCCCAAATACCGTGAAACGTGCCATAACCGAAATATCATCAAAACCATTTATTGATTCCAGCATGTGAACATATATAAAATGTAAACCAGAAAACATTTATTCAATTCCATTTTAGGGTCCCCGACCCGCAATCGTATGTAGAAATCAACTGGGCCCCTGGCCCGATTTCACAAGTTAACTGGGCCCCTGGCCCGATCCACATGTTAACTGGGCCCCTGGCCCGATTTCATAGTTCAACTGGGCCCTGGCCCGATTTTACATTATTCAAGTTCGTAACCGTTTCATGAAATCATATCCAACCACATTTATGGAAATCGGTGCAAATTCAGAAAACCTCGGTTTACGTGCAAATACGTAATTCACCTCAAAATACGTGAAATCATTTTAAATTCACCGATATCCAAAGTAAATCATTTAATCATAATTATAACAATCATAAAACAGTTATGCATGCATCGAATTTATGAAACCAATGTCCACTCACAGACCGTTTAACCGAGCGCCTCGATACGCGTGCCATAGTCCTTCCCGGGCCACACCACTATCACCGGGACTCCCAATCCTGTTCAAATCACATTAGAGGATTACCAACCTCATCATTACCATCCTATTTAAGTCCCGTAATTTTCCCGAATTTTTAACTATTTTTAAACTGGATTTAAAACCTTCGGACATCCCGAACAATATCGAAACGGTGTCCGATCGACACGAAACCAATTCTAAAATGTTCGTTACATTGCATAGAACAAAAGTCATGTTGTCCTCACCTCGAGATTCGTGCCCACGCGCCGTCACGCGCCGCCGTGAGTGGCTGCGCGTGAAAGCCACGCGCCTGCTACAGTGACTACTACAGTCACCATCCTCGCCCGTTTCTCTAGTAAACAGGTTGAAAAACCCGCGATAGGACCCGGTTCAATCGCACCCAATTCAACATCAAATACATCCGTTCTTTCAACTGATCCCTTGTAATCAATCACCATTTAAGTTCTGTAAATCGAATTACACAAATCATGGTCTAAATCCTCACGACTCTCGATCGATCCTCGACGGGTTTTCAATTCGGGTTTCACGATATCGTCCCTGGTTTCCAAATTAATTCATTCAGTTAGCATCGTGAGAGTGTAAGGGACATTTCTACAAGGTCAATTTGAGAATTACTTATCTCAAACCCACTGAATACAAGCTCGACTTTGAGCTGCCATGGAAGCTCAGTTCATCCTCAATCCGCCATGGTTTCTCTTCGTTCTTGAAGCAAAGATGTTCGTTTTGATCCTAGAAGTCGAATTGAATCATCAATTTCGCTCCTCACGGCTCAAAACATCCATCTCGAATTTCCCTCCCAAAAACCAAATTTTCGATTTCTCTGTCTCCCTCACCCGATCAATCCCCCGTGTAATCCCAGTTGAGTTAGTCTCTGAATTCTCTCCAATTTTCACTCTCAAGTTCGGTTGATAGGGAGAAGATTAAGGATGGAAGGAATTGGGATTTTGGTTGTACACGGCTAAGAAATCAGAGAGGGTTAATGGAGGAATTAACAATAATTAAACATAATTAATTAATAAAACATAATCATAATGTTCCCCCAAAACATGGATCCTGGTCTTAAGCCCCAAATTAAGGGATGAGTGACACTTGTCACTCATCCAAGTGTGTTCAGTCACCGGGTACTGTTCATTATTATATTATTATTTTAATCGGAGCCTCGGTTCGTAAATTCGTTTCCTTGACCATAACTTCGTCGTCGAATCTCCGATTTCGGCATGCCGCCTGTTGTTGGATTCGTATCGACGAAACCTACGTAACGGTCCTTGGCCCTCGGCCATCGGACATCTCGGTCAAAAAGTCAACATTTCCCCTTATTTCGTCCAAATTACGAAAATGCCCTTGCACTTCCGTACATCATAACTTTCACCACGAACGTCGGAATCGAACGTGCCGCCTGTCTATGAACTCGTGACGTCCCGAACAACGTCACGGTCATCGGTCAAAGTCCATTTGACCATCCGAAATAAAAGTCAACGTTTTGCCCACGCCCAGGGGTAAAACGGTCATTTTGCACAATTCGTCCGAAATCACCCAACTAATGTAACGACCCGTCCCGAATTCCGGGATTAGATTAGTCACTAATCTCGTTTAGTGAGGTTGAACGGTGGTTAGTAGGGCGGAATCGGACAAATTGTGCAAAATGACCGTTTTGCCCCTAGTCGTGGGCAAAATGTTGACTTTTGATCGGGCCGTCAAACGGACTTTGACCGATGACCGTGACGTAGTTCGGGACGTCACGAGTTCATAGACAGGTGGCACGTTCGATTCCGACATTCGTAGAGGAGGTTATGATGTTCGGAAGTTGAGGGGTATTTTGGTAATTTGGCATGTTTGGGGCCAAATGTTGACTTTTTGATCGGGAGGTCCGATGGACGAGGGCCAAGGACCGTTACGTAGGTATCGTCGATACGAATCCAACGACAGGCGGCATGCCGAAATCGGAGATTCGACGACAACGTTATGGTCAAGGAAACGAACTAACGAACCGAGGCTTGGATTAAAATAATAATATAATAATGAATAGTGACCGTTGACTGTGCACATCCGGATGAGTGACAAGTGTCACCCATCCCTTGTTTCCAGCCCCATGTTTCCCTCCCAACACCGTCATTACTACATCATCATCATCTAATCCACCATTTCCCCTAATTTCCTCTTCTTTGTTCCTAAACCGTGCACAAAATTGGGGGAATCAGATTGGGAGAATTGGCTCCCTCTCTCTGCCGTTCCTGGGAGAAAAATGAGAGACTAAGATGTTTGAATTAACTGGGAAACACGAGGGTTTGAGTGTGGGTTGAATTTTGGATTTTGGATTTCGGGAAAATGAGAGGGAAAATTCGAATTGAAGGAATTGAGCCGTGAGGATCAAATTGGAGATTACCTTCAGCTTCCTGGGAGTGCCACGATCAGTTTTGTCGAAGGAACGAAGGGATTTGGCCACCAATTGGCTCTGATCACACTTGGTGACAGAGGAGGAATTTCGAAGTTGAGTCGTGGAATTGGAGGCTTCGTTGGATGAAATTGAGGTGGGGAAACTGCTTCCCATGATCCCACGATGCTTCTGGGTTCATCAATTGAAGGAAACCGATCGAGATCGATGGAACTCCATTGTTGAACAGTGACGGTGCTCGAGCTTGAGTCGTGACGATTGGGCACAGGTTTGATGCAATTGATGTGGGGGAATTGTTCCTCAGGGTCCGTTGATGCTTCTGGAATCATCAATTGGATGAAACCTGCAGTAATTGAGGGAGTTCCATGATTGCACAGTAACCGGGTGTTCTTCGTGGATCATCGTTGAATCGTGGAATTGTAGGTAATGTTTTGTGTAATCAACGTTACAGAACCTTAATTTAACTTAAAACGAAACTAATGGAATGATCAATTGAAGGAATTAGGATCGAATTGACAGGATTGGAACCGGGTCGTCTCGCGGGTAAACTGGACCCGTTTACCAGACATACGGGTTAGGACGATGCACTGTAGCAGGCGCGTGGGTTTCACGCGCAGCCACTCACGGCGGCGCGTGACGGCGCGTGGACACGAATCTCGAGGTGAGGTCAACATGACTTCTGTCCTATTTAATGTAACGGACATTTTGGAATTGGTTTCGTGTCGATCGGACACCGTCTCGATATTGTTCGGGATGTCCGAAGGTTTTAAATTAAGTTTAAAAATAAGTAAAAATTCGGGAAAATTACGGGACTTTGATAGGATGTTAATGATGAGGTTAGTGACCCTCTAATGTGATTTGGACAGGATTGGGAGTCCCGGTGATAGTGGTGTGGCCCGGGAGGGCCGGTGGCACGCGTATCGAGGCATACCGTTAAAACGGTCTGTGAGTGGACTTTGGTTTTATAAATTCTATGCATGCTTAAATGTTTTATATGGATTATGGTTGTGATTGTGTGATGTTGATTTGGTTGTTGATAAATTGTACGGTTTCACGTATTTCGAGGCGATTTGCGTGCTTGCACGTAAATCGAGGTTTTCCAGTTTTACATGGATTTTCCATATTTATGACTTGGATATAATATGACGAAATAGTTTTGAAATTGGAAATATGAACTCGGGCTTGAGGCCCAATTATGTTGGAAATTTCGGACTTGGAGTCCATTTGAGAATCGGGCCGAGGGCCCAGTTGGTTAATGAAATCGGGCCAGGGGCCCAGTTGGTATGAAATCGAGCTGAGACCCATTTGAGTTATGTTATCGGGCCAGGGGCCCAGTTGATTTATGAATTTGGGCCGTGGGCCCAGTGGTTCATAAAGTCGGGCATGAGGCCCAGTTGGATTAAAATGATGATTTCGGGCCAGGGGCCCTATATTTAATAAATGTGGTTTCGGGTCAGGGACCCTAAATGGAATTATGTGGTTTTATGGAAATTTCGGGCAGGGCCCAATGGTAATAATGTGATAAAAGGATTTAATAAAACTGTTTTCCATATACCATCTGGATACAAGGATATATGATGGTCTCCTCCAGATGTCTGGGACACTGGGGAAGTCACGGTGCATTGCCTGCGAGGGGTCATTATACGGAGCAGCCGGACCGTATGATGACTCAGGAGCAGGATTGCTATGATTGACGTCAGGGACGTCAGACATCAGGGATGTCAGATATATGGACCCGGAGAGACCCCGGGCAGCACGCGTAGCTTATGAAACCGTGAGATATGACGTCAGGGACGTCAAGCGTCTGGGACGCTAAGCATCTGGGATGCTGGTGATGGTAATGGTAAAATATGGATTAATGGATATATGAAATGACTTTTCGGTTGGATATGTGTTATTTGGTAAAAATGGATTATTGGTTATGAAATGGTATGTCGGGTCAGGGACCCTAAATGGTTTTGGATTTATGGATTGATGTTCATTTATGGTCGTGGGTGGTGACCCACATGGTTTTAATATGTATGGTGGTGGTATTCCACAGTTTTGGGCTGAGTTCCCACACTTGGTTTTTGGTTAACGGTTTTTGGGCTAAGACCCTAATGGCTCGGTTGAGCAAACGTTTTGATTACTGGTTTTTGTGGCATGCATACTTTTTTATTGGAGGGCATAAATGTCTTATAAATGTATTTGGGTAAACTTATTGGTTTTTGTCCACTCACAGCTTTTGGTTTTAATGCCCTTCAGGTTGATCACGGATGCGATTACAGCAGAGACTGGGACATTGCACACCTCCTCCATCGATCCTTGCGCACTCTGGATGCCCCGTTGGGCAGTGGCTCTTGGTTATCCCTTGTCTGACACCCCTTGTTGGACGGGAGCAGGGCACATTCCACGGTAATCCCGGGGGGATTGGGATGGGTCCTGTCAACTAATCCCAGATTAGTAAATCATAATTAAATATTATTAAATCCCGATATTCGGGACGGGTCGTTACAACCTTCCCTCCTTAAAGAATTTCGTCCTCGAAATTACCAACCTTATTCCACAACCACCTTGTGGAAAACATTTCGACCACATACCATGTGTACACCTATACACCCACATACTGGAACAACACCAGTCTCGTCTGCACCCAGACATCCCATCACAGTCATACGTCATAACAACAACACTCGACCACCTCGAGTGGAATTGATCACCTGATCCGCGATAAAATCGCTTAACCATTTAGCTGACTCCTTCAGCTAGATAGTTCCCTTCCATTGCCAAAATATCCTTACATTCGCTCCCATTGGGAGTCACCAAATCTCATTTGTCAGTCCATGCTGACGCCATCAGTCAAACTGTCATCACTAAGCTTTACCACCCTAGTAAAGCCCCAACCATCAGCCAGTCAGTGACAACGCCACGCACTACATCACTCTCGATGTAGCGTAAGATCAACACATGATCTCAATTCGCAGGGCAAGCCCAATCCTGCGACACAAATTAGTCTCAATGTCCATAACCGCCAACTCCCACAGCGAACCAAGATGCTGGGAAATCACGGTGTGATCAAGTCACACAAGGCTACTCGTGGTTACTCAGACCACCAATTCACTCATCCTGAGTGTACGTACACCGTCAACTTACACAATCAAGTGGTGTAACTGGAACACATTGAATACCAGCCCAGCAGTGATCACACATCTCGATACTAGGGTTCCACAAGCCAACCATGGCTAAGAGCACCTGCTCATACAATCACTGAACCCGCAAAATCACTCTGCACAGCGCACAGTATCCAATGTCCAGTCCACAATCACAACCAAACAAATGATAACGGAACCAAGCCGATTACCAACACGTTTAATTACACACCACTGGTACATCCCATGTACCGCCATTAGGCACCACTCAGCCTAACCCGTATCAATCCTCGTACAACGTACCCTGTACGCACCTCAATCCATCAATCTGCCTATAACCACCCAGGTCATAGCCAAACACGTTCCAATAATGAAGTACCTTTGCCCAAACCAACATGAGACAAAGCGAACTCCACCCATCATCCAGTTCTAGTTCCGAATCCGAATTCGCAATTTCGTAAGCTAGCATTGGGATAATCATTCCGCACCCAAATCCGGTAATCCATTTTCGAGCTTCGCAATCGAATCCTGAATCGTCACCCAGAAATTCGATTCCAAAACCCAAAATCTCGTTTATGTCCACCAACACGTAACAAAACCGAACCTATCGGTTGCCTGTCCAAAACACTCGATTGACTTCATAGGGAAGCCAATCCCAACACTATCACGTCAAAGGTTGACGAAATCCGACCACATCGGAAACCTACTCAACCAAGTCACAAACCATAAGGACTCACTCCGAAAAGAAGTTCAGTCCCGTCATTTACGACTCACATACCAAGGTAAGAGTGATAAACTCTCATCCAATCTGGATCATCACGATCACAACCCAGATCCATCGCTACGTCATCCGACAAGTAACATCACGATCCTAGATCGTCACATCGTCCAAAGTCGACAACATCACAAATCAGATCCACCTAGGATCCACACATGCCCACATAGCTAACAATCCATCTGAAAGCTGATCATAGGGTCTTACACCCTCAGTGAATCATTCGCTAAATTTCCCTTGGTGGAAAGATGACCTCGCATTTCACCACCAAATCCAAAATCATACACAACTGCTTGTGTCCAATGACCCCAAGCCAAACATGGGTCCACCAACCAATACACACTCAACGTACTGGTAGCAACAATCATCATCTGCCACGGCAGGAAATAAGAAGTCAACCCCAATGACTTCGGAATACCAATCACTGATGTGGAAACGAGCACTCCTCTCGTCTCCCAATCACAACTCTCGCCGAATCGGGAGTTCCAACAATGTTGGGAACAGACATGCTCCCAATGAGATGTCAAGTCCAACCACTGGACTGCCCACGTCCTTACCTCACTTGGACCACCACGTGTCCAAAATCAATTCATTACTCGGACCTCACGTCCGCCAATACTCATGTATGCACACACCCCGATTCCGAACGGGATATCCACAACTGTGCATACCCAACTGCCTTCGTCTCACATCTCGACCTTACAGGTTAAATCCTCAGGTTCCAAGTGATTCGCAATCACAACATCACACATCAATACCACGAATGGTTTTCCCCGATTTTTCCTATCTCAACAATTTCCTTGCACCCTCTAAGGATATTAGAGGTAAACAATCTTACCAATCTCGGAGTTGACAACAACTCCCCAAATCCACCAATTCCATGACATAGGGAACATCGTCCCTAGATTCCTCAAGTTTCAATCATATCATTTTATTCATTCATCACTTGTCATCATAAATCTGTTGGGACTTATCCCAACACGACACAACCTCCACTGAGTCGCAGATACCAATCATCGGTTCATCATGATAGAGTCACACCCCAACTGGTGGCTCATCGTCACCACAATTACTGACACTAGCACCAGCGCTAGTACCAACACCAACGCACCATCATCAACACTAGTATCAGCACACAGGCATCCATACTAGTATTGGCATAAAGGTATCACCATACCAACATACATACATAGCACACGAACACCCATGCTAGCACACTGAGTGCTAAGTTGTTACCCTGGATCTCCGTTCATTACGAACGACGATCCCGTAACAGCACTCGTACCCCACGACTATGGGTACCTCCAATTTGACCATCCACACATCAGGATAATGGACGTTCCTTGAACATCCCTTGATCCCCAAGTGTCAAAACCACACTAAATATCATCGATAGCCAGTTATCTCGACACAACTGTCGACCAACAGTCATCGTTGTCAAGATCCGTATCCACACATCATACTACCATTCGATCCCACACGGAAATCCATATTTTATCTCACAACCGTATCCATAGATCGAAACCCATAAGACTCACTAGAGTCATCCATATGGTCATCCACGACCTCAGCCGCACGTCGTAGCACAAGTTCCCAATTAAAGTTCACTTTCCAGTCCATCAATTATAACTTAGGGTTCCAAAATCACACCCTAGGGTTCCACCGAACCCAACTGCCTTCTGCAGTAAAATCCACAACCTGACCGACCCCGCGGTCCTGACATCGTATAGACGTCAAATCCAATCCAATCATCAACTTAACGTGGGTTCCATCGTGGATTCCACCACGAAGGTCATCGGCTAACTCCGATGCACCAACACCCCGTACACTAGCCAACACTACTAGGGTCCAAAACTTAGACCAATACTCAACTGAGTTTCGTACTTCCATAACATTATTCCAATAGGGTTCCCTGAACCTAGCTGTGCCCAGTGGCACAACAATCCATCATCACATGACCGAACTGACGGTCCCACTTTACCAGTTAATCGTATACAACCCCACTTGGGTTCAATCGCATCAATGCACGGCGTATCGGGCCAAACACACCCAATCCACCATACAAACCCAAAACTATCTATCAGGTTGACAATGGAACAGCAGCCCAAAGAGACATCACACCCTCGTCCTTCGCGCACAAAAGAGCAAAACCTGCTCTGATACCACTTGACACGACCCATCCCAATCCCCCCGGGATTACCATGGAATGTGACGTGCTCCCGTCTGACAAGAGGCGTCAGACAAGGGATAACCGATTGCCATTGCCCAAACGGCTTCCAGAGTGCGTAAGGATCGATGGAGGAGGTGTGCGATGCTCAAGTCTCTGCTGCAGTGGTATCCGGAATCAACCTGAAGGGCATTAAAAACAAAATCTGTGAGTGGACGAAAATAAACAAGTCTGTTAAAAACATTTATAAGACATTTATGCCCCTCAGTAAAATCATATGCATGCGCCAAAACCCAATGATCACACATTTATTTAGAAATAACCATTAGGGCCTTAGCCCGGAAACCAAAGCATAGTTTCAATTTCCAAAAGTCAATCCAAGAGTTATTTCATAAATCCAGTAATATGAACCATAAGGCATATAATATAAACCATAACCATAATTTTAGCCACTGCACTATACACTCCAATCCGACATCCCTGATGTCTGACGTCCCTGACGTCAATAAGGTCACAATCACAAGGCTACGCGTGCCACTCGGGTCTCAATTTCCGAGTTCAATCCCCGAACCCCGTTCGGGTACAGCATCCCCGATGCTTAGCGTCATAGACGCTGGACGTACTAGACGTCCGTGACCTCTCCGGGGTACCTCATCCGGAGGAGACAATATAATATGGAAGGATCTATACAGTGCAGTACCAAATACATTTTATTGATATCCACATGCAAAACATATAGGTATACATAGGTAAAATCCGAACCGATCGTTACGTTTCATCAAACGGGTCTCATGCCCAAATACCGTGAAACGTGCCATAACCGAAATATCATCAAAACCATTTATTGATTCCAGCATGTGAACATATATAAAATGTAAACCAGAAAACATTTATTCAATTCCATTTTAGGGTCCCCGACCCGCAATCGTATGTAGAAATCAACTGGGCCCCTAGCCCGATTTCACAAGTTAACTGGGCCCCTAGCCCGATCCACATGTTAACTGGGCCCCTGGCCCGATTTCATAGTTCAACTGGGCCCCTGGCCCGATTTTATATTATTCAAGTTCGTAACCGTTTCATGAAATCATATCCAACCACATTTATGGAAATCGGTGCAAATTCAGAAAACCTCGGTTTACGTGCAAATATGTAATTCACCTCAAAATACGTGAAATCATCTTAAATTCACCGATATCCAAAGTAAATCATTTAATCATAATTATAACAATCATAAAACAGTTATGCATGCATCGAATTTATGAAACCAATGTCCACTCACAGACCGTTTAACCGAGCGCCTCGATACGCGTGCCATAGGCCTTCCCGGGCCACACCACTATCACCGGGACTCCCAATCCTGTTCAAATCACATTAGAGGATTACGAACCTCATCATTACCATCCTATTTAAGTCCCGTAATTTTCCCAAATTTTTAACTATTTTTAAACTGGATTTAAAACCTTCGGACATCCCGAACAATATCGAAACGGTGTCCGATCGACACGAAACCAATTCCAAAATGTTCGTTACATTGCATAGAACAAAAGTCATGTTGACCTCACCTCGAGATTCGTGCCCACGCACCATCACGCGCCGCCGTGAGTGGCTGCGCGTGAAAGCCACGCGCTTGCTACAGTGACTGCTACAGTCACCATCCTCGCCCGTTTCTCTAGTAAACAGGTTGAAAAACCCGCGATAGGACCCGGTTCAATTGCACCCAATTCAACATCAAATACATCCGTTCTTTCAACTGATCCCTTGTAATCAATCACCATTTAAGTTCTGTAAATCGAATTACACAAATCATGGTCTAAATCCTCACGACTCTCGATCGATCCTCGACGGGATTTCAATTCGGGTTTCACGATATCGTCCCTGGTTTCCAAATTAATTCATTCAGTTAGCATCGTGAGAGTGTAAGGGACATTTCTACAAGGTCAATTTGAGAATTACTTACCTCAAACCCACTGAACACAAGCTCGACTTTGAGCTGCCATGGAAGCTCAGTTCATCCTCAATCCGCCATGGTTTCTCTTCGTTCTTGAAGCAAAGATGTTCGTTTTGATCCCAGAAGTCGAATTGAATCATCAATTTCACTCCTCACGGCTCAAAACATCCATCTCGAATTTCCCTCCCAAAAACCAAATTTTCGATTTCTCTGTCTCCCTCACCCGATCAATCCCCCGTGTAATCCCAGTTGAGTTAGTCTCTGAATTCTCTCCAATTTTCACTCTCAAGTTCGGTTGATAGGGAGAAGATTAAGGATGGAAGGAATTGGGATTTTGGTTGTACACAGCTAAGAAATCAGAGAGGGTTAATGGAGGAATTGACAATAATTAAACATAATTAATTAATAAAACATAATCATAATGTTCCCCCAAAACATGGATCCTGGTCTTAAGCCCCAAATTAAGGGATGAGTGACACTTGTCACTCATCCAAGTGTGTTCAGTCACCGGGTACTGTTCATTATTATATTATTATTTTAATCGGTGCCTCGGTTCGTAAATTCGTTTCCTTGACCATAACTTCGTCGTCGAATCTCCGATTTCGGCATGCCGCCTGTCGTTGGATTCGTATCGACGAAACCTACGTAACGGTCGTTGGCCCTCGGCCATCGGACATCTCGGTCAAAAAGTCAACATTTCCCCTTATTTCGTCCAAATTACGAAGATGCCCTTGCACTTCCGTACATCATAACTTTCACCACGAACGTCGGAATCGAACGTGCTGCCTGTCTATGAACTCGTGACGTCCCGAACTACGTCACGGTCATCGGTCAAAGTCCATTTGACCATCCGAAATAAAAGTCAACGTTTTGCCCACGCCCAGGGGCAAAACGGTCATTTTGCACAATTCGTCCGAAATCACCCAACTAATCCCAGATTAGTAAATCATAATTAAATATTATTAAATCCCGATATTCGGGACGGGTCTTTACAACAGACGTTTATCCATCAACCTAACTACAACCACCTAGGTCATAGCCAAACACGTTTCTACGATGGAGTCCATTTATCCAATCCAGTATTAGACAAATCGAAACTCCGACCCATTATCCATTTCCAAATCCGAATCCGAATCCGCAATTTCGTAAGAAATCCCGAATCCAAATCCAGAATTCATATCCATAATCATGTCCAAATTCGAATCCAAAATCATTATTCCGTAAGCTAGCATTTGGAATAACTATTCCGAACCCAAATCCATAAAAGAAAATCCATAGTCAAGCTCTAGAATCAAACCCTGAATCGTCACCCAGAATCCGATTCCAAAACCCAAATCCAAAAATCCTCTTTCAAGTTCTAAAATCAAATCCTGAATCGTCATCCAGAAATCTGATTCCAAAACCTGAAATATCGTTCTCGTCTACCGAGACGTATCAATCATGAACCTATCGGTTGTCTGCTCAACCGATTACTCCAATACCATCGATTGACTTCATAGGGAAGCCAATCACAATATCCGCATATCCCTAAGGCTGACCATATCCGACCACGTCGGAAAACTACTCATCGGACAACTACTCAGGCGAGTAGTAAGCCATATGGGATTTACCTCGAAAAGAAGTTCAGTCCCAACATGCCCCACTCAAACATCCAAGTATGAGCGATAAACTCTCCACCTATCTGGATCATCAAGACCACGATCCAGATCCATAACGATACCCCAAGTCCTAAACCAATTCCCACATCTAAACAGATTAGTCAACGACGAGACACGCCGAGACTGTGGGTTCTCACTGATTACCTCGTATTGATCCTTACCATTCCACCTAGGAAAACCAAGAATGATACAAGATAATGACAACAAAATTCATCTTACGTGAATGCAAACAACACTCGCTGCACTCACCACGTCATGTAACCCAACATCGTCTGCCACCAAGCAGAAAATGAGAAATTTCAGTCACCCGACTTCGATATACTCAATACTAATGCGGAAAACCCGCGTTCCATTCGTCACCTCAATCGCAACCTCTCGTGATTTCGAAGTTCCAACGAGATTGGAAACAACATACCCGGACAGCAACCACGTGTCCCCGTTAGACTGGTTATGGACACATGCCCATTTACGACCGTATATGTACATCCAAAAGGATATCAATTCATCCTAATCTGATGTACCACTCTACTGAAAAGTCACAACAGACCCCTGCTGTGATCTGCAGTCAAATCTCTGCAAACCAGCATATCTAACCAATTCTGACCAACTCTGCCCAACACTGACCAACTGGTCGCTAGTCCCCCATGACAGTACTCGATCCTCACGTCTCAACTACCGTTGGATCCTATCCAGTCCGTCACTATCCGTGATTCACTCCCGAACCACAGATACCAATCATAAGCCCATCACGTCGGAGTCACATCCCGACTCGTAACTCACCGTCATCACAATCACCGGCACCAGCACCCGCACTAGTACCAGTACACCACCTGTCTCGTAAAACGTGCAATAGTTCCCTCGAACTTCCAAGAACCGTAACTTCTTCGTCGAACGTCCGAATTCGACGTACCGCCTGTCTACGGATTCGTATCATCCTGATCCACGTAACGGTCCTCGACCCTCAGCCATCGGACCTCTCAGGTCAAAAGTCAACTATTTGCCTCCTTTTAACCAAAATACCGAAATGCCCTTGAACTTCCGAACGTCATAACTTGTTCCTCGTATGTCAGAATCGAACGTGCCACTTGTCTATGAACTCGTGACGTTCCGAACTACGTCACAGTCATCGGCCAAAGTCCATTTGACCGCTTGAACGAAAAGTCAAAGTTTTACCCACGACCAAGGGCAAAACGGTCATTTTGCATTGTTCGTCCAATTTCGCCCAACTAATCACAGATTAACCTCACTAATCTTGATTAGTCACTAATCTAATCCCAGAATTAGGGACGGGTAGTTACACAATGCACCGTGACTACTCCAGTGTCCTTGACCTCTGGAGGAGACCATCAACTCATAAGGATGGTATAGTTTAAAAAAACCGAAATCAAATCCATTTCAACAAGGTCTCAGCCCGAGATACAATTTCCATAAACCATTTCCACAAATCCAATTTTCCAAACTCAAGGGACTTAGCCCAAAATTCCATTTCAAAAATCATACCTGGGACCCATGCCCAACATCATAACCAACTAGGTCTCAAGCCCGATAATATAAACCAATTGGGTCTCCGGCTCAATACCTCATTAAATCAAATGGACTTCACGTCTGATAGTTCATAAGTCAAATAGGTCTCATGCCCACTTCCATATTCCCAAATTTGAAATCATTCCATAATTCACTATTGAAATACAAGCACATATAAACCCAATATAAAATCATAAACCTCGAAATACGTGCAAATACGTAAATGTCAAATACCACATTTGTACGAAGTTACCAAAAAACCACAAATATGCACTCAAGGCATCTCAAATCATGTATTTTAAACATATAAAATAGTTATGCATGCATCATATTTAAAAAGCAATTGTCCACTCACAGACCGTCCTTGCTGCGCCTCGATAACCGTGTCATAAGCCACTCCGAGGTAATTCACCATCTCCAGGTCATCCAGACTTGTCCAAATCACACTCAAAGGTTACTACCAACCTAGACAAATCCTAATCAAGAACCCTCACAACTCCCGAAAAAGTCATCGTGTCCCAAACATGTATCCCTAGGCTAAAAATCTTAATTTGACTAACCTAATGATCTCTGATCTACTCGAAACCATCACCATTAGATCCGGATAGTCGAAACCTTTAAAATGGCACTTGTCCCACCCTGAAATTCATGTCTATGCACCTACACACGGGGGTAAAAAATGTTATCATCGCTGGTCAAAAGTCAACTGCTGACGTCAGCAAAATCAACGCTGACGTCAGCAATCAACGTTGACGCCACTGCTGAAGTCGGCATGACGTCATCTTGACAGATGCCATGTGTCAACATCTCATTGGTCCACATGTCTGACATGTCAGTGACACGTGGCACCATCTGATTGGTCCACGTCACTAACAAGTTAGTGCTGACTAGGCACTGACAGCTGCCACGTGGTAGTCCCTGATTGGTCCACCTTTGACACCTATCAGATGATGACATCACTTGATGACATCATCATCATCTTCAACCTTCGTTCGGGTCAACCCGGACCTCTGCAACTAGGTCACGCAAACCCGCTATTCGACTCGGCTTTTATTTCTCCCTTTTTGCACCATTTTGATCCCCGTTTCTTCCTATGGACTTATACTGACCTCTAGAAGAGATCTATGACCTTAAAACACGAGTAAAGGTCTAGAAATTACCCTACGGACTTGAAAATTTCTAGGTTATTTTCCAATTGGGGTTTTGGGCTATTCCAGCCACCTCGATCCTTCCCGTTTACTATCTTGAGTTCATATGGTTCGTAAGAACATTTTCCGATCATCAAAACCGATCAACAAACCCTAAATACCAACTTTCGATTTTTGAACTTAAAAGCGTACCGTCTCGGGTTTTCCAGCACCGTGCACCTTCGTCCAAGCCGTTGCCACTGTCGTGATTGTCTGGTCACTTTCTCTCACTTTCCTTCACAGTCCAGAAGCAATGGAGGAGGATTGAAGGATGTTTGGGTGGGTTTAGGTAGTGTGGTGTGTTTGTGTTCTTTAGGTAACAAGGAACAAAGAGAGATGAAAATAATATCCCAAGTGTTTGGGTTTTGGGCCAATCAGATGAGGGAAATGTGTCACTCATTGATTGGTCCACCTAGATTTTCAACCCAATCCAAAAATACCATTTGTTCAATTTTCTCGGTTTACATGAATAGTATCATTGTCCTTCAGTGAGCTGTAACTTTCCCGTCGAACATCCGATTTTGACATGTCGTCTATCTACGGACTCATAATGTCTCGGTCTATGTAACGGTCCTCGGTCATTGTGCATTTGACCACTCGAGTCAAAAGTCAACTTTTTATCCATTCCCAAGGGTAAAATCATCATTTTATTTGGGACGGGTTGTTACCCTTAATTATTCTTTAATTAATCTTAATTACCCTTAATTGATCCCGTAAATTTGGGACGGGTTGTTACATTTGACTTCATGGATGGTGTGTGAGTGGAATTTTCCTTTCTGTAAACTATTATGCATGCATATTTACGTGTTTTAAATGCTTCATTATGTGATTTTCATCATAATGGTTTGATTATGATTTTTACATTATTTTTTTTTATTTTACGGAAATTATTTTGATTGCACGTTTTACAGGTTTTTTTTTTAAATTGTATTTTGAGTTTAGGCACAGATTTCAAAACATGATTTGGGTTCAAAGAATTGATATATGTTATAAATATATATTTTCTCAACATATGTGTATGTGGATTGTTGTGTTATGAACAACTTTCCCGGGGATGCGATTATGATTAGTGCTCAGACGTCCAGAGCGGAAATTTGTTTCCCTGAACGGTGATTAGTCTTCGACATTCAGAGGAGGGCTCTATTTTCCTGAGACTGGTTATTTGGGCTATGATTGAGACGTCCAGAGCTGGGCTCTATTTTCCTGAGTAGTTGTGCCTATCAATAAAGAGGTTGTGTTTGATGATTGTTATTGAGTATCGAGGATAGGTTAGTTCTATGCGATTGATATTGTTATGCTTTGGTATTTTCATATATGAGTTGATTTACGGATACTTACTATTATTCGTTCATATTTCGAGATTCTAATTTGTTATCCTTTTTATAGAGATATGATGATTTTTATATGCATGCATAGTTTTATAAACTAGAGGGTAAATTACTACTGTTTTCAAACTATATTTTTAAAATATTTATTTTTGTCCACTCACATATTTTTTGAGTTTTGATTAACCTACCAATTCCGTGGCACGGAATTCAAGGTTGTTTGAAAGGCGGACACATGAACGGAAAATAGTAAGAGTATCCCTTGCCTGATAAGGTTCGAGGATAAAGTTGGTACTTAGGGTTACTTGTTAGACGGGAGGAGGACCATGCGTGAATTTCAAGGTGAATTAGAGACGAGTATTGTCAACTTGGTATTAGAGTAAGGTTCTGAGTTGTGCTGCTGATATCATACCTTAGAGATGTTAGCTTAGTGAACGACCAAGTAATGAGACGAGTAAATGAGCCCATGATAGTTATAGGGCTGAAAATGGTTATGGATTATTAGTTTTAATAGCTAAGGTTACGTGTAGATGGGGAAAATGTTTAGTGGGTCTGGATCGTAAGTGAGCTCAAAAGTGAAAACCATAGTAATTGTCGATATATTGGACCCGGATGTGACAAATAAATAAGTTTTCCGGTTAGAGTAAGTGTTTGAGGTGTAAGACAATGACATGCCTTTTGTCGGATTCGACTCGTGTAGTGATGTTTTGTTTGACAATAAAGTATATCAATAATGGTATGGTTTACAAATATTAAATTAGGACTCCAATATGAGCCAGGACTTCTAATTAAGATTGGAGATAAGTTGTGAGATATTGGCATATGACTCGGAAAAGAATCAAAGTTGGGAATTTAGGGCTTGAGAAGAGTCAGAAATGTTGTTACAATTCGAATATTGAATAAGAGATCTGGGTGGAACCCGAGGTGATGTTATAGGCTCAGTAAACCTAGTGGTACAAATAAGTTGAAGTTGTGTAGTGATTTCGGGCAGGTCAACAAGATGATAGTACCGAATAAATAATTGATGCCCTGGATCGGCGATGTGGTTGATTAGCTGGGAGTGAGAAGCTAGACCCTTTTTGAAACTTTAATTGTGATCTGAATATCATAAGTTATGTAAGGGTGAGTGATATTCATAATGTCCCTTCAGATGAGATAAGGTCATTGTGAGTTCCTAGTGTTATGATTTGGGTTAACCAATATCCTAGCAATATTTATAACGATATTTGGCCTTTCTTAAATCGATTTGTGATAAGGATTAATACACTAGTGGAAGACTAGTTGCATGCGAGCATAGTACGTGTTCATTTTGGCTAACTAGTGAAATTCTTTAGAGGCATGTGATGCTAGTTGGCGGAATTAGCATAGACTCCACCCCCTCTTTCTCTCCCCGCCCCCCCCCCCCTAGTGAAACTGGGTTCAGAAGTTACTCTGCCGCTAGCTGGGGCAAGGTCAAGTGAGACACTGGAAGAATCATTCATTTCTACGCTGAATGCTTCGAACATTGAGTCGGAGTACCACTTCATCCATGGCTCCAAGATATTTTGGCTCAAGTGAAGATTGTAGTTATCTAGCTCATCGTGAATGGTTAGATCACAGTGATCAGCGTACATGTTGCCTTTTGATTGTGTGGGCTTCCTGAGCCACAAAGGGGGTAACTCTGCCATATGTACAAATTCAAATGGCAGACGAATAGGCCTAGATAGGTGCTGATTGACTATGTCACGAAGTCGGTTCGTGGGCATGCTGACACGACCCATCCCAATTCCCCCGGGATTAATGCGGGGTGTGTCATGCTCCCGTTTAACACCAAGTACCAGACAAGGGATAAACCAAACTTGAACCCACTCGGGGCCGTCTAGAGTACGCTAGGATCTGTGGTGGCATGTGATGTCTCGATCTCTGCTACAGCCCGCATTCGACCTGAAGGGTATTAAAAACCATAAAATATGTGAGTGGATGAAGATAAATAGTTTAATAAAATACGTTTGGCAAAATACATTTATATCCTTTACTAAAAAGTATGCATGCATTCGAAAACCAGTTATTATAGTCATTTACTTTAAACCAAATCATAGGTTTTCCAAATTCGAAATTAGTGAAAAAAGCTTCTCAAGCAAAGCTATTTCCTTCCTCAAATCATTAAGGTCTTAGCCCAAAACCAGAAAATCAAGGTATGTGGGAACTCAGCCCAAAAATCAATCACGTGGGAACTCAGCCCAGAACCAAGTATGTGGGTCACAGCCCAAATCCATAAAATACCGTATAACCAATCCAATAAAACATTGTAATCCATCCTTGGCATCCCAGAAGCTTGATATCCTAGATGTCACTGTCACTGTCATAAGCTACGGGTGCCCCTCGGTCTCAAGCCGAGTCTCCCCAAGGTCCACCTAGACCAATGACCCTCTTTGAGGGGTGGAGGTTTTAACCTCTAGCAATCCTGATCCTAGACCTCTCTACGCTCTTTCACATAGAGCGGCCCCTCTCAGACAATGCTCTGTGACTACTCCAGTGTCCCTGACACTTGGAGAGAAAATCCACTCATAGGATAGATATGGAAAACATTTCATAAATCATTTCAAAACCTCTCAAAATGGCCCACACTTGGAATATAGTTTCATCCATTCGTTTCCATAAAACCATCGTAAATCCACAATTGGGTTTCACGCCCGAAGTATAACTTTCATAAACCATTTCCACAAATCATATGCTTAAACCACAATTGGGACTCATGCCCGATATCATAAACCAACTGGGTCTCCAGTTTGATACCTCATTAAATAAAATGGACTTCAAGTCCGATATTTCATATGTCAAATGGGTCTCAAGCCCGATTCCATATTTCTAAATCCGAAATCATTCCATTAGTCCATTATAAAACCATAAATCTCGAAATAAGTGCAAATACGTAAATTACCAAAACACCACAAACATATGGACTCAAGGCATGTCAAATCATGTATTTACAACATATAAAACGGTTATGTGTGCATCATATTTAGAAAGTAATGTCCACTCACAGACCGTCCTTTCTGCGCCTCGATACGCGTGTCATAAGTCTCTTTGGGCTAATTCACCATCTTCGGAATATTCGGACCTGTCTAAATCATACCAAAAGTCACTAACGAATTCTATAAGGTCATACCTAAAACCCATGAATAGTCCTAACCCGGGAACGCGTCCCGAACATGTTTCCTGACGCTTTAAACCTCAATTTAACCAACCTAAAAAACTCTGATCAAACCAAAACCACCACCATTGGATTCGAATCGTCGAAACTTTTAAAATGACACTAGTCCCACCTCGAGATCTGTGCCCAAGCGCCTCCACGCGCCAGTCAACGCTGGTCGATGCTGACGTCAGTTGGGCAACGATCAAAGTCAAAGCTGACGTCACTGTTGACGTCAGCATGACGTCATCTCTAACAGGTGTCAGATCTGACAGTGCCACGTGTTAGTAATCCACTAGCCCACATCACTGACATGTCAGTGACACGTGGCATCGTTTGATTGATACACGTCAATGACTGGGCACTAACATGACACGTGTCGATCTCCTATTGGGCCATCTGGCCTGGCAGTCTGACATGATGACATGCTGACGTCATCGTCTTCAATCTCTTGCCGGTTGGCCCGTTTGTCTAAAACAGGGTCTCGCAGACCCGCGACCCTGACCAGGCTATAAAAGCCTCAATTCTAACCCGTTTTCCTCCCTGTTTCTTCTTATACGATCGTCCAATCCCCAACAATCAATCTAACTACTTAAAATCATGAAAATTGAACTAAATCATAACTATTCTAAGGATGAACAGTAACCGTGAAACTCCTTCTCCGTTTCCCGTCGACTCTGGTCACCACTTCCCTCGAAACCAGTCCCAATCAGGTCGCCTTGATCCCTAGAACATCACTCAATCCATTAAAACGGTCAACACACGTCGAAACACGATTTTCCATTTTTGAATTCAAATCGGGTTACGGGTTTACCTTTCCCAACTGTGATCCCCGCCTTGCTCCGCCATCCACTCAGCTTCTCTGTCCATCTCGGTTTCTCACGCTCAGTATCTCAGTATTCACAGAAGAGGATGATAGATATGGTGGTGTTTAGGTGCTTGGGTTTGGGAGGGTTTTAGGTTAAGGAAACAAAAGAAGATGAATGAAGGATGATGGTATGAATGTATGAATGTTTGGGGAGCAATGGACTTGTCACTCATCTATTGGGCCTGATCAAAATATTTGGGCCCACATTAAAGGACAAATGACAACTTTTTCTCATAAAACGTGTCACCGTAAATAGTGCTAAAAAACGTCTGTGACCCATAACATCCCCGTACGAAATCCGATTGTGACGTGCTGCCTGTCTACGGACTCGTATAGACTCGATCTACGTAATAGTCCTCGGTTCACATGCATTTGACCACCCGGGTCAAAAGTTAACTTTTTTCCCATTCCTAGGGGTAAAATTTTCATTTTAGCCATTCGTTCGAAAATCCTCAACTAATTCCCGATTAGTTCCGATAATCCTCAATTAGTACTTAATTAATCTCGTAAACTCAGGACGGGTCGTTACACATGCACTGCAAAAGAGTCCTCTAGGTGTTCCAGATTATGTTCTTGCCCAAAACTTATCGTCGTAGAATCCAGAGTCACCGTTTGATGGCTCCTTTCTAAAAGAGTGAACTCGCAGGTGTATTAGGGGATCTCTTCGTTGTAGTCAAGTGCAGTGAGGATGAGCTGACAGTTGTGAGCTTTAGGCCATATTGTATTGGTCCTGCCCTATGTGGGCTGGTCAAACTAACTTGGCTTTCTAGCTACCTTCGAAATAGGTGTGCCAGTAGTAGAAACTGCTACTAGAAAAGATTAGAAATGGTTCTAAATTGCGGCCCAAGAACTTTCATTTAATCAACTAATGGTGGAGCAAGCAGACATTTTGCTTGAGCTACTATTTTCTATGCTTCTTCAAGGACTTTAACTATTTTCTTTTACGCCTAGTCCAAGTTCGTTTTATGGCGTGTCCATGTTAGCAGCTTGTTGTTTTAGGTTATGTGGGAGTTAAACAGATCAATGCTTTCAAGTCGAAGTGACGATACTAGACCAGAACACGAAGATGGTTCTATAACTTAGTCAGCCATATAATGCATTGGTTGATATATTCCAGATATCTAGATCAAACTTGAAGAAATCAATTGTATTGAGATGGAGGTGAAGTAAAAAAAATTGAAAGTAATTGCTTGAATACTTAAAGTGAGGAATGAATTACAAGTGTTGTAAGTAAACTATCTTTAGATTAAGCTATAAGTTGGCAGGTTGGTCGAGAGATCATCAACTGGATGAGTCCGTTGGAATTATAGGCCGACAGAGCAGTAGGAACAACGTGATTATGTTTGGGAGTGGGAGTATGAAACTCTCAAAGACTAGTTTGGGGGTAGTCATGAAGAGATGGGTGTTAGGTGGCCTTAAAAATAAGATGTAGAAGCACGTCAGGATGAAGTCAGGTGGTCGAGAAGTCTTCAAAATTGAACTTGGAATACAAGTCAGGATGAAGGGAAACTTGGTATTCTTGGAGTAAGAACTGAGAGGGGTTGAGTGAAGAACTGAATCTTGATCTTAGATTGGAAGAAACAGATTTTTCCAAGAAGCCGAGCTTTTGACTAGCAAAGAAATTTTTGAGGGTTTACACTTGTTGAAATTGTTTTAGTTTGATCAATTTGTTTGTTTGATTGAGTTGTTGATTGTCCTTTGAGAATAATGCTTCTTCTCCTTTTATAGTCAGCATAATAGTTAGACTAGTTGACATGTACATCCATGCGTGCTCCTCTTTTGCGACGACTTTGCAGCACCTCCCCTTTACCTTCAGACGGTTTCAACATTATGGCAGCGTGATTGTGTCAATCATGCTCGCGATTCCCCATAATCCATCAAGTGGATGCTAGTTGGGGTTTTTTAGTCAAATTGGGTCTTTAATTTGGTAAATCCGTACTCTGACCTGCAATGGAATTTTGCGGGTGTAAATAGTAGCTGATGGTGCTATTCTGGTGGTGGATCTTAAGGCTTAGGTTGCAATAGGCTTTTGGTGGAGGGTGATTCTAAAGTGGTCATTGATACCATTAACAAAAGACTTAAAACCACCTTGGAGGATTTCCGGGATCATTTCAAATGTTAGGACGTTATGCAGGAAATTTCAAGCTATTAGTTTCTCTTATGTTCTAGAAGTTAACTAGTTATTGAACCCGCGCGATGCCGCGGTGTATTTCAATTGTCTTCAACTGAAAAAAAATTGGTATGAATATGATTCATAGTCAATATCAATATCATTTATCTTTGCATACAATTACGCATTGCTTGAACTGATCATAAAACAATATTTTTATCTTCTTTAATAGAAAGCAGTTAAAGTAGTTTAGAAACAGAACATAACAACAAAGACAAACAGATTACTCTATAGAGAAAGAGTTCTAACTCGGTATAATAATCTCTAGGAAAGTAGATGTCTTTAATGGAACGAAGTTGGCCAATTTGCTCACATTAATGCTCCGATCTATAAGCACAGAAAACCCTACCAAAAAGTTGCAAATCTTGGAAAACAATGTGGTAGAAAATATGGAAATAAAAAAACTCAATAGCAAGAATATGGATAATGCAAAACGAAGCTCACCCAACTGTCGTTCACCCAGAAGTTCCTGTATGATTGAAAACCAAACCAAATCAATGCTATTATTTTAACAAAATTGTAATCGAACATCAATAAACTCATCATAAAATTTCGAAAACAAATCAAATGTTTGACATCAATTCACTCAAATATCAAGAAAGTGATCACTAAAATTGCAAACAAATTAATCACCTAAAATCAAACCATCTGATATTAAGTGATCCAATTTCGTTAAAACTAAGTTAAACGTTGCACAATTCATGACAACAGAAATTGGGAGAAATGGACAATGCAGGAAATAGAATGCGTGATTAAAATATAGGAATTGTAATATGTGAAGAGTTAGAATCAATGCCATTATTTTAACAAAATTGTAATCGAACATCAATAAACTCATCATAGAATGCATGATTGAAATACAGGAAATAGATCAAGAAGAGTTGGAATGCTTAAAAATATAATTTTATACAGTTGTTCTACTCTTGTCCAATCATCCTGAAACCAAGATGGAAGATAATAAGGAGCAGATAGCTGTATATTCTTGCATCAGTACGCCAAAAAATTGCCAAGAAAATGATGCTACTGAAAAGAAGAAAAATAATAGTACCTCAAGTACAAAAAGGTGGCAATCTGTAGCTGGTGGCAGAACCTCAGCTTTCACCTCCATGTGAATGGACAAAAAAGATGGGGCCTTAAGATAAATTTTCTGAAAATCTCTCTCTTTTTTTGGAACCTCCTCTGCTTTTATCAGTTTTCTGAAAATAATGACAAAGTAAATTAGATTCTATTAAACAAAACAAATAAAACAACAAAGCAATCGACAACAATCAACGATTCTCCAAAAATTAAATCCTACCATTGTTGAACTCCTGGCTGCACTTACCAAACACGTTCCAAAATAAATAACATAAAATTAGATTCTTATCAACCAATCAACAGACTACAAAGCAAAGCATTTACTGGAAAAGAAGATTAATTTAACTTTATTTAAAAAAAAAAACTCAATTGAAATTCAATTTGCATTGAGGGTTTTAGCCAACATACCAAGATATATTCGGCAACCTCAATTAGATCAACATCAAGCTACTCCTTAAATATCATTGGAATTAACAAATAACAGAGAGCAGAGTTAAAACCTGCATCAATTAACAGAGAAGCAATACCAAGCTTAGATATGCAGATTCTATTCAAATTAATTCAAAAGCTTCTGAATTCAATCATATATTCATATTGTTCAAAGCAATATAGCACTACTCAACTCAAAACCAAATCTAGATTCTTTCTTCTCCTTAATCCTTCCGAAAAAAATAACATCCAAAACAATGAACCCATCAAACCAATGTTAGTCAAAACATGATTCAGATGATGAACTGTCAAGACGCTTGAACAGATTTGAAACTTGTGTGGATTTGAAACTAAATCCAAGAAAAATCTAAACACATTTATATAAAAAAAAAATCAATAAAAAATTCAACCGAACATTGAAATAGCAGGAAAAACTAAAGACGAAAACACAACAATAATTGAAAGAACATGATTCAGTAATACATCAACTTGTTTGATTTAATTCAACCATGATTCAGTAATACATCAAATTGCAAAAGGAATTGTCCAATTTAGTAAGAGATACTAAGAACATAAATGTAAATATCACTTGGTGTACGTCAAAAAGGATAATCAAGAAATAAATTATCTGTTGACACAACCAATCCATAAGAAATTTTAGACATCTGATTCACAATAAACTAAGGAAAGAAAATGACATCAGCTAACATCTCTCACCTCTATTACCTCTTCCTCTGATAGCATCCATGGCCATGCTTGTCACACCTAACAAAATAGTCAACTTCACTTTTTTTTTTCCTTGTGTGTGTGTGTGTGTTCAGATGTAACAAATTTAACAATGAGGAGTTTTCTCTCTCAACTTCACTTTGTGTGTGTGTGTGTGTGTTCAAATGTAACAAAGTTAATAATGGGAAGTTTTATTTCTTACATGTCCGGAGAGTGTCTTTCTTACATGTCGAAAAATATCTGCAGCTAGGCTTCCATATCATTGGTCATGTGACAACCTCAATTCTTTAAGAGTTATCTTAGATTTTGCAGATATTGTTCTTCTGCTAGACAATGCATCAAACATTTGCCTGCAAATTCCTTCGGATCTCCTCCCATCCTTGCCACCAAAAAAAAAAACTTTAACAATCTCATACGCATTGCTATCATGTTACATAATTACAAAAAGAAAGGCTTCTCATCAATGCAAATCCCAAATTTGTCCCAAAATAGCCTACCATTCTCGGCATATTGATCAAGCTTCACAATATGCTTCCATGACTCTACTTCTTTCGTGGAGGCGGTCATGTCAAGAAAACGGCTCTTAATCCCTTCTTTCCCGAAGGAATCTCCTCATCATATTTAAAAAAAAATTCAATTCCAACATGCTGAAAATTTTTACAAAAACCAGTTCATAATTCCTTTTAACAGTCATAAATATGAATTCTAAGAACAAATAATCTCAAAAGCCAGCAATAACAGAAACCCACGAAGAAAAACTTAAACAAATATTCAAAATACTACATGTGAGTAAGAGAGAGTTACCAGTGCCGCCATGGAAAATGGTGTGTTTCTGCTCTACATAGCTAAGGCTGATTTCATCTGTGTTCAGAGAATATGGAACAAAAAAAAAACCCAAAATCAATCACAACAACAAATTAATTAGATTTTGAACAAAAAGTTAAAAGCAAACAACTGAGAAATTGGAATTCAAGCTCTAATCTTTGAATTGGAACAAACTAATTTCTAAAAAAAAATAAAAATTAAAGATGCATAGTTGAAGTCGAGGTCTAAGGTTTGCAATGCAAGTGTCCTTCAAACTCTGGTTGAGTTGTAAAATAGTTTTGAAGAGATAACAGTCATAGATGCCACTGGACCGAAATATAGTTCATGGTATATAATTTGAGAATCTTTTTTGAACAAACTATTTTCACTCAATCTAATTTATTCCATATAACATTCTTTCTTCTTTCTATCAATCATCTTTCTTAAATTGCATATCATTCCATCTCAAATAGGAGTGCAAATAGTTTTTAAAAATACCAATGTAACTCACTCAAAGACTATCAATTGTAGTCATAAGAAGTGTAAAAAGATGCTCATGTACAATCATAGAATTGAATTCAATAATTAAGTAAAAAAAATACCGTAATTCTCATACATTTTCAAATTTTTACTTAGTCATATTCGTCAAATACTAAATAAAAACAACTATGTGCATGAAAAACAAAAATTTCTTATACACAATTCATGAAATACAATAATGTGCTTGAAATTTTTCCTTGATCAGATAATTTTAAAATATCTCATTCATCAGATAAATTTGAATTTTACCCATTCTTATTCATCAGATGCAAACATTTCCATCTAACCACGAAGTCAAAAAAGGGAAGAAAATAACCTAACGTAATAAAATCCTTCTTGATGACTAAACAGCAATCCACTCGAAGAATGAAACGTGATTTTATTGATGAAATAAGCTTAATTGGTACATAGAAACCTAAAGCCTAAATAATAATGCATTATTTAAAATAGAGGAAATCTAAAAATGACTACATTACTTTCACAAATAATCACCACTGTTCTAAAGCTTGCACATAAAAACAAAGATATCAGCTAAAATTATTAAATGAAAGAAACTTACTTGTAGTTTCTATTACATTCACACCATAAGCATATTAATATGCAACCCAAGAAACATGTTGATGTCAGCCTCTTTGTTGTCTACTGCCAAGCAAAATGTAGTGCATCAATTAGCTATAAAACTGAAGGAAATAAAGTGAGAGCACCATTTGCTGACTGCCGCTAAGAAAAATGTAAACCGTACTAATTAGCTATAAAATTGAAGGAAATTATCCTTGTAATAATCTGAAGCAATTCTTTGATAAGGCCTAGGCTGCAATAGAAACAAAGAACAATAGTTAATTAAAGCACATTATAAATGGAAATTTCATCACATCCGCCTAGAAATGCAAAGTAGAAGAAATCAGGATCTAAAGCGTCTGTTTGTTTTGCTAATTGGACTCTTATCCTTACACAATTTGGAGTAAGTCAGACGTTTCTGAACTATCCATGTAGCAAAAAAAAGGCACTTAAACATGTGCACAACCTCAAAATTGACCAAATAAGGATTAACAATGCGCCAGAGTATTTTGGAGAAACAGGGTCACTATGGACCTGTTAATTTTGTTACTCAGTGCTTGCATATTCTGTTTAATAAACACCAAATATAAGCATAACAAAAATGTACTTGTGAAAGGAAGGTAGTCATAGAAATTTTTGAAGCAAGTTAATAAATGCAAATATAGAACACACAGACGAAATTAAAGCAATATATGTCTAGATCTCTACAATATGAAGGTATTAAAATGTTATGAATGCTTTAAATACGACCTTATGAGAAGTCATTTCATATACGAAGCATCGTAAATAAAAGTATGTTTAACATAATACATACATCAGGAAGAATGACAATGGAGGGCAAAACATTTTCACATACCCAGAGACCAAATATCTGATTTTGAACAATAGGTGTATCATCAAGTAGCTCAGGACACATATAGCTAGGAGTCCTAACAACCCGAACCTTAATATAATGATTGCTATAGATAGCACCCAGAGATTGTAGCTATTTGACCTTTGGAAAGGGTAGCTACTCGCAGAAGAGGGCAAGATCATTTTGGAAAGTCCAAAATCACCTATTCCCAAGTCAATCTATAGTTGTCAGAAAAAATTTACTCCCCTTAACGAACTAAAGAAGATCATAGGATTACTTACCAAGGCGTATGCCTTATCTTATGGTAAGAAAATATTTGTTACATTCATCATCAATTCAATGTTTCAAACTTATCTCTCATTGAGCGAAAAACCTTAACCAATTCACTTGAAACATAAAGCATTTTAATCAAACTTTCTACAACAAATAGATCAAGCTTTTGATTACTTTCTACAACAAATATGTATCTTACCATTTGGCAAAACGTATGAACATACAATGAAAGAATTAAATAATGAATCAAACTTCATGTATAGCAAAGAACAGAGAAAATAAATGGAGGACAGCGAACAAAACAAAGCATAGATATAATTTGAACATCGATACCAATCGACAAATTGAAGAAAAACAGGCATGAAGGAAATAATTGAAGTAGGAAATAAATAATGACATTGCATATAAAAGTTCATATGAGCTCAACTTTAGAGGAGTAGCCGAATATGGAGGACAAACTCCAGCCGTGCGAAGAAAATCTACGCATTGAAGAACGAAGTCAACAATCGAATTCTAAACTCTTCAACGGGAGAGTTTACTCACAAATTAAACAACAAAATCATCACTTCAACATTAAACTCACCAACTGCACATTGAAAACTATTACATAATATTGAATTTTAAAGTTTCTTATAAAATTAAACGAAGCAAATTGGCAGCAAATGAAAACAATCAAAGTAGAAAACAATCAAATTGAAAATTTGAAATGAAAAGTCCAAGTTCAATCTGATATGCCAACTATAAATACAAAAAAAATTGAATTTCTTCAACTCTCTGGACCCCTCTCTATCTCACCATATGACCAAAAAAAGGATAAATATATATATCGTATATGATAAACAGATTTAATCATGAATAAATATCAATAATATCATAGCAGACACATATATACGAAAACAGTTTTAGATTCAATCCAGCTATTGCAGAGAATGCAAAAGGCACAGCTGTACACAGAATTAATCTCGTAACTATCTGTACATTTATTCCCAAATCAATTCAATATATGATTCCCTGTCTTCACACCAATAGGTCATAAACCTAAAAATGAACAAAAAAGGTGCTAACTTTCAGCTTTACGACAGATCTACCAAAACAAATTCAAATCTAAATAAAATTTACTTGAACAACGACCAAATCAAAAGTTAAATTCTTTTTCCCGCTCAACCGTTTCAAAATCATTCTGAAAAAATTAATATGCAAAAGAAATAGATAAAATCAATGTTAATAACAATTTCTTCAAATTTAAAAGCGACCAGAAAAATGCTAGAAAAGAAGAGGGACCAAAGACCGAGGAGATGATCTTCGAGATGAACCGACGAATCAATTATCTATGATCTCTGATGATTGGCTAGCGAATTGAATGGTGGCATCTGATGATCGATCAGGAAGAATAAGAACCAATAATTTTTTTTGATCTCATACAAACGAACATATTGTAAGAAAGACAACTATCCAATAAAGGGTATAAGAGCTTTCATACAAACCATTTTTTTCTTTTGACTATTTTAAGAGTTGATGATTTTGTTAAACAATAAAGCTTGCTTTTTAAAGAAATCAAGACGATCACTCGTAAGTACACACATTTAGAATACGAAGAACTCAATGAACTCATATATAATATCACACCAAAGAACAAAACAAACCAGGAACAAAAACACCCATCGAGGAACTTAAAAACAAAAAAAAACCAAATTAACCAACCATTCGCAGAAAGCAGCAGAATTTCAAATCAATCGAAACCAACCCTGCTAAAAATTAGCCTTTTAAATTTATCATTGTGCAAAGTATATTAATACCTTAGATATGTAAATTCATTTCTTTCTATCCTTGTACGCGGCAACGCACCAGCTGTGCAGAAATTGGGGATGTTGTCTTTAGATTGTTCTGCAGTTATTTGACAGCAAACCTGTATACATACTTAACAGAACCCCATATGTTTCTATGCCAAACCATTTTATGTTGGCAATAGCACCTGAAAATCACACATAACTTAGATTAACACCAACACAATTCTCATTCAACCAATGTGTAACTAAAAACATACAAATGAAACATATACTTCCTCCACGAAGGATACTGAATAACTTAGCCTCGTAAAGGAGTTGAGGATGCTTTGTTTTACTGCTCTACTCCACGTACCAGAAATTAACATCAACCTAATTTTCTAATTAATTTGTAGTTAACCTAAAAAATGGCGTATTTACTTAATTACGTAGAAAACTTCATATTATTGACAATTTAATATTCATATACTCAATAAAGTAGCAATTTTTGCTTTCTAAACAAAACAAAGAGAAAGAGGCTGAGGAGAGATAATCGGGAGCTTACAATCTAAACGGTGACGATCTCAAACATCTCAATGTAAGTAGCTGTAAATGAAATTGAACAATTCACAAACATCAGTCACTGTTTCTACGGCCAACAGCTCCGATTAAACCACCAGAAGATTTCACCGAACGATACACTACCGATCTTGCGGCCGAGTTTGTACTTGCCAAAGACGATACGCTCCATGTCCGAATTTCACCTGATCAGGTCTTTCTAATCATAAAAGAATCAGAGCTACTATTTTAGGTTTTCGATCTAAATCCGAAATCCCAAAAAGTGGAGAAAGGAAAAAGGATGGAAGAGATGGATGAACACAGAGGAAGAGAAAAACAAACGATGAAGAGAAAACGGAGGGATGAGAAGAAAAAATTATGAAGAGGAAACAGACACGGATGAAGACTCGCGAAGAAGATAGAAAAAAAAGGAAAAAAAAATATGAGGAAGACATGTCTCAAGGGTAAGAACGGAGTGAACAGTGGTAGGAGATAACCTCATGGCGCAGAGTATAGGCGCACCTCTCACTTCTGATTGGATGAGAGTGCGGCGTGAATTGCTGTTTTGATCCAAATGAATAATAGGAAAAACATGGAAGACGGCGCTCACATGCAGAAAGGGAGAGGGAAAAATTTGTGCAGCGGAGGGAAAAAACTTTGAGGGCAAAACGGGGAAAACACCGTGGACACAATGAAAACGGTAAAAATACTGTGCATGAACAGTGAAGAACGTCTTGGGCTTTAGTATAGATATAAATTTTGTGGCAGATTAATTGGCTAAGACGGGGGCATATTAGGAATTTAATTAAGATGAGAGAGATCTATTCCAAAGGGAGTAGTGGGAGTTTTTTATTACTTTAGTCCCGAAGGGTTTTTTTGTTTTAATTTTCTTTTCCTAACCCACCTCCCCACACCCCCACCCACCCCCCCCCCCAAAAAAAAAAAAAGGAAAGCAGAAGTAACTGCAAAGACGGACGGACCATTGGCTTATTTGCCCGCTCTGGTCACTATTAAGAATTCGACATCTTCTCTCCTCCCTCCTTGTCCTACTGAGGAACAGAAGCTTTGGTATCCTCTTCGTCTTTCGTATTTCTCTCACAGGGACACAAACCAAGCAGCAGGTAACTCCTCATAGCTCACATAATCCCTCTCTCAAGTCTTGAACATGGCGGACGGATATTGGAGGTACAGCGACGCTCGACAACCGCCACCTTCGGCGATGAATTCAGTCGTCGGAAAGCGCCCTCGCTCGGATTACGGTATATCAAATTCCTCTTGCTTCGAATTTCAGTTATTTGGTCCTTTCTGTGGTTTCTTGGTGCTTGGTTAAATTAGGGTTTTGGGGATTTTTGTTTTTTCTTGGTGGCTTGAAAGCATAAATATTGTAAACAAGCTAACGAAGATTTAAGCAGACTATTAAGTAGTCGAAGTAGGCTTTCGTTAGGACGAGGAATTGAACTTTGAGGCGAAATTATACTTCTTTTCTTTTCAAATTTTCCTTGCTTTTTAACAACCCAATGAAACTTTGAAGTGTTAATAAAGTGGGTTCCTTTTGATCTATCCTACTTATGGTTTAATCTGCGTTGAATCAGCTTATTAAGATATTATCTTGGATATATGATATGTATATTTGGAACTTCATGCTTATTTCTATTATGCCGATCTTAGATTATAGGTTAAATTGGTAGCTTTCTGTATTCTATTTGGCGTTCATTAGATAGTAGTTTTGTGTAACCCTTGATTAAACCATGTATGTAAAAATGTAAATGAGTATTATTGATCTCAATATGTAAGTTTGTGAAAATGGTTCAATATGCTGTACTTCATTAATAACTAGGAGGGGTAGTCTACATATATATCAGGCATCCGTGTGTTGGTAAAATGACTAGTGTCAGCCTTGAATGGTTTTATCAAGCTATTAGGTATACATGGCTTCGGGGTTCCCAGGTCATTATCATTGTTGGTTCTTGTTAAAGTGTCGACATTTGGTTTTTTTCCTTTTTATCTACTTTGTAAATCTAAGCTTTGTGTTGGCTGTTTCTTCTGGTTATAATGTAAATATATACATAGTGGAATTGTGGATAAGATATCCATTGAGGCTTTTATTAATCCTTAATCATTAAAAAATACTTGGTTTCAATCAAGCATCGGCATTTATGCTGATTTCTGTAAGCATTGGTCAGCTTAGATATTATTATGTATACATTGGATGCAAAAGGATAATTCAAGCAGTCATCCTTAGCATATGCAATATCATGAGATACTTGGCTATCTTTATAGGGATCTTAGCAATTTAATTACCTGATTATGGCTGATGCAATAGTTTCTATGTATTGTAGAACTTGAATTTGTTAGGTTGTGTGCAGTTTAACACAAAGTCTCTGTTATTTCTTTATGTTGGAGTAATTTGATTTTCTTCATAAAGCACATTTTACCTTTGAAATGATATGCATTCAGATATTGTTCTCTCTTTGCTTTTTAGTGTTTACTGAAGTACATCCTTAATCTATAGATCCCCACGGTGGCCACGACCTTCCTAGTTATTATCCCCATGAAGATGATAGAGGTTCTATCCGTGGAATAAGAGATACTGACTCCATTAATGCATCATATGATCGCTACCTGCGCAGTGCGGTACTTTTCTTCTTTGTTTTTTGGAACTTTCACATTTTACACTAAATGTTTTATGTTTAGGGGCTAACATTACAAGTAATGTTTCAGCAAATGTCTTCATATAGTGGGGGACAGTCTGCTAGAAACATGAGTGGGGGACCACCTGGTCGTTCTGTTGATGATCCACGGATGATGGGAATGGGGGCTGTTGAGCCAGGAGCAACTGCAAAAGACAGAGCCTTAGGCTTGGCAGGCGGACGGCCCGAGGCTCCCCTTCCTCCTGGTGCTACCAGTACCCTATTTGTGGAGGGATTGCCTCCCAACTGCACGCGACGTGAAGTAGCTCGTATCCTTTCGTTTTCATAGGGGTTGTAGCTTTCTTTCCTGTTTATCATCCTTCGCTCTTTATCTTTCGAGGTTTTCCCTTCACTTGCATTTGAAGATATCTTTCGCCCTTTTGTTGGCTACAAGGAAGTGCGACTCGTAAGCAAGGAATCAAGACATGTAAGTGTATCTTTCTCATGGGCAGATTTTATATTTTGTGATTGATGGCACTAACAATTAATCTGTCCAGCCTGGAGGAGATCCTTTGGTACTTTGTTTTGTTGATTTTGTGAGCCCGGCCCATGCAGCAACTGCTATGGATGCATTGCAAGGTAAGCTTACAATCTCATGTAATTTGTTGTAATCATATGCCCGTAGTTTGCTGTCCTATTCAATTCATTGTTCATTTTTTTTCTGCATTTTATCATGCCATTGTTGGAGGAGTTGCATTTGATACTTATTTCATCATTTTGCAAGAATAGGCACTGCCAAATGATTCATGAAATAAAAAAAAAAGGACGGTCAATAGTTTGGGTTACTGGTTGATTGGCTGTGTTACGGAATAAACAAAAAGAAAAAAAGGAAAAACTAAGTTGATTTCAACTTTTTAATGTATAGCATACTGCATGGAAAACCCATACACAGAATGAATTCAATTCTTTTTAACTTCCAATGCTGGTTGATATTTTCAGCATATCAGAAAGCTTCCGAATCCTTAGTTTCGTGCCATATATTTCCTGTTTAGAGTGAGATAACTCCATATTCGAGGCGTGGGGCTTCTTTATTTGAAGATTACGTGATTCTTTCTTAGCCACATTATATTGGCTTTAAAATACGTAACATAGATGTCTCTTTCCATATGTGTATAGTAAGAGGTTTCACTGTTTGCAAAGTCATTCCTTACCAGTATACGACAAGACAGACTTTGTTAAAATCTTCCAAATGATGGGAGAGATTACCTTCCTGGTTCATTGTATTACTCCCAAGGTCCTGTTGAATGGCTTAATGTTGTTGGTTTCATTGGAACTTGATGAGTTTAAGGTCTATTCGTTAAGTGGGATGCTGAAACTGGGTCGATAATCCCTAGAATTATTTGTTTGACCACACTATAATTAAGTCTCAAAATATTGCTGTTAACGATGGCGCTCTGAATATAGTGCTCCTGTTTTAACCCATAGTTCGTCATTTGTTCCTTTTAAGTTAAAATCTTGTTCTAATGAGGTTTCTTTAATTGTAATATATACTTTATGCCAACAGAGGAAGCATTTGAGCTTTATTTTGGAAAGAGAGGCCCATTTCACCCATTATGTCGATCTAGGACGTGTAGGGAACAACCCACATTTGCTACTTAGGTTTTTTGAAAAGTGACAGGTTTTATATATTTAAGATAACAGTTTCACGTCTTAAATCGCCATTGAAAACGTATCCGGTTGTTACTGCGTAAATGGCCAAGCTCGATTTTTGCAGGTTATAAATTTGATGAGCATGACCGTGACTCGAACAATTTAAGGTTGCAATTTGCTCGCTATCCTGGTGCAAGGTCAGGTGGTGGGCACCGAGGGAAGCGTTGAGTTATGCGGTTTTTCAGGTGATTTACAAAATTTTCAATCCGTACGACCCTTTATTATTCATGGGCATTAGGTGCCGAGTAAAAATTAAAAAATCACGCTAAAATCATGGAACGAATCTTCTCTGTAGGACCTGCTTGGTTTGGGAGGTTGCATTATTGTGAGACGATACAACAAACTTGCAGTCTTGAGAACTAATGGCGACTAGTTAGGAACAACTCAATTTGGTGGTTCTTGATATTTGTGAGCCGAATGCTAGTTTTATTCTCTTCTGTTTAGACAGCTGCGGGCTCCGTATTTTCGTTTATTTACTTCCCCGAACTGTTCCGTTTGGTTGTCAGTGTGATGACTTACTTTCTCACCATCTGCCTTTTGCTAGAAAATGTGAACTTATTTATGAGTTGGAACATCTTTAGTCTCTTTGCGATTGCGAATGCTCTGGGATTAGGGTCTAGTAATGATATTTATTCAGTGATGAACTAATGGAGTGTGGTAACTTGTGTAGGGATCATATATAGATATATGTATATATATATATTATGTCGAAAATAACTGGCTTTTTCTGTCTCATATCTCATTTCTCTGAGATATATTATGGAGTACTCAAAAATGAAATTTGTTGTAGCAGCGGCCGTCTCATAAATTTGTTAAAATTTCTTGATGCCATTGGATTGGATTCTTCTTTCGTGGACTATATTGGCAGCCTAACCTTGTGTAGGCGTTTAGTTCTGATTTTGGTTTTTGGTCGAAGCGTTTGGAAGTGATTCTTCTGAATCTTGGATATCTTTTTCATTGTAGCTGCTTGGAAATGAGTGGTTTCATATTTTCCATGTGTTGACTCAGAATCATGTGAGAAACCAGTCTTGGATGTGAGGAGGTTGTTTTGTCCTGCTTTTGGTCTGTCACGTAAGTCATGAATACTGTGACACCAGGTGGACGACGAAGAGCACGCTTTTTCCACGGATTCATTCAAACTCTTGTTTACATCTTCTAGAGTTGTGGTAATGGTGTAGTGTAGTGTTTCCATCAAATCTTTATCAGAGATCTATTATTTTGATCTTGACCCTTGACCAACCTAAGCCCATGTTTTTGGGTCTCTTATTGGGGAGGGGAGGGCAGGGCCGGCAGGGTTCTGTAGTCAATCAATTTCTCTAAGAGATAATTTGGAATCACCCGCAGGCTTTTTAGACTCGCGCGGTCCTACTTAAACTTTTTATTTTTTTAGTTGCCGTTTAACAACTAATAAATCTTCCTCCAAAAAAATAAAAACGGCTGATAAATCAACGAGCCGTGATTAAAGGAAGTAAGAATCGAGTCAAGAATCTAGGCGACGAACCTACTTTTGAAAAATGTAAAATTTAAAGTTCGAAAGTGTTATAATTACGAAGATTTGTTGCCCGTCCCCCATCCGTGATAGGAAAAATGCAAATGGTCACCATGATTAATTGGATTGAGTTCCATTTTCGAGAAATGGCATCATCATTCACATGTCACTTGTCACTTGCTGCAAAGGGTGGTGGTATAAATGGGTCCGAATCGAACTAAGTGCGCGGTAAGTAATCGCAAGAATGGAGAACCCCTCCGGCATTATCCGCAAAATGATATTAAATAGACAAATACCATTAACCAACTCTTAATTCACGCCCGATAGTGAGAATCATTAAGTGAAAGGGATCCACCACTTCCATTTCATTTTCATTTTCACGAATTAAGAGTCGTTTGACCAAAAGAGATGAGAGTGCTGAAGCAAATGTGAGTAGAGCCAGCTGTGATCTTTGGATGTGGATTAAGCCCTTTTAGTTTAATTAATTTGGTTAAATAAAGCAATTACTATATGTGTGGGATATGCTTATGATAATAACAATTGCTGCTTCTGTTTGGTACACCAAGGATTCTCGCATGCGTTGGAATCTTTCTTTATGCATACACTATAACTCCTACTCTTCTACAGGTACCCAACCATGCTTACCTGTTGGGATTCAAATTCTTTACAGTTCACTCCCCCTCTGTCTAATCTTTATTGATGTACACATCTATTTTCTCAATATATATGATTCCAACCTAGTCCCACAATTATTTTTCTTCATTTTTCCTTCGCTTCCCCCATTTCTGCATCACAAACTTAAGTATTATTTTACTCATTGGTTGTTTCTCTTTGGTTTCTCTAGTGTTGTGCTGTTTCCATGTCTGAGATAGACGGTGCAAACGTGGGTTCCCCTGAGGAGGAAGGAAACAATGACTGCCCTATCAAACAAGTGGACTTAACCGTACTCAAGACCGATGACCCCACCTTGCCGGTGCTCACATTCCGAATGTGGGTTCTCGGGTTGGCCTCCTGTATTTTGCTCTCCTTTGTCAACCAGTTCTTTTGGTACAGGACACAGCCACTTTCCATCTCTTCCACTTCTGCACAGATTGCTGTGGTGCCCATTGGCCATTTTATGGCCAGGACACTGCCTGCACGCCCTATTTTTAAGGGCACTCGGTTCGAGTTCACTATGAACCCTGGGCCTTTTAATATCAAAGAACATGTTTTGATCACCATATTTGCAAACTCTGGTGCTGGAACCGTTTATGCTACGCATATCTTGTCTGCTGTTAAGCTCTTGTATGAGAGGAAGCTCACTTTTCTTCCTGCCTTGCTCGTTATGTTTACCACTCAGGTTTTATTCTTCTCCTTTCTCTCTAATTTTCACTTATAGAAACATTGAACCTTTTTCGTCATTTTATGCTTGTAGGTTTCTTAAAAAAAGGTAGTGACTCAAAATTTAACTTGTTTCATCATTTTAAGAGTTAAATGATTGATGTGTTCTGGGAAGTAGGAGCATGTGCTTTTTATGCCATAATTATTTGCTTTTCAAGAGTTATTTGTCAAAAGTTTTGTTCTTGGATATTTAGGGAGGTGCAGGTTTCATTGACAGTTGCATTTGATTTGATAATCGGTTTATGACTCTTTGGGATCAGGTTTTTTCTGAATTTTTAGAACAGTAACAACATAATGAACTGCTTGTATCATACGGTAATTATTTCGAACTTTTCCACCAAAATATGTCACCCCAGATTCTTACTAGCGTTGTCTGTCTGTTCCTGTAATTTCTGTTCGTCTTGTTTGAATTCAGGTGTTAGGGTTTGGTTGGGCTGGAATTTTCCGAAGATTTCTGGTTGATCCAGTACAGATGTGGTGGCCCTCTAATCTGGTTCAGGTCTCTTTGTTCAGGTAAACTTAACTTATAGTTCAGTAATCAGCCATTCATTGATTTGATAATTTGTTTAAAGGTGGGTAGGTCTGTCTTTATGGCTGCAGGGCTCTGCATGAGAAGGAGAAAAGGCCTAAAGGCGGCTTGTCTCGGACCCAGTTCTTCCTCATAGTAATGATATTCAGTTTTGCTTACTATATCTTTCCTGGCTATGTTTTTACTATCGTAACATCTTTCTCATGGCTCTGTTGGGTTGCTCCTAAGTCTATTCTTGTCCAACAACTGGGTTCTGGCTTAGCAGGCCTTGGAATCGGTTCTTTCGGGCTTGACTGGTCGACAATTTCTGCATATCTTGGTAGTCCTCTAGCCAGTCCTTGGTTTGCCACTGCCAATGTTGCCATTGGATTTGCCCTCGTCATGTATGTGATGACGCCCATCAGTTACTTTTTTGATGTCTACAATGCCAAGAGATTCCCAATATATTCAAATGACCTTTTCATGTCAAATGGTACAAAGTATGATGTTCTGAGCATCATTGATTCCAAGTTTCGACTTGACCATGACACATATGCAAACTTCGGGCCTGTAAATATGAGCACCTTCTTTGCTATGACTTATGGCCTTGGTTTTGCTACTCTTCCTGCTACACTTGTGCATGTTCTACTTTTTAATGCAAGGTAACTAGATGCAAAAAGAATTTAGCAATATACTTCATTTTCTGTTTTCTTTACTAAATTACCCCTCATCCCTTCAATGCAGTGACCTTATGATGGCATTTCGACGACAGAAAAAGCTGGATATCCATGCTAGGCTTATGAAGAGTTACAAATCAGTGCCAACATGGTGGTTTCTTTTCATTCTTGTGGCTAACATTGCTCTTATTTTGTTTGCTTGCCAGTATTACATTAACTCACTCCAACTGCCCTGGTGGGGTGTGTTGCTTGCTTGCGCCATTGCCATTTTGTACACACTTCCAATTGGTATCATCACAGCCACAACAAACCAGGTAACAACATTAAAACTTCAACTGAGTTCATGATAAATGTGAAGTGTCTTAGACTTTGTCTTTTCTTTTATGTGGTGACAGCAACCGGGTTTGAACATTATCACGGAATATGTGATTGGGTATTTATATCCGGAGCACCCGGTAGCCAACATGTGCTTCAAAGTTTATGGTTACATTAGTGTGACTCAAGCTCTAAGCTGATTTTAAGCTTGGTCACTACATGAAGATTCCTCCAAGGGCAATGTTCATGGCACAGGTTAGTTTTCTTTTTCTTCTCTGGATTTATCAATATGAATTGCATGCTTGAACTGCAAGCTTCAAAAGCTAAGCTTCTGTGGAATTACAGATGGTAGGAACAATCGTAGCAGTGATTGTATACCTGGGAACGGCATGGTGGCTGATGGGAGACATCCCCAACCTTTGTGATACCTCCAAGCTACCAAAGGACAGTCCATGGACATGTCCAATGGACCGTGTGTTCTTTGACGCATCTGTTATCTGGGGCCTTGTCGGACCCCGCAGGATCTTTGGAAACCTTGGCGAATACATGAATGTCAGTTGGTTCTTCCTTGGTGGAGCCATTGCCCCTGTGCTTGTTAAGCTTGCACACATGGCTTTCCCGAAACAAAATTGGATTCGTCTCATCAACATGCCAGTCTTGTTGGGTGCTACATCCATGATGCCCCCAGCAAGTGCTGTGAACTTCACCAGTTGGATCTTTGTTGGGTTTCTTTTTGGGTTTGTAGTCTACAGGTACTGGCCAGACGTGTGGTCACGCTATAATTATGTCCTTTCTGGTGGTCTGGATGCTGGAACCGCCTTTGTTACCATATTGATGTTCCTCACCCTGCAGTCCAAGAGCATTGCTCTCGACTGGTGGGGGACTAGGGTTGAAGGCTGCCCCTTGGCTAAATGCTCTACTGCCAAAGGGGTTGTGGTTGATGCCTTGATGGCTGCCCGCTTTTCTGACCAAAGTAACTTCATCTTTCCCTTTTATAGATTTTATTTTATTTTATATATTTTAGGCCTTTGAAGTAGCATCTTTTTATCTTTTCGATCGTATGTAAATAGTTTTTGAGGGTCCTTTGGTAGTTTTTGTTTATGTAATATGCAGGGTGTTAGGAACTTTCTTGTGTATTATAGAAAGGGTGTCTCAATGTTTATGCAATATCCTCTCACTGCTCTGACGCACAGAACTCAAACTCCCTTTGTTTAGTTAGGGATTTGGATTTGCGCTAGCAAAATCCATTTTTTTCTTTAGATGGATTTGCGCTATCGAAAGCCCTTTAGGAATATGAGTATTCATAAAAAATGGCTAAAATTTGCCTGTTAATTTCGAAAATATTAATTTTTATAAAAAGTTTCGAATATAACAAAATATCCACTTAGATGGACTCCTATATCCTCATAATTACAATCTAATTATAGTAAAAATAAAATAAAAATCCTTTTAAGTGCAGTGGTTCAGAAAATAGCAATCAAATCCTACTATCTACATTCCACCTCCGTCACACCTCATTTTATAACCTGTGCTTGGGCAATCGAATAATTAACCACCGGAACAAGGTATCAATCATCGGTTTATCATTTGGATACTTGGTGATTGGGTGGGATGGTGTCTTTGGAGGGTGATGTTCTTAAGGAGGTCATACATCTATGGTTATGATTTTGACTGTTTCAAGTGAGCCATATGACTATGGTTGTAAGGATTTCCCACCATAAGAGGAGTTGTTGAGGCACTGCCTTGCACTTTATCTAACAAAATAGCTTCTTCTTTTTTTTTTCTTTTTCAAATGATAAGGATATTTCAGTCTATTTAAGTGTGTTTTTTAACTATATTTGAATTTTTTTATATAAAATTTATATTTTTGAATTTAATAGTCAATTTTTTCTATTTTGATAAATTCTTGAGGAATGTCATTAGAAATTCTAGAATAGATCATGATGCTAAAGTCCAATTAACCAAACTAAAATCTTGCTAATTATAGAATTTAAACCCTTTCACTTTTTTTTGTCCAATGAACTGGAAAGCCGAGGCCGAGGGAAAACACAAACTAAAGAACAATTAAACACAGGCGGGAAAGACCCCCGACATCAGCAATAATCAAAGAAACCGCATCATGAGGAGGAGACAGAAAGAAAGAGACACCAACAGGGTACCCAGTGCCAAGCCTTCCCATCTTATCAGTAACGTTATTGCACTCTTGATAAATATTGCAGACGGAACAGGACCAATCCCACTGAAGAAAAGACCGTCATGCATTCTACACAGTAGACTGAGGATGGTTAGAAGCAAGAAAACTATTCAGGAGAGAGACATCCACTGTATAATCAATCTCAAGATCCAAAGATGGAATCCCCAGGCTAAATTTAAACCATGGAAAGCCCCAAAGCCCATCTTAATTAAAGGACCTCACCCACACCCAACTTCACAGAGAAGCCATGGACCCAAATCCCAACAGTCACACAGAGCGCCACATGCAGAAATTGTGCACTGGACCCCACAACTCGACCCATCCAACGACCCACTGTCGCAGCGGCTTGGAGGCAACCCTCTGATTAGCATGATGCCATTCAATAATAGGATTCAAGATAACAATAATGGCATCCGTGGGCATTATAAAATCTAAATCAAAGAGTTTTTTTTTTTTAAATTCCTTTACACCCACAAAAAGCAGCAAATAAACCTAAATATTGTACCCCATTCCAACCCAGCCATTATTTTCGACTGGTCCGATTAGTTCTTCCATACACAAGTAAGCAGGTTAGAGAAGGAGAACTGGTGGAGGGAGGCAGGATTGGGGCGTTACAGCTGGATAAGTTCTAAAAACATGATCCATAGCCTCTTCTGCTTCTCCGCACACATTTATATCTATAATATAGCCCAAGCCGTTTTTCACTGTTCATGCACAGTGGTTTCGCTGCTTTCACTGTGTACACAGTGTATTGCCTGTTTTGCCCCCATATTTTTCCCATCCGCTGCATGCTCTACAGTGGGATGCCCACCGTGCTCCTGTGAGTTGGTCTTCTTCTTGCTTTTTGCGTCCGAGAGTCGTCTTCCATTTTTGCCTATTGTTCATTTGCATCAAATCACCAATTCACGCCGCACTCTCATCCAATTAGAATCACCAATTTACGCCGCACTCTCCTCAACGTTGTTGCATCTCCTGTTCGACACCTCCTCCTCACCGTTACTGAACCCAATGGCTTATGTACATGCATCGGTGCTCCACTCAGCCGCAATTCCTTCATCGCACCTCGCGACAACTGCAACCAATCAACTCGCGTCTGCAGTCATCGCCGCCTCCTACTCATGCGACATATTTTGCTGCCTTCAATCTTCACCATAAAACCAATCCTCTTCAATCTCTGCTTTGTTTCTCTTTCGTATCTAGGTAAGTTTTCACCTCTGTTCTCCCAACGATTTGAGTTTTGTTATTTTAATTCCCTTATTTCCAAATACAATTTCAAGCTTTATTCGCTTGGAATAAGCTAATCTTCGCTACCATGAAGCTTTGTGGATTAAGTTCTGCCATGTGATTTTTTTTAGTAATTTTCGGATATGAGAAATGGGTTGATCACTATTTTTATTTCTAGGTTTACTAATTCCTCGATTTAAGATATTGATTTATTTCTAGGTTTACTAATTTTCCGATTTGAGATATGGGTTTCGGAACTGAGATATGGGTTCGTTGTCGAATTGAAATATGGGTTAGTTTTCACTGTTCGTTGCTGCTATTTTTAGGTTAGTAGGTTTGTTCCTCTTTCTATGTTATCTCATTCATTTTGATTTTCTGCTTTCTTCATTGTTATTGCAATTTGTGTGATTTGAGATATGGGTCTGTTTGTTCACTTTTTATTGTCCAATTTTATTGTCCTAGCAATTTGTTTCCAGTTGCTGAATTCTTTTAATTTTATGCTTCATTGCAGATTACTCCAGCACCCAAGTAAAATGTTTAGATTTGGTTTTTCAACTATTTTAATTCCACTACTTTGTAATACAATCTTCAGCTTTGTTTCATTTCGGTTAACCTCTCTGCATTACGATGAACTGTGTGGTTGTCTTAGGATTTTGTTGGTTACGTTATTGTCTGTGGATTTCACATTCTGCACTTTAAGTATAGGTTATCCTTTCATGGTTAGTTCGTGGTGGATTTCACATTGCCCACTTGAGGTATAGGTTATCCCAAGGGTGAACATCATATTTTCTACACAACAAATGTTGGTTCTCTGCCAAATGCGCAGGTGGACATCATATTCCATACATCTGAAAACCTCTCTTAAGAATTCTGTAGGTTGGGAGCTGTCGCTACCAATCATATATTATATTTGTTAGTCTTTCTTACTCATATGGATTTCCCAGGCTATTGATTTATGCTAATTACTTCATTAGTTTGATTGTTCGGATTGATTTTATGGGCTGCTTCTTTTAAATGTGACAACTGGGGTTTTAATTTATGCTATTTCTTCGCTTCCTCATTTGATTCATTCTTGAAGTTGGTTGTTTGTCGATTGTGTATGTAATCGAGCATTTCTTTTAATTTTTGTTTGATCTTGCAGGATGTAATGACCCGTCCCGAATTCCAGGATTAGATTAGTGACTAATCACGATTAGTGAGGCTAATCCGTGATTAGTTGGGCGAAATCGGACAAACGATGCGAAATGACCGTTTTGCCCCTAGTGGTGGCAAAACGTTGAATTTTCAATCGGGTGGTCAAATGAACTTTGACCGATGACCGTGACGTAGTTCGTGACGTCACGAGTTCATAGGCAGGTGGCACGTTCAATTCCGACGTTCGAGGAGGAAGTTATGACGTTCAGAAGTTTAGGGGCATTTTGGTAATTTTAGATAAAAGGGGGTCAAATGTTGACTTTTTGACCAGGAGGTCCGATGGCCGAGGGCCGAAGACCGTTACGTAGATAAGGACGATACGAATCCATAGACAGGCGGCACGTCGAATTCGGACGTTAGACGATGAAGTTGCGGTTCACGAAAATTTCGGGATACTATTCCCAGCGACACGTTTTACGAGGACTGTTTGCCTTTAGTGGGCCCAGTTACTTTTCAGCAACCAATGGATGAGTGACACTTGTCACCCATCCACTGGCCCTTAATTCCCATACATGCATCGATCATCTTCTTGCTTTCCATTCATCCAAACACCCACCCGATCTCACCATTTTCTTTCATTCCCGTGCAACCCAAACCCGTCCAAATTGCAACCAAGACCAGGACAGAAGACCAGGAGGCTGAGGGAGTTGAGGTGGCCGGCCTGGATGGCCAGGGCCGCCGTGAACGGCGGCTGGAAGGGACGAACCCGTGTGGGTACCCGGTTAGTCCGTTTTCGATCCAAATTCCATTTTTATTGTTATGGTTCATTTTTAATGGTTCTAATGAGTCCATTAGGTTTCTGGGGAGTTGTTATGACGGTTTTGGTGAGGTTTAACGGCTGAGAAGCCGTGGGGGACCGATCGGAAAAATGGGACCGTGAGGTCCATTTCGAACCAAGGGATTTCAGGTAGTTTTCTTAGGTTTTAAGGATTGGGTTAGATAGGAAACACAAGAATAGGAATTTAGGAATTGGAATGGAGGAAAACGGATGAAAAATGAGGGAGAAGGAGGCCTGGAATGGTTACACCGGTCCAGTTGCAGGGGTTGGACCGGACCGGCCGGCCCGGACCGGTTCGATCGCTGGAGCTGGTGACACTGTGCAGGGCGCGTGAGGCCCACGCGCAGTGGCTTCTTGGGGCGCGTGAGGCCCACGCGCAGTGGCTTCTTGGGGCGCGTGAGGGCGAGTGGCACACAATTTGAGGAAGGTTCCAACATACGAAATCTTCTATTCGATGTAACGAACATTTTGGGACTAGTTTCGTGTCAATCGGACACCGTCTCGATATGTTTCGGGGCATCGGAAGGTTTAGGTTTGGTTTTAAAAATAGTTAGAAAATCGGGAAAATTACGGGGCTTTGGTAGGAGGTTAATTAAGTAGTTAGTAACCCTCTAAATTAATTTGGACAGGTTTGGAAGTCCCGGTGACGGTGATCGGCTCGGGGAGCCGTATGGCACGCGTATCGAGGCGCGGCTTCGGACGGCCTGTGAGTGGACCTTGTTTTCTAAATTGGTGCATGCATAAATGTTTATTATATGTTTTAAATACTTGTTTGTGATGCCATGAGTGCATTTGGATGTGTGTTTACGTATAGACACGTATTTCGAGGTTTCAGCCCTATACGGTGCCTATACGGGGCCGTACGTCTTTATTGGTCTGAATGAAATGGTTTTGGATTTCCAAATGGATTATGAATGTGATTTGATGATTTTGATTTGGACATTTGTAAATTATATGGTTTCACATATTTCGAGGCGATTTACGAGCTTGCACGTAAATCGAGATTTTTCAGTTTTACACTGATTTTCCATACCTAGGGTTTTGGATATGATTTCATGAAATGGTTTTGGATTCGAAAAGGTAAACTCGGGTTCGAGACCCATTTGATTTACGGAATCGGGCCGGAGGCCCAGTTGGTTTACGAATCGGACTTGAGGTCCAGTTTCTATGTGGATTCGGGCCTAGCGCCCAGTTATGTGTTACAAATGGTTTTTATGGTTCATGACGGTTTATGGGAACCGGCATGAACCCTTGAAATGGATTTACGGGTCATGACGGTTTATGGGAACCGGCATGAACCCTCGGAAAGGATTTTATGGATTATGACGGCTTGTGGGGGCCGGACATGAATCCTGGAAAGATTTAAAGAATGATTTCAAACGGTTTTTCATATTCCATCCTTTATATATGATTGTCTCCTCCGGGGAGGGTTGTTGGCCTGGGTGGACCCCGGAGTAGTCACGGAGCACTGACTGAGTGGAGTCGCCCCCCAGTTGGGTTCCTTACTCTCAGGATGGGCATGGTTCGTTACCTCCAGGGAGGGTCATTGATCTACGGACATTGACCTGGGTGGACCCTGGAGAGACTTGGGTTTGAGACCCTGGTTAGCACACGTGTAGCTCTATATTTTACCGTGACGGGTTCTGGATATGAATATAAGGGATAAACAAGATTTAAATTGGTTTGGGAAATTATGTTTATGATGATAAATGATTTTGGGCTGAGATCCCACATATGTTTACTATGTTATGGTTTCTGTAAATGGTTTTGGGCAGGAGCCCGTAGAACTTGTATTTATAGAATTTGGGGCTGAGACCCTAATTATGGATGTTTTAACATATGTGTTGAATAAAGGGTTTTACTATGCATGCATGCTTTTTAGTGGAGGGTATAAAGGTCTTTGATGAAATGTTTTTATAAATTCTTTATTTTTTTGTCCACTCATAGTGTTTCTGTTTTTAATACCCTTCAGGTTGGATACGGTGTGAACTGTAGCAGAGATCGAGATATCACATACCTCCTCCGGATCCTGGCGTACTCTGATAGCCCGGGAGGGCAAAGGTCGGAAGTATCCCTTGTCTGACACTCCGTGTCAGACGGGAGCAGGGTCATCCCGCGTTAATCCCGGGGGGATTGGGATGGGTCCTGTCAGCGTGGTATCAGAGCATAGGATTGCTCGTAGGATGCTTATTAGAGCAGGGTTGTCTCTATTCGAGCAACCGCGGAGATCTTGGAGTATGTACGCAGGTCGAGGATGTGATATCTCGAGGGGCTACAGTTCGTGGTCAACCTGATAGTTGGGTGCCGGTACGATAGTTAGTTGAATTGAATCGTGGCATGCCTTGGTTCGGTATTTGAGGCCGGGGTTGCCATAGTTCTGTCAGGGTTGATAGTGTGAGACCCTACGAAGGGTGAACGTATTCGTACGTTAGCGTTTGGATCGTGAGACGGTTAGTTGGGATCGTCTTTCACGATGTCATAGGATCGGTTCCGACGACTGGTTAGGAATTGTGATCATCGGATGCTCGGATTTGGTCGATTTAGATGGATTTACTGCAGTCTGCAATAAGCAGTTGGATTCAGGGAATCCTAGTTGGATTGTTGGCAGGACTGGATTGACGTCCTTACGATGTCAAGACCGCGGGGTCGGTCAGATTGTTGATTTTTCTGCTTTTCGCAGTTGGGTTCAAGGGAACTCTACCCAGAGTTGTTGGGTACGAGGGAGACAGAGTTTCCTTATCTCGTATGAGATGTCTGGGTGACTGTACCCAGAGTTGTTGGGTACGAGGGAGACAGAGTTTCTCCAATATGAGTAGAGGTACGGGATCGTCGTTCAATATGAGCGGAGGTCCAGGGTTGTTAGTTTTGCACATGGTGTGCCGATGCTGATATTGATACTAGTGTTGATGATAGTGCGTTGGCGCTGGTACTAGCGCTGGTGCTGGTGATTGTGATGACGTTGAGTCACATCCGTCGAGATGGGTATGTGTTTGGTATCTGTGGTTCAGGAGTGGATCACGGATAGAGGTAAACTAATGATGGACACGTTGTTGATGTCCGAGTGTGATGGTTCCGATATGGTTGGAATTTTGGAATCGCGAGAGGTTGCGATTGAAGTGACGAGTGAAATGCGGGCTTCCCGCATTGGTAATGGGTATTTCAAAGTTATTTGGGTGACTTCTCAGGTTCTACCATGATTGATGATGGTAGATGATGTTATAGATGTTGCTGGTTGCCACTAGTACACTGATCGTGTATTGGTTAGTGGACCCGGGATTTTTCTTGGGTCATCAAGTGGAGATGAGTATATCGAAGTTAGGTGACTGAGATTTGTCATTTGCTGCTTGGTGGCAGACGATGTTGGGTTAAGTGACGTGGTGAGTGCATCGAGTTTTGGTTGTATTCGCGTAGAATGGATTTTGTTGCCATTATCTTGTATCATCTTTGATTTTCCTAGGTGGAATGACAAGGATCGATACGAGGTAATCAGTGAGAACCCACAGTCTCGGCGTGTTTCGTCGTTGACAAATCTGTTTAGATGTGGGAATTGGTTTAGGACTTTGGGTATCGTTATGGATCTGGATCGTGATCTTGATGATCCAGATGGGTGGAGAGTTTATTACTCTTACTTGGACGTTTGAGTTGAGGATGTTGAGACTGAACTTCTTTTCGAGATAAATCCCATATGGCTTACTACTCGCCTGAGTAGTTGTCCGATGAGTAGTTTTCCGACGTGGTCGGATATGGTCAGTCTTAGAGATGTGTGGATGTTGGGATTGGCTTCCCTATGAAGTCAATCAGATGTAATGTGTAATCATTTGAGCAGGTATCCGATAGGTTCAGATATCGTGCATCTCGGTAGACGTGGACGATATTTCGAGTTTTGGAATCAGATTTCTGGATGACGATTCAGGATTTGATTTTGGAACTTGAAAGAGGATTTTTGGATTTGGGTTTTGGAATCGGATTCTGGGTGACGATTCAGGATTTGATTCTAGAGCTTGACAATGGATTTTCTTTTATGGATTTGGGTTCGGAATGTTTATTCCAAATGCTAACTTACGGAATGATGATTTCGGATTCGAATTTGAACATGGCTATGGATATGATTTCTGGGTTTGTATTCGGGATTTCTTACGAAATTGCGGATTCGGATTTGGAAATAGATGATGGGTTGGAGTTTCGATTTGTCTAATCCGGGATTGGACAAATGGACTCCATAATAGGAACGTGTTGGCTACGACCTAGGTGGTCGTGTTGTTGTTATTGTTGTGGTTGTAGTCAAGTTGGTATTGATGTACGTATCTTGTACGTTGTTCGAGGTACGATACTAGGCAGACTTGTGGTGCCTGGTGACGGTATATAGGTTATACCGGTGGTACATTGGTGAGTGTGTTGGTAGTCGGATTGGTTCCGATACCATCGGATTAGTTGAGGTCGTGTCTAGTGTGACGGTATATAGGTTATACCGATGGTACATTGGTGAGCGTGTTTGACAGGACCCATCCCAATCCCCTCGGGATTACCGTGGAATGTGCCCTGCTCCCGTCCAACAAGGGGTGTCAGACAAGGAATAACCAAGAGCTACTGCCCAAACGGGCCATCCAGAGTGCGCAAGGACCGATGTAGGAGGTGTGCAATGTCCCAGTCCCTGCTGCAATCGCATCCGTAATCAACCTGAAGGGCATTAAAACCAAAAGCTGTGAGTGGACAAAAACCAATAAGTCATCAAATACATTTATAAGACATTTATGCCCTCTAATAAAAACGTATGCATGCCACGAAAACCAGTGACCAAAACGTTTGCTCAACCGAGCCATTAGGGCCTTAGCCCAAAAACCGTTAACCAAAAACCAAGTGTGGGAACTCAGCCCAAAACTGTGGAATACCGCAACTATACATAAACAACCATGTGGGTCACCACCCACGACCATAAATGAACATCAATTCATTAAAATCACACAATCATAAATCCACCCAGAAAGCCATTTCATTAATTCGTATTTTACCATTACCATCTCCAGCATCTCAGATGCTCAGAGTCCCAGACGCTAGACGTCCCAGACGTCATGTCTCACGGTATAATAAGCTACGCGTGCTGCCCGGGGTCTCTCCGGGTCCATGTATCTGACATCCCTGATGTCTGATGTCCCTGACGTCAATCATAGCAATCCTGCTCCTGAGTCATCATACGGTCCGGCTGCTCCGTATGGTGACCCTTCGCAGGCAATGCACCGTGACTTCCCCAGTGTCCTAGACATCTGGAGGAGACCATCATATATCCTTGTATCAAGATGGTATATGGAAAACAGTTTTTTTTTTTTTTATTAATTCATTTCACAACATCACAATGGGCCCTGCCCGAATTTTCCATAAAACAACACATTTCCATTTAGGGTCCCTGACCCGAAACCACATTTATTAAATATAGGGCCCCTGACCCGAAATCACAATTTTAATCCAACTGGGCCTCATGCCCGACTTTATGAACCACTGGGCTCACGACCCGATTTATAAACCAACTGTGCCCGCAGCCCGACTTATAAACCAACTGGGCCCGCAGCCCGATTACGTACTCAAATGGACTCCAAGTCCGAGATTTCCAAAACAAGTGGGCCTCAAGCCCGAATTCATCTTTCCAATATAAAAACCGTTTTATCATAATATTTATTTAACCACAAGCACGCAAAACCACAAATAAACCGTTAATCCCGATATACGTGAAATACGGAAAACACCTCGAAATACGTGCAACATACCCGAAATCAATACTCACAAATACCATCATAGAAATCATGTATATAAACCATATAACACATTTAAGCATGCATAGGATTTATAAAACCAAAGTCCACTCACAGACCGTTTTAACGGTATGCCTCGATACGCGTGCCACCGGCCCTCCCGGGCCACACCACTATCACCGGTACTCCCAATCCTGTCCAAATCACATTAGAGGGTCACTAACCTCAACATTAACATCCTATCAAAGTCCCGTAATTTTCCCGAATTTTTACTTATTTTTAAACTTAATTTAAAACCTTCGGACATCCCGAACAATATCGAGACGGTGTCCGATCGACACGAAACCAATCCCAAAATGTCCGTTACATCGAATATATTAAAAGTCATGTTGACCTCACCTCGAGATTCGTGCCCACGCGCCGTCACGCTCCGCCGTGAGTGGCTGCGCGTGAAATCCACGCGCCGTGAACAGTGTCACCAGCCTAACCCGTATCTCTGGTAAACGGGTCCAAATTGTCCGCGACACGACCCGGTTCAATGTCCATCAATTCGATCCTAATTCCTTCAATTGATCATTCAGTTAGTTTCGTTCTTAGTTCAATTACAGGTCTGTAAACTCAATTACACAAATCCTTACCTACAATTCCACGATTCGATGATGAACACCAAGAACACTCCGGTTACTGTTCGTTCATGGAATTCCTTCAATTCTAATTTATTTCCTTAAATTGAATCAACTAGAAGCATCAATGGACCATGAGGAACAATTCCCCCACATCAATTTCGTCGTTAGATCACTAAATGGTCGCGACTCAAGCTCGAACACCGTCCACTGTGCAACCATGGAGCTTCATCGATCTCAGCCGGTTTCCTTCAATTGATCCTTCCAGAAGCATCGTGGGATCCTCGGGAACACAATCCCCACATCAATTGCACCGTTCGAACACTCCACGATCACGACTCAACCCCGAAATGCCTCCTCTGTCACCAAGTGGGTTCAGAGCCAAAACGTTGCCAATTTCCTTCGTTCTTTCGACGATTCTGATCGTTGTGATCCCAGGAAGCTGAATGTGAGCTCAATTGCGATCCTCACGGCCTAATTCTTCATTTCGAATTTTCCCTCCCAAAATCCACAAATTAAATTCTCACTCTCCAGCCCCTCTCTGTCCCTCGTGTTTACTCAGCTGTGTTAGCCTCATCAAGCACACGATTTTCCCTTCAAAACCAGTTAGAGAAGACAGCCAAATCTCCCCAATCTGATTCCCCAAATTTGTGCACGGTTTGAAGACAAAGAGGAATTAATGGAAATTAAAAGAATAATTAATTAATAAACATAATAATTAGGTCTCCCCCAAAAACATGGATTCTGGTCTTAAGCCCCAATTTAAGGGATGAGTGACACTTGTCACTCATCCAGGTGTGTTCAGTCACCGGGTACTGTTCATTATTATATTATTATTTTAATCGGGGTCTCGGTTCGTTAGTTCGTTTCCTTGACCATAACTTCGTCGTCGAATCTCCGATTTCGGCATGCCGCCGGTCATTGGATTCGTATCGACGATACCTACGTAACGGTCCTTGGCCCTCGTCCATCGGACCTCCCGGTCAAAAAGTCAACATTTGTCCCCTAGTATGCCAAATTACCAAAATACCCCTCAACTTCCGAACATCAAAACTTTCTCTACGAATGTCGGAATCGAACGTGCCACCTGTCTATGAACTTGTGACGTCCCGAACTACGTCACGGTCATCGGTCAAAGTCAGTTTGACCGCCCGATCAAAAAGTCAACATTTTACCCATGACCAGGGGCAAAACGGTCATTTTGCACATTTGTCCGATTCCGCCCTACTAACCACCGTTCAACCTCACTAATCAAGATTAGTCACTAATCTAATCCCAGAAATTCGGGACGGGTCGTTACAATGTTGGTAGTCGGATTGGTTCCGATACCATCGGATTAGTTGAGGTCGTGACCTAGACATTGGAAACTGTGCATTGGGTCATAGTACTTCTGATGGGTAGTTACACACAGGTCGAGTGAATTGTTTGTTAATGTATACTCATGGTTGAGTAAGTTGGTGGTTAGTGTAACCACAAGGGTGTATAGTGTTAGCTTTCGTTGGCGGCTGTCAAGTGGTGACGGGTTTGTCGAAGGTGTCAGCATGGATCGATTCGTGAGGTCTGATGACTCCCTGTGGGAGCAGACGTCAGGATAGTTTAGTGATTGAGAAAGGAACCTTCGAGTTGTTCGTGTCAACGAACTGGTAGATTTGACAAGTGGTGTCAATTCGCAACGTATGACTACTGTCATTCGACGTCGTCGAACGTAGTCGATACGACATGGGTGTTAGTGGTACGTCTGATTGCAGACGAGTATCGTTCTGGTTAGTGGGTGTACTAGTGTACACGTGTCAGGAGATCAAATTATTTCCATGAGGTGGATGTGGAATCAAGATAGTTGGAGTTTCGAGAACGAAACTAATTAAAGAGGGAAGAACGGTTAGAATTAGGTCGGTTGGAATTTCGAGGACGAAATTAATTAAGGAGGGAAGGTTGTAACGACCCGTCCCGAATTCCAGGATTAGATTAGTGACTAATCACGATTAGTGAGGCTAATCCGTGATTAGTTGGGCGAAATCGGACGAACGATGCGAAATGACCATTTTGCCCCTAGTGGTGGCAAAATGTTGACTTTTTAATCGGGCGGTCAAATGGACTTTGACCGATGACCGTGACGTAGTTCGTGACGTCACGAGTTCATAGACAGGTGGCACGTTCAATTCCGACGTTCGAGGAGGAAGTTATGACGTTCGGAAGTTTAGGGGCATTTTGGTAATTTTAGATAAAAGGGGGTCAAATGTTGACTTTTTGACCAAGAGGTCCGATGGCCGAGGGCCGAAGATCGTTACGTAGATAAGGACGATACGAATCCATAGACAGGCGGCACGTCGAATTCGGACGTTAGACGACGAAGTTACGGTTCACGAAAATTTCGGGATACTATTCCCGCCGACACCTTTTACGAGGACCGTTTGTCTTTAGTGGGCCCAGTTACTTTTCAGCAACCAATGGATGAGTGACACTTGTCGCCCATCCACTAGCCCTTAATTCCCATACATGCATCGATCATCTTCTTGCTTTCCTTTCATCCAAACACCCACCCGATCTCACCATTTTCTCTCATTCCCGTGCAACCCAAACCGGTCCAAATTGCACCCAAGACCAGGACAGAAGACCAGGAGGCTGAGGGAGTTGAGGTGGCCGGCCTGGATGGCCAGGGCCGTCGTGAACGGCGGCTGGAAGGGACGAACCCGTGCAGGTACCCGGTTAGTCTGTTTTCGATCCAAATTCCATTTGTATTGTTATGGTTCATTTTTAATGGTTCTAATGAGTCCATTAGGTTTCTGGGGAGTTGTTATGACGGTTTTGGTGAGGTTTAACGGCTGAGAAGCCGTGGGGGACCGATCGGAAAAATGGGACCGTGAGGTCCATTTCGAACCAAGGGGTTTCAGGTAGTTTTCTTAGGTTTTAAGGATTGGGTTAGATAGGAAACAAAAAAATAGGAATTTAGGAATTGGAATGGAGGAAAACGGATGAAAAATGAGGGAGAAGGAGGCCTGGACTGGTTACCCCGGTCCAGTTGCAGGGGTTGGACCGGACTGGCCGGCCCGGACCGGTTCGATCGCTGGAGCTGGTGACACTGTGCAGGGCACGTGAGGCCCACGCACAGTGGCTTCTTGGGGCACGTGAGGGCGAGTGGCACACAATTTGAGGAAGGTTCCAACATACAAAATCTTCTATTCGATGTAACGAACATTTTGGGACTGGTTTCGTGTCAATCGGACACCGTCTCGATATGTTTCGGGGCATCGGAAAGTTTAGGTTCGGTTTTAAAAATAGTTAGAAAATCGGGAAAATTACGGGGCTTTGGTAGGAGGTTAATTAAGTAGTTAGTAACCCTCTAAATTAATTTGGACAGGTTTGGAAGTCCCGGTGACGGTGATCGGCTCGGGGAGCCGTATGGCACGCGTATCGAGTCGCGGCTTCGGACGGTCTATGAGTGGACCTTGTTTTCTAAATTGGTGCATGCATAAATGTTTATTAGATGTTTTAAATACTTGTTTGTGATGCCATGAGTGCATTTGGATGTGTGGTTACGTATAGGCACGTATTTCGAGGTTTCGGCCCTATATGGTGCCTATACGGGGCCGTACGTCTTCATTGGTCTGAATGAAATGGTTTTGGATTTCCAAATGGATTATGAATGTGATTTGATGAGTTTGATTTGGATATTTGTAAATTATATGGTTTCACAAATTTTGAGGCGATTTACGTGCTTGCACGTAAATCGAGATTTTTCAGTTTTACACTAATTTTCCATACCTAGGGTTTTGGATATGATTTCATGAAATGGTTTTGGATTCGAAAAGGTAAACTCGGGTTCGAGACCCATTTGATTTACGGAATCGGGCCGGAGGCCCAGTTGGTTTACGAATCGGACTTGAGGTCCAGTTTCTATGTGGATTCGGGCCTAGCGCCCAGTTATGTGTTACAAATGGTTTTTATGGTTCATGACGGTTTATGGGAACCGGCATGAACCCTTGAAATGGATTTACGGGTCATGACGGTTTATGGGAACTGGCATGAACCCTCGGAAAGGATTTTATGGATTATGACGGCTTATGGGGGCCGGGCATGAATCTTGGAAGGATTTAAAGAATGATTTCAAACGGTTTTTCATATTCCATCCTTTATATATGATTGTCTCCTCCGGGGAGGGTCGTTGGCCTAGGTGGACCCCGGAGTAGTCACGGAGCACTGACTGAGTGGAGTCGCCCCCCAGTTGGGTTCCTTACTCTCAGGATGGGCATGGTTCGTTACCTCCAGGGAAGGTCATTGATCTACGGACATTGACCTGGGTGGACCCTGGAGAGACTTGGGTTTGAGACCCCGGTTAGCACACATGTAGCTCTATATTTTACCGTGACAGGTTTTGGATATGAATATAAGGGATAAACATGATTTAAATTGGTTTGGGAAATTATGTTTATGATGATAAATGATTTTTGGCTGAGATCCCACATATGTTTACTATGTTATGGTTTCTGTAAATGGTTTTGGGCAGGAGCCCGTAGAACTTGTATTTATAGAATTTGGGGCTGAGACCCTAATTATGGATGTTTTAACATATGTGTTGAATAAAGGGTTTTACTATGCATGCATGCTTTTTAGTGGAGGGTATAAAGGTCTTTGATGAAATGTTTTTATAAATTCTTTATTTTTTTGTCCACTCACAGTGTTTCTGTTTTTAATACCATTCAGGTTGGATACGGTATGAACTATAGCAGAGATCGAGATATCACATACCTCCTCCGGATCCTGGCGTACTCTGATAGCCCGGGAGGGCAAAGGTCGGAAGTATCCCTTGTCTGACACTCCGTGTCAGACGGGAGCAGGGTCATCTCGCGTTAATCCCGGTGGGATTGGGATGGGTCCTGTCAGCAGGAGATTTGAGGAATTCTTAATTTGAATAGGTAACATTAGCATATAATCATTAAATTGTAATTTCTTCGATTTCAACTCTATTTTCAATTATATTTTCTTTGATTTAACTTTGCTCCACTGTTGTACGGTATGATGATGAAAGTGTTAAGGGAAGGTTGTCGTGAAGCCGTGATCAAATAGATATAATGGGTAGGCAATGGAATAGAGAAAAAATTGTTGGGTTTATTTGATTGAGTTTTGGGTTTCTAAAATTTCGTATGATCTTTGTGAATTGAGGTATGATTTTGGTGAATTGAATTTTGGCCTAATTTATCGATTCGATTTTGTAACAGGGCTAGAGAATTGTGTTTATTTTGAGAAGGTTGAGGAAGAAAATCTTGCGTTTTTTTATAAATATTGAGGTAAAGTTTTTTTTTCCCAATTGGTTTTACATTTTTAGTTTATTGGCATTTTTTTCATCAAAATCTGAGGTAGACTTTTATCTTTGAATTCATTTAAGATTGGTTTAGGTTAAATAATAAACCGGTTATATTATGTTGTACAATCGGTTTGATGGCACTACTGAAACTTCTTTTTGGCTTTGTACTTCGCATATCTTAAGATTACAGGTGTGATATTGAAACTTCTTTTTGGCTTTGTACTGGAGTCTTTTTAGACTTCCATGGCATGTATTAGTGGGGGAAAAATGGGGAAAAAGTAAGATCTGGATATGCTTTATACTTGCACAGCGAGTTATCATCATTTTTTACTGAGCTTTGCATTTCTTTTTTCTTTCCAATCTCTGTTTACTATAATATTTGTTTATGTCATTGCCTTGCATCATGTAGTATGTCTCTTCCCTCCAGATCGAATAATGTCTATGCTTTAATAACTAATTCACCTCTTTGCAAATGTCAGTTGCTTAAGCCTTTAGGTTTCTGGTTTAGTATTTTGACCATCATTGAGTAAGTATATACGTTAGGTTATGATGGAGTTGGCTCTCACACTTCTCAAAGCTAGCATTAGGAATTGGTGTATAAGGAAAGCAAATAAGTCATTCCTGTTTGTGTTTTACCTTTATGTATCCTTTTTATTTTCTGCATTGCTTTCTTAAACATAAATAATTAAATATTTTCCAGTCTCGCATAATGGCAGAAACATGTTCCATAAATTTACTATATTCCATAGACTTTTCCATAAATTGATTCATATTCCAGTCTCGCATAGACAGTTATTTCCAACATCAAGGTTTCTACCAGTCTGGGATAGGCTGGGTTTGTTTCAACTCCTGTTTGAGTTCTACTTAGTTGAATTAGTTTTATTTGTTAGTTTATTTGATGATTGATGAGCCTAATTTCTTCGAATTTACCAATCTCTTTATGGTTTTAATTGTTGCTATTTTGCACATGTAAGTTTCTTATTTTAAAAAAATATTTGTGTATAAGATAGAGTATAATTTGAAAATTCAGTTATGGAGTTCATAAGTTGAACTTAACATTTGAGTTTTGGTGTAAAAGTTACAATTGATTTAATATTAAGTTTCTATGAAATTGTTTCAGTGGATTAATTGATTGATTGATTTCAAGTATTTGCATGTTAGTTTTCTGAGCAAACAAAGGGACAAGTGATTGATTTTTTTAGTTAGCATTACAACTGTGAATTTATCTGCTCATGTTCGAACATCTTTCAGGAGGAATTTGAGACTGACGAATTGATGTTCTTGCTTGACATTGCCAGGTTCATTGCCTTTGACATGTTAAACTAATAAATAGTTTTCTTGGTTTAGAAGCATTGCTAATGCTTTTATATTTGCTTCAATATTGTAATTTTTTGTAATCTGTTGGTTTTGTGCAATATATCATATATGGATATACTTTTTTATGATTGTTATATTTTACACCCAAAAAATTAAAGTGTAGTTTGTTTGTTAATATATTTGGTGCACTACTCACCAATAAAGTAAATTTCTACTGTAGTAATATTAATTAAGTTTTCCATTTTCCAAAATTCTAAAATTATTGAATGAGTACTTCTAGATTGGCTCATTAAGTCAAAAAATGAGTACTGCTTTATATTATGATGGTTATAAAATTGAGTTGGTTGTGCATAATTGCTTACCTGCATATTATGGTATAAATTAAGGTTTAATTGCTTTACTTTGGTGGCTGCAAATTGGTGTTGCACCATCTGGGTTCTTGCTACTGTTTGGACCAAATATATAACACCGGTTTTCATTTAGTTTGTCTGCATATATGATAATTGACTTTTTAGCTTGGTTTGTAATGATGTGTATTTGGGCTTTCGTATTGAGTTGTCATGATCATCGTTATTCAAATTGATAGGTTGATTCCAATGATATTTTGTAGGTGGATTATGAATTTGTCAACAAAATGACATTGAAGTTTTATAAGCAATGACTATTATTTATATGAGTTAATGTCCAATTTGAAAATTTTAATTAACATTTATGAATTTGATGCAAGCTGAGATTCAAATCTACTGTGTGTAATAGTATGAATTGAAAATAGTATATTAATATTCATTCAGGTAGTTGTGATTCTAATATGAAAGTGTGAATTCAATACATTTGGTACATTGTTCTAAAAAAAATTGTGAAAAACTAAATGCATAAGCCGTTTTTGCATTTTGGTTATGTTGCTTTAGTTTTGATATTCTTCTGCTGGATGTACAAATAGCCAGTGCCTTCATTTTGTGATAGTTATGTTTGTTTGTAGCTGTATCTACAATTACTGTCAATAAAATGGTTGTCAACCCAGACGTGTTCTTATCCATTTGATTTTCGAACTAAACATTGGTGTATTTAATACGCATATCTCCTTATTGTCCTCATTATATTATGCAATCTCATACGATTCTGTGAACATTGAGATTAGTCGATATGAATTCGGCAATCTCATACAATTTTGTGAACATTGAGATTAACCGATATGAATTCGACAATTCTATGAAAACGTATATTAGTTGAAAACTGTTGTATAACAATAGTTGTTGAACTACCAATTTTTTTCTTTGTCCAATTGCCTGCGAAGACAATTGGCATAGAGATCTATATGCCATATTTTTCTAAAAACCAATGGTTGATTTAGTGATCTATTTGTACAATTTGAAGTGTACAAATATTGAAATTGTTTTTTTGTGAAATTGTGCAATTCTGGGTACTTTCAGCATATTCTTCGCTTTAATTTTGATCAATTGTTCATTTGGTTTACTTCAGTTATTGAAGTTTTGATTTTTTGACACTTTTTTGGCTAACTATGGTTGCCAATATGTCACAGAATATCCATCTTTTACATTTCACTTTGTTATCTTTCAAGGTGTGTTCTTCGCATCAAATTTCAATTTTTGGTATGAATTGGGTGATGTTTATGTTTACTGTTTATGTTCAATAGTGTATTCTTTTCAATTTCTGTATTTTCATTTTAATTGCAGAGCATTCTTATTCTTTGGATTTGGAGCTAATCAAGCACCTTACTGGTATCATTGAGGCTTCTCTCTCATTTTACTATTGCTATGCAGGTGCCGTTTTAAAAGATCCAAAGTTATGACTTTGAGGAAACTTTTAAAGAAGTGACAAACTAATGAAAATGTGATGTCTTTGCTGGAAAGCGTTTTCTTACAAATATTTTCTTGCAAAAACTGATCAGTACTTGCTCCTCTTTTATATTTGAAAATAAGAAGAAGATTGGTGCTTGGTTCCCTTTTATCTTCTATTAACATTCACATTCCACATTTTGTATATTTGTCTACTTCGCACAACATTCTATGTGTCATCGCAAATTTGAGACCCATTCTATAACCCCGCAGCAAAGCGCGGGGCTTAAAGCACTAGTCATAACTAGAGAGGATCAGATGATGAACTCGCTATAGGGAGATAACCAACAACCAACTTTGCATACTCAGCCTTAAGAAAGAACTCATCTTAGGAGGAACACGGGCTTTCCAGGCAAATACTACTATCTAGTAAAGAATCCAACTTAATTCCAATTTAATACACCTATTTAACTGAGAAAACACCCATAAAGGTATAATCCCAATTAACTTTGTTCGCAAAGCTACCAGGAAGGCCAGTCGAGATACTGATAATAGACTCAACCGAGTGGCTAAGGAGAGCATTGGCCAATCTTGGAATACCCCACCAACCGTCCCGCATATAGTCCACGATCCATAGCCCAAAAATTTCATCTGAAAGGGTTCCCACTTCATCCTTAAGGAGTCCATGCCCACACCAATAATCCATCCAAAACAACAACATTCTGCCATTACCAATTCGAAACCGAAGGCCTTCCTAGAGCTAGCTAGCACTAAAAGCAATCACCCTTAAAGGGCATGAAGCTCTTGGCACCCGTCACAACCCAACTACCCTAGCACGATATTGTTAGTTTTGGACCATGCCCTCACAGTTTTATTTTTGAGAACTCACGCGTAACTTTCCGGTAGGTCACCCATCTTTGTATTGCTCCAATCCCATCTTGCTTAACTTCGGAGTTGCTAAAGAATCTAAAACCAGTGAGCTCCCAAAAGACCTTGTGCTTGGAAGATACGTGCCCACACATATAAGACATTTCACATTTCCTTCCTCGAGCGATGTGGAATTACTCACCGGTATTGCTTCCCATGTTCACAGGTCTTGCTCACCGTTCTCGTTTCCCAAGCTCACGGAGTATGTTGTGATTACTCGAATAGTGCTTCGTACAGTTCTTGGTGGATGTTGTGTTAATCCGGATGCTGCTTCGTGTAGGTCCCGGAGGATGTAACAACTTAGAAATTTGAGAAAAGTACAAATTGGAAAATTAAGTGAAAAATGACAATTTTTCCCTTTTAAGTCAAATAGTTAAATTTTCTATCAGGACATCCTTTGGGCGATTGGCGAGTACCACCACATAGGTCATAGTGTCCCAAGTCCGTAGACATGCAGTACACTGAAATTGGAGATTGTATGAGATTGATACAGGTAAAAAATGATTAAGGGTAATATGGTCATTTTAGCACCAAATGGTATTTTGGTCATTTTTTTAAAGTTATTCTTGGATGGTGACACTTGTCCAGAAAAGTTTACGCCTTTCCTTCCCTAATTCTTCATTGACTTAACCACCTTATATATTTGTGTGAGTGTAGTGTAGTGTTTTGGTGTTCGATCGGAAAAAAACCAAAAAGAGAGAAAAGAAAGAAAATTAAGCAATACGAGAAAGGTGAGCCATGAACAAGGAGAAGGAAGAAAACAGGGGGAAGAAAAGAGAGAGGAGAGGAAGAAGAGAGACTGAGGTTGAGTGCAGACACCTCAAACCAGAACCATGATCACACCCGCGAGGGTCCAAAAATGGCCATGGGTTGTCAAGTAGATTTTAAGGCTATTCGATGTAAAGGTTCCTAACATGCTGGGTGAATTGCTACGATCGAGTTGGGATAAAAAGATGCGGCCTGGGACGCATGGAGGCCTGTGAAATTGAGTTGGAAGGTGGCCGTGTATATAACAGCTGAAAAGTAACGTTTGAGATAAGTTCTTTCGATTTTGAAGCTACATATCTCTTTCTAGAATGCAGTAAATGAAGATGGATGGTTATAACGTAGGAATGATCGAGAAAAGGTTGTTTTCCAATCAGGTGAGGCCGCCGAGTCGAGCGATCTAGTTTGCATACCAATGAGAAGTTGAAGGCGAGTAGCCTCGCGACTGTATTGCAGTTGCTCGTGGAGGCCACGCACAGAGAAGCACGGTGGCGCCGTGAGGGCGCGTTCAGTGGCTTCTGGATGTGCGATCAACATGAAAAATACTGGTCTTCCATTTCTGAATCTAGTGGTACTATTTTCTATGTAATTGGGTAAGTTTAGGGTGAAGTTATGGATGTATGCTTATAATATGTTTATGAATTTAAATTGGTTTAATTAGGATTAATTAAGGAATCATTATGATCATTGGACATGTTTAATCAGTTAAGAATTAACGAGACTAGGATATGGATTCATACGTTAATATGATAATCTAATATGATGAGAGAACATAATAATGGTTATATTGTTGCAAGTTATGATGGTTGATTGGAATGCAAGTTAGTATGATATTAAGGGTGTGAAGTATTAATAAAATTATTAATTGTGGTAAATCTTATGAAAAGGAATAATGAGAATTCTAATGAGGTTATGAACACTAACTAATTTGATGACAAATAGGAAGTCTATAGATTTTTTTTTAAAAAAAAAGGACATGGCTATGAGTAATGGTGTTATGGAAAGGCTTTCTCTTCTTTTCTTAAACTAATATGCCTAATTACTCTATCTATGACTATTAGTATTGTTATGAATACTATTATGGCTTTGTGGTGACCGTGAAAATACAGTTATGGCCTTGTGATACTATTTGCATATTAAAATGGAGACATATGATGTTAGGAAGTGATATTACATGATAAGTATATAACGTGAGGCACGATGCAATATTTGACTATGATTTTATTAGAAGCTAAACAAATTAAAATTGTGATAAATGGCAATCTTACAAGGGTAATAAAAGGAAAGAATTTTAAATGGTAGATTTTTCTCCTTGTTAGGTTTAGGGGGTTGGATGTGGGCGGTAACCCATAAGGGAGGAATCTAGTTTAGTTAAAATAAAAAGAGAAATAGGAAAATCCCTTGTCTGACAAAAGAGTGTTTGCGGAGAGCTGGATGTGACAGGACCCCACTTGAATACACTAGAATAGTACACCCGGGCCCTGCTCCTGTCTGACATGAATCTTGTCAGATAAGGGATAAACGTAAATCCCGCTAGTTCATGTCTCCGCCTCTCGAGCCTCGATTTCTGTGCAGCGGCCCTGAAGGGTTATAAAACCAAGAAAATGTGTAAGTGGACAAAATAAACATTTTAAAAGCACAATATGAAAACATCCATCTTTTACCCTCCATTTTCCAAAACCATGCATGCATACGAAAACCATTTCCCTTCAATTAAAACAAAACACAGTTTATACTTCTCGCAATACGTGAAACAATCGTAGAGTATTTAACCAAAAAACTAATAGTTATCTTCAGACAAACTCAAGCCTAAAATATCAACACATGATAGACATAATAATCCAACATATCCATACCACATAATCGAACATATCCGGTATCACATAAATCCACACATGTCACAATCATCATCCTAGATGCATAATAACAAACAACAAACCACTATCCCACATGAAAGCACACCACAAATCACATACATCCAACTCATTATCAATCCACAAGAACCACATCAATCATCATATCACAAGGGCACTACTGGTAGGCCATCACATACTCGCTCGGGAACCGGAGCCTCAAGCTCGACGTCAGAGTCATCACAACACATTCTCAGGAATCGGAGCCCTACTCGACGTCTGAGAGTCACATCCAACCTTACCCCACTTATCAATATCAAGAATTCACATGTTCATATCACATATCAATATCACAAACCAAACCCATAACAAGAATCTCGGGCCTACGCCCAAAACACAATAGACAACATTCTCATAAAATGTGCCATTAACATACTTCCGTAAAATAAATCCCCAAAAAACATAGGAAATTTATAAATATCTCAATATCTAATGTCATAAACTATATTTAACTCAAATCTACAATTTAAACAAAATTTGGAATCACAATCTCACAAAACCTCATAAAACGTGCAACCGAACTTTCAAAAAACCTTCCAAAAATCATACAAAAATACACAGACTCCAATATTACAATATCCCACGACATAAATCATATTCACTTTAAACCATAGTCAAAACGGGGTTCGAAACATAGTTTACAAAAAACCTCGAAAATCATGTAATAAAATATTAATTAAATATTCATAAAATCACCGATATTCATATAAAATTCCAATCACTCCAATATAAATCAAATCACATAGACACACATTTAAATCATGCAAATATGCATAGTAGTTTAAGGAAAAGAAAGTACAATCACACACCGTTCGTATCGTCGAATTCCACTTTGTACGCATTCCCGTAATTTTCGAGAACCTTAGGACCTATCAAAAATCACATCTAAAGGTCATTAACCATCCCAAATATCTTTTATTTTAATCCCATAATTTTTTTAGGATTTTTAAATGGATTTAAAGTGAACCCTAAACCTTCGAACATCGAAAACTACCCTGAAACGGTGTCCGATCGACTCGAATCCTGTGGAAAAATGTTCATAACCTCGAAAGGATCGAAAAATGCGTTGGATACACTTTTAAACTCCATGGAATCTGCTCTCACGCACTGCTTGAAGTGTAACGACCCGTCCCGGAAATCAGGGTTAAGATAGTGATTAAGGTGGGAGTAGTGGGTTTAAGTAGTACTTAGTTGGGTACTTTTGGACCGATAGGGTAGAATGACGATTTTGCCCCTAGTTCGGGTAAATAGTTGAATTTTAGTTCGGGCGGTCAATTGGACTTTGACCGATGACCTGGACGTAATTTAGGACGTTGTGAATCCGTAGACAGGTGGTACGCCCGATTCCGACATCTGAGGAGGAAGTTATGATGTTCGGAAGGTCGAGGGCATAACCGTAATTTGGTTAAAATAGGGGGAATAGTTGACTTTTTGTATGATCGGGTTTTGAATTGTTGACTTAGGACCGTTAGAGAGATCTTGTCATCCTGAATCCAACGACAGGCGGCACGTATTCATCGGACTTACGATGTGGGAGTTACGGGTCTAGAAAGGTAGTGGCAAAGTTGTAATTTTGGTTAAAACAGAAGGGCATTTTGGTCTTTTGTGCTCTGGGATGTGTGCAACAGATAGGGACAGATGGAGGGCTGAGATTGAAACAGATGTGAGGGAGATGAGAGGATGGTGACGCGTGGCAAGGGCCTAGTGGCTTCTAGGCGTGTGCACGGTCCCAATTATTTGGGGTGCCCGTGTGTGTTCTTCAAACCAGACAGAAACAGAGGGAGGAATTGAGGGAAATTGAGAGACGATGGTGAGTGTTAGTGTATTTTGGTAAGTGAGGAGTGATCAGAGGGTGGAAGAATGAACTGGTGAGTGTTTGGGGAAGAGAGATCGTGCAAGAACACGGTGGTCGGGGCCGTCGGTTTTCAGAGAAAACAGAGAGGACTTGGAAGATCGTGGTGGTGGTGCGGCTGTGTGTTGGTGTAATTGGACTCGTGGAGGTGTCCAGAGGCTGGCGGTGGACGAGAGGAGCTGCTGCCTCACGGCTGAGCTCACGACTACGATCGGAGGACAGGTAATTCCTCATCCCCGTTTCTTTGCTCTGTTTTTCTGTCGAGGTTCAAGTTGGAAGTCGTGACTTTAGGGATAGAATCGAAGAGTCTAAGGAGGTCTAGGGAGTTCAGTGGAGTCCTAGGAGCCTTCTGGTGGAGCAGCCGTGACGGGGGAGTGCACGGTGGAGGCTATACAACGGAGAGTACCGATGTGCTCTGTTTTGCCGTCGACTTTCAAATCGAAAGTCGTGAAGTCTGGGGTAGAGTCGACGGTCTTGGTGAGTTGGGTGAGGTTTAGGATGGTCTTAGGAAGGGTTTAAGCTAGCCACCGTGATGGGGGGTGACCTGGGTGGTCGGAGAAGGAAACAGGGCAGTGTTCGGGTTCTGTTTCGAGGATGAAGTCGAGGGGTTTTAGGCCGTGATTCTTTGATTTTAGGACTGGGTTAGGTTGCAGGGGATTGGACGATGCTTTTGGTAAAGAGGGGAGTCGATTTGGTGGACGGAAGGAGATGAACCACTGACGCCGGTTCGATTGTAGGATACTGTGCTGAACCGGGTTTGCTCGAGGTTGAAGATACACTGTAGCAGGCGCGTGAGGGCCACGCGCAGCCACTTTGGGCGGCGCGTGGAGGCGCGTGGGGAGGATTCCGGCCAAACTTCCAACATGGTTTTAGTTCTAAATGTCTTAAGGAATCCATTGGTGCAATTTTCGGGTTAATCGGACGTCGATTCAATGTAGTCCGCGAGGGTGAAGGCTTAGGGTTCCGATTCTTTACGTTTAGGACCCGGGGATTTTTGAGGGAATTTAGGTGGACCTTCGTAGACGTGTTAGTGACGTATTTTGGTGGTACTTGACAGGATCGGGAGTTCCCGAGGAAGCTGAGGAACGTACGGGACGTTCAGGACGCGATTGAGGGCTCAGTACTGTGAGTGGACCCTTTCCTTAAACTCGAACATGCATAATTGCTTTTCTCTAATTGTTTTATATATGTGATTACATGAATGTTGGATTTATGATGTGGTTTTATATACTTGCACGATTTTCGAGAAAGTAAGGTAATTGGCACGTTATACGAGAAATGTCGATTTCTGAGAATAATGCCATGGATTTGGGATTTCAATAGATAAATGGTTTAAATGTTCATAAAGGGATTTTAAAACCTGATTTGGTGATTAAAGGATTTTCGGTTTTGGAAACGGATTTCGAGAATCGAGAGTTGGTTTTCTGATTGGGAAGTGGAATTCCGGATTTGGGTTCGGAATGAGGGTTCGGGATGCTGGAAGGGCATCAGACCGGTGATTTCGGATTCGGGTTTGGATGTGGATTTGGAAAAGGTTTTCAATTGAATTTGATTGGATTTGCTGGATCTGGTTATTGGGTTTAAAGACCCGGATTCTGATTGACGGGGGACATGCCCGGATTGAGTTTAAAGACTCAGGAGTTTAAAGACTCGGATATATTGATATTTCCCCCGTAGGCCTGTTGAGTTTAAAGACTCGGGAGTTTAAAGACTCGGATCTTATGAGGCCTGGATTGAGTTTAAAGACTCGGGAGTTTAAAGACTCGGATAGGTCCAGCAGGTTTGATCGGAGAATGATGATTTGATATTCACGGTTTATAATACGGTTTTATGATGTTCTGATATGTTTTCTATCCCTGTTTTATAGTGTTTCTATTTCTTATGATGTTTTATGGTGATTGATTTATAACTGTTTTAATAACTGAGTTATGCATGTGATTTCAAAACGGAGGGCTAAACCCGGTTTTCCTATAAATGGTTTTAGAAAATTTTCTTGTATTTATGGTCCACTCACACCTTCTGTTTTAACTTGCCCTCCAGGTTGTGGAGTAGGTGCGGGGTTCCGGCGTCGAGGCAGCGTCTGAGGCATAGAAGTCACGAGAGCGATCCCGAACTGTGTTAAATTTTTCGTCGTGCGTGTACTTAATTTTTCGGTTTTCTTTCTTCTGTAGTGGTACTATGCTTTGTAAATTGTTGACTTCGGGATATTTTATATAGTTTCTCCTGCGTCTGACTGCGTTGTGTCGGGGTGTCAGACGGGAGCAGGATTACCTCGGATTTCGGGGTGAAACCGGGGTGGGTCCTGACATGAAGCCTCTGTGCTTGAAGCCCACACGCCAACTACATTATTGTCTTCTTCACCCGCATAACTAGTTTTCTGGTTGCCCGACCCAGCGGCCCGACCCGGTCATAAAACCATTATTTCTCCATATTTTCAAGTTCTATTTCTTTCAATCACTTCTACATCATCCCAAGAAAGGATCTGTGCATCAAAAACTAAAAAACTCACCTCGAAATCTCGTCCAACCTTTTCCTCTTCTCAATCGTCCATCACCTTCACAGACTAGCTATTTTTGGTGTCCAAATCCACGAACCAACAACCTGACATGGTCGCAAGGAAACTGATAGGAGGTTAGTTAACTTATTTCCAATTTTGCATCTGAAAAACACCTATTTGGTGTTCAACCACCATTTTCTTCTCGTTTTTTCACGCAGAGGTTCGGGTCTAATCCTAGCATCCCCCTCTCTCCTCTCTGTTTTATTTTCTCTCTTATTTCCTCTTCTCTATCTCTCTCTTTTCTCTTCTTCTTTTTCTCCCTTTCTTCTATGATTTGTCTTTTCTTCTTTGTTTTCTCCTTCGGCCGAGCAACCCACACTTACACACACAAATACTTAAAACACAAATAAACAATCACACAAAAACCAAGTCGGTGGAACAAAAATATAGGATCTAAAGTGACACTTTTCTATTCCTTATTTAGCCACAAAAAATATCTCACAATAAAATACTAAAATAACCTATAAAAAAATTACCAAAAACTCCCCTACGTAATCTAGACCTGGAATGAAACTGTCCGAACTCCGTTTTCAACATGCCGCTTGCCGATGTACTCGAGAGGTCGAGACTTTCGTATTGATCTTCTCAAATCACCTAAACGAGGTCCCGGTAAAAAATTCAACAATTTGACTTTAGTCAACTCTTTGACTTTGACCAACAGTCACTTAGGGGCACAATCGTCATTTTCTCCTTAGATTTTCCAATCTTCACATTTCTTCGAGATTCGGGTCGTTACAAGATGTGTCCTATCAGGGGATGTTGTGATAACCTAGATTATACAGATTCTAAACATGACTCAAGTAGTGTTTATGGTATTGGTCTACGTGTAGTGCCATTACTAGTTGTGATTGGTACTTAAGTTGATGGTTGGTTAAGCATGGTTATGGAATTAGTGTGACTTAGGTCATGAGCTATATTTGAATAGGACTTGAAGGGTATCTAGCACAATCTTTGAGGTTATTTGTGTGATTCTGTCAGATTATATAGGATCCTAAAATCGCCTATGTCTAAATAAAGTTGCAGTTAGGTATTCTTAAATTGATAAGTTGATTCACTTGTGATTAACTTAGTTGTTAAAATTGAGTTTGGATATAAGACTAAATTTATTTTCTAGAATTTATTCCCTACTAGGGAACATGTTGATGTTAGTTGCAACTGTAGAACCACACTAGTAGTTTAAAATTTTGAGGATGAAATTTTTTAAAAGGGTAGGTTGTAATGAGCAAAAAATTTGAGAAAAGTAAAAATGATGATTTTGTCCTTGATGGTAAAAAATTGACTTTTTACCATAGACAGGCTGTACGTCAAAATTGGAAAATTCGAAAGGACTGTTAGGAAGATCTTGGATTGCTGAGTCCATAGACAGGCGGTACGTCAAAATTGGAAATCAAATGAGCTTATTACAGGTCAAAATGTAATAAGGTCATTTTTGTAATTTTAGCATGAATGGCATTTTCGTAATTTTGCATTGGAGATAAAGTGTGATGGTGACACCTATCTAGAACTCTCTCCTTCCCTCATAAGCTTCTTCCACTAACTTAGCCATTTTGATATATATAGAATGGTATCAGAGACTTGACCCCGATCAGAAGTGTGCTAGTGAAGACGTTGGGCCCAAAGGTGGGTGGATTGTAAGACCCGTGAGTTTGGGAAACAAGAATGGCGAGCAAGACCCGTGAGCTTGGGAAGTAAGAATAGTGAGCAAGACCCATGAGCTTGGGAAGCAAGACCGGTGAGCAATCCCACATCGCTCGGGGAGGGGAAAGTGAAGTGCCTTATATGTGTGAGCATGTATCTTCCTAGCGTGAGACTTTTTGTGAGCTCACTGTCTTTGGATTCCTTGGGAACTCCAAAGTTAAGTGAGATTGTGCTGAAGCAATCTCATGATGAGTGACATATTGGGAAGTTGCGTGTGATTTCCCAAAAACAAAACTGTGAGGGCATGACCCAAAACGGACAATATCGTACTAGGGGAGTCAGGTCATTACATATTTCTGCCTACCCCTCGAACATTCCAACATAATAGGTTTATCGACATAATAAATAATTAAAGAAGGAAGGACGAGAAGCCAACCTAGGGAATCATGATGGCTTCGCTACTACTAACCAAACCATTTTCATCAATGTAAAGAGCACCCTGGCCTGCCTAATCACTCTCATCAACATAGAAAGTACTAGGATCCAAGGCTACCATCAACCCCGATCACTATTTAACATAATTCTGCTCTTTGCCCTCATCACCATCCAACATCATAATTCCATGATCTCCTCTCTCTCGCTCTGTCTCTGTCTCTGTCTCTCTCGCACTCTTTCTCTCATACAAGGGATGTTTGGTTGTTGGTTCCCAACAAGAAAATTCTCCTACAAAACCTATGGTCCCACAAAAATCATCCTACGCCTAACCCATCTAGAGGTTCCCCTAGTGCTAACCTATGGGTTTGGCAATGTCATGCCGCTTCCTACCTACATGGTGGTCACCTCAGATAAAGTCTTCCTTAGTTTTTTCCTCTTACTCATTCCACCAGAAACAGACCCTGCAACACTTTATCCATCCAAAACCCACACTCTTAACTCATTACGATTACCATACAATCTTACATAATGCGGGATAGCGTTCCCACTATTTGTTAGCAATTGAGGAACTTTGACATCATTGTTAATCAGTAGGCCAAACTGAGAACCATAATTATTTTGGTTCAGGGGTCTGGTAAACCCCTATGCATCAGGTTTCTTCCTTCAACCCCTAGCCCCAATATTCTTTGATCCTCTACACACAGGGAAAATATTCCACACGCCAAAACCACACTAGTTATCCTCTTTACCAAAGCCAGAGAGCCAAGTGGATCAACATCCAGCTCACCCGCCTTCTTGACCAAAGCATCAGATTGATTCTCCATCCCTGTGTAAACCATAACCGTCATTAGACCTAGTTTTTCTGCTGGAGTTGGGGTCGCAACACAAAGATGGTAGTGGCTCAAATTATGGCCCACTCGATGATAACTAGAATATATAGACGACAAATTCTCATACTCAAGACAAATCCTCTTCCTTTCCACTTCCATAAATGGGATCAAGGTTTAGACAAATCAATCTCCGCATGTACCCGACCATATTTACATAGGGATTGCGCAGTCATATGACAATCAACCTTGAATAGAGTTTCCAATACATTGCTGATGGGCTTCACTGTTCCCTCATGAAATATTCTTCGAATATGCCAATTAGGAGAGCCAAAAATAGTAAACAAAAATATCTCCATTTTTTTAGCATCGAAATGTGGCTGCCACCACTGAAGTGTCAAATACTGACTAGGAACAACCAAAGGGCCTTCAGTAAACACATACTACAAATTCCTTTCAAGAGTTAAATGATAGATGAAGAGATTATTAGCCACGCCAATCACTTGTATTTTCCCACTTAAAGAATAAAATGCCCTTGACCTTTTTTTTTTATCCATAATAACCGCATTCGACCTCTGATTTACGCGTACCGCCTATCTATGGATTTACGAATCAACCTTCGTAACAGTCTTCGCAGAATCTCCAATAGATACCTAGGTCAAAAAGTCAATGTTTGACAATTTCAAGGGAAAAATTGTAATTTCCACAAAAGTTTCCAAATTTTATTTTCCTCAAATTTCTGGGTCATTACATGACACCTATGGAGTGCTAGCCTAGCGGACTCCAATGCTTAAATTATCAAGTAGAAGGTGATCAAACATAGCATAAGCAGCGTAAGTGACAGGACCCATCCCAATCCTCCCGGGATTAGTGCAAGATGACCCTGCTCCCGTCTGAAACGAAGTGTCAGGCAAGGGATATTTCCGACCTTTGCCCTCTCGGGCTATCAGAGTACGCCAGGATCCGAAGGAGGTATGTGATATCTCGGTCTCTACTACAGTCCACATCCGATGTCAACCTGAAGGGCAGTCAAAACATTAAAAGCTGTGAGTGGACAAAACCAAAGTTTATAAAAACATTTCCATAAAGACATTTGTACCCTTCACTAAAAAGCATGCATGCATTCGAAAACCATTTAACCAAATGGAAACATATGTGGGAACTAAGCCAAAACCAAGATTGAAAGAACCATAATGAAAACGACCATTACGGGCCACTGCCCAAATCCATAAGGGGACTCGGCCCAAATCATAAGAAACCAACCATACGGGCCACTGCCCAAAACCTGTGTAAACACATCATATATCATATCATATAGAATACATCATATATACATATAATTCACACAACCAATCCTGTCACGGTTCCAAAGCTACGCGCGTGCTACCTAGGCCTCAATCCGAGTCTTCTCAAAGTCAAGATCAATGTCCGTAGACCACTGACCCTACCTGAAGTAATAGTAACCATAGCCTTCCTGAGAGTAAGGAACCCAACTGGGCAGTGACTCCACTCAGTCGATGCTCCGTGACTACTCCGGGGTCCACCCAGGCCACGACCCTCCCCGGAGGAGATAATAGAACAAGTAAAGGAAGGTATATGAACATATATATACATAACATAAACATTCATGCCCGGTTCCCCTGAACCGTCATGATCCATAATATCCATTATATACATATACATATAGAAAACATCCTCCATGACCGGTTCCCATAAACCGTCATGTACTATAATGACCAACAAGGGTTCATGCCGATTCCCATAAACCGTCATGAACCTGGGAATCCATTTAAGGTTCCCCGACCTGAAATCAAAACCGTAAAGTAACCTGGGTCTCGTGTCCGAACATAGGACATCAGCTGGGCACCGTGCCCGAGATCTGAGGTCATATGCCCGAGACAAAAGCAAATGGGTCTCATACCCGAGTATATCCTTTTGAAATCCAAATCCAGTTCATTTAAACCAATAAGAAATACAGACCCGTATAAGCACCGTATAAAGCCGAAACTTCGAAATACGTGCTTATACATAACCATACATCCAAATGCACTCATGGCATCACAAACAAGTATTTAAAACATATAATAAACATTTATGCATGCACCAATTTAGAAAACAAGGTCCACTCACAGACCGTCCCGAGCTGCCCCTCGATTTGCGTGCCATAGGCTCTCCCGAGCCGATCACCATCACCGGGACTCCCAAACCTGTCCAAATTTTAATAGAAGGTTACTAACTACTTAATTAATCTCCCATTAATTCCCCGTAATTTTTCCGAACTTTTAACTATTTTTAAACCGACCCTAAACCTTCCGACACCTTGTAATCTATCGAAACGATGTCCGATTGACACGAGACCAGTCCCAAAATCTTCGCTACATCGAATAGAAGATTTCCCGTGTTGACCACTTTCCCAAATTATGGTCCACGAGCCCCTAGAAGATCGAAAACACTGTTCATCATCTTCAACCTCCAGCTACTGTTCGTGGCACTGTTCACAGTACTATTCATCTCGGTTTTCTCCTATTTTCGGACCGATTTTAGGTCCATTTCATCTCCTTTTAATTGTAATATCATCCTAATCCTATTTCCTATCATTTAGGCATTAAAACCCGAGCAAAAACCACCCAAAACCGTGCTTTTCCGATCATCAATGGTGGCCGGATTTTCTCCCGCCGTTCACGACCATTTCCGGCCCATCACAAGCCCCAAAACTAATCCTATTAGCCTCCTAGAGTCCCCAGAAATGTTTCCCAATCCTTAGAATCGAACAAAAACTAACAAAAACCGAAATTTGAATTTTTGAACATTTCCTTACCTCACGGGTTCACCCGCCGTGGCCAACCGCCTTGAGCCACCATGGCCGGCCGTTGTGTCCTCCTCATCATCCCAGTCCTTGCCCTCACTCTCACACAGTCACACTTGATGGAGGTTTGTGGTGGTGTTGTGTGTTTGAAGAAAATGAAGAAATGAAGAAAATGGTGGATAAGAGAGAGGGAAGGGGGGGGGGAGGGGGGGGGGGGGGGGTTTCGGGTTTGAAGAAACAAAGAAGGAGAATGATGGCTGATGAGAGGGAGATGGAATTGATGGTGAGGATTGAAAGATTAAAATAGAATGGAGGGCTGGGATTGAATGAGGTGTGGATTAGATTATAAAATTAATTAATTAATATTATTTAATTAAGTGAGATCCCCTTTTTAGGGGGGGTGGGGGGGGGGGGGGGGGGGGGGCGGGGGGGGGTTTTAACCAATGGGATGAGTGACACTTGTCACTCATCCATGGGACCCACCTAAAATATCTAGCCCAATCAGATTTTGCCAAATCATCCCCGTCTCGAAGTACGTGCATAGTGAAATCGAACTTCCGTGACCTATAACTCTCTCCGTTCGAAGTTCGAATTCAGCGTGCCGTCTGTCTATGGATTTGTATCGTCCCGATCTATGTAACAGTCATCGGCCCTCGGCCATCGGTCCCCTCGGTCAAAAAGTCAACTATTTGGCCATTTTAACCAAAATTACCAAAATGCCCCTAAACTTCCGAACGTCATAACTTTTTCCACAAACGTCGGAATTGAACGTGCCACCTGCCTATGAACTTGTATCGTCACGAACTACGTCACGGTCATCGGTCAAAGTCCGTTTGACTGCCCGATCAAAAAGTCAACGTTTTACCCACACTGAGGGGTAAAACGGTCATTTCGCATCGTTCGTTCCAATTTCGCCCAACTAATCACGGATTAACCTCACTAATCGTGATTAGTCACTAATCTAATCCTGGAATTTGGGACGGGTCGTTACAACCTTCCCACCTTAATTAATTTCGTCCTCGAAATTCCAACCGACCTTTATCCAACCGTTCTTCTATCCTTAATTTAGTTTCGTTCTCGAAACTCCAACTATTCTGATTCCACATCCACCTCGTGGAAAGTACAATCGATCTCGCGACACGTGTACACTAGTACACCCACTAGCCAACATAAAACTCGTCTGCAACCAGACGTACACTAACACTTACGTCGCATCGACTACATTCGACCACGTCGAATGACAGTAATCACAAGTTCCGTACTGATACCACTTGTCAGTATCAGAGCAACCTGAGTATGCTACGAGCTAACCACTTGTCAGATCTACCGTTTTCGTTGTCACAACAACTCGACGGTTCCTTCCTCAATCACCAAACTATCCTGATATCTACTCCCACCGGGAGTCATCAAACCTCACTCAACGATCCTCGTTGACACCTCCGACAAACTGTCACCACTTGACAGTCGCCAGTCGAAACTGAGACTATACTCCCTCGTGGTTACACTAACCACCAACTCACTCAACTCGAGTATACACTTACCAACATTTCACTCGATCTGTGTGTAACTAGACCCATCAAAAATACTATGACCCAACACACAGTATTCAATGTCCAGTCCACGACCTCAACTAATCCGATGGTATCGGAACCAATCCGACTACCAACACGCTCACCAACGTACTACTGGTATAACCTATATACCATCACCAGGCACCACAAGTCTGCCCGTTATCGTACCTCGAACAACGTACAAGGTACGTACATCTACCCATCAATCAGTCTACAACCACCTAGGTTGTAGCCAATCACGTATCAATTATGGAGTTCATTTGTCCAATCCAGCATTAGACAAATCGAAACTCCAACCCATCATCTATTTCCATATCCGAATCCAAATCCGCAATTTCGTAAGAAATCCCGAATCCAAACCCAGAAATCATATCCATAGCCATGTCCAAATCCGAATCCGAAATTGTCATTCCGTAAGCTAGCATTATGAATGACCATTCCAAACCCAAATCTATAAAAGGAAATCCACTTTCAAGCTCCAGAATCAAATCCTGAATCGTCACCCAGAATCCGATTCCAAAACCCAAATCCAGAAATCCACTTCAAGTTCCAAAATCAAATCCTGAATCGTCATCCAGAAATCTGATTCCAAAACCCGAAATCTCGTTCATGTCTACCGAGACGTACTATATCCGAACCTATCGGATATCTGTTCAACCAATTTATACATTACCCTCGATTGACTTCATAGGGAAGCCAATCCCAACATCCACACATCTAGGCTGACCAAATCCGACCTCATCGGACACCTACTCACTTGAGTAATATATCATACGGGATTTACCTCGAAAAGAAGTTCAGTCCCATCATGCTCTACTCAACATCCCAGTAAAAGTGATAAACTTTCCAACTATCTGGATCATCAAAATCACGATACAGATCCATAACGATACCCAAAGTCCTAAACCAATTCCCACATTTAAATAGATCAGTCAACGACGAAACATGCCGAAACTGTGGGTTCTCACTAATTACCTCGTATCAATACTTGTTATTCCACCTAGGAAAACCAAGGATGATCGAAGATAATGACATCAAAAGGCATCCTACGTGAATGCAACCAAAACTCATTGCATTCACCACATCACGTAATCCAACATCGCCTGCCACCAAGCAGAAAATGAGAAATCTCAATCACCTAACTTCGATATACTCACTGCACTTGATGACCCAAAACAAATCCTGGGTCCACCAACCAATACACGATCAATGTACTAGTGATACAACCATCATCTGCCTTAGCAGAACCTGAAAAGTCACCCCAAACAACTAATGCGGAAAACCCGCGTTCCACTAGTCACCTCAATCGCAACCTCTCGCGATTCCGAAGTTCCAACAAGATTGGAAACAACACACTTGGACATCAACCACGTGTCCCCTAACCAATTTAACTCTATCTGAGATCCACTATGGGACCACAGATACCGAACATATGCCCATCACGACGGATGTCACATCCCGATCCGTAACTCATCGTCATCATAATCACCGGCACCAGCACTAGCACTAGTACCAGTACACCACTATAATCTGTCAGCATCAGCACACGAGCATCCACACTAGCATCAACAATAACACTAGCACACCATGTGCAAAACTGACAACCCTGGATCTCCGCTCATACCGAGTGACGACCCCGTACCTCTGCTCGAATAGGAGAAACTCTGCCTCCCACGTACCCAACACCTCTGGGTACAGTCACCCTGACAACTCATACGAGAAAAGGAAACGTCCCCTGAACGTCCCCATCTCATTCTGCGATCACACTTAGCCGTAACCGAGTTGAATCCAGAATCATTGCTCGTACATATGCGTTGCTCACGCACCCCGTATCATCGTCACGACTGACAATCCCATGGTCACAATCGTCACGGTAACCTGAATCTACTCGACTTGATAAGACTCGGCTACGTCCACCGATAGTAGCGTCTGTCACAACCTCGTGCAGACCTAACTACTAGGCATCTCGATATCCAGACCCCCCATCCAACGGAATCAACCGCCCTTATTAATTACTCTGTATCCCCGCTCTGGGATTCCATCGTCAAGTACCAACCCTGGTAACCTGTCCAAACCGAACACTAATCAGTCGTAACTCGACTAAACCAATGTTGTCTACTAGGTCATCCACGACCTTAGTTGCACCATAAATCCATCACAACTATGGTAGTACGACAACCAACTAAGTCTAACCGATAAGTATAACCCTGACTGCAGAGTGCAGCCCCACCACTAAGCTGACATGGCTAGACCGACTAACGAATCCAAATCCGAATAGTCGTCCAAGTCAAACCACTCGTCAACTCACCTTTCCGGACCATACACCCAATGTAACGACCCGTCCCAAATTCCTATATTAGATTAGTGACTAATCACGATTAGTGAGGCTAATCGGTGATTAGTTAGGCGAAATCGGACGAACGATGCAAAATGACCGTTTTGCCCCTAGTCGTGGCAAAACGTTGACTTTTTATTCTGGCGGTCAAATGGACTTTGACCGATGACGGTGACGTAGTTCGTGACGTCACGAGTTCATAGACAGGTGGCACGTTCAATTCCGACGTTCGAGGAGGAAGTTATGACGTTCGGAAGTTTAGGGGCATTTTGGTAATTTTGGTTAAAAGGGCAAAATAGTTGACTTTTTGACCGGGATGTCCGATGGCCGGGGGCCGAGGACTATTACTTAGATAAGGACGATACGAATCCATAGACAGGCGGCATGCTGAAATCGGACTTCGAACGGGAGAGTTATAGGTCACGGAAATTCGATTTCACTATGCACGTACTTCGAGGCGGGGATGATTTGGTGAAATCTGATTAGGCAGATATTTTTAGTGGGTCCCATGGATGAGTGACAAGTGTCACTCATCCCATTGGACAATCCCCTAAATTGTGGATCTAATTAATTAAATAACATTATAATTATTATTATATAATTAATTTTAACAACTTAAAATCCTAACCATCCATTCCTTCTAATCTCTCAAATCCTCACCACTCATCTAATCATCTAATCCTCACTTCTCTCATCAGCCATCAATATCATCACCTTCATTTTTTCTATTTTCTTCATTAAACCTGCACCCCCCCTATGTTCTTCATTCTTCCTTTTTCTTCAAAACACACAACCCACACATACCACCATGAACCCATATGATGTGTGTGTGACCGTGAGAGGGTGATGAGGGACGAAGGATGGCGAGCCACGGCTGGGGAGGGTGGTGGCTCACGGTGGTGGACGGCAGAGCTCTGCCGTGAGGTAAGAAAACTTTGAAAATTCGAATTTGAGTTTTAATGGTTTTTACTCCATTTCGTTTATTGGGTAAGGTTTCTGGGGACCCTAGGAGTAGAATGGGATTAGTTTTGGGGCTTGTGATGGCCGGAAATGGCCGTGAACGGCCGGAGAAAATCCGGCCACCATTGATGGCGGATGGAAGCTCGGTTTCGGGTGGTTTTTCTTAGTTTTAGGGATTGGGTTAGATAGGAAATGAAGAAATAGGAATTTAGGGATTAAAATGGGACCAAACGGACCCCGAATCAGTCTGAAAACCCGAGAAAACCGTGCGGTGAACAGTGCCCGTGAATAGTAACTAGTTCAGTTCTGAGGAAGATGACGATGAACAGTATTTTCGACTTTCTAGGGGCTCTTGAGGGCCCGTGGGCCATAATTTGGGAAAGTGTTCAACACGGCAAATCTTCTATTCGATGTAACGAAGATTTTGGGACTGGTCTCGTGTCAATCGGACATGGTTTCGATAGTTTTCGGGGTGTCGGAAGGTTTAGGATCGGTTTAAAAATAGTTAAAAGTTCAGAAAAATTACGGGACTTTGGTAGGAGGTTAATTAAGTAGTTAGTAACCTTCTATTAAAATTTGGACAGGTTTGGAAGTCCCGGTGATGGTGATCGGCTCGAAGAGCCGTATGGCACGCAAATCGAGGCGGCAGCTCGGACGGTCTGTGAGTGGACCTTGTTTTCTAAATTGGTGGATGCATAAATGTTTATTATATGTTTTATTACTTGTTTGATGATTCCATGGGTGCATTTTTGGGAACCGGCATGAAGGTTTATGGGAACCGGCATGAACCCTTGTTATGGTATCGTGGTTCATGACGGTTTATGGGAACCGGCATGAACCCTTGTTGGTTATTACGGTACATGAAGGTTTATGGGAACCGGCATGTTACCTTGGTTATGGATATTATGGATCATGAGGGTTCAGGGGAACCGGGCATGGATATTATGTTATGTATATATATATGTTCATCTACCTTCCTTTACTTCTATTATCTCCTCTGGGGAGGGTCGTTGGCCTGGGTGGACCCCGGAGTAGTCACGGAGCACCGACTGAGTGGAGTCACCCCCCAGTTGGATTCCTTACTCTCAGGAAGGCTATGATTACTATTACCTCGGGTAGGGTCAGTGGTCTGCGGACATTGATCTTGACTTTAAGAAGACTCGGATTGAGACCTGAGTAGCACGCGCGTAGCTTTGGAAACCATGACAGGATTGGTTGTGTGAATTATATGTGTATATGATATAAATATGATATATGATATGTGATGTGTGGTTACACAGGATTTGTGCAGTGGCCCGTACAATCGTTTTCATTATGGTTTTGGGCTTAGTTCCCACATATGGTTCTTTCGGTTAAATGGTTTTCGAATGCATGCATTCTTTTTAGTGAAGGGTACAAATGTCTTATAAAATATTTTTATAAACTCTTGGTTTTGTCCACTCACAGCTTTTAATGTTTTGACTGCCCTTCAGGTTGACATCAGATGTGGACTGTAGCAGAGACCGAGATATCACATACCTCCTCCGGATCCTGGCGTACTCTGATAGCCCGGGAGGGCAAAGATCGGAAATATCCCTTGTCTGACACTTCGTGTCAGACGGGAGCAGGGTCATCCCGCACTAATCCCGGGGGGATTGGGATGGGTCCTGTCACCCAAGGTAGGGTTCCACAATCACGCCCTAGGGTCACTCTGAACCCAACTGCAAGCTACCAACTGCAGTACAATCCGCAATCTGACCGTCTCCACGGTCTTGACATCGAAAAGACGTCAATCCAATCCTACCGTAAGTACAATTAGGATTCCACGAATCCGACTGCCAACTGCCATAAGTTCAACCAGAGTTCCGCGAACTCGACTGCTAACCGCCAACTGCAATGTAATCCATAACCTGACTGCTCCCAGCAGTAAATCCATCTAACTCAACCAAATCCGATCATCGGATGGTCACAATTCCCAACCAGTCGTCGAAACCGATCCTACGACATCGTGAAAGATGATCCTAACTAACCGTCTCACGATCAAAATCTAACGTACGAATACGTTCATCCTTTCGTTGGGTTCAACACTGTCAACCACGATAGAACTATGGCAACCCCGGCATCAAGTGCCGAACCAAAACAATCCACGATCCAATCCTACTAACTATCGTACCGGAACCCTAACTATCAGGTTGATCACGAACTGTAGCCACTTGAGATATCACATCCTCGACCTGCGTACATACTCCAAGAGCTACACGGTTGCTCGAATAGAGACAACCCCGCTCTGAAAAGCAATCCTATGCTCTGATACCACGTTGACAGGACCCATCCCAATCCCCCTGGGATTAGTGCAGGATGACCATGCTCCCGTCTGACACGAAGTGTCAGACAAGGGATATTTCCGACCTTTGCCCTCTCGGGCTATCAGAGTACGCCAGGATCCGGAGGAGGTATGTGATATCTGTAACGACCCGTCCCGAATTCCGGGATTAGATTAGTCATTAATCTTGATTATTGAGGTTGATCGGTGGTTAATAGGTCGAAATCGGACAAAATGTGCAAAATGACCGTTTTGCCCTTGGTCGTGGGCAAAATGTTGACTTTTTGACCCGGCGGTCAAATGGACTTTGACCGATGACCGTGACGTAGTTCGGGACGTCGTGAGTTCATAGATAGGTGGCACGTTCGATTCCGACATTCGAGGAGAAAGTTATGATATTCGGAAGTTGAGGGGTATTTTGGTAATTTTGGTCAATTGGGGTCAAATGTTGACTTTTTGACCCGAAGGTCCGATGGACGAGGGCCAAGGACCGTTACGTAGGTATCGTCGATACGAATCCAATGACAGGCGGCATGCCAAAATCGGAGATTCGACGACGAAGTTATGGTCACAGAATCGGGCTCGATTAACCGAATGAACCGGGATTAAAATAATATTTTAATATGAACAGTAATGACAGGCGGCATGCCAAAATCGGAGATTCGACGACGAAGTTATGGTCATGGAATCGGGCTTGATTAACCGAACGAACCGGGATTAAAATAATATTTTAATATGAACAGTACTCGGTGACTGGACACACTCGGATGAGTGACAAGTGTCACTCATCCCTTAAATTCAGGCATAAAACCAGATCCCATAGATGACGTCATGCTACAGTACCGGGTTCTGAAACCGGGTCTGTAACCGGGTCGCCGTCGACCCGCGGCTTGACCCGATCACAGATCGAGTTCCAGACCACCATTTTTTATGCAGTTTGATCCTATGGACTCGTCATAATCCCCTCTATGGTTCTGTGACATCCAAACTAATTTTTAGGTGGATTAAACTACCTGAAAACTGACGGGAAAATCGGCTGAGAACTCAGGTCATCAACTCCGGCAACTCGTCGAGATTCCGGCCGTGGTTCATGGTCCAAAATGGTCGTCTAGGTTCCTAGGACATGTTTCAGAAGTAAGCAAGCAATCCCAACGTCAAAAACCAGTGTTTCGAAACAGGGAAGAATATCAAACCTTCTCGGGTTTCTGGGCATATCGCCGCCGTGGCGCCGCCGTGGCTCGTCCAGTCGTGGTCTGAGTCGTCCTAAGGTTCCAGTGGTCCTATCCCTACGTTGGTTCGAGTCCAGGTATGAAGGTTTGGATGGTTGGATCGATTTGGGCTGTTCGGGTTCCTCTCGGGTCTGGGGAGTTTCCGGCCGTGTAGGGCGGCCGTGGTGGTGGTGGCTGGCGTCTGAAGGTGGCTGGGGTTCGTCTGGGGCTGACTGGTGTGTGAGGCTGGGCTGTGAGGTGGTGGAGTGATCGTGCAAGGAGTGAGAGTGCACGGGTTGAAAGAAATGAAAATGTGAGGATGATATTCTGATGGTTTTAAAAACAGAGAGAGCAGATGAGATCAATGGCCAGGATTCAATCCTGAGTTCAAAATGAAGGGTGAGGATTTGAGGAGAGGAAATAATTAATTAACCTAAATGGCCAGCAAGGATCCCTGAATTAGGGAAGGAAGGAGATGATGACATGTGTCACTCATCAAGGGTCCAGATTGGTTTGGATTAAAGTAATCAGATTTTATTATTATATTATTATTTTATTCCGAGTCTCGGTTAATCGCGTTTCACGTCCTTGACCATAACTTCGTCGTCGAATCTCCGATTTCGGCATGCCGCCTGTCGTTGGATTCGTATCGACGATAACTACGTAACGGTCCTTGGCCCTCGTCCATCGGACCTCCCGGTCAAAAAGTCAACATTTGGCCCCAAACATGCCAAATTACCAAAATACCCCTCAACTTCCGCACACCACAACTTTCTCTACGAATGTCGGAATCGAACGTGCCACCTGTCTATGAACTCGTGACGTCCCGAACTACGTCACGGTCATCGGTCAAAGTCCGTTTGACCGCCCGATCAAAAAGTCAACATTTCACCCACGACCAGGGGCAAAACGATCATTTTGCACAATTTGTCCGATTCCGCCCTACTAAGCACCGTTCAACCTCACTAATCGAGATTAGTCACTAAACTAATCCCGGAATTTGGGACGGGTCGTTACAACCGGGCGGTCAAATGGACTTTGACCGATGACCGTGACGTAGTTCGGGACGTCGCAAGTTCATAGATAGGTGGCACGTTCGATTCCGACATTCGAGGAGAAAGTTATGATATTCGGAAGTTGAGGGGTATTTTGGTAATTTTGGTCAATTGGGGTCAAATGTTGACTTTTTGACCGGAAGGTCCGATGGACGAGGGCCAAGGACCGTTACGTAGGTATCGTCGATACGAATCCAATGACAGGCGGCATGCCAAAATCGGAGATTCGACGACGAAGTTATGGTCACGGAATCGGGCTCGATTAACCGAACGAACCGGGATTAAAATAATATTTTAATATGAACTGTACCCGGTGGCTGGACACACTCAGATGAGTGACAAGTGTCACTCATCCCTTAAATTCAGGCATAAAACCAGATCCCATGTTTTGGGGAAACATAATTATTATGTTTTATTAATTAATTAAATTAAAGTAATCTTTTAATTTCCATTATTCCTCTCTAATTTCCTAACCGTGTACAACCCAAAAACACAATTAATTCCACCCTTAATCTCCTCTCCATCAGCTGATCTTGAGTGTGCAAATTGGAGACAATTCAGAGACGGATTTAGTAAGGGAAACACGAGGGATTGAGGGGCGTCGTAGAACTGGAATTCGGAAATTTGGTTTTTAGGAGGGAAATTCGAATAATGAGAATTGAGCCGTGAGGATCGAATTGGAGCTTGGAAGTAGCTTCCTGAGGTTGAGACGAGTTGTTTCAAATCAAAAAAGAGATGAATTCATGCCCAATTGGCTCTGAACGGGTTTGGTAACAGTGAGAAACTTCGAGCTTGAGTCGTGGAGTTTGTGGCTTCGATTGATTCAATTGATGTGGGGAAACGACTTCTCATGATCCCACGATGCTTCTGGGTTCATCAATTGGAAGAAACCGGTTGAGATTGACGGAATTCCATGGTTGCACAGTGACGGGTGTTCTTCGTGTTCATCATCGAAGTCGACGGGTTTTAGGTATGTGATCACGTAATTGAGTTTACAGAACTTAAATTAAACTTAAAACGAAACTAACTGAATGATCAATTGGAATATTTAAGGTTGAATTGATGGACATTGAACCGGGTCGTCTCGCGGGCTAATTGGACCCGTTTACCAGACATACGGGTTAGGCGGGTGACACTGTAGCAGGCGCGTGGGTTTCACGCGCAGCCACTCACGGCGGCGCGTGACGGCGCGTGGGCACGAATCTCGAGGTGAGGTCAACATGACTTATGTCCTATTTAATGTAACGAACATTTTGGAATTGGTTTCGTGTCGATCGGACACCGTCTCGATATTGTTCGGGATGTCCGAAGGTTTTAAATCAAGTTTAAAAATAGTTATAAATTCGGGAAAATTACGGAACTTTGATAGGATGTTAATAATGAGGTTAGTGACCCTCTAATGTGATTTGGACAGGATTGGGAGTCCCGGTGATAGTGGTGTGGCCCGGTAGGGCCGATGGCACGCGTATCGAGGCATACCGTTAAAACGGTCTGTGAGTGGACTTTGGTTTTATAAATCCTATGCATGCTTAAATGTGTTATATGTTTTATATACGTGATTTCTATGATGGTGATTGTGAGTATTGATTTCGGGTATGTTGCACGTATTTTGAGGTGTTTTTCGTATTTCATGTATATCGAGGTTAACGGTTTTATTGTGGTTTTACGTGCTTGTGGCTTAATGGCTTAATAAACAATGTGATAAAAAGGGTTTTGAAATTGGAAAGATGAACTCGGGCTTGAGGCCCAATTATTTTGGAAACCTCGGACTTGCAGTCCATTTGTAATCGGGCCGAGGGCCCAGTTGCTTTATGAAATCGGGCCAGGGGCCCAGTTGTTACGAAATCGGGATGAGACCTATTTGAGTTATATTATCGGGCCAGGGGCCCAGTTGATTTATAAATTAGGGTCGTGGGCCCAGTGGTTTATAAAATCGGGCCTTGGGCCTAGTGGTTTACAAAATCGGGCATGGGGCCCAGTTGGGTTATAAATGTGATTTCGGGTCTGGGACCCTATGTTTAATAAATGTGATTTCGGGTCAGGGACCTTACATGGAATTGTGATATTTTATGGAGATTTCGGGCAAGGGCCCATTGTAATGTTGTGAAATAATTTATAAAACTATTTTCCATATACCATCTGGATACAAGGATATATGATGGTCTCCTCCAGATGTCTGGGACACTGGGGAAGTCACGGTGCATTGCCTGCGAGGGGTCATTGTACGGAGCAGCCGGACCGTATGATGACTCAGGAGCAGGATTGCTATGATTGACGTCAGGGACGTCAGACATCTATGATGTCAGAGATATGGACCCGGAGAGACCCCGGGCAGCACGCGTCGCTTATTATACCGTGAGATATGACGTCAGGGACGTCAAGCGTCTGGGACGCTAAGCATCAGGGATGCTGGTGATGGTAATGGTAAATATGGATTAATGAATCTATGAAATGGCTTATCAGTTGGATATGTGTTATATGGTAAAAATGGATTATTGGTTATGAAATGGTATGTCGGGTCGGGGACCCTAAATGGTTTTGGATTTATGGATTTATATTTATGGCTTTGGGCGGTGGTCCACATGGTTTTAATATGTCTGGTAGTGGTATTCCACAGTTTTGGGCTGAGTTCCCACACTTGGTTGTAAGTTAACGGTTTTTGAGCCAAGGCCCTAATGGCTCGGTTGAGCAAACGTTTTGGTTACTGGTTTTCGTGGCATGCATACGTTTTTATTGGAGGGCATAAATGTCTTATAAATGTATTTGATGAACTTATTCATTTTTGTCCACTCACAGCTTTTGGTTTTAATGCCCTTTAGGTTGATTACGGATGCGATTGCAGCAGAGACTGGGACATTCCACACCTCCTCCATCGATCCTTGCGCACTCTGGATGTCCCGTTTGGGCAGTGACTCTTGGTTATCCCTTGTCTAACACCCCATGTTGGACGGGAGCAGGGCACATTCCATGGTAATCCCGGGGGGATTGGGATGGGTCTTATCAATATCTCGGTCTCTGCTACAGTCCACATCCGATGTCAACCGGAAGGGCAGTCAAAACATTAAAAGCTGTGAGTGGACAAAACCAAAGTTTATAAAAATATTTCCATAAAGACATTTGTACCCTTCACTAAAAAGCATGCATGCATTCGAAAACCATTTAACCAAATGGAAATATATGTGGGAACTAAACCCAAAACCAAGATTGAAAGAACCATAATGAAAACGACCATACGAGCCACTGCCCAAATCCATAAGGGACTCGACCCAAATCATAAGAAACCAACCATACGGGCCACTGCCCAAAACCTATGTAAACACACATCATATATCATATCATATAGCATACATCATATATACATATAATTCACACAACCAATCCTATCACGGTTCCAAAGCTACGCGCGTGCTACCTTGGTCTCAATTCGAGTCTTCTCAAAGTCAAGATCAATGTCCGTAGACCACTGACCCTACTTGAGGTAATAGTAACCATAGCCTTCCTGAGAGTAAGGAACCCAACTGGGCGGTGACTCCACTCAGTCGGTGCTCCGTGACTACTCCGGGGTCCACCAAGGACAACGACCCTCCCCAGAGGAGATAATAGAACAAGTAAAGGAAGGTATATGAACTTATATATATACATAACATAAACATTCATGCCCGGTTCCCCTGAACCGTCATGATCCATAATTTCTATTATATACATATACATATAGACAATATCCTCCATGACCGGTTCGCATAAACCGTCATGTACCATAATGACCAACAAGGGTTCATGCCGATTCTCATAAACCATCATGAACCACAATACCATAACAAGGGTGTAACGACCCGAACTTTCGTAATTCTTATTTTATTGTAAAATGACCGTTTTGCCCCTAAGGGGGGGAAAAGTTGACTTTTACCTCGGGAAGTATTTAGGACTTTGACACGTGACCGTGACGTAGTTTAGGACGTCACGAGTTCATAGGCAGGTGGCACGTTCGATTCCGACGTTCGAGGAAGAAGTTGTGACGTTCGGAAGTCGAGGGGTATTTTGGTAATTTGGCCATTTGGGGGCCAAATGTTGACTTTTGACCCGGGAAGTCCAACGGACGAGGGCCAATGACCGTTACGTAGGTCTCGTCGATACGAATCCGTAGACAGGTGGCACGCCGAAATCGGACTTACGACGAAAAAGTTATGGTCAAGAACGTAACCGAACTAACCGAGACTCGGAACTTAAAATAATATTAAAATATTAGAATCTGATTTACTTTAACCCAATCAATCTGGACCCTTGATGAGTGACACATGTCACTCATCTACCGCATCCACATCATCCCCAAAAATCAGGATCTGTGTTTGCCATTCCATTACTTAATTAATTAAACCTCCCTAAATCCTCACCCTTCATCCTTAAATCAGATTGAATCTCAGCCCTTCATTCCATTTTCTCCTTCTGTTCTTAAACCATCAGAGAATCATATTTTCATTTTCATTTCTCTCTAAACCGTGCATCCTCTCACTCTCTGCACAAACACACCAGCGATCACACCACCCCTCAGCCTCAACCCACACACCAGACTACCTCTCAGCCACCTCCAGACGGCCATCAACAACACCACGGCCACCCTGCACGGCCGGAAAACCCACAAACCCGAGAAGGAACCCGTGCAGCCCAAACTAACCAAACCGTCCAAACCATGACTTCTGGGCTCGAACCAACCTAGGGCTAGGATCGTTGTGACGGCTGGACGACTCAGGACCGGACTGGGCAGCCCACGGCGGCGACACGACGGCGGTAAGCCCATAAACCCGAGAAGACCGATTTTCCTTCCCTGTTTTGAAACTTCCGTTTTTAACGTTAGAAATGTTTGGTTGCTTTTGAGACATAACCTAGGGGACTAGACGACCATTTCAGACCTAAGTACGCGGCTGGAAGCTCGACGACTCGCCGGAGAAGACGAACCAGAGCCGGCAGCCAGTTCCCCGTCGATTTTCAGGTGGTTTCTCGAACTTAAAAACCTGTTTTAATCCCATAGAACCATAGAACATGTTTAGACGAGTTTATAGGAACAAATCCCATCGATTTTGGTGGTCGGGTTGATGAGAACTGGTCGGGTCGAACCGTGGGTCTGCGGTGACCCGGTTCTCAGACCCGGTTACTGTAGCTGATGACGTCATCATGCTGACATCAGCAGTGACGTCATGATGATGTCATCATGTCAGAATATTGTCAGACCAGGGACCAATGGGCTGTTGACACGTGTCCTCTGACACTGTCAGTGATGACGTCATGATGACGTCAGCAGTGACGTCATGCTGACGTCAGCATCACTGTAGCACGGTTGACCAGGGAGTTGACCGGCGCGTGGGGGGCACGTGTGAACAGTATTTTGTGTGGGACCAGTGCCATTTTCTAGGTTTCGACGATACGGATCCAATGGCGGTGGTTTCGTGTCGATCGGAGATCGTTAAGTTGGTCAAATTAGGGTTTGACGCCTTGGGAAGCGTGTTCGAACGGCTTTCCCGGGCCGGTTTCAGTCTAGGGTTTCTTTGTTGTTTAGTAGGGACTTAAAGTGACCTTTATGTATGCTTTGGACATGACAGGAATTGTACTTTAACCCTTGGACGGGGCTTTACGCTCGGGATTGCAGCGGGATTGTACTGTGAGTGGGCCTTTGATTTCACTAAACTTCGGCATGCATAACTGTTTTACTTTATACTATATCTATATGCGATTCAAGTAAAAGTATCTGTTTATCTTGAGTATGATTTATGGCACGTATTACGATGTTTGGGCATGAGACCCGTCTGGTTGTTTATGAATGGTTTGGAGTCATGTATATGTATAATGGATCTCGATATTATCTGTGGTACTGCACTGTATAGATCTACCCTAGGATTCTATCTCCTCTGGATGTAGGTACACCGGAGTGGTCACGGCGCATTACCTGTGAGGAGTCATTCTACGGAGGGACCGGACCGTAGAGTGACTCAGGAGCAGGATTGCTACTATTGGGCGTCTGGGACGTCAGGCATCTAGAATGCCATGCTCGGACTAGGTTCGGGATTTGGACTCGGGATTGAGACCCCGGGTGGCACGCGTAGCCTTGAGACTGTGACCTTATCGGGTGTCTGGGACGTCGGGCATCTGGGATGTCAGGGTTGGGATGTATAGTGCAGTGACTAAGATTATATTATGTTGATATTATTCTGCTTATGATTATATGGTTTTGTGGTTTATGATACTATGCATGTCTTTTCGGAAAACGGAGGGGAAAAGCTATATGTTTTCGAAATGGTAAACTACTTTGTAAACCTTGAGTTTCGGCCCACTCACCTTTGTTGTTTTACTACCCCTCCAGGTAGTGCTATTGAGGAGGAGGATCCCGAGGAGGAGGAGGAGGAGGATCCCGAGGAGGAAGAGGCATAGGTTTACGTTGCGTACCTGAACCCTACTGCTGGGTAGGTTGGCACGTAGTATGTCTAGAGTCGTGCTCAATAAACTGTATTCGGGAACTATCCCTTGTCTGACACTATTTGTATTCGAGTATTTGTGTGGCGTGCTATGTATGACTTAACTATGGATTTTCTTTATGCATTTTATTTTCAATAAGGGTATATTTGGTATTTTAATGTCGGGTGTCAGACGGGAGCAGGGCACGTCCCGGGTGGTCCCAGGGGGATCGGGGCGGGTCTTGTCAACTTGGTATCAGAGCACTAGGTTGTGGTCAGCATGCTAGACTAGTGGTCAGTACTTAGTTTAAAAGATGTCAGTATCTAATCTATGCCTCTTAACAGTGGGTTATGCCTCCAAGGAGAATTCCTCAAACTCGAACTGACGAGGAAATCGCGAGAGAGATGGAATGTGCTAGCATTGAGCGGGCTCAAAGGTTGGGAGCCACACCGTTCAGCGGGGGATCAAACCCCGAGGATGCCCATGAGTGGATTGCGAAATGGGAAAGAATCTTCACCGTGATGCACTGCCCACCCGGCGAGCGGGTGGCACTAGCGGCCTTCTTACTGGAAGGCGGGGCTTATCAATGGTGGCATGGTCTTGAGATGTCCGGGTGGACTGTTCACACCACCACATGGGAGGTCTTTCGTGCCCGATTCTTAGATCAGTATTACCCGCGTTCATTTCGCATGGCACGAGAGGCAGAGTTCCTGCGGCTGGAACAGGGAGATATGTCAGTGGCAGATTACGAGCAGACTTTCGGGAAGCTTTCCCGTTTTGCCACAGCTTTTGTGAGTACTGAGGAGGAAAAATGTCAAAGATTTGAGTTGGGACTCCGAGGAGAGTTACGGGCAAGTGTGACGGCTACTAGTTACGCGACTCTGAGGGACATGGTCGATGCTGCAGTTCGTGTCGAGGCCAGTCTGGCGGCACACCAGGCGCGACAATCATCAGGCGAGGGGCAGCGTCGGGATCGTCCACATCCTGGACCAACCGGCCCAAAGATCTCTAAGGGGGGAAATTACCGAGGAGCACCCTCATCTTTACGTGGTCGTGGCTGGTCAGGTCGACATGGGAACTCTCAGAGGGGCGGATCGAGATTCAGTTCTGGACAGCATCAGGCTTGGAGTGGTGCATCAGGAGGGTCTTGGGATGGACCGAGGATAGTTAATTGCTTTGCTTGTGGAGGAGCGGGCCACTATGCCCGAGATTGCCCTTTACTGTCAAGGAACAACGAGACTAAAGGTGTTAGTGTGACACAGAGTTCGGCTTCTCACCCTGCTAGAGGCCGAGGACAGAGTGCTGAGCGTGGCGCGCGTGGGCGCGGACAGACTGCGGGACCCAGAGCTCGTGTTTTTGCAGTGACTCAGCAGCAGGCGAGGTCAGCCCCTGGTGTGGTTACAGGTACTCTTCATATCTTAAATATTGTTGTACGAGTGTTAATGGATGCTGGGGCTACTCATTCTTTTATTTCGAAAAGTTGTGCGGGTATGTTAGATCGCGAGGTGTCAGCCTTGGATAGTGAAATGGGTGTTGGTACACCGATGGGCGTTGTGTACATAGTGAATCAGGTGATCCGGAGATGCCCAGTAAGGGTGGAGGATGTAGATCTGCTAGCTGATCTAATCCTTATGGATATCCATGACTTTGATGTTATCTTGGGAATGGATTGGTTGACTGAGCACGGTTCGCTCATCGACTGTTGTAGTAGGCGGGTGATATTGCGGAGTCCGGGTTTACCGGAGGTTACTTTTCAGGGAGAGCGCGACGGTTCGCTACCTGAAGTAATTTCTTCACTTACCGCTACGAAGCTTCTACAGAAGGGATGTCAGGGTTATCTGGCGCATGTTGTGACGACGAAGAGTGATACTTCGGGTGCCGATGATATACCTGTGGTGCGAGAATTTCCGGATGTGTTCCCGGAAGATTTGCCTGGTTTACCACCACATCGGGAGATTGAGTTCACGATTGAACTACTTCCCGGCACACGACCTATATCGCAGGCACCATATCGGATGGCACCAGCGGAGTTACGGGAACTGAAGATCCAATTGCAGGAGTTGGTGGACTTGGGATTCATCCGACCGAGTACATCACCGTGGGGAGCACCGGTATTATTTGTAAAGAAGAAGAAGGGGAGCCTCCGTTTGTGTGTGGATTATCGACAGCTCAACAAGGTCACAGTAAGGAACCAGTACCCCTTACCCAGGATTGACGATCTCTTTGATCAACTGCGGGGAGCACAGTACTTCTCGAAGATTGATTTGCGATCTGGTTATCACCAGTTGAAGATTGCTGAGGGGGATGTCCCGAAGACAGCGTTTCGGACCAGATACGGGAATTATGAATTCCTTGTGATGCCTTTCGGCTTGACGAATGCTCCAGCATCATTCATGGATCTGATGAATAGGGTCTTCTGATCTTATTTGGATAAGTTTGTGATCGTGTTCATTAATGACATCCTTATGTACTCGAGGAGTGCTCAGGCTCATGAGAAACACTTACGTTCGGTGTTAGGGAAGCTGAGGCAGAACCAGTTATACGCCAAGCTGAGTAAGTGTCAGTTTTGGCTAACCAGCATTGGTTTTCTGGGACATGTGGTGTCAGCAGACGGGATTAGTGTGGATCCCCAGAAGACCGAAGCGGTGACAAATTGGGCTAGACCGACAACCGTGATGGAGGTACGGAGTTTCGTTGGTTTGGCAGGATACTACCGGAGATTTGTTGAGGGCTTCTCTAGTATTGCTGCACCGTTGACTCGTTTAACCAGGAAGGGAGTAAAGTTTGTTTGGGATGAACGGTGTGAGCAGAGTTATCAGGAATTAAAACGTCGGTTAACTGCCGCACCTGTTCTTGCTTTGCCGGATAACAGTGGAGAGTTCGAAGTCTACAGTGACGCATCGTTGCAAGGTTTAGGTTGCGTGCTGATGCAGAATGGCAGAGTTATCGCTTATGCATCGAGACAACTAAAGACACATGAACTGAACTACCCTACGCATGATCTGGAGTTGGCGGCGGTGGATCACGCTTTAAAGATCTGGCAACATTATCTGTACGGGGTGACTTGCAGGATCTTCACCGATCATCAGAGTTTAAAGCATTTGTTCACTCAGAAGGAGCTGAACGTAAGGCAGCGACGGTGGTTGGAACTGATCAAGGACTATGATTGTACGATTGAATATCATCCAGGGAAGGCGAACGTTGTGGCAGACGCACTCAGCAGGAAGTCAGCAGGATCAATTGCACACCTGAGGCTGGTGTACCTTCCTTTGCTAGTGGAACTCCGACGAGCTGGAGTTATGCTGGGGATGGATGAGCAGGGAGCTTTGTTGGCCAGTTTTCATGTACGACCTGTGCTAGTCGATCGGATTATCGAGGCACAATTGGAGGATCCGACACTTTGTATCTACAGGATCGAGGTCGAAGCGGATGAGAGGCAGGACTTTACTATCCGACCAGATGGAGCTCTGGTGAAACTGGGCCGTTTGTGTGTTCCTGCAGTGGCAGAGTTACGGGCAGAAATTCTCGAGGAAGCCCACAGTTCGGCTTATGCCATGCATCCGGGAGGTACCAAGATGTACCGTACCCTCCGGGACCACTATTGGTGGGCAGGAATGAAGAAGGATATTGCAGTGTTTGTGAGCAGATGTTTGACCTGTCAGCAGGTCAAGGTGGAGCGGCAGAGACCGTATGGAGCTATGCAACCACTTCCGATTCCCGAGTGGAAGTGGGATCACATTACCATGGACTTTGTCTTCAAATTGCCTAGGACTCAGAGAGGATTCGATGGAGTTTGGGTGATTGTCGACCGATTGACCAAGTCAGCTCATTTCTTACCGGTACAGGAGACATTTTAGCCAAACCGACTGGCTCAGCTGTTTGTGAAGGAGATCATTCGACTTCATGGTACGCCGGACTCGATAGTGTCTGATCGAGATTCGCGTTTCACTTCCAGGTTCTGGCGAAGTTTGCAGAACGCCTTGGGTACAAACTTACATTTCAGTACAGCGTTCCACCCACAGACCGATGGGCAGTCAGAGAGGACTATCCAGACACTGGAGGACATGATGAGGTCTTGTGTACTGCAGTTTCAGGATTCGTGGGATACTCATTTGCCTTTGATGGAGTTCGCATACAACAACAGTTATCAGGCAAGTATCGGGATGGCGCCCTACGAGGCACTGTATGGCCGACAGTGCAGGACACCTATCTGCTGGATGGAGGTAGGAGAGCGAGCATCTTTAGGACCGGATTTGATGGACATGACCCAGGAAACAGTTCGAATCATCAAGGAAAGATTGAAGGCAGCACAAGATCACCAAAAGAGCTATGCTGATCGACGAATTCGAGACTTGGAATTCGAGGTTGGAGATTTTGTGTTCCTTAAGTTATCTCCATGGAAAGGAATTATCCGTTTTGGTCGACGCGGGAAGTTGAGTCCACGTTATTTTGGGCCGTTCGAGATCATTGAAAGGATTGGACTAGTGGCATACCGGTTGGCATTACCTCCAGAACTTGCCAGAGTGCACGATGTTTTCCATGTGTCCATGTTACGGAAATACCTACGGGACGATTCACATGCCTTGCCGGAACAACCAGTAGAACTGATGACTGATCTGAGCTTTGAGGAGAAACCAGTGCAGATTCTGGATCAGAAGAACAAGGTTCTGAGAAACAAGACGATTCGGTTGGTGAAAGTGCTATGGAGGAACCATGACGTCGAGGAAGCGACGTGGGAACCCGAAGACTTGATGAGGGAGCAGTACCCGTTTTTATTCGAGTAAATTTCGAGGACGAAATTTTTGTAAGGTGGGTAGATTGTAACGACCCGAACTTTCGTAATTCTTACTTTATTGTAAAATGACCGTTTTGCCCCTGAGGGGGGAAAAGTTGACTTTTACCTCGGGAAGTATTTAGGACTTTGACACGTGACCGTGACGTAGTTTAGGACGTCACGAGTTCATAGGCAGGTGGCACGTTCGATTCCGATGTTCGAGGAAGAAGTTGTGACGTTCGGAAGTCGAGGGGTATTTTGGTAATTTGGCCATTTGGGGGCCAAATGTTGACTTTGGACCCGGGAAGTCCAACGGACGAGGGCCAATGACCGTTACGTAGGTCTCGTCGATACGAATCCGTAGACAGGCGGCACGCCGAAATCGGACTTACGACGAAAAAGTTATGGTCAAGAACGTAACCGAACTAACCGAGACTCGGAACTTAAAATAATATTAAAATATTAGAATCTGATTTACTTTAACCCAATCAATCTGGACCCTTGATGAGTGACACATGTCACTCATCTACCGCATCCACATCATCCCCAAAAATCAGGATCTGTGTTTGCCATTCCATTAATTAATTAATTAAACCTCCCTAAATCCTCACCCTTCATCCTTAAATCAGATTGAATCTCAGCCCTTCATTCCATTTTCTCCTTCTGTTCTTAAACCATCAGAGAATCATATTTTCATTTTCATTTCTCTCTAAACCGTGCATCCTCTCACTCTCTGCACAAACACACCAGCGATCACACCACCCCTCAGCCTCAACCCATACACCAGACTACCTCTCAGCCACCTCCAGACGGCCATCAACACCACCACGGCCACCCTGCACGGCCGGAAAACCCACAAACCCGAGAAGGAACCCGTGCAGCCCAAACTAACCAAACCGTCCAAACCATGACTTCTGGGCTCGAACCAACCTAGGGCTAGGACCGTTGTGACGGCTGGACGACTCAGGACCGGACTGGGCAGCCCACGGCGGCGGTAAGCCCATAAACCCGAGAAGACCAATTTTCCTTCCCTGTTTCGAAACTTCCGTTTTTAACGTTAGAAATGTTTGGTTGCTTTTGAGACATAACCTAGGGGGCTAGACGACCATTTCAGACCTAAGTACGCGGCTGGAAGCTCGACGACTCGCCGGAGAAGACGAACCAGAGTCGGTAGCCAGTTCCCCATCGATTTTCAGGTGGTTTCTCGAACTTAAAAACCTGTTTTAATCCCACAGAACCATAGAACATGTTTAGACGAGTTTATAGGAACAAATCCCATCGATTTTGGTGGTCGGGTTGATGAGAACTGGTCGGGTCGAACCGTGGGTCTGCGGTGACCCGGTTCTCAGACCCGGTTACTGTAGCTGATGACGTCATCATGCTGACGTCAGCAGTGACGTCATGATGATGTCATCATGTCAGAATATTGTCAGACCAGGGACCAATGGGTTGTTGACACGTGTCCTCTGACACTGTCAGTGATGACGTCAGCAGTGACGTCATGCTGACGTCAGCATCACTGTAGCACTGTTGACCAGGGAGTTGACCGGCGCGTGGGGGGCGCGTGTGAACAGTATTTTATGTGGTACCAATGCCATTTTCTAGGTTTCGACGATACGGATCCAATGGCGGTGGTTTCGTGTCGATCGGAGATCGTTAAGTTGGGCAAATTAGGGTTTGACGCCTTGGGAAGCGTGTTCGGACGGCTTTCCCGGGCCGGTTTCAGTCTAGGGTTTCTTAGTTGTTTAGTAGGGACTTAAAGTGACCTTTACGTATGCTTTGGACATGACAGGAATTGTACTTTAACCCTTGGACGGGGGCTTTACGCTCGGGATTGCAGCGGGATTGTACTGTGAGTGGGCCTTTGATTTCACTAAACTTCGGCATGCATAACTGTTTTACTTTCTACTATATCTATATGCGATTCAAGTAAAAGTATCTGTTTATCTTGAGTATGATTTATGGCACGTATTACGATGTTTGGGCATGAGACCCGTCTGGTTGTTTATGAATTTGGAGTCATGTATATGTATAATGGATCTCGATATTATCTGTGGTACTGCACTGTATAGATCTACCCTAGGATTCTATCTCCTCTGGATGTAGGTACACCGGAGTGGTCACGGCGCATTGTGTAACAACCCGTCCCGAGGATCGGGATTTCTAGAGTGATTAAGGTGTGATTAGTAAGGTTAATCAAGGTTTAGGTGGTCCCGAGGGGTCCGGGAACCTAGAATGACGATTTTGCCCCTGGGGTGGGCAGAAATGTTGACTTTTATTTCGGGTGGTCAATTGGACTTTGACCAATGACCAGGACGTAGTTTAGGACGTCACGAAGCCATAGGCAGGTGGCACGCCCGATTCCGACATCCGAGGAGGAAGTTGTGATGTCCGGAAGGTCGAGGGTATTTTCGTAATTTTGGTAAAATAGGGGGGAAAAGGTGACTTTTTGAATAATTGAGTTTTGGTAGGTTGACCTAGGATGGTTAGATAGTTCTTGTCGTCCTGAGTTCGATGACAGGCGGCACGTGTTCATCGGACTTACGAGGCGAGAGTTACGGGTCTAGGAAGTTTCGGTAAAACCGTAAAAATGTGTTAAACAGAAGGGTATTTTAGTCTTTTTGGGTTTATGAGGATTTGTGCAGAGATAAAAGAATGGATGGCTGGGATTTAAACAGATGGGATGTAGTTGGAAGGGATGGTGACACGTGTTGAAGGACTGGAGGATTCTGGTGGAATCCTGTGTGTTCACGGTCCCAAATAATTGGGGTGCAACCGTGCAGTCCTTCGATACACAGAGAAACAGAGTGAGAGTTTGAGGGGAAATCGACCGATCTGGGTGCAAGGGTGAGTGACTGGTGAGTTGTGAGAGTGACAGTGAAGCAAGGAGGAGCTGCTGGTCGTGTTTTGGCGGTGCAATTGTGCACGGCGGCACGGCGGAGGTGAGGAGAAGAATTGGGGGAAACAGGGAGGCTGTGAACGTTTGGTGGTGGCGACGCCGTGAGGCGGTTCGAACCAAGACTAGGAGAGGCTGAGGAGGTTGCAGGGAGTCCAACGACCACCGTGGTAGGCGGCAGTGCGCACGGCGGAGCTGCAATCGAAGGGTAAGTCTTCCTGCTCTGTTTTCCCGTGGAGTTTCATTTGGAAAGTCATGACCTTGGGCTGAGAGTCGAGAGGATTGGAGGTTAGGGTAGTGATCAGGGAGGTCCTAGGTGTCGATTTGGGTGGTCGCCGTGACGGGGCCGTACACGGCGGAGCTCAGTCGAAGATGGGTCTCTTTTACCCTGTTTCGGCAGTGAACTTCGAACGGTAAGTCGTGACGATTGGGGTTGTGTCGACGGTATAGGAAGGTTGGTCTGGGTTCAGTGAGGTTTTAGGGATCGTCTTGTGTCACCACCGTGACGGGAGGTGGCTGGAGTGGAGGAGTCGTGAAACAGGGGTCGAAGGGCTGTCTGGTTTTGAGTTCAGTCGAGGGGATTGGGACAGTGTCGAGGTGAATGGAGTTGGGGAACCGATAGGGTTGGCCTGGACGATGCTGTTGGTGAGGAAAGGAACCATTTTGGTGGACGGAGGAGGAAGAACCAGGTACGCCGGTCTGAGTGCAGACCACTGTACTGAACCCGGTTTGCTCAAGGAAGGAGGTGGTACTGTAGCAGCGCGTGAGGGCCACGCGCAGCCACTTTGGGCGGCGCGTGCGGCGGCGGATGGGAAAACGGTCAACATGACTTTTGGTCTAGGAGTTGTGTTGGGTTTAATGGAGTTGGTTTCGGGTTAATCGGAAGTCTTTTGAGTATAGTTCCGCGAGGGTGAATGTGTAGGGTTCCGGGGTTTTAAGTCTTTGGTCCGGAGATTTTTGAGGGAATTTAAGTGAGTGTTCGTAGATGTATTAGTGACGTAATTTGACGGTGTTTGACAGGATCGGGATTTCCCGAGGAAGCCGAGGAACGGGCTGGACGTTCGGGACGCGAGTAGGGCTCAGTACTGTGAGTGGACCTCTTCTCTAAACTCGAGCATGCATAACTGTTTTCTATAATTGTCTTATGGTTTTTAATCATGATTTTATGTTTATCGAATATGTTTGGTTGGTTTTGCATTATTACACGTTTTTCGAGGAAATTGGTTTTTAGCACGTTTTACGAGGAATGGTTGGTTTCTGGAATATATGCTATGGTTTTGGGATTTCAACTGATAAGTGGTTTTCAACGGTTATAAGTGGGTTTTGGAACATGATTTCGATGATCAACGTTTTCGATTTTAGAATCGGATTTCACTAATAGGAATTTGGTTTTAAGATTGGAAAGTGGACTCCGGATTTGGGTTCGGAATGACGGTTCTGGATGCTGGAAGGGCTTCGGACCAGTGATTTCGAATTCGGGTTTGGATGTGGATTGGTAAATGGTTTTCAAATGGTTTTGGGATTGGATTTGCTGGATCTGGATATTGGGTTTAAAGACCCGGATATATGTGACGGGGGACCGGCCGGATTGGGTTTAAAGACCCGGATTGAGTTTAAAGACTCGGGAGTTTAAAGACTCGGATATATATTGATTTCCCCCGTAGGCCTTGAGTTTAAAGACTCGGGAGTTTAAAGACTCGGATATGATAAGGCCTGGATTGAGTTTAAAGACTCGGGAGTTTAAAGACTCGGATAGATCCAGCAGGTTTGATCGAGAAAATGATGATTTGGTGGTTATGGTTTTGATACGGGTTCTGATACTCATGCTATGGTTCCTTAAGATATTTTATAGTGTTTCTGTTTCTTATGATGTTGATAATGATTATTTTATAACTGTGTTCATAATTGTTGGTTATGCATGTGGTTTCAAAACGGAGGGTTTAACTCGGTTTTCTTATAAAATGATTTTTGAACTTTTGTACTTTCTGGTCCACTCACATTTTCTGTTTTAAATGCCCTCCAGGTTGTGGAGCTAGCGCAGGGTCTTGACGTCGAGGCAGAGTCTGAGGCATAGCAGTGACGTGAGGGATCCTAGAAGAGTTGGAAGGTTTCTGTGTGCGTGTATGTTATTGGTTTTTATTTTCCTTGTAATGTAGTGCTATGCTCTGTAAACGATAAGGATTTTGGGATATTTTATAATTACTCCTGCATTTGACTGGGGTCGAGTGAGTGTTCCTTAGGTGTTGTGTCGGGAAGTCAGACGGGAGCGGGATTTACCTCGGGTTTCGGGGTGAAACCGGGGTGGGTCCTGACACATTGCCTGTGAGGAGTCATTCTACGGAGGGACCGGACCGTAGAGTGACTCAGGAGCAGGATTGCTACTATTGGGCGTCTGGGACGTCAGGCATCTAGAATGCCATGCTCGGACTAGGTTCGGGATTTGGACTCGGGATTGAGACCCCGGGTGGCACGCGTAGCCTTGAGACTGTGACCTTATCGGGCGTCTGGGACGTCGGGCATCTGGGATGTCAGGGTTGGGATGTATAGTGCAGTGACTAAGATTATATTATGTTGATATTATTCTGCTTATGATTATATGGTTTTGTGGTTTATGATACTATGCATGTCTTTTCGGAAAACGGAGGGGAAAAGCTATATGTTTTCGAAATGGTAAACTACTTTGTAAACCTTGAGTTTCGGCCCACTCACCTTTGTTGTTTTACTACCCCTCCAGGTAGTGCTATTGAGGAGGAGGATCCCGAGGAGGAGGAGGAGGAGGATCCCGAGGAGGAAGAGGCATAGGTTTACGTTGCGTACCTGAACCCTACTGCTGGGTAGGTTGGCACGTAGTGTGTCTAGAGTCGTGCTCAATAAACTGTATTCGGGAACTATCCCTTGTCTGACACTATTTGTATTCGAGTATTTGTGTGGCGTGCTATGTATGACTTAACTATGGATTTTCTTTATGCATTTTATTTTCAATAAGGGTATATTTGGTATTTTAATGTCGGGTGTCAGACGGGAGCAGGGCACGTCCCGGGTGGTCCCAGGGGGATCGGGGCGGGTCTTGTCAAAGGGTTCATGCCGATTCCCATAAACCGTCATGAACCTAGGAATCCATTTAAGGTTCCCCGACCTGAAATCAAAACCGTAAAGTAACCTAGGTCACGTGCCCGAACATAGGACATCAGCTGGGCACCGTGCCCGAAATCTGAGGTCATATGCCCGAGACAAAACCAAATGGGTCTCATACTCGAGTTTATCCTTTTGAAATTCAAATCCAGTTCATTTAAACCAATAAAGAAATACAGACCCGTATAAGCACCGTATAAGGCCGAAACCTCTAAATACGTGCTTATACGTAACCATACATCCAAATGCACTTATGGCATCACAAACAAGTATTTAAAACATATAATAAACATTTATGCATGCACCAATTTAGAAAACAAGGTCCACTCACAGACCGTCCGAGCTGTCGCCTCGATTTGCGTGCCATAGGCTCTCCAGAGCTGATCACCATCACGGGGACTCCCAAACCTGTCCAAATTTCAATAGAAGGTTAGTAACTACTTAATTAACCTCCCATTAAAGCCCCGTAATTTTCCCGAACTTTTAACTATTTTTAAACCGACTCTAAACCTTTCGACACCCCGTAATCTATCGAAACGATGTCTGATTGACACGCGACCAGTCCCAAAATCTCCGTTACATCGAATAGAAGATTTCCCGTGTTGAACACTTTCCCAAATTATGGTCCACGCGCCCCTAGAAGATCGAAACACTGTTCATCATCTTCAACCTCCAGCTACTATTCATAACACTGTTCATCTCGGTTTTCTCCGGTTTTCGCACCGATTTTAGGTCCATTTCATCTCCTTTTAATCCTTATATCATCATAATCCTATTTCCTATCATTTAGGCATTAAAACCAGAGCAAAAACCACCAAAAACCGTGCTTTTCCGATCATCAATGGTGGCCGAATTTTCTCCCGCCGTTCACGGCCATTTCCGGCCATCACAAGCCCCAAAACTAATCCTTTTATCTTCCTAGAGTCCCCAGAAATGTTTCCCAATCCTTAGAATCGAACAAAAACTAACAAAACCGAAATTTGAATTTTTGGACATTTCCTTACCTCACGGGTTCACCCGCCGTGAGCCACCATGGCCGGCCGTCGTGTCCTCCTCATCATCCCAGTCCTGCCTTCACTCTCACACGATCACACTTGATGGAGGTTTGTAGTGGTGTTGTTGATAGGACGTTAAATAAGCATTATTTTATATTATTTTATACCCTTTATACTTGACTTTTAATATTAAAATATTAAATAAATTGATAAAATAAATTATTTTGTGATTTTTATGTTTAGAAAAATAAAGGTTGTAATTTGGAGTATTTTTGGCGAAAGAATCGTTTCGATCGGAATTATAACGAATAAAATATGGACGAAATTCGGTGGAATAATTAATTTAGTTATTAATTATTTAACTAATTAATTCTGTGCAGCCCAACCCACTTCTAAGAAAATCCAGCCCAAAACCGGTAGCCCAAGCCCAGCCGTTCAGCCCAAAACCGGCAGCCCAAGCCCAGCCGTTCAGCCCAAAACCGGCAGCCCAAGCCCAGCCGTTCAGCCCGCGTCCGTGCGGCCCAGCCCAGACAACCAGCCCAGGCCCAATCCGCTCCAGCGTGCTTCTGCCTTGCCCCTGCGAGTTCGGCGCGCGCCTGCCGAGTCCCTGTTGTCACGTTCGGCGCGCGCCTGCCGAAGTCTCCACCCTCTCTTCAGCAGCCTGCAGCCGAGCTGCAGCCCTCCCCTTCAGCACCGCCCAGCCGAATTTTCTTCCCTATTTTCCAACAGACTTCCACTCAATTTCCAGCCACTTTCCAACAACTTTCCAACCCAATTTTACAACTTTACAACTCAAACCACCTCTAAACATCATCACAAATCTTTATTACTCATCATTCCATTATTCCATTTTTTTTATTGTATTTTTATATTATTTTTGGTAGCTTTCTCCACTTATAAATAGGGTTTCAATTCACTTGTTGAAACACACCTTCTTTGAGGCACACATTTGAGCCTTCTTTGAGAGAAACTTTGGCAAAGTATCTCCAATACAAAGTTTAGAGTTTGAGTTCATATTTCCCAAGTTTATTTCCTCCATCTTCATAAGGTTCCGTCCGCTGTCGGAGAATCATATGAATAACAATCCATTGTTTTCATCCATCTTGAAAGTGTAACAATTACTCTCCATCTACTCAAACTCTCATTTTTGTTATTGGTTTTGATTATAGTTCAATATATGTGAGGTTTTTCTTACTAATATTTGTAAGTGTTAAATGCAATCTCCATGTGTCTTACTTTATGAATTTTAGTTATTTTATACATTTTAGTGCTTCATACTTCAATTCAATGTTAAGTGTTTTATCCGCTGTCGGTGCATTTAAAGTAGAATTGAAGAGACTTAATGTTGATCGCTGTCGGCGCATTCAGTCAAAAATAAAAGGTGAATCATATTGTAAGTGTTGTCCGCTGTCGGTGCATTTATAGTATTGAAAAATGTATGAAGGTAATTAAGACGATTAAGATAAAATTTCGTGATTGATTTAATATTTGCAATTATTAGAGTGTTGGTAAGATTTGTGTTTTAAGAAGATCATTTGTACATGAATTAGAATAGAAGTAAAATTAGTTTATCTATGCTTTTACTTATTTACATGATCACAAACCTTTTCAAAACCCCCCTTTTTATTCTTTATTCTTTTATTCTTTTATTCTTTCATACTTTTAGTTTATTAGTCTTTGATTCTTTCATTTCTTTATTCTTTTATTCCTTTACTCTTTAATTTATTGATTCTTTGATTAGTTAATTCTTTAATTCTTTAATTCTCTATTCTTTTTATCTTTAAGTCATTAATTCTTTAAATTGTTAATTCTTTGATTATTTAATTCTTTGATTATCTAATTCTTTAATTCATTATTCTTTTATTCATCTCCCACTAACACATTATTAATGTCCCTAATTTCCCCGGTTAAGAACGATCCCTATTTATCAATACTACATCTACACAAAAAGGGTTTAAATTGCATAACACTCGAATTACATGTTTAATTTAATGCGTAGTTTGGGCATAGTCAATTTTTGGCGCCGTTGTTGGGGAAATTGAAAATCATTTTAATTTGTTAGTGTATGTATATAAATTGTGCATATTATACTTGTTTATAAATTTTACTTTTGTTAATACTATATTTGTTTATAACATTTACTTACTTGTTTATATTTTATTTATCCATCTTATTATTGTTCTTATGCAATTTAAACCCTTTTTGTGTAGATGTAGTATTGATAAATAGGGATCGTTCTTAACCGGGGAAATTAGGGAACATTAATAATATGTTAGTGGATTATGAATAAAAGAATAATGAATTAGAGAATTAAATAATAAAAGAATTAAACAATTAAAGAATAGATGAACAAGATAATAATAAATTAATGAATTACAAAGAATTAATAAATTAACGAATTAAAGAATGAAATAATAGAAGAATAAAGGACTTAGTTAATCAAAGAATAAAGGAATTAATTAATCAAAGAATCAATAAATTAAATAATAAAGGAATGAAAGAATAAAAGCATCAAAGAATAAAAGAATAAAGAATAAAAGAATAAAGAATAAACAAGGGGGGTTTTGAAGAGGTTTGTAATTAAGTAAATAAGTAAAAGCATAGATAAACTCATTCTATTTCTATTCTAACTTATGCACAAAGTAGACTTCCCGTAAACACAAACTTCAACCACATACTACAATTGCAAATATTTGAATTAATCACGAAATTATACCTTCACAAACTCATATTTCTTCATACATTAATCATATTATAAATGCACCGAACAGCGGATTTTTACTTATAATATAATTACCTTAAGTTTGTGATTTAATGCGCCGAACAGCGGTCATACATTAAATCTCTCCAAATCTACTCTAAATGCCCCGAACAGCGGATCAACATTTAGTTTCGAAATGAAGTTTAAGCTCTAAAATGTAAGAAGTAAATGATTTTTAGAAAGTAAAACACATGGAGATTATACTCAATTTTCACAAAAGATAGGAAGGAGAAACCAATACATATATTGCATTATAATTAGAAACAATAACAAATAAAAGAGTTTAAGAGAATGGAGAGCAAATGTTACACTTTTCAGATTGGATGAGAACAATGGATTGTTTTTCACAAGGAACACCGAACAGCGGCTGGAACCTTATGAAGATGGAAGAAGATTAAACAAGGAAATTCGGACTTGAACTCTCAAAATTGTATTGGAACTATTTTGCCAAGATTTCTCCTAAAAGAAGCTCAATTTTGTGCTACTTGGAAGTGATTTCAACAAGTGAAATCAACTCCTATTTATAGGTGGAGAAAGCTACCAAAAATAATATAAAAATACAATAAAAAAAATGGAATAATGGAATGATGAGTAATAAAGATTTGTGATGATGTTTAGAGGTGGTTTGAGTTGTAAAGTTGTAAAATTGGGTTGGAAGGTTGTTGGAAATGGCTGGAAATTAAGTGGGAGTCTGCTGGAAAATAGGGAAGAAAATTCGGCTGGGCGGTGCTGAAGAGGAGGGCAGCAGCTCGGCAGGCGCGCGCCGAAGAGAGGAGAAGCGGATCGGGACGCGCGCGCCGAATGGTGGAAGAGCAGATCGGCTGGCGCCTGTCGACGGGTCCTCTGGGCTGCAGGGAGAGCGCTGACGCGGGCCTGCGGACTGGGCTGCTAACCTGGGCCTGGGCCGTGTGGAAGCGGGCTTCACGGCGACGGGTTGCTGGTCTTTGGGCCGGACAATTGGGTTTTCAGAAATGGGCTGGGCTGCACAGATTTAATTAATTAATTAACTAAATTAATTAATCCACCGAATTTCGTCCATATTTTATTCGTTATAATTCCGATCGAAACGATTCTTTCGCCAAAAATACTCCAAATTACAACCTTTATTTTTCTAAACATAAAAATCACAAAATAATTTATTTTATCAATTTATTTAATATTTTAATATTAAAAGTCAAGTATAAAGGGTATAAAATAATATAAAATAATGCTTATTTAACGTCCTATCAAATACCACCACACTTAAACTTTGCTAGTCCCTAGCAAATACTAAAATCAAACTACGAATTCAAAACAAGTAGACCCTTAACCATTTGTCTCAAATTTCATTGTTATAATCATGGCATAAAAGATTTTCACTTAAAACATTTAAGCAAATGGAATTCAAAAGTTAATATATGGTAACAAAATGTTCAACAAGTAAGATAATGAGTAAATATGGTGAAATGGAGTTCTGCACGAATAAGACAAGTATGAATCAACTCACAAGGATATGCACTCATAAATTCACTCAAATTGTGAGGGTTTGTGTTTGCACTCAAAGTATGTGAGAAATACTCACATAATCGAAATGAAGTACTTTTGCAAAATTTCAAACAAACACCTCAAGATAAAAACAAAACATACTTGCACAAATGAACCAAAACCATAAGCTTACTCAAGTGATTGACTCAACTAATCAAAATTTACCATCTTAAGGATCATAAGGTCTTTACGAAGGTTGTAATGGGGCTAAGTTTAGAGGCAAGGAATATATAGGACAAGTGGTGCTCAAATTCGTTCCAAGACTCAATAGACTCCCAAAACGTATCATAACTTCCCAACCTTAGTGCAATGATGTCAGTAATCCATCCCTTCGAACATAGGCCTAATTTCATCTTGTTGGGCCTCGAATTCATTCTTTGTGCCGGATTTACAAATGTAAAGGACTTAACTCAAACATTCATAATCAAACCTTATTACCTTGATAAAAACTTCAATATATCTTTCTTTCTTTTTTTTTTTTTTCAATTTTTTTTTTTTTTCATATATCAATGTAATAACATGTGTCAAAAATACAACAATGTTTGAGTAAGTAAATCCACAAAATACACATAAAAGTCTTTCAATATCATCATTTTCTCTTTACATAATCATTATGTCTTCAACCGAGTCCTTGGAACAAAGGTAAAAGATGTCTATACTAAGCTCAAGTGTTTAGATAATCATGGTGAGGAAAGAAAGGCTTAATGTGGGCTCAAAAGGGGTAAAACTAAGGGGGTCGCAACTTGTGCGCACAAAATAGGGAACATGGATGTTTGAAGTTGTGGTGTTAACCCTAATGCCTTAATCATTTCCAAAATCAGAGAATTTATTGACTTAAAAGCTTTGAAAATCACATAGAATAAGTTCTAGTGCTCTAGAGTTCATTAAAAGCTATGGCAAGCAGTTATGAGGCATATGTATATCAATTTAAACAAAGAACTTATGAATCACTCATCAAAGATGTATATAAGTTCTAAAGCTCACATAAGGTTCAAATGATTCATACTTATCATATCATGCTTATTTATGTACTCAGGGGATCAAGACTTACCCAATGGTCCTCGAAATGCGTGAAAATAACTTGTCGTCTAAAAATTCAACCCTTTCCCGTTTTAAACCAAATTACCAAAGTAGCCTCAAACTGCCGAACATCATAACTTCTTCGTCGAATGTTGAAATCGGACGTGTTCTTTGTTTATGAACTCGTGACGTTCCAAACTTCGTCACAGTCATCGGTCAAAGTCCATTTGACCACCCGAACCAAAAGTCAACCGTTCGCCCAATTCCAAGGGCAAAACCATCATTTCGCACCGTCCGTCCGAGATCATCCAACTAATCACCAATTAACTTCACTAAGCCGTCATTAACCACTAATCTAATCCCAATTTCCAGGACTGGTTGTTACAATCTCCCCTTTAAAGAATTTCGTCCCCTAAATTCCGAATCTCATACATCCGCAACTTACTGGGGGAAATTCAACTGATCTCACACTTGGGTCTCTTTCCCGGTGTCCATCACCTGCCACTCCAGCTTATCCTGACAGTTCCCAGACTGTCACCACATCTTTGCCAAGCAAGCCAACTCAACCAACTTCCACTCCATCTCCTAATCCATCGATTTTCACCGAGGTCAACACTGTTCCACTCGTAACCACGGTACCTCGAACAGTGCACCAGTCGACACTCAAGGCTCAACTAACACTCGGTCGTGACGCACGACTACCAGTCACATCAACCTAGACTCAGTCTCGAGTCGTGCGTACCTTGTACCAACGTCCCAGTAAATCATGTGAGTCTGCCAACATGATGGCATCTATCGGTCTTAGTACTCCTATGCATCAAGATTCGTTTAACGTTCCATACTACTTCCGTCAGCGATCCGAGCTGACCTCACTGGAGTCACAACGTACTCGTCTATACCCCTAATTCAACCAATCATCTCAATATCAGGGTCCCACCAGCCACGCATGGCTCTGAGCATCTAGCTCACATCAGTACTCATTCCTGTCGTAACCAATCAGATCACTTGGGATCACCATGACCCAGCCTATCACTGTTCTTCCGATCGTCGATATGACCAACAACAAACCTTGTACCATGCCAATCACCAACACCTCATAGAACATCACGATGCACGCCCAATCGCATCAGAATGATTCCAATCTTTGAATAGCCCGTATGCACACAGTCCAAGTACAATCACCAACACATGCAACAACAGCCCTACGAATTTTGAATAAAACAAAGATATTTTAGAATACCTCAAACACTCCTCGTTGAGTACATCCTTAGGTTCTTCCACCGACATCCTACGGTAAATCCACCAATCAACCACATCGGCATCAACCGAGCTCTACTTCACCCAAAGCCCATCCAAGACACCATAGTGTACCCGTCACCCCCACAGGGTATCTCCAGGGCACACAAACATCCTTGTAACGCTACTGAGTCCCACCTACCTATAAGCCAATCATGCTTCATTTTTTGCAGTCCGTCGGTCCAATCCTACCACATGGCTGAACTACAAGTCTTCAGGGGAAGTCCAACTCAAATCCCTTCCAAATATCCCGGTCTCCTGGGTCTCCTGACCAATATGAAATCCCATCGCATCTCAACTACGAATACAGAGCAGACCCAGTACCAGTTCCAAGTCCCATACCATATGTACGCGAGAGGGACCACACGCATCCTGCACAACCCATAGGTGGTCAAGCTATCCAACTTGTGTCTCACATACGATCCTCTTGATCCACAAGAACTCAATCTAGAGCCAGAAACGGTCCAATACCGATCCACTCATTCCTAAGTGGATCCTACTTACTGTGTGTCAGACCACCGCATTGAATCAAATCGATCAAGAAGACCACATGTCTAAAGGCACATCTAGATTGTGGGTTCTCTTCAATAACCTCATCTTGGTCAGTTATAGTCATTCCTTCTCCGCTTCCTTCCCTCATCCTTCAACCGAACACACAATGGTCCTCAACCATGTCATCACAAGTCATTCTACCTCAATCCAACTTAACACCATTCGCTGACACTCGCCACACAGGCCATGCCCGGTGTCACCAAGTCCTCTCTCTACTCCTGAACACAGCCACATGTGTCCACAATTAGGGGAGTTCATAGTTCCTGAAGTTAATTCAATAAGTCTCCCAAGTCGTTTTCAGAGTATCCATAACTCAACATGTAACACCAACTCGTAATCAACACATCGGCTCAATGTCTAAACCACAATATCTCCTGATGTGACGACCCGAAAATTCGAAAAAGGAAAATTGGAAAAAGTGGAAGAAAATGACGATTTTACCCCTGGGTAGAAGGGCCGAAAGTTAACTTTTTGATCAGGACATTGGTTGAGCTTTCCAGAAGTACCGTTGGATTGGTCTCGGGATGCTGAATCCGTAGACAGGTGGCATGTGTCAAACGGAGTTCGGATGGAAAAGTTATGGGTCTGCGAAGGCTAGGGGTATTTCGGTAATTATTCAAGGAAGGGTAAAATGGTAATTTTCCACAGCATAGTGAATTGGATAATTAAGTGGCTGATTCAGCCTATTTGGATGTGGATTTATTATTTATGTGACATCTGTCACTTGCTTATGTTAATTAGTGACACAAAAGCTGGAGGTGGAATTGATTGTGTGTTTAAAAATGTAAAATGAGTGTGTTTGAAAAACAGAGCATCAATAGCAGACCTCAATCTCAATTTGATTGATCAACCCAGTAACCAAAACCAATTTAAAGGACATCCAGAGAGGAAAACAAAGAGAATTAAACGGCGAATTATGAACCTTGAACCCGTTGAACTTAAACCCAGAAAACCCGAAAACCTTCGAGGAACCTTAGGATCGAATTTGATGTTGTGGACGTTTGTGAGTGAAATTGATGTTAAGTTTAGCTTCCTGGGATTGAGACGAGTCGAACCAAATTAAATTGGAAGGAAATTGGACTCGTTTTGGACTAGAACAGAGAAGGGGAGGACCTTGAATTTTGGAGATTGAGTCGTGATTCTAGAGGGATTAAACGATGCAATTGGACTCGAAAGCAGGTTTATCATAGTCCAATGAAGCTTATCGATGCATCAATTGAAGGAAAATGATGGAGAATGATGACCTTCAAAGAATGCACAGTGTTCTGTGTTCTTCGCGAATTCGAGGGGATTAAGGTATGGTTTCAGGTAATTGAGTTCACAAAACCTTAATTGGATACATAACGATGCTAGTAGATGGTTCAATTGTAGAAATGGATGTTGAATTGATGGAGATTTAAACGGGTCATGTCGCGGGTTGCAGGGTCCATTTCTCAGACATACGGGTGAAGGTCGCGACACTGTAGCAGGCGCGTGAGTTTCAAGCGCAGCCACTCACGGCGGCGCGTGACGGCGCGTGGACCCAATTCTCGAGGTGAGTTCAACATGACTTTTGTTTTATGCAATGTAACAAACATTTTGGCGTTGGTTTCGAGTCGATCGGACACCGTCTAGATAGTGTTTCGAGGGTCCGAAGGATTATGTTATGTTTGAAATTAATATTTAATTCCCCAAAAATTATGGAAAATTAATATGAAGTTAATTAGGTCCTTAGTGACCCTGAGTAATGATTTTGGAAAAGATTCGAGATTCCTGAAAAATGTCTGAAATTACGGAAACGCGTGTAGTTCTGAAAGCGAGCGGTTTGGACGGTGTGTGAGTGGACGTTTGTTTTATAAACCATTGTGCATGCATAGTTAAATGTTTTACATGATTGATTGCATGATTTGAGTTGCAATGATGTCCTGATGATGTGGCATGATTATTTGTGATTTAATGATTATTTTAATAGGTCGTTTTGGCACGTTTTACGAGAAATATGCAAGTGATATTTTGGGCTAGGCCCGGAGTCAAAATAGTTTCAAAATGGATATTTTGACTTAATTGGTAAGTAAAGGGTGATTTTTGGATTATTTTAATGTTTCAAATGAGATTTTACGGATTTACGTGTAAATGATATTTGGGCTTGAGACCCGGTCGGGAATGCTTTTGGCTTGGTTTGAACTCAAGGATGTGATTGAAATGTTTTGGGATGTAATCCCGGGATGGTTTTCATTGTGATTGTGAATGCCCAGACGGTCGGAGCTGGAGGGGATTACCCAGACGACCGGAGCTTGGGGGATATGATTGTATGATTGTGAGTTATTATGGTAAGCCAGCTTCTCGGATGCGACTGAGCCTGGATGTACTACTCGGATGTGTCTGAGCTTGGGGATGTGTTCACCCAGATGTGACTGAGCCCGAGGGTTGAGCCCAGAGGTGTCTGATCCCGAGAATGTGGCTGGATGTTGGCCTACGCGTAGTGCGGATGTGACTATGTATTTTTTGTGCACTTATGAATAGTGCAGATTGATTGATTGATTGTACACTTGTGAGTAGTGCTGTTCGATGTTGATTGTGATTGCGTACTGGTGTTGAGTACATGTTTCAGATCTTTGTGGCCAGGTGATTATGTTTTCATACGTGTTGGCTTGAGAGCCGGGATTTGATATGTTTCATGTGATTTGGCTGGGAAGCCGGTGATTGTTATTCATATATTTTTCCCAATGCATGCATGGTTTGATAAACTGGAGGGTAAATGAGGTATTTTGAAATGCGTTTTGCATGATATTATTTTTGTCCACTCACACCTTTGTTTTTTATGACCCTCCAGGCTGTGGCAAGTCGTTCGGGGCTGATCGAGAGGCGAAGACATGAGCGGAAATCAGTGCAGTTATGACAGGACCCGTCCCAATCCCACTGGGACCACCCGGGGACGTGCCCCGCTCCAGTCTGACAATGACTCTAAACATACCAAAATTACCCTTAAATAAAAACCGAAGACTCAAATAGATAGATAACGTACAAACACAGTGTTTAAAGTGATACTGTCAGACAAGGGAAAGTAAAGTACAACATGTGAGCACACTAGTCAGAGTACATTTATTCGGTGCTCAACCTACCCACAAGTGGGTGTACAGGTGCACAGCTAGGCAAACTAAACCTCTGCCTCCTCCTCGGGATCCTCCTCCTCTATTTCCGTGTCAGGGTCTGGAGGGGTCAGTAAAACAAGGGTGAGTGGGCCAAAAATAACAGTTTAGAAATCAATTTAATAATAAAATAATCATAAGGTTTTACCCCTCCGTTTTCCAAATCTTGCATGCAGTGAAAATATAATATTATAAAGAAATCATAACAAATGAACCACAATGATAATCGTAAGGTGAAACTAACATATCAGTGCACTGTAAAACCCAACCCAAATGATGTCACGGTTCTAAGGCTACGCGTTGCCACTCAGGGTCTCACACCCGAGACTCTCTAGGTATATCAGCTCCCGGTATCCCGGTCACTACCCGAGGTATATGAACATGCCTTCCTGAAAGTAAGCAGCCCAACGGGGGTCAACTCCACTCAGTCAGAGCCCCGTGACTACTCCAGGGTCCACCCAGGCCAACGACCCTCCCTGGAGGAGACAATATACACAGGTAGGAAAGTACAGTACAATAACAGTATAGTTTACCCTATATCCCCCGGACATCCCAAACAAAATCCACATATAATCCAGACGGGTCTCATGCCCAAAACATAGCATATATAAACAATTCATAAGACTCATCAGTGGAAATAGTAAAACAGTTTATGCATGCAAGCCTTTTATAAATCAAACAGCCCACTCACACTCGGTCCTTGCTGCTCAACGATCTCTATAAACCTGTATTATTATTCCTGAGGGTTACTTAAGGACCCTATAATATCAATACCAAGACCCTAGAACAGATCCGCCTCAAAATCGCATCCCGGACACTATTCTCGGTGCTTCAAACCCCATTTTGACCAACATAACGATCTCCGATCGACACGAAACCACCTCCATTGGATCCGTATCGTCGAAACCTTGAAAATGGTACCAGCCCCACCAAAATCACTGTTCACACGCGCCCCCACGCGCCTGGTCAACGCGTGGGTCAACGCTGCTACAGTACTGCTGATGTCAGCAGTGACGTCATCACTAACACTTGTCAGGTGACACGTGGCATGTTCTGATTGGTCCCTGGTCTGACAGGATGACGTCAGAAGTGACGTCAGCATGATGATGTCATCATGCTACAGTACCGGGTCAGACCCGTTTGACTAGAACCGGGTCACCTGACGTCATCATAACTTCCAAGACTCAATATAGGACAAGTGGTGCTCAATTCGTTCCAAGACTCAATAGACTCCCAAAACGTATCATAACTTCCCAACCTTAGTGCAATGATGTCAGTAATCCATCCCTTCGAACATAGGCCTAATTTCATCTTGTTGGGCCTCGAATTCATTCTTTGTGCCGGATTTACAAATGTAAAGGACTTAACTCAAATATTCATAATCAAACCTTATTACCTTGATAAATATATTTTTCTTTCTTTTTTTTTTTTTCTTCTCTTTTTTTTTTTTTTATTTTTATTTTTTTTTTCATTTTTTTTTTCTCATATATCAAGGTAATAACATGTGTCAAAAATACAACAATGTTTGAGTAAGTAAATCCACAAAATACACATAAAAGTCTTTCAATATCATCATTTTCTCTTTACATAATCATTATGTCTTCAACCGAGTCCTTGGAACAAAGGTAAAAGATGTCTATACTAAGCTCAAGTGTTTAGATAATCATGGTGAGGAAAGAAAGGCTTAATGTGGGCTCAAAAGGGGTAAAACTAAGGGGGTCGCAACTTGTGCGCACAAAATAGGGAACATGGATGTTTGAATTTGTGGTGTTAACCCTAATGCCTTAATCATTTCCAAAATCAGAGAATTTATTGACTTAAAAGCTTTGAAAATCACATAGAATAAGTTCTAGTGCTCTAGAGTTCATTAAAAGCTATGGCAAGCAGTTATGAGGCATATGTATATCAATTTAAACAAAGAACTTATGAATCACTCATCAAAGATGTATATAAGTTCTAAAGCTCACATAAGGTTCAAATGATTCATACTTATCATATCATGCTTATTTATGTACCAATTTACATGCATTATCTTCAAGTAGTAACACTTAATCACAAAATATTAACAAACAAATTCAAGTTGTAGTGATTATCTTTATGGCCATAACATAATCATTTCCATTTACTTATATCATTGACAAGTTAAAGGGCAACTTGATGACTCGCAAAAAACACTACGTTAAAACAAAAAGACTCAAGAAAGCAATAATAATTTTTTTTGTTTTTTTTTTTTGTTTTTTTTTTTATTTAATTTTTTTTTATTTTTTTTGAGAAAGAAATAAAACAATTGCAAATGGAAATAAAACAATTGCAAATTAAGAAAGACTTAATAAATCAATTGCAAATGCAAAAATTTTGTTTTGTTTTTTTTTTTTTTGAGAAAGAAATAAAACAATTGCAAATGGAAATAAAACAATTGCAAATTAAGAAAGACTTAATAAATCAATTGCAAATGCACAAATAAATTTGTAAACCATTCCCCCATACTTAAATTCTACATTGTCCTCAATGTAGGAAAGTACGAAGTAATTTAAACATAGAATCAAAGTAAGGAAGATGATTTAAGAAAATGAAATAAGAAAGAAAAACATAAAAGAGAGTGAAGGGTTGAAAGAAAGCAAATCTGTGTTGATGACTCCTTCACACTCGCGAACACATTGGGTTGCCTCCCAACAAGCGCTTGAAGTTTAACGTCCATCCAGCCTAGACCAAATTTAGTTTATCTGATGGGACGTCGTAGCACTCTTTCTGACTCCACATCGTGCTCGCCAATTGCCTCGATATAAGGCTTCAATCTATGGCCATTGACCTTGAACTCTTTCCCAGTTCCAACGTGTTTTATCTGTATGGCTCCATGGGTAAAAATATTAGTGATAACAAAAGGTCCTACCCATCTAGAACATAACTTACCAGGAAAGAGTCTGAGCCGAGAGTTGAAAAGCAAAACTTTCTGGCCAATGGCAAATGCTTTACTCCTGATCTGTTTGTCATGAAATGCCTTTGCCTTTTCCTTGTAGATCAGAGTGCTTTCAAATGCATCATTTCTTATTTCCTCAAGCTCACTCAGCTGGAGCTTTCGATGCAGACCGGCGTCATCTAGCTTGATGTTGAACGTTTTGACGGCCCACCATGCTTTATGCTCTAGTTCCACCGGAAGGTGACATGCTTTTCCGTACACCAACCTATAGGGAGACATTCCTATAGGTGTTTTGTAGGCCGTCCTGTATGCCCAAAGTGCATCATCCAACCGTTGGCTCCAATCCTTTCGATTAGGACCCACAGTTCGCTCTAGTATCTTCTTTATCTCTCTATTACTGACTTCCGTCATTCCACTCGTTTGAGGATGGTAAGGTGTAGATACTCGATGAGTGACACCATACCGTTTCAGTAAAGCTTCAATGGTCTTGTTGCAGAAATGACTTCCTCCATCACTTATTAGGACCCGCGGGATCCCAAACCTGGAAAGAATGTTAGTTCGGAGGAAATCTGCAACAGTTTTAGAGTCATTAGTCCTGGTGGCCTTAGCTTCCACCCATTTTGATACATAATCAATGGCAAGTAAGATATAGAGATAGCCATTAGATTGAGGAAACGGACCCATAAAATCGATACCCCAAACATCAAATATTTCAACAGTAAGAACATAATGTTGTGGCATTTCATCCCTGCGTCCTAAGTTTCCTGATCTCTGACATTTATCACAGGCTAAGCAAAATGAATGTGCATCTTTAAAAAGTGTGGGCCAATATAGTCCAGATTCTAAGATTTTGAGTGCAGTTTTTCTAGATCCAAAGTGGCCTCCACAAGCATGGCTATGGCAGAACTCTAGGACTGACCTATGTTCAATATCAGGGACACATCTCCTAATCAATAAATCTGCACAGTGTTTCCACAAATAAGGTTCATCCCAAATATAGTGCCTAGCATGCTTCTTAAGTTTATCTTTTTGTGCACGGGAGAGGGTGGTGGGCAACTGCTTGGTGACTAAATAATTGACAATATCAGCATACCAAGGAGTACCTCCCTCGATTCTGAAGAGTTGTTCGTCTGGAAACATCTCTTGAATCGCCACAGGATCTCGCTCATGTGCAATGCGACTCAAATGATCCGCCACCACGTTCTCTACGCCTTTCTTATCTTTAATCTCGATGTCAAACTCTTGAAGAAGAAGAATCCATCGGATCAGTCTTGGTTTCGCTTCCTTCTTGGCTAGGAGATACTTCAGTGCTGCATGATCAGTGTAAATAATGACTTTAGTTCGAAGTAGATAAGAACGAAATTTATCTAAAGCAAATACAACAGCAAGCAACTCCTTTTCTGTAGTGGTGTAGTTCATCTGGGCATCATTTAAGGTTCTGGATGCATAGTAGATGGCGTAGGGCTTCTTATCCCGCCTTTGTCCGAGTACGGCTCCAACTGCATAATCAGAAGCATCGCACATTAGTTCAAAGGGTAAGGACCAATCAGGGGCACAAAGAATGGGGGCAGTGGTTAAGAGATTTTTAAGCTTCTCAAAAGCTTCCTGACAGTCTGCATCAAAGACGAAGGGTGTCTCTTTCTGAAGCAGTCGGCACAAGGGCCTTGCAATGTGGGAGAAGTCTTGGATAAATCTTCTGTAAAATCCTGCGTGACCAAGAAATGAACGGATTCCTCTCACCGAAGTGGGAGAGGGTAAGTGGCGCACAGTATCAACTTTAGATTTATCGACTTTAATTCCTCTTTCAGAGACAATATGGCCCAAGACTATCCCTTGTCTAACCATGAAATGGCATTTCTCCCAGTTAAGTACCAGATTAGTTTCGACACACCTTTGTAAGATAAGTGCTAAGTGTTCTAAGCATGCATCAAAACTATCCCCAAAGACACTAAAATCGTCCATAAATACTTCAATTATTTTTTCGACGTATTCAGAGAAAATAGAAAGCATGCATCTTTGGAAAGTACCTGGGGCGTTACATAAACCGAAAGGCATTCTTCGGTAGGCAAAAGTGCCAAAAGGACAAGTGAAAGTCGTTTTATCTTGGTCATTTTGAGCGATACAGATTTGATTGTACCCGGAATAACCATCAAGAAAGCAATAATAGGAGTGACCTGCTAACCTTTCAAGCATTTGATCGATGAAGGGCAAAGGGAAGTGATCCTTCCTAGTTGCTTTGTTCAGGCGTCGATAGTCGATGCAGACTCTGTATCCGGTCACTGTTCGCTGGGGCACTAGCTCTCCTTCACTGTTCGCAACAACTGTGACTCCACTTTTCTTTGGGACTACTTGGACTGGTGAGACCCATTTGCTGTCTGAAATTGGGTAGATGACACCACAGTCCAAGAGTTTGATGACCTCTTGTTTCACGACTTCCATCATTGGAGGATGGAGGCGACGTTGGGCTTCGCGAGAGGGTTTTGCATCATCTTCCAGTAAGATTCGATGCACACAAGTTGTAGGGCTGATTCCCTTGATATCTGACAGAGTCCATCCAATGGCTGTCTTGTACTTTGTCAAGACCTGTACCAGTCTATCTTCCTGTGACTCGGTTAGTGCAGAAGACACTATGACGGGCAGAGTGTCGTCCGAGCCAAGATAGGCATACTTCAGGTGGTCAGGCAAAACTTTGAGCTCGAGAACTGGGGCCTGAATCACTGAAGGAGGAGTGGCATTAGTACTGATTGGAAATGACGAGGGTACCTGATGATTCATCATTCTGGGGGTCTCATTTAGGGTCATGACTTCATCCCAAATTCGAGGTTCTAGTTCGTAATCCGTATCCTCAACCAAGGCGTCCCCTGATTGCGTTAGGCCAACTCCTTTCTGGATTATCATGTTGAGTGTGTCTTCTCGAATTGAATCAAAATGTTTCTCTGCGAGAGAAGTGCACACGTCAACAGAAAAAGTAGTATGAGTTGCGGAACTAGGGTACCTCATGGCATCAAAAATGTTGAAGCCAATCTCCTCTCCGTCTACTTCCATAGTTAATGTTCCATTGAACACATCAATCTTTGTCTTGGCAGTTCTCATGAATGGTCTTCCCAACAGCATCAGTGGAGCTTGATTCGTAGGGGAATCCTCCATGTCTAGGACATAAAAGTCAGCTGGGAAGATGAGCTGGTTAACCTGCACAAGAACATCTTCTACGTATCCCTTAGGATACACATTAGAGCGATCGGCTAACTGAATGATAATATCGTCATGCTGTAATTTACCTAGACCTAGGGCAACATATAGTGAATATGGCATAACATTAATGGATGCTCTTAAGTCTAGCATGACTTTATCAAATGACTTGTTACCAATCACGCAGGGAACAGAAAAACTCCCTGGATCCTTCAACTTTGGGGGTAGCCGACGCTGGATTACAGCAGAAACTGTTTCACTCACCATCACAACCTCCTTCTCCCTCGTCTGGCGCCTTGGAGTGCATAACTCTTTCAGAAATTTTGCGTATTTCGGCACCTGTTTGATGCACTCGATCAAGGGCATGTTGATTTGCACCCTTTTGAAGATCTCCAAGATTTCCTCATCGGATTCATTCTTCTTAGATTTGGCAAGCCTACTTGGAAATGGTGCATGCACAAACGGGGAATTAGTAACAACCGAACTTGAAGGGATTGGGTTATTACCTTGTGTGTGGGTAGGTTGAACTGGCGGTTGTGTCATGGTGGTCTTAGTTGCCACCTTGTGCTTTTCAGCCTCAGAAACGGCTGGATCTGGTTCTATTTCTCCGAGCACTTTACCACTTCGAGTGGTGATTGCATTGGCTTCAGGCCTTACATTTGGGTTGGGCGTAGGTTGAGGTGGAAGCACCCCGCTAGCTTGGATCTTACCCATGAAGTCCACGACTTTGCCCATTTGGTCCTTGAGATCAGCGATGTCTTTTTGTTGATTTTGCTGACCTGTGACAAGAGCCTGAGTTGAAGCCATTAGTGTTTGCTGCCCTTGGGAAAGAGCAGCCAGCATTTTATCATAATCAGGATTAGAAGATGAAGAAGTATGATTATTTGCATGATTATGAGAAAAGTTAGAAAATGGGACCGGGGGCCTTGGTTGCCATGTGGGCCTTGGTTGCCATGTGGGCCTTGGGAACTGGTCTGGGACACGGTTTGGCCCGGTCGACATGTGCTGAGGGTTTAGGACATTGTTCGGATCTCTCCAACTGTAACCTTGGGTCCTTGGCCCTCCTTGATAGCCTCCAATGGCGTGTGCCATTTCAGTTCCGGAGTCTTCTTCCCCTGCAGTGTAGGGACATTGTTCCTCAAGATGGCCTTGAGAGCATATGGAACAAACTGGAGCTACCTGTTTCTTTAGCTCAAGCATATTCGAAAGCATAGAGGTGATTTTATCTAACTTTGAATCATTTATAGCATGGGAACTTACCTCATGTACCTTTCTAGAAATGGGATCGGCACCTTCGTATTGTGCATCATTGAGTGCACGGCTTTCAAGTAGTGCACGACCATCTACTAGGCTCCGAGCTAAGAAACTTCCATTAGCTGCAGCATCGAGCAGTCCTCTATCCCAACCTTTGAGTCCTTCATAAAAGTAGGTTAAAAGATAGCCTTCTGTGATCCCGTGAGTAGGGCATGAAGCACAAAGTTCCTTAAACCTCTCATAGTACTGGCTGAAATTCTCATCATGTTCTTTCTGCTTGATTCCAGTGATCTCCTTTCTTAAGACCGTAATCTTTGAGGCAGGGAAGTACTTGGTAAGAAACTCCTGAACCAACTTCTCCCAAGAGTCAATATGATTGGGTGGGAGACTTAAAAGCCATACCCGTGCTCTTTCTTCCAAGGACAATGGGAAAGCTTTCAGCTTCATGATTTCCAAGTCCGCATCATCCGGACACATACTACTAATGATGAATTGGAACTCCGTTAAGTGTTTGTGTGGATCTTCATTTCTGATTCCACGGAACTTGGGTAGTTGATGAAGAACTCCACTCTTAAGCTCAATATCTTTCTTGTTGGTTCGAGGCTCGGGATACTGGATGCAGAAGTCTGTAGTGCCATTTGTGTTTGCACATGTCTGCTCCCGGATACTCAGGTTTCGTGCCATGGTTATCGGTGTTCCGAAAATCTGTTCTTCTTCTGAATTACTCTTCTCGCTTTTGGACTCACCGAATATTGGGGATGGAGGTTCGAACGAACTGGTTTGCTTAAGTGCGTCTCTGAATGTGGCGTTGCTTGGTGAGATGTCAAGTTGTCTTCTCAGCCGATCAAGCTTAGATTGATGAGCACGCATTCATAAGTTCGTACCTCTATGAAAACAAAACTCTAAGTTAGAAGGCAAGTATACACAAGAAAAGATAATAAGTGTAAGATAGTAGAGATTTGCATAAAATAGCACATAAATAGAAACCAGAATTACCAAAAAGTTACGTTAATGGAAAGAAAATACACAAGTTTCAAATGCAAACTAATAATGCAATAAGTAGAGTTTTAGAGTGTCATGAATAACTTTCCCCTTCCGCTTCTCATAGTACTTTCCTGGGCGTACGGCCTGCGCGTACTGATAACCACCATTCCACCATTCAACATTAATCATGGCCAGTTGAGATAGATGTAACGCGAGAAGCAAGGATAATTTTTAAGAGCACCCCGAGGCTAGCTTGGCATATACTCCATTGGTGTTCACTTTCTTAATCCAAAACTTGTCACCAGTCATAACTCTCCTAGACACCATAATTAATCCAAATGATGACGTAGAGAATTACCAAACCCTAGTGTTTACAAACTCCGCCCCAACCTCATGTCCATAGATTCGAGTCTATGGTATGTGGTGATGAAATCCACACATCATGAAGGGTTAAGGAGAAAGTAAATAAGAGGGGCACTACCTGTTCCCGAAAGTAAGATTTTGAAGAAAAAGGGACTAAGAGATTCATGCAACTCTAAAACAATTAATAGGAAACAATACTTACACTTTAGGAAATTCAAAGATGAATAAAGTTTCATAAAAAAAAATTTAAATTTTTTTTTTTAATTTTTTTTTTTAAAATTTTTTTTTTAATTTTTTTTAATTTATTCCGAATTTTCTTTTTTTCATTTCAGATTTAAAGTTTAACAAGACATAAACAAATAATTGATTACATAAAAATAAAATAAGTGTAAACATAAAGTTAGTGGAACATAAAGGTTATGTAATAAAATTAAAAGAAAGTTAATGGAATAAAGTTAATGTAATATAATTAAAGTTTAAGGGAATAAAGAAAAAGTGTGAATATTAAGTTAAGGGAATAAAGAAAAAGTGTGAATATTAAGTTAATGGAATAAAGTATAATGGAATAAATAAAAGTAAAAGTAAAGAAAAATGAACATATAAAATATGCATTTATGAACAAGTATCAAATTTATTATGAACAAATATATATATAAAAAAATATTATGAACATTTATGAACAAGTATAAATTAGAAATTAAGAAAAAGTAAAGTATGAGCATTATAAACAAACATAATAAGAACAATAATAAGATGGATAAATAAAATATAAACAAGTAAGTAAATGTTATAAACAAATATAATATTACAAAAATAAAATTTATAAACAAGTATAATATGCACAATTTATATACATACACTAACAAATTAAAATGATTTTCAATTTCCCCGGCAACGGCGCCAAAAATTGACTACGCTCAAACTACGCATTAAATTGAACATGTAATCTGAGTGTTATGCAATTTAAACCCTTTTTGTGTAGATGTAGTATTGATAAATAGGGATCGTTCTTAACCGGGGAAATTAGGGAACATTAATAATATGTTAGTGGATTATGAATAAAAGAATAATGAATTAGAGAATTAAATAATAAAAGAATTAAACAATTAAAGAATAGATGAACAAGATAATAATAAATTAATGAATTACAAAGAATTAATAAATTAACGAATTAAAGAATGAAATAATAGAAGAATAAAGGACTTAGTTAATCAAAGAATAAAGGAATTAATTAATCAAAGAATCAATAAATTAAATAATAAAGGAATGAAAGAATAAAAGCATCAAAGAATAAAAGAATAAAAAATAAACAAGGGGGGTTTTGAAGAGGTTTGTAATTATGTAAATAAGTAAAAGCATAGATAAACTCATTCTATTTCTATTCCAACTTATGCACAAAGTAAACTTCCCGTAAACACAAACTTCAACCACATACTACAATTGCAAATATTTGAATTAATCACGAAATTATACCTTCACAAACTCATATTTCTTCATACATTAATCATATTATAAATGCACCGAACAGCGGATTTTTACTTATAATATAATTACCTTAAGTTTGTGATTTAATGCGCCGAACAGCGGTCATACATTAAATCTCTCCAAATCTACTCTAAATGCCCCGAACAGCGGATCAACATTTAGTTTCGAAATGAAGTTTAAGCTCTAAAATGTAAGAAGTAAATGATTTTTAGAAAGTAAAACACATGGAGATTATACTCAATTTTCACAAAAGATAGGAAGGAGAAACCAATACATATATTGCATTATAATTAGAAACAATAACAAATAAAAGAGTTTAAGAGAATGGAGAGCAAATGTTACACTTTTCAGATTGGATGAGAACAATGGATTGTTTTTCACAAGGAACACCGAACAGCGGCTGGAACCTTATGAAGATGGAAGAAGATTAAACAAGGAAATTCGGACTTGAACTCTCAAAATTGTATTGGAACTATTTTGCCAAGATTTCTCCTGTAAGAAGCTCAATTTTGTGCTACTTGGAAGTCCTTCAACAAGTGAAATCAACTCCTATTTATAGGTGGAGAAACACAAATTAAACCCTAAAAAATAAATAAAAACTAAACAAAAATTATAATAAAAATATTCAAAAGTGAAATGATGAGTATGGGTGGTTTTTGGGGAAGAGAAATTAAACAAAACAAAGGAAAAAGCTTGAAAAACAGCAAGAAAATCCACTAAATTGCTGCTGAAAGAATTTTCGGTGGCTGCAAGCTGGAAAGGAGGCGGCTGGTCGGCAAAGCTGTGCTGGAAAGGTGGCGGCTGGTCGGCAGGCGTGAGCTGGAAAGGAGAAGCTGTCGTCGGTAGGCGCGCTCCGAACGTGAGAGAGGCAGCTCGGCCAGCGCTTGTCGACGGATTCGCAGGGCTGAACGATTGGGCCGCACGGATTGGGCTGGGATGCCTGGGCTGCGCAGATGCGGGCCGGACAATTGGGTTTTTCAGAAATGGGCTGGGCTGCACAGATTTAATTAATTAATTAACTAAATTAATTAATCCACCGAATTTCGTCCATATTTTATTTGTTATAATTCCGATCGAGACGATTCTTTCGCCAAAATACTCCAAATTACAAACTTTATTTATCTAAACTTAAAAATCACAAAATAATTTATTTTATCAATTTATTTAATATTTTAATACTAAAAGTCAAGTATAAAGGGTATAGAATAATATAAAATAATGCTTATTTAACGTCCTATCATCGAGGTTTGCTTCTTGGACCCGTTTCCGTCGTGTTTCGGGTCTGAGTTTTTGGACGGGACTTTCAGGCGGGGAAATGGGCTGGTGGTTTCCGGTGTTGCACGGTGGTGAAGACCAGATAATGGTGGTGATGTGGGTGGTCGTCTGGTGTGATAAGGATGGCTGGTTCGTGTGTTTAGATGGAGAGAAAATGAGAAGAAGTGCACGGGTTGTGGGGGGGATGAATGTGTGTCTGTGTGTGTTTGTAAGAAAACAGAGATCGTGCATGAATAAGGGAGCAGATGAGAATGAAGGGCCAGGATTCAATCTGGCCAGAAATCCAATGGCTGAAATCAAATGGAGGGAAAAATAATTAATATAAAAATGGATTAAATAGTGTAAGTTGCTTTATGGGAATAGTGAGGGCTTGGATGGGTGACACTTATCACCAATCCACCGGTTGGATTTAAATATTAGGTTGGCACGGATTCCCGTAATAAATTAATATTTTATTCCGTTGTTCTCGGTTCGTAAATTTCACTAAAACGCTTCCTTGACCATAACTTCTTCATACGAACTCCGATTTCGGCGTGCCGCCTGTCTACGGATTCGTGACGTCCCGTCCTACGTCATAGTCATGGGTCAAAGTCCAAATTGTTTCCCGGGTCAAAAGTCAAAGTTTCCCCCCTTCAGGGGCAAAATAGTCTTTTTACATTAAAATATTATTATTCTCGGTTCGGGTCGTTACAAGTTATCCCTTGTCTGACAGGTGCTGAAAGATAGTTTCGGGACTTCAGTTGACTTGTCAGACGGGAGCAGGACCGCGTACAGTTATCGAAGTCCAGTTGGGACGGGTCCTGTCACCTGATTCCGAGATTTCAATCACGGTACTTCATCCTCAAGTATACAATCTTCGGACTAATTGTCCAAACGTCACCTTTTCTACTACACTGAGGAAATCCACAACTCCTATGGATCACAACCAGTGTCCGTAGCCAAAATAACTTACCGACCACTCGCCTGTTGGTTATCCCTGGTTATGCACATCCAAAAGAATGTCAATCATCACTCCTTCTGATGATCACATCTCAACCTTTTCGAAGTTCCACTCCGAGCACCTGCTAAAATACGAGTCACCAACCCTCGGAATCCTTAATCAACAATCACTGACCTCGGACTCCCCAGTCACGATCCTCGAAATCGTCCATCACCAAGCTCGGGGAATCACTGAGTGCTGGCCTCGACATCACCCAAATGCCAACCTCGGCATGTGCCGACACAGTCCAACATACTCGACAACTCCAACACAACATGATGAGTCCACGAAAACCAACCTCACTCATGGTCAACCCGACCATACCAACCTAGCCTGATCCAACACGAAGCATAGGTCCTCCGCGCTTCCACTGCGCTACTTTGATCAAACTAATGGTATCTTAACCATTCGCATCGAAACATGAACTGCCCATGGTCATCACATCTCCCAGCTTCCTTCCAGACACCGGCATCTCACGTCTGGTCACAACCTCAGCTCATGATGTGCCCATCCTACCATTCACCAGCATCCCAGCTCTTGGCACATCAGTCTGATCTAGTGCTCACAGCACACCAGTGCCGAGCCTCCGCTCCTACCGCCAAAACCCTTAATCTACGTTCGGGTCGGGGGAACTGTCATCCCTCGTAATCTACAACTCTGAGCAATTCAATGCTCAACCATCTCCGCAATCTCACTGGACTCGTCCCGAGTCGTCCACCAACCATTCACTACCTCGGCTGCACCTAGCAGCACCATCTCCAAGCCGACCGTAAATTGGCCCAAACACTGGTTTTATATGCATGCATGTTTTAAAACGGAGGGTATAAATGTCTTTTCTTATAAACGGTTTTCTAAACTTATCCTTTATTTTTTTCCACTCACAGTCTTATGTGTTTTCGATACCCTCCAGGTTGTTGCGGTATGGGCTGCTGGTAGAGAGAGACGGATACATCACACACGCGATCCACAGTAGATTCTGTGCGCTCTGGGAAGTCCGATACTTGTGAACGAATCGTTTTGGAAATCCCTTGTCCGGCTTACGTGTTACATGGAGGTTGGACGTCGGTTTAGCCTTCGTGTCACACGTAAGTTAGACGGGAGCATGACTTAGCCCTTAATCCCGGGGGATTGAGGGTGGGTCGTGTCAAATTGGTATTAGAGCAGGTTTGTGCGCTCTTCGTGAGGTTTGGTTCCCAGAGTCATGGTTTGTCGACTAGCGGGATGTGATGCTACTGTGAATGTGATGTCTCGACGCAGAACTGCCCGTCATCAACCTGTATTCGCGAGTAATAGCTAGCGGCTTAGTTAGTGGTGAAAGTACGAGCAACTGGGTGATCGTTGCCTAATACGCAGTGTGTTGTGAGATATATGTCGGCTTAGGGCCGGGGTAGTTAGCGTGTTTGGCGCTAGATATGCTCGATGATTAGATCATAGGGTTGGAGGTATGCCATCATGGTTAACTTGGATGGTAACTAGTGACCTACGATTGATGGTCGACTGGTCAGCATGTAGAGCGTGATGACAGCCTGTTGAGCTGGTGGTATACGTGGGCCGAGGAGGCCGCTTTACGGTGGCTTGTTAGGCCAGGTTAGGCCAGATGACGATAGTATGGACTTGTGACCATTTGATTAGATTGTTCGAGCTTGGACTTATGAGGCTACGAGTCGCCAGGTGCCTCGCGTGGCAGGGTATAGGAAACGACTTTGAGGATCTGAGGGATTTCCCCCTTGTGTTGGTTACTGGTTGACGCTGGTGTGTAGATGTTAAAATAGGGGATAGTCTTAGCCGGGTATGACGACCCGAGTGGAGGTCTAGTGGATGTCGTAGGTTTTGATAACCCGAGTAAGGATTTGAGGAACCCTGTTGTGAGGGCAGGCTTATCCTTGTGAATACCATAGTGAGAACCTCAGATTTCAAGCCTTTGATCAAATCCATTAGGGTGCGTTTGGTTGGAGAACTTAAAAGTTTCATGGAACTTATACTATATTACAAAGATATGAACTAAAATAAAACAAAAATTATATGAATTTTAGATAGGTGGTTAAGTACTAAAAAAACAAAAATAGGGGCATCATAAGCATAACAAACCACTAAATAAAGAATTTTCCAAAGTAACATCTCCATTTGTATAACTTATAAATCTCACCTATATACCTTTCATTGTATCATTTGCAAACTTCATAGTACTCTCAAGTTCCTAATTCTGAACTAATTTTATCCGAATTCCATGAAATTTTGAACTACTCATTCGAATGCACCTTAATAGTTGCAGTCATACTTTGAACATTTATATTGTCCAGATCTTTAATTTCCTCAAGCTTAGACACAATGGGCTCATGTCTTTGTTAGAATGGTTTCATATTTTTTTTTTATTAAATTGGAGGGAATGAACCATGCATTTAACTTTATTTTTTTTTCTTTTGGTTTTGCGTTTGGTTACCTTTCTACAAAAACATTCTTGAAAATTGTTAATTACGAATTTTTTTTTCAAGGTTTTTTTTTGTCCAATTATTTGTTTGGTGAAATCTATATTCCTAATTAATTTTCTCTTGGCTTTATAATAGCAGAAATTATTAGATCTTAATTATACATATTTTATCCATAATTTAATACCTTTTACTTATGTTTTGTTAATATTTTGTGCCATGAAATTGGAGAAATTAATATATCTGTAAGAAGTGTACTGAATTAGATAAAACTTGGAATTTTTGAGAATTTGAGCGAAAGAATCACCTTAATTGAAGTTATAATGAAAAAGATATGAAAGAAATTTTTGAGAATTTGAGCGAAAGAATCACCTTAATTGAAGTTATAATGAAAAAGATATGAAAGAAATAAGAAAGGCGAAGAAGGAGGAATTTGGGCAATTGTCTACCGATGCCCCTCCCAGCCATTTGTTCTTGCCTTTAACTAGCTTTAACTGTGAGTTTTGACAACTACGTTCGATGGTTGACCACCGAGTATCGTCCAGAAGCATTCCCAGCTCTCTTGCACGATTGAGGTTTATTTTGGGACATTTCAAGCATGTTTTCACACTCATTCTCCATGTTTCAAGGGTTTTGCATGCTAATTTATTAGAGGATATTAGTTTTGGTCTTTTCACTTTGGAGGAAATTTTTTAATTATTTTCTCTAAATATTTAGGAAATTTTTTTCTTATAGAATTTAATTATAACTTTCATCTATTTGAGGATTAAGAATTCTCCTATAAAAAGAGATCCTACGGCTCTGTGAAAGATATCAAAAGAAGATCGAAAAAAGTCTGGAAAATACACAGAAATATACAACAAAGCAAAAACACTTGCCCTTTATTTTGTAATTTTCTTTTTAGGTTAGGACTTCTTAAACCCTAACCATGGTTATTCTTTAGCATGGTTTTAGCTCTTATTCTTTGATTATGAATGTTTGAGAAATTTATATTACTACTTTAATTGATATTCTTTTATGTTTATGAGATTGATCATCTTGTTTGCATAAATTATCAATGGAATTGCTTGGTTGACTATCATATCATCTTGTAATTCACTTAGCATTGAGAGGTTGAATTAAAAATCTTGTAATTTGAACTCATGACATCCTCGGATAGATGCCATGTTCTAGGTTAGTGTGATGACATATATCTTCTTTTAACACTTACTACATACACTCTATGTTAACTTGAGTAGATGGCATGCTAGGTTAAATAAGTGGATAGAAAGTAAGAGTGTAGATGGCATACATCTATATACGAAGCAAGAAGAAGATTAATGTGTTACAGTAATGGGCCAAGGTATGTTGTATGGTCATCATATCAAGGAACATTCACAGGGCTTGAGTGTAGAAAATTATATTAGTAAGTAATTGTGGTTAGTGGTGGATTAAGTTAACTTATTATTTTTATTAATTGTTTTAGTTAGCATTCTTTCGTTTATTTTATTTTCAATTATGTTATCTTGTGTTTACTTTTATTTTGTCAACTCTTTGAATTAATTAATCAATCGAAGTGATAAAGTGGAGAATAGTTAAGACAAGTCTTTATGGAATTCAACCCTTATTTATTTGATATACTATCTATTCAATTAATGCACTTACAAAGTTAAACTGAATAGAATATACTGAATTTGTGTTGTCATCCAATAAAAATTAATGAAAAACAAAATTTTAAGATAGGTAATTTTAAGAAATGAAAAAAAAAATCCTAAAATATAAAATAAAAATAAAAATGAATGTGAGAAAGAGAGTAAATAGAGGTGTTAATCAATTTTTTTTTTTAGCAATTTTTTGCCAATTTAACTGGTGATTTTCCTGCTTCAAAATTTAGGCAGTTTCATCACACCTTTTCTCAAAATGTTTCAAGAATATCAACACGAAAACTATCATCTTTAGTGCTGTAATCAAATCTAGCACAAAAAAGGAATTAAAACAAATGAAAATAACAACCATTTTATTCAATCCAATTCCATTCACTATTTTCAACAGAAAACTTTTAAAAATTGAAAATAAAAGTGTGAGTTTTGAACAGGAAATGAGTGTCTATGAAAAAGTTTTGAACCACACATGCTCCAATTGAGAGCTCCACAGATTCAAGATCAACAACTTGAAGTTGTCTAAACTTGTAAAGTGACCAACCAATATCACAAAAACAACCAAAATGGCAATGAAAAAAAAGATTCAAATAGTGTTAATCAAAACAAAAAAAGAAGCTCGTTGCTTACAAAACTATTACTTGTCCAATTTTGGGAGTAAATTCTTCAACCTGTGAAAAATTAGAAAATTTTATAGAACAAAAAAGAAGCAAAATTTGATCAATTCAAAGGAAACGATAAGAATATGAGAAACTTCATGGGGGGTGAGAGAAATTTGAGCAGTCTGAGCGATATGTGGCAGGTCTAGAGGTTCCAGAGAATGGTCGCTGCTTGTGGTTGATGAGCAGTTTGTTCGAACCCACTCGGAGGCAATTGCATGTTGAAATGAATGGGGTCCGATTTGGTCTGATGCGACTATATGCGGAGTGTCAGAGTCGAAGGCGATGGGGGCGAGGCGGAGAGTCGGAGGCGTACGCTTATGGCTATGAAGGTGAGGCGTGAGCTGAGGGTGTGAGGAGATGAAGCTGCTCCAGTAATGACCCGAAAAATTCAAGAAACGTAAAAGTAGAAAATTAACAGAAAAAATGACGATTTTATCCCTATAAGGTTGGCTTTTTGATTTGAATAATTTTTGGACGTTATACGAAGACCATTACGTAGGTCTTAAACTCCTACTTACATAGATAGGTTGTATACCAAAGAAAGGGTTTAGATAAGTTCATTATGGGTAAAAAATAACTAGAGACATTTTGGTCATTTTGAACATAAGGGTATTTTGGTAATTTTGCATGAAGGATCTAGAATGTTCTAGATTTGTCTTCATTTTTCCTTTCCTTATTCTTCCACCGACTTAAGCTCCCTATATATATATATATATATATTTTGTGTGTGTGGTGTGTAGAGTAGTTTGCCGGAGTTGCACCGAAAAGAAGAAAAAAATGAAGAAAATAGAGAGAAGCAGGAAGATGAAGGAGAGGAAGAGAGACAAAGAAAGAAGAGAAGAGTCTGATGGAAAGGAGAACCATAGATGGGTTGAGGGAAGGGAAAACACCCTAGACTCAACGGCTTAAAAACATACCCGAGAACCCAAACTTTGGTTGTGGGTTGCCAAAATGGTTTTGGGGCTATTCAGTTTGAAGTTGAGGATGTTAACATGCTAGGAAAGTTTGTACGGTCATTTTGAGATAAAAAGGAGACGTTCTCGACGCAGGAAGCCCAGAAACACAAGTTGAAAGATTAGCCAGTGTATGATGGAATCATGCTATGGATTTCGAGGTAAGTTTTCTTGGAGTTAAGGTCGTGGATCTTTTTCTGGGTTTGTATAGATGAAGATGAAGGGTTAAAACAAAGAAAACAAATGTGAAATGAATGAGTACGAGTTGGGTCAGGTCGTCGGGTCGGGTGACCTGAGTTGCAGACCTGTTTGAGGTAGACGGTGGGTAATGCTGTGACTACGCATATAGCGCGCTTGAAGCCCACGGAGAGAGGGCCTCATTGGCGTGTCGCGAAGCGTGTGGCGGTCTTTCGTCTTCTGGTCAACATGAAAGTTTCCTCTTTTTAAATTATGAATTTAATGGTATAATTTTTGAGTTGATTGGATATTGTTTGGGTGTAGTTCTAAGTGCCCAACATGTTATGTTTATGTGTTTAAAATTTGATTAAAATTATGAATAGTTAAAGGATTATCATGGTAATTTGGATATGAATAATTAGAGGATTTTATAAAGGTAGATTATGATAAATGGATAAATGATTGAAATTTATTAAAAAAACATATAGTTAAGAATTGATTACTTGTACAAGGTATGAAAATGTATTCTAAGTATTTTGTATTTTTAAATTCATGTTTTAATTTTGAAAATTAAGAATTTAAATACAAGATGAGTTTGGGTGTTAATGGTTGTAACGACCCGACCCAAAATTTCGTGATTAACGAGAGTTTATCAAGGATTAGCCAAGGATTTTTGTGACGATTTGAGGTGAAATGACGATTTTGTCCATAAGTAGGGAAAATGTTGACTTTTGACCTAGGAGGTTATTTGTATGTTGAACGAGGTCCATTAGGTAGATCGCGAGATTACGATTGCGTAGACAGGCGGCACGTCGAATTTGGACGTCGTATGGTGAAATTACGGGTCTAAAACAGTTTAAAAGGATTTAATGGTGGCACGTATTTCAAGAAAGTTGATTTTTATGTGTTTTTAAATGGGACCCAAAATATCTTTGTAGGGACCATAGGATGAGTGACAAATGTCACTTACCCTATGGCCTTACCCTTACATCAAATACATTTCCTTTTCTCCTTTGTTCATCCATTTGAAAACTCACACCCTCACCTTCGTTCCATCATCTTCCTCTTCCTTTTCTACTGCTCTAAGGAGCCCAGAGTAAGGCTAAGTGACTATAAGGGACGAGGGAAGGAAGAACTGCCATAGAGGCTGATTGGGAATATAAAAAACAGGTAAAAACCCGTGACCCGTAAATTTGGATGGTTGGGTTTTGGATTTTAGACGATGGAACTCTGATTTCTTATCACCTTCTTCTTTTGTGAGTCCTTGCGAGTGCGTAGGGCCAAGAAACAGGCAGAATGGACGTTGGCATGGACCTAGGTGGAAGTTGGAACTTTGGCCGTGAGGATTCAAGTTTGGCCATGAATTTTTAGGCCCGAACATTCGGGAGGCTTTAGAGGGTTCAAAAGTATGATTTCGGAAAATGGTTTTCCAATCCTTTATTTTTGTCCACTCACACTTTTGTTGGTTTTGACACCCTTCAAGTTGGTTGAGGACATGGGCTGCAAGAAGGCTGAGGCATCACGTAAATTTGCGTACTTTAAATATCTGAGGTATGATGTAGGCTTATCCCCTGTCTGACACGTGGAAAGTATATATATTTGGTTTCTGGGGGTAATTTGGTCATTTTCTTAAGGACGTGTCAGACGGAAGCAGATCCTTCCACGCTAATCGAAGGGGATTATAGGGAGGATCCTGTCAATGGTCTTAAAACAGTGAATGATGAAGAGCAAATAATTTATGGCTTCATATAAAGTTTCAATAACTACAATAGTAAGGTGAAAGCTTGAAAAAAAGTCGAATTAGTAAATTTCACTACTTGACCGGGTTAATGGGATGGATATGGGCGTTAACCCCACAAGGAGGGATCTAGTTTGGTTAACATGCCAAAATGTAAATATTGGATAAAGTATGAAACATCCCTTATCTGGAAATGAAAAAAAAACTTCGATATTTAAGTTTCTTGTCAGAGGGAGTGAGACCGAATGTGATTATTATAGTATTGTAGGGACATGTCCTGTTAACTTCGATAATATCGAAGTGTACATGCCAAAATGAAGTGAGGAGAGTGAAGGAAGAAACAGAGCGTGTAGAATGAAGGGGACGAAATGAAGGTTTGAAGACTCTAAAATGGAAGAGAATTTTCAACTCGGTTTAGCTAAGTCCGATTCTTCGCTTCAGAAAACCAAAACCGAACCTGTTTTGATTCGTTGCTATTTTTTCTTTGATTCTGTTTTTAGATACGATTCTAATATGGTCTAATTTTTTGGTCAGTTTTAACATACCAATTAACAAACTAAATTAACTATTATTTTTTATTTTTTTAAATGTTTTTAGAACTTTCATTAAATAAGGGTATTTTGATAAGAAAATTTTAATGAAACTATAATAAAAATAAACATACTATACGCTTGTAGTAAGTTTAGACATTTACGTAATATTTTGAAAGATCTTATATTTAATTCAAGTAAATAGCAAAAATGCGGTCGTATTTATAAAAGTAAAACCAACGAAAAAAATTGGCCGAAGCCTGCCTCCAATCACGTGACCGCACGTGCGAACGAGAGCATGGCTTTGAAGAAGAAAGCAATAGACTTCGAGTCTCATTCCCAACTGTCGATCGAGGAGGGTACTGTGCTCTTCTTTTCTGTCAGCCCTAAATCCTGAAATCACAGTCTACGCCGATCTCTTTGTCCGTCGTCATAAGGTAAAATCATATCATAAATCTCCAATTCTATTCACTTTCTTTGCTGTAGATTTTCAACTTTTCTCTGATTTAAGCTGATGATCGATTAAATTTGATCCAAAGTTTCCCCAATTTATGTCTATATAGAACCAATTATGCATCTATGTAGTTGAATTGAGAAATTATTTCTATAGAGGACCTAGGGTGCACAAATTTCAGCTTGGAAAATGGAAATATTGGGTGGTTGTGCATTTCAGCTGTTGCGGGCGGCGAGGCATGCATTGGCTTTTTAGCATTTTACATGCATTGGCATTTCAGCTATTGTAATATTAAGGAGGTGAATTATGATTTACGAGCTGACAACAAATGTTTTACATGAACAGAGTTTTGCTGCTTTGCATCTATTATAAGTTCACTGCTATCAATTTTAAAGTTGGTTCTAGTTGGAAGTTTTATACTTCTAAGAAACTAAATCACTGCTGTTTGGTAACTGTGCACGATTAGAAAGAGGGCGTGCTTATAAATGTGTATTAACTTATGATTCTTTCACATTGAATTTTTCAGGTCTGTTGAGTGAGCTATTAGGAACTGTGGTTTTATCCTGATCAACATGGTAAAGTTTCATGAACAGCTAACAGTGGCTGCATTCATTTTTTTTCTTCTGTTTGGTCTTGGTATACTCGCGATGAATTCCCTCAGTATTAATTTTTGCATTTCCAATTTGTCTCAGAATTACTTAATTGGAGCTTTCAAACCATCCTGCAACATTTCAGTCACATTTTCTGATGCGAAAACTCGGAAGCAGGTAATTCAAGTGTACATAGTAAATTATATATTTTTTCCTTTCAATGTCATTAAAGAAGAATTATTGATGCTACTTCACGTTACTTGTTAATTCCATCAGATTATTTTATGTAATGGTTAATTTATATATTCTGCATTGATTGCTGGCATGGAGATATCAGGTCCATAGATAATTTACATACCAAACCATTGCTGATATGCATTGCGGCTGAGGATTTTTTCCTTCGTTAATGTGAATCTGTTATCCAAAATGCAATTCTAAAGGATTGGGGAAGTAACCTTTACTTTTTCCCCTCATCTGTATTTTGTTTCTGTAGGTTCCCTTGAAGAAGGAAAGCGGCCAAGCAGTGGTGGTCCCACTTTTTCAAAGTCAAGAAAATATTTCTGGGAAGGTATACTGTTTAATCGCTTTGTTAAAAACGTTAAGAATTATAGTGGACACAGGTTAAATCTTTTGGAAATTGATTTAGAGTATTGCAGACTATAAAGATAACCTATTTAGAGATATTTTCTTTCTTTGGTGTCATTTTCAGATTAATATAGAACCCATTCAAGGGAAGAAGGTTGAACACAATGGAGTTAAAGTTGAGCTTCTGGGGCAAATTGGTACTTTTATTTCTTTTCTTGCAAGTTTTTTGTTTTACATTGTTCATGCCTGTGAATTTTGTTCCTTCCTTACTTTCTGGTCAATAACTGTATTATTGTTTCTTACCACTTAAACAAGCCTCTAATACACTTTAATTTATGTTGCAGAGATGTACTTTGACAGAGGAAACTTTTATGACTTCACTTCCCTGGGTGAGTATGCTTTGGCTTCATTTCATTAACTTTGTACAGTTTTTGTTCATTTCTCAGATTACTGATTTGGGTGCATTGTTTTTAATTACCACCAACCCTTTCCATTAGAAAGAAAGAAAAAGGAAACCATCTTGATCTTTGAAATTATATATGATATTCATTGGCGCGACCTTCTATTTTTCGTTTTAGTGAAATAAAAAAGGTGCTGAATTCTTGTTAATGGGCATTCAATATTCAACCTTTCACCTCCAACTTTTTCTTGGAAGCTCTAAGTATATTGCTCTTTCTAACAGTTCGTGAACTTGATGTTCCTGGAGAGATGTATGAAAAGAAAACGTATCCTTTTGAGTTTTCTACAGTGGAAATGCCATATGAGACTTACAATGGGGTGAATGTGAGACTAAGGTAAGTCTTAAAACATTCAATGTTTTCTTGTATATTTATATTTTGTTATAAAGACCTACTTACTAAGTTAGCGTTATTTGTTGATGTTTGCTCCCCCACTCATGTTTCTTTCCTTAAGAACATATGTTAACCTGTATCAGTTCCTGATATGATAGAAGTTTAAGAAAGCTCAGTAAGGTTTTATGGTGGTTTTTTTTTTTTTTTTTTTTTTTTTTTAATAGGCACTAAATGGATGTCATGTGATTAAAATTTAGCTCTCTGCCTTACCTTTTTCTTTTATAAGCATCTATCCTAGCAAACCTTGGACTAGTATTGCTACTTTTGGTTAGCTGTCGTATGTGGATCTAATGAGCTACTTGATTATTAAGCTTTAGAAGTTCTGTATGTTCATGAATTTCATGAAGGATCCAACTGTTCAGAACATCTCATTACCTTTTTGTCATGTCTATGCTTACAACTTTCTTCTCCAATACACAAGTAGTTGAAGTTAATGTCAATTGCCAACTTATAGAGTTTGCACTTTAATTACACACTTTTTTAGATGGAAAACATGATGTTGATAATAATAATAATTCATACTATGACAGATTGTAAATTTGCTCATTTTAGGTACGTTTTGAAAGTCACAATTACTCGGGGTTATGGTAGTAGCATAGTGGAATACCAGGATTTTGTGGTATCTCTCTCTCTCTCTCTCTCTCTCTCTCTCTCTTACACACACACATGCATTTTTGCTTTTTTTATATTATACAACCCGTTTGCAATCAATACGCGTTTATCGTCTCATGGCTTATACTGACATCATTTTGTGTTTTAGGTTCTCTCTCTCGCTCTCTCTCTCTCACACACACACACACACACACACGCGCATTTTCGCTCTTTATAGATTATACAACCCATTTGCAATCAATATGCGTTTATCATCTCATAGCTTATACTGACATTATTTTGTGTTTCAGGTTCGCAACTATTCCCCACCTCCATCTATTAACAACAGCATCAAGGTGAGTACAAAATTCTATTGTTTAATTTTTTTTGTATGGTAATATCTCAACCGGACTCTTTGATGACCATGGAAACAGTCATGATAGTAATAAGGGAAAAAGTAACTGCTTTCGATTGTTAAAGAAAATGTCTTTCCATTCACCCATTAGTTTAATTCCATTTTATATTGCATCTATTTAGTGTGCTGCAACAGGCGCCTCATTGTTTACCCCCTCAATGAATCTTCTTATAGTTATATTTCCTTTGCAGATGGAAGTGGGAATTGAGGATTGTCTGCACATTGAGTTTGAGTACAACAAGAGCAAGTAAGTTTTGAGGACCAGGGTTATATTCATTGTTAGCAGTTTACATGCATGAGATGAAACCCATGTCAATAACTGTTTTTGAATGTTAAGTTTCACTGCCTTTACGACCTTGGGCCAAGCTCACGTGTATAGCTGGGTTTGTACAAAGAAAACTGTATGCCTCGAGTGTAATATATTAGAAATACGATATGTTTGTCAAGGTAAAAATAAAATTATTGGTGTGTTGATATACAGGTACCATCTGAAAGATGTTATTATTGGAAAGATATATTTCCTTCTTGTAAGAATCAAGATAAAGAATATGGATCTGGAAATTAGGCGCCGAGAGTCAACAGGATCAGGGCCCAATACTCATGTTGAGACAGAGACACTTGCTAAGTTTGAGTTGATGGATGGTGCTCCAGTCAGAGGTACGTTCATAACTCTTAGATTTTCTCACGTGGCACCGGTGTAATGCTTATACAGGTGGTTGATGGGTTCAACATAATCTTATGCTTGTATCTGTACATTGAACAGATATAGACGAATTTGTAATTTTAATTGGGAAGTTTTGTTAAAATCTGATTGAAGTTTCTGGAAAACATTGATTAACTTCTAAAACTTTCTGCATATGCTTTCCTTTTCAGGTGAATCAATTCCCATTAGATTGTTTCTTAGCCCTTACGAACTGACACCAACTCATCGCAACATTAATAACAAATTCAGCGTGAAGTATTATTTGAATCTTGTCCTGGTTGACGAAGAGGACAGACGGTATTTCAAGCAGCAAGAGATCACTATATACAGGCTTCAAGAGACGTCATGATCACTCATCTCCATTTGATCCATTTAATATGGAAAAGAAGACAAGTTTTCTCATGGCACCTTGTAAAGCTCAAATTTTCGATCTTATTGTGCTACAGTGATTGATATTCTTGCTGAATTGCAACTTTGATACGGGATTGTCGCAATTTATGTACATTAGCGATGGAAAGGATGAGATCTTCGGTTGTTGTGAATGATACATCATGTAACAATCATCCTATGTCTTACTCAGTGAATTTTTCTCCAATTTACCTTGTGAATTACGGTTGGAGAAAATAAACCCTTAGGTTTTATGAAAGATTCTCTATGCTTTATTTGAACTATGAGCCTGGTGTTTCTCTTATTTTGTTACTGCTATTTTCATTACAAGAACTTTCAAATTGTACCTGGAAACCTTTTGAATCTCCGAATTTGCATCAGAATTCACAAGTGATGTTAGTTATATTCTTAGAACTCATTCGCACTCGGATCATTTAGGGACCTAGCATGTCTCATTTGAAGCATGGCCTTTCAAGGCCTCTTTGATATCTTACTTCATTCTTCTTCTTCTTCTGAAACTACTGGAAGTCCTTCTTTGAACCATGCGTAAAGCCCTCCTTCTAAGTGGAAGACATTCGTGTAGCCGTTGAGGATGAGCAAATAGGCTGCTATCAGTGACCTGTAAGAGAAGTTTGAGCGATGAATCGGATGCCCTAACTTGACGAACAAGCACGGAACTGTGCAACGAACTCTCACCTTGATTGTTGACCTTCCGGGAGATTTTGGGTTGGTCTCATCGTACCCCCGGCTGCGCAAGCCACTATGATCTTTGCCTTCTTATCTAGTTGTGAATCCACACCTGTTACCATATACACCGAACATGAAGTTTGTATTTCCAAAGGAACAATTGAAAGCATAATTGGGCATTGATTTATGCATACTTGGTATGAACTCAGGGTTCTCTTCTGTGCCAGCAAAGATGCCAAAAAATGCAAATGCAGCACGCCTGGCAATGTCCCATGCTGTCCAGTCCTTTATGAGCCTGTATATTTGTACGTTAATCGCCCCCGGTGGATGAGCCTAGCGCACCACAAACCAAAAGATTACCATAAGGGTCCGTAAGATATATGTCCCTGATAACTTTTAACTATTGACTTAGATGAGCAAACTACCTCTTTGAACTCTGCTTCAGGCCGGACATCGAGAACCACAAAGTTGTTTTCTTTCTGAAGTCGTAGTGCTTCTTTCACATCCACACTCCTAACCTGCAAGTTATCAACAAAATTATATAGCAAAGTTTCAAAAGTCTCTTTATTATAGATTAGAAGGTTAGAGAAATGGAGGATGCACCTTTTTCTGTAACAGAAGTTCCCTCTTAGTCTTCCATTCCTCTTCAGCTAAACCTCTCCAAAATAAGAGAAGTCAATATATTAAGATGAGATATCGACATGTTTGCAAGTGGCAAGAATTAGTACATTATACCTGGCGATTTGACTTGTTTTGTTGCTGCGCTTAGGATCCTGAGGCTCTGCGATGATAATCCATGGCATGTTGATGATCTTGGTGAGCGGAGTGTAAGCCAGCAAGAAGCATGACAATGTTGAGAACGTTTAGAAGCCAATCCCAATGAAGAAGATGAAGATGAGTTTAGGGATATGATTGAAGTAAGAGAAGCCATTTTTCAATACTTTGCTCATAAGCCAATCAATGAATCAAATATCTAGCTACTGAATGTTCGCAATGATCTGGATCAAGTGTAGAACAAACGGGGTTTATGTGATTGGCTTAAGGAGATGTTTTGAAAGTAATTGGGCCATGGATATATTAGGATTTTATCTCTCGAAGAATCTGAGCTTGTGGTGGATATTTGATATTTCTAAAGGTCTCTATTCCTATTTCAGCTTCTTTCATCCTCTACCCCTTTGTCCTCTTGTAGGACCGCATGATACAAACTAAAAGGATAAATCCCCCTTCCTACCTGCTTCTCATTGCCTTTTATCCTTTGTACAGTGTCACAAGTATTACCGTACTAGTGTTATCGAATTGGGTTTAACTTTCCTATAGAATAAAATCGATATTTAATAGTTTTGTTGCAAAGGAATGAGAAGAAGGTTTGTAGGAGGAGTTCGGGAAGAGGCAGAGAGAAAAACGTACGTTCTCTGTATTCTGAATATTTTGAATAATACGTTCTTCAAACAATAACTAAATTCTTCAAATACTATAAGGAATTAATAAATGTACAAATGACTAAACTACCTCTCGTACCCTTTACATAAATAGCCACTAAATGTCTGTTCATTTACAACACTCCCTCGTCAATATTTCATGTAATGGTGCTGGTTGGCTGCACGCTTATGTGTTACATCGTTAAAATCTTGCCAAGTAACAAAAATCCTACGGGACAAAAATAACACTGGTCGAAGGAAAAAGAGTGCAACGTGCATGGATAGTGATCGTATCGAATTCTCTAAGGTAGTTGAAGTTGTCTCTTCTGGAATATCCGTAGATTAGTATGTCCTTGAGATATAATGCATTAATGTTGTTACACCAAAACCTTGCCCCGTAAAACCTCAGTGAGAAAAACCCGTGGTTGAAGAGAAAAAAATGAGCAAATGCATATAAGTCGAATCATGGCATCTTCAAGATGCATTGTTAATAGGATGATCATACCAAAAATGCGCTTCATTAAAACCTAACCAAGTAACAAAACTCAATGGGACAAAATAGTCCTAGTCGTAAGACAAAAGAGTACACGATGACCATGTGAGTATACTTCGGAATACTCAGTATACTCCTGGATACTTCGTATACTTCATGATACTCTCTTTAATCTCGACTTCCCTTGAAAAGTTACAAATTAGGTAGATCAGTTAATCTACGTAACCCAATACCTGACATATGCTGCTGGAATGTGGCCTTTGATAATGGCTTGGTGAAAAGATCTGTATGGTTGTCATGAGACGAAATTGAATTGATCTCAATCTTTCGATGTTCTTACTATTGTTAGTTGAAGAAGAACTTTGGTACAATATACTTGGTGTTGTCTCTCTTAATGAAACTGGTCTTTATTTGCTCGATGCAAACAGTATTATCTTCGTAGATAACTGTCGTTTCATTATGGGTGGAATGCAATACACAAGTGCTTCAAATGTGCCCTTGTAATGGCTCTTAGCCATATACATTCACGAACTTCTTCATTAAGAGCTAGAATCTCTGCATGATTCTAAAATGTAGCAACAATGGTCTCTTTCATAGACCTCCAAGATATTCCTATGTTCCCAATGGTAAAGACATAACCAGATTGGGAGTGCACCTTGTGTGGATCTGATAGGTAACCTGCGTTAGCATACCCAACAAGGCTTGCATGTAAGACCCGTGTCTTGGGAAGAACGGTGAACAATCTCACATCCCTCGGGAAGGGAAAAGTAAAGTGCCTTATATGTGTAGGCACGTATCTATCTAGCATGAGGCCTTTTGGGAGCTCACTGGCTTTGGATTCCTTGAGAACTCCAAAGTTAAGCTAGTAGGGGTTGGTGCAATCCCAAGATGGGTGACCCACTGGGAAGTTGCACGTGAGCTCCCAGGAACAAAACTGTGAGGGTTGGGCCCAAAGCGGACAATATCCCGTTGGAGAAGGTCGGGTCATGACAATTTTGTATCAGAGCTGGAGCCCGACCAAAAGAGTGCCAGCGAGGACGTTGGACCCCAATGGGAGGTGGATTGTAAGACTCATGTCTTGGGAAGAACGATGAACAATCTCACATCCCTGAAGAAGTGAAATGTGAAGTGTCTTATATGTGTGGGCACATATCTATCTAGCATGAGGCATTTTGAGAGCTCACTAGTTTGGATTCATGGGGAACTCCAAAATTAAGGGAGTAGGGGTTAGTGCAATCTCAAGATGGGTGACCTACTGGGAAGTTGCACGTGAGCTCCTGAGAACAAAATCGTGAGGGTTGGGCCCAAAGCGGACAATATCCTATTGGAGAAGGTCGGGTTGTGACAGTGCATCATTCCAAGGGCCAAGGGAATTTGATTCATTCCTCGATACATAGGGATATAATAAGCCCATATATGTTGTACCTCTAAGCTATCAGAAGATATCTTTGATGCCATTCTAGTGGTGGCATGTAGGTGCAGAGCTAAATCTAGCTAAAAAGTTCACAATGGATGAAATGTTCGGTGTAGTCATTGATCCAAGTATAATAATGTGCCTATTACACTTAGATATGACACTTCTGGTGTCAATATCTTTTTTTAATCATTTGCAGGATGAAACATATCTTTCTTAGGATCTAGACTATGAACGATCATAGGCGTGCTTGAGGGTTTCACTTTATCCTAGTTAAAATGTCTCAACATTTTCTGGATGTAATTCAATTGATGAACCAAAATCCCACATGGTGCTAGAGCTCCGGGGCAAGCCAGAAGTGTGTTCTCCCAAGATCCTTTATTTCAAATTCTAACTTCACGTGCTTAGCAGTTTCTTTGATCTCTTCAGGAGTACCAATCAGATTCATGTCATTGACATAAACTAACACTATAGAGAACACGAAACTTGTTTTCCTATAAACACGCAAGTGCATATTTCATTATTCACATATCTCACTTGATCAAATACTCACTTAGATGGTTATACACATTAAACCAGATTGTTTCAATCCATAAAGTGAACGCCTTAAATGAATGAAGAACATGTTCTGTAGTTTGGAACTATTTTCATCAGGTATCTTAAGTCCTTTAGAAACTTTCATATATTCAGATCCTCATAGAGATAAGTAGTAACCACATCCAAAAGCTGCATATCCAAAAGCTACATACTCAATTTTTTGGAAATTACCAAACTGATAAGTTAGCGGAACGTTATTGTGACGACCCGGAAATTCTAAAAAGGAAAATTTGGAAAATTTGAAGGAAATGATGATTCTGCCCTTGGTTATAAGGGCCGAAAGTTTACTTTTTAATCGGGACACTTTTTGGACTGGCCGTAAAGACCGTTGGGTAGGTCTCAAGACGCTGAGTTTGTAGACAGTCGACATGCATCAATCGGAGTTCGGATGACAAAGTTTGGGTCTAGATACATAAGGGCATTTAGGTAATTTGTAGGGAAAAGGGCAAAATGGTAATTGGTAACTTGAATAGAAAATTGGTCGGTAATTGGGCTGATTCAGCCGTGACTAGTGAGTCATTAGGCTCAGTATGTGACATCTGTCACTTTAAGGAAACAATTAGTGGTAACTGAGCGGTGAGATGAATTGGAGAGTTTAAACCTTGTGTGTGTGTGTGTTTGAAAAATAGAGACCAGAGACAACAACCATGCTTGATCGACCTTCCCAACAACTAATTGAGAGAAAAGGAGAACTGGAGAAGAATTGAGAAGGTGAGATCGTGAGGAAAAAGAAAGAAAAAGGGGAAGGAAAACCCAGAGAACCTGAGACCCAAACCCTTCGAAAATTTGAATTGATCAAAAACCAAATTTGGAATTTTGAACCATAAACAATGAAATTGAAATGGGATTGAATTTCCTGAGACCAATTCGAGTTGACCCACTTCAAAAACAAAAGTAATCGAGGAGGTATTGGCCAAGAACAGAACCTGCGAACTGTTGAAATTTTCGAGCTTGAGTTGAGTAATTGGGGGTAAGGTTTTGTGAAATTGATTTTGAATTAGTGTTCATATGGATCCTAAGCTACTTCTTAATTGATCAGAATCGATAATTGGACTCAATTTTGGTAGAATTGAATTTCGAACCTTCAACTATTGACTTGGGAATTGATTGGTTACAGTCATGAATTCAATGATTTGAGTTTACAAAACTTAAATTAAGGTCATTTTAGTGAGATTAGATGAAAGAACAAGTTGAATTAACATCGAATTGATGAAGTTCTTATCGGGTTGCTTCGCGGGCTAACGGGTTCGAATTGCAGGAAACGGGTGACAGGGACGAGTGGGGGTGCGTGAGACATGGTTCGAATTGCTTCACGCATAGCCACTTGCGGCGGCGCGTGGGGATGCGTGAGACCCAATCTCGAGGTGAGTTCAACATGAAACTTGCTTCTTTGAATGTAACGAACATTTTGGCACTGGTTTCAAGGAAATTAGATATCGTTTTGATAGTGTTCAGTGTATCCAAAGTTTTCGTATACGTTTAGAATACGTATTTAAATCCCGGAAAAATTGGGAAAAATGATATGAGATATATTGAAGTGTTAGGGACCATAGATAATGATTTTGGGCAGGAATAATGATTCTCGGAAATTACGGAAAAACGTACAGCTCGGAAGCGGGCCGTTTGGACGGTGTGTGAGTGGACTTTGCTTTCTAAATTTCAATGCATGCATAATTGTTTTCTATTCTTTCTATCCATGATTTCTATTCTTATGATTATGGTACTTATGATTTTCGTATTTACACGCATTTCGATATGCAATACGTAATTGCACGTATTTTGAGAATATGGTTTATGTTATACTTTGATGATGGTTTGATGGATGATTTTATATGGTTTACACATATGATTTTTTGTTAATGATTTGATGATGTGACATTGGGTTTGCATGTAAATTCGGGCACGAGACCCATTTCGATAAAATATGATTTCGGATTTGGTTTTGGAATTTGGATTACAATGGATTTTGGATTTGCTATGAATTACACATGGTTTTGGGTTTAAAGACCCTATACTATTGCTGGATCTGGTTTTGGGTTTAAAGACCTGGTTGATTAATGTGACGGGGATGGCCCTTGATTGATATCTTTTTAGTTTAAAGACTCGGTTATTGTGATATCCCCCGAGGCCTATTGATTGTGTTTTGAGTTTAAAGACTTGTTGATATCCCAGGAAGGCTTGATATATGTGAGTTTAAAGACTCGATGATTGGGATCCAGCAGATTGATTGACTTGTGATTTACTATTGATTTCCAATGTTTTCGGATATGTTGGGCAGTGGCCCAGTTTATATGGCTTTATGGATTTTTAGGCTATGTTCTCGTACTTGGATTTTGATTCATGATTTTGGGCTGAGGCCCCGTATTTATGGTTTCAAGCTAAGGCTCTAGGTTTGAGAAAAGGAAATGATTTTGGTTTTCATACACGGTTTTCTTATATTGGAAATGAAATGGATTATGAAATGATTTTCGAATACATGCATTGGTTTTACATGGAGGGTAGAAATGTCTTTTCTGTAATATGTTTTTTAAACTGATTTTTTTTGGTCCACTCACACCTTTTATGTTTTATTGACCCTCCAGGGGCGCGACAATCGAGGCTGATTGGGAGGTGGAGGCATGAGTGGGCACATGTATGGTTATCCCTTGTTTGACAAGTGCTGAGGGTAATTTTGGAACTTCAGTTGACTTGTTAGACGGGAGTAGGACCGGGTACGGTTATCAATGTTCCTCACGGGACGGGTCCTGTCAACTTAGTATCAGAGCACTAGGTTGCTGATTCTGTTGCCACATCATGCCTCCAAAACGTAAGCCTTGTGCGCGACCTGGTAGTGGGACGGGTATACAAGGGTAGATGAGCCTCGTGATAGATCTCGGATGAGATTGACTCAGGATTGGGGGTCAGATGTTAATCAGTGTACACTGTGAACTACTAACTGTTAAACATGGAATTGTGTGGGTCCGAGGGATGAATGAGCCCAGAGGCTAGGAAGGTAGCACAATTGGGCAAGTTGCACTCATGATGAGATTATTCTCAGTAAATTCCTTAAGTGAAATGTGTGTCTAAAGAGTCTAAAATGTGATGGGATATCCCTTAGGCCTTATAGGTCGTATAAGATGTGATTCACCATCGGTATTTTCTCGGTGACCGGGTATGCTAATGATGGTATGGCTGATTGGTATGAGATTGGACTCAAGAGGAGTCAAGATATGGATACGGGACTCAAAATGAGTCAGGATATTGGTTAGGACTTGAGATGAGTCATAGTAATGTATTTGGGCTCGGGAGGAGCCAAAAGAATTGAAAATAACTATGGTTGCTGACACTGAAGACCCTTGATTGAGGAATGTTTTGCACCTGGGATGCCCAGGATTGGGATAGGGTCAAATAATAATGGGTTATAAATTTATGGATTGGTATTGTTTAACCCTATTTACCGGACTTATGGGTCGCGTCAATTTCACTTAGTGACGAAAATTTCGGGTAGAGACCCATAGTACACAGAGATTGGGACTTAGAGACATGCCAGTGCAGTGGGACGCCAGTCGAGCCCACTAGGAGATAAAGTGATAAGGCTAATTGCATAGTGTTGCTCATGATTGTGGGTCATCTATCCATATTATAAAGAAATGGTTATATAGTTTGGTAAAGTGATAGAGGCACCGGTTGGAGTGCAATAGAGTAGAGATTGGCACCTGGATTGACTGCTGATGTGACAGGCAAGGGAAGAGTTGGTAGGGCTCGTGATGGACCGTAGGGGCGTAATCGGATTGGGACCACATGCTCGAGGATTGCAAGTAAGAGGCCTGGGTAGCCTTTGGAATAGTGACATGGACGTAAATTTAACTAGGACGTATGTATTCGGTAGGTCCCGGGCTATCCACTCTTCTGTGTCTTGAGATTGTACATTGGACGGATATGGAGATGTGCGTGATTGGTTATGGTATGGAAACCGATGAACTGACTGGAGTTACAGATGTGATAAATTTGATGATATTTATGTGGTAACCTTGGTAATTAGCTATGATGAAATTGGTGATACATAGGGGGGGGGGGTAGACCTATCGATGTGAGGCTACCCAGGATAACAGGTGTTATTCGCCTAGTCGCTGACTTGGAGTATTCCTAGACTTGGATGATTTGGACGTAATCCTTGGGATGGATTGGTTGATGACTCATGATACCTCTATCGAGTATGTTAATTAGAGAACGATATGTGGAGTCCAGGATTTCCAGAGGTTATATTTCAGGGAGACTCGAGGGTGTTACCTTCTCGAATGATATTGAACCTCACAATTGATGGACTGTTGGTAAGAGGTAATCAAGGTTTGCTGGTCATATGTGTGGCATATGTGCTTCGTGTATGAGATGCCCAGCGAGGGCTGAGGATGTATAGATTTTTCAATATATATTTCCTGAGGTTTTGCCAGGATGAAAGGTTGAGTTTATGATGGAGATCATGTCGAGTATACGAGTTGTTTCTCAGACGTCCTGGTATGTGGCACCTACGGAGTCATAAGGACTGAAGGTGCAAGTACAGGACTTGGTAGATACAGGTTCATTCGGCTCAGTGTTGCCATGGGGAACCCAGTATTCCTTATGCTGTAAGAGGAAAAAGAGATGATAGTTTGAACTTACATGTCAATTATGGATAACTTAATAAGGTAACTGTATGGGATAAGTATCCCGTATCACAAGCTAATGATTTGTGGTTCTGTTAGAAGGTTGTGATTATTGAGCCTATTGAGAGAAGCCAACATGGTGATGACTGTCGGTTATGAGTAAAAGAGAAGATAATGTTCGGATTTGATATGCTTAAGGTTAGTCGATGGTAATACCCTTGGATGGCCAAATGGACCGGTTATAATTGTGAGATGATGAGTCAGGTATTCTGACCACATTTGGATGGTGTATGGTACCATGATTGATGATTGGTTCGTGTACTCACATGTACAAATGGGCGTGTGATATACTGGACAGATGTAGTGAAAGTCCCTAGGAAAAAAAATATAGTTGAATAAGTGTTAGGTCTGGTCTACCAGAGTAGGTTTGTGGAACAGATACTAATAACGGTCGGGATTAGTATAAATCCCAGGAGAAACAGATGTATTAGTCAATGGAAAATAATTAAAAACTGTCACGGGGAGCATGAGTTGTTTTGAGATTGGATGGATAGCACAGAGTATTATAGAGGGGTTCTCTACAATGTTTTGCTAGTTATGGTGATTGACCCGGAAGGATGTCAGAGTTATTGGAAATGAGATGACAGGACCCGTCCTGATAATCGCCTCGATAACCGGGGAGAATCCTGCTCCCGTCTGACAATTGAACACAAACAACCAAAATAACCACACAATAAAACATTACACATACTGTCAGACCAGGGAGAAAGTACGATACAACCAGTCAACAGTATCATAGAGCACGGTTACAAAACGAGATAAGGATAAAACCCTACTCTGTGAACTAACTACACCACAACGAGAAAACTTTATGCCTCTGCCTCTGCGTCGGCGTTAGCCCCCAAAACTTGTACAACGACCTGGAGGGTATTAAAACAGAAAAGTGTGAGTGGACTAAAATAAACGATTCTGGAAAACAGTTTAATGAGATCAGGGTTCACCCTCCAGTTTCAAAACACGCATGCATAACTAAGTATCTGAAAATCACTTATATAAACCGTATGGAAACCGTTACAGTAGATAACTATAAAACCATGTAGAACCAAATTTAACATCAACGAATCAAAACTGCTGGAACCCATCCGAGTCTTTAAACTCACATATTAGGCCTTCCCGGGATATCAACGAGTCTTTAAACTCAAAATACAATCAATAGGCCTCGGGGGACATCACAGTAACCGAGTCTTTAAACTCAACATGTCTCAATCAAGGGCCCTCCCCCGTCATAATTTAACCGGGTCTTTAAACCCAAAACCAGATCCAGCAATCGTACCGGGTCTTTAAACCCAAAATCATGAGTAAATCATAACAAATCTAGGATCCATCGTGATCCAAATTCCAAAACCAATTCGAAATCACATTTTATCAAAATTGGACTTATGTCCGAATTTCACGATCGAGTCCCGAATCTTACTCAAATCATAATCAAATCATCATTAAAATGTAATATGCACAAATCGTATAAAATCACTCATCAAACCATCATCAAAGTATCGGAGAAACCATAGTCTCGAAATACATAAAATACGATAAATCACATCGAAAAACGTGCAATCACGTAAAACAGAAATATCATAAATGTAATCATAAAATCATATATAGAAACATAAAATAAGTGAGTAAAAACAGTTATGAATGCTCGGTTAGAAATCAAAAGTCCATTCACTAAGTTCGAATGCATTAATCGCGTCCCGTACGCTCCTCGGTTGCCTCGGGAATGTTCTGGCCTGTCAAAGAACACAATTTGGGTCACAAACACTTCCATTAAGCTTACATTAATTTCCCTAATTTTTCGGAATTTTTCGACGTAATTAAATTAAAATCCTAAACCTTCGAACTCTCCAAACTATCCCGAACGAAGTCCGATCGACTCGAAATTTAACTCAAAATGTTCGTTACATTGAAAGGATCAAATCATATGTTGACCGTGACCGGAGATATGGCTTCACGCGCCGCCCAAAGTGGCTACGCGTGAAAGCCACGCGCCCTACACAGTAAGCTACAGTGTCGTCTTCTCTACCCGACTCCCTGCTAAACGGGTAACAAACCCGCGACACAACCCGGTTCAATCTCCTTCAATTCCATCTTAATTCCTTTAGTTTTTTTCACTGAAATCCTTCCATTACATGTTAATTTAGGTTCTCCATTACTAATTACACACATCAAGCCTTGAATCCACCATTTCTCTCAAGATCAAATACACGGTCTTAACTTTCGAAACTCACTCAAATCGACTCAGTTTTCAAATTAAATGGTACAGAAGCATCGTAAGACTTGAATAAACGTTATACCATAACCAATTTCACAAATCATTACCAGTAGGTAGTCGTCCTCAACCTCGAAATTTTCCAGAAACTAGAACTTCAGTTCTAGGCCAAATCACGCTCAACTTCCTTCGATTTTGGTGTGGTTGAAGTCGAAATGAGTCCAGAAGACTGTTTCTAACCTCTGTTTAGCTCCTCTCAACTCACAAATTAAATTCCAAATTTTTCCTCCATTTTCCCAGTTTTTCCCGATTCTGGTTTCTCTCTAGTTCCTCTCAAAATGATCCTCTCGACTCACTCTAACCCCTATATTTTCAATTCGTCCTTCACAACAACCTAAGGGAATCTCAGTCCCTCTGTGTCTTTGTTTCCCGCAAAGGACCCAAAACCATTACAAAAATGTACTCGTGCTTTATGTTCTTCACAGTCCAACAGCACGCATGTGCTTCCACTCAGTCCATCTAGCCGCTAATCCAACCTCCGTTAGTGACAATTGTCACTTGATTGTTAAACATTCACTTAACAACTTAAACAATTCACACAACAAACCACCACGGCTGATTTCAAAGTGTACCCTCAAAATGACCATTTTACCCTTCCTTCACAAAATTACCAAAATGCCCTTCCTCGTTCTAGAATCGTAACTTTTTTGTCCGAGGTCCGTTTTCAGTGTGCCGCCTGTCTACGAACTTAGGGCATGGAGACCTACCTAACGGTCCTCGAAGTTCGTGAAAAACACGTGTCACGTAAAAACTCAACTATTTCCCCCTTTTTGCCCCAATTACGAAAATACCCTCGAACTTCTGAACGTCATAACTTCTTCCCTGATCGTCAGAATGGGACGTGCCACCTGTCTACAGACTCGTGACGTCTCGAACTACGTCACAGTCATCGGCCAACGTCCATTCGGCCTGCCAAGCAAAAAGTCAACATTTGACCATACTATTCACAAGGGTAAAAACGTCATTTCATTTATCATTTCACAAATTTACGTTCTTTGAGTTTCCGGGGTGTTACACAAGAACTGAGATAGAATGGTTACAAGTGGAGAAATAGTGACTTATGTTCGATGTTGACCCTTTTTGTGTGTATAATGAAATGTCACTATGAGATTTGGGATTTGGTGAGGTGTGTGTCGATGCTAGCTGAACCCTCGAGAGTTTTACTTTCCTTGCATGATTTGGGATCGACCATGGTGATCCATGGGTCAAGTACTTCGAGGTCATACCTATGGGAAGGAATGTACGAGTACTGTATCGACCATCCGGATTAGTAATGATTGATAAACAGAAAAGGCTTAATGTGTGATGAGGCGATGGTCAGGATACATTGAGATGACGACTGCATTGTCGGATCAGGTATTATTTGGGGAGAGAATTGTCATGTTTGATCACCTAAGGATAGGTGAAATCCTGTTATGGATGGAACTCCATAGGAGTGGAGTAGTACATGATTTTTGATCATTTGGACTATTGGAGTCCAACTGCAGGATCATACTTGGTGTATGATGTTTGATGGAGTGGAGGTCAAAGAATGGATATGATTTAAGATATAGTTAGTGATGTCTACGATGGGAAGTAAGTTTGGGTATGACTTATATCCGATTGAGGTTGATTATGTTTTGAGTTCATCTTAGACATATTTCCTCGGAAGAAATATCGTGGCACCTACTGATTAGAATTTCAAGGACGAAATTCTTTAAGGGGGTAGGTTGTGACGACCCAGAAATTCGAAAAAGGAAAATTTGGAAAATTTGAAGGAAATGACGATTTTGCCCCGGTTATAAGGGACGAAAGTTGACTTTTTAATCGGGACACTTTTTGGACTGGCCGTAAAGACCGTTGGGTAGGTCTCAAAACGCTGAGTCTGTAGACAGGCGGCACGCGTCAATCAGAGTTCCGATGATAAAGTTACGGGTCTAGATACATAAGGGCATTTTGGTAATTTGTAAGGAAAAGGGCAAAATGGTAATTGGTAACTTGAATAGAAAATTGGTCGGTAATTGGGCTGATTCAACCGTGACTAGTGAGTCATTAGGCTCAGTAAGTGACATCTGTCACTTTAAGGAAACAATTAGTGGTAACTGAGCGGTGAGATGAATTGGAGAGTTTAAACCTTGTGTGTGTGTGTGTTTGAAAAATAGAGACCAGAGACAACAACCATGCTTGATCGACCTTCCCAACAACTAATTGAGAGAAAAGGAGAACTGGAGAAGAATTGAGAAGGTGAGATCGTGAGGAAAAAGAAAGAAAAAGGGGAAGGAAAACCCAGAGAACCTGAGACCCAAACCCTTCGAAAATTTGAATTGATCAAAAACCAAATTTGGAATTTTGAACCATAAACAATGAAATTGATATGGGATTGAATTTCTTGAGACCAATTTGAGTCGACCCACTTCAAAAACGAAAGTAATCGAGTAGGTATTGGCCAAGAACAAGACCTGCACACGGTTGGATTTTCGAGCTTGAGTTGAGTAATTGTGTAACGACCCGTCCAGAATTCCGGGATTAGATTAGTGACTAAACATGATTAGTGAGGTTAATCCGTGATTAGGGATGACCCTGTACAGGGCGCATGGATCCCACGCGCAAAGGCTTTGGCTGGCGTGTGTGGGCGCGTGGCCCACTTTCTGGGGATGGTTCCAACATGTGAAATCATCTATTCGATGTAGCGAACATTTTAGGACTGGTTTCGTGTCGATCAGACATCGTTTCGATAGATTTAGGGGTGTCCGAAGGTTTAGGATCGAGTTTAAAAATAGTTAAAAATTCCAAAAAATTACGGGGCTTTAGTGAGGTGTTAATTAAGTAGTTAGTAACCCTCTATTATGATTTGGACAGGTATGGGAGTCCTGGTGATGACGATTTACCCAGGAGAGCCGTATGGCACGCGTATCGAGGCGGCAGCTCAGACGGTCTATGAGTGGACCTTGGTTTTCTAAATTGATGCATGCATAAATGTTTATTATATGTTTTAATACTTGTTTTGTGATACCATGAGTGCATTTGTGTGTGAATACGTATTAGCACATATTTCGAGGTTTCGGCCTTATACGGTGCTTATACGGGTTTGTATTTCTACGATGGTTTAAATGAAATGGTTTTGGATTTAAAAAGGGTAAACTCGGGAATGAGACCCATTTGGTTTTGTCTCGGGCATGTGGCCCTATTTATGACCTACGAGTCTGAGTCGTGGTCACGGCAGGTGCTATGTGCACGACACCAGACGATACGACGCTCGCCTCCGGATTGGGATGTGTTCCTCCCGGAGAAGTCACGATGCACGATCCGTTGTCGGGCAGCCGATGAAGGCTTGACTTCGGAGTGCTGACGGTTCAGGATATCAATGGGTGATGAGTACACCATGATCTAGAGGTGGTCGCGTCAGTTGATATGTTCACGGTGACATATCGGGGTTGAGAGCGGTCCTGGATGGATGGTTGCACGCATCACTACAATCGTAATCGTGACTGACCCTGAGATATCGGGCACGATGCCCAGTTGAGTCATGAGTTTGGGCTTGAGACCCAGTTACTTTACGTTTATGATTTCGGGTCGAGGACCCTAAATGGATTTATGGTTCATGACAGTTTATGGGGACCGGGCATGAAACCTTTGAAAAGTTTTGAGAATGTTTTCGTTATATATATATATATATATTCATATACCTTCCTTATTTGGAATGTCTCCTTCGGGGAGGGTCGTTGGCCTGGGTGGACCCCGGAGTAGTCACAGAGCACTAACTAAGTGGATTCGCCCCCGTTGGGTACCTTACTCTCAGGAGGGCTTGGATTATAACCTAAGGGAGGGTCATTGATCTACGGACATTGACCTGGGTGGACCCTGAGAGACTTGGGCTTTGAGACCTTGGGTAGCACGCGCGTAGCTTTATATACCGTGACAGGATGGTTATGTGATTTATATGTTTATGCTATATGATATGTGATGTATACAGGTTTTGGGCTGAGTCCCACATGGATTTGTGCAGTGGCCCGTGTATCTGGTTTCATTTACGATTTTGGGCTAAGGCCCTAATGGTTCAGTAAATGGTTTTTGAATGCATGCATGTTTTTTAGTGAAGGGTACAAATGTCTTTCTTATGAAATGTTTTTATTAAACTCTTTGTTTTGTCCACTCACAGCTTTTAAATGTTTTAACTGCCCTTCAGGTTGAATTCGGATGCGGGCTGTAGTAGGGACCGAGACATCACATACCTTCTCCGGATCCTGGTGTACTCTGAAGCCCGAGAGGGCTGAAGTCGGAATTTTCCCTTGTCCGACACTCTGTGTCAGACGGGATCATGGTCATCTCGCGTTAATCCCGGGGGCATTGGGACGGGTCCTGACAGGTGGTATCAGAGCATGGTTAGCTCATAGGATACTCAAGACGCTCTGATACAGACAAGTGGTATCAGAGCGGTGAGCAGGTCGAGGATGTGATGTCTTTATGGGCTGCAGTTCGTCATCAACCTGATAGTTAGGATATCGGTACTATAGTTATTAGGATTAAATCGTTGATCGTCTTGGTTCGGCACTCGATGTCGGGGTTGCCATAGTTCTGTCGTGGTTGGCAGTGTGGGGCACTACGGAGTAGTTAGTACATGCAATTGATTTTGTTGGATGCGGAGTCTCGATAGCGATGTCTGGTGGTTCAGCCTGCATGAGTCTGTGGCAGGCACTACTACCGAGAATGGTTGTAGTTACTGTTGTTGGGAATCAAGGACGTTCAAGGGGCATTTCCTTTTCTCGTATGAGTCGTCAGGGTGACTGTACCTAGAGTTGTTCTGTATGAAGGAGGCAGAGTTTCTCCAATATGAGTAGAGGTACGGGGTCGTCGCTCTGTATGCGCGGAGATCCAAGGTTGTCTCATTCGCATAGTGTGTACTAGTACTGGTGCTAGTGCTGGTGCCGGTAATTGTGATGACAATGAGTCACAAGTCGGGATGTGACGCCGTCGAGATGGGCATATGATCGGTATCTGTGGTCCCATAGTGGATCACAGATAGTGATGGGCTGGAATAGATCCAGCAGTAGTTGAGAGGTGAGGATCGAGTACTGTTGTGGGGTACGAGAGAGGAGAGACGATGAGCCACGAGCTGAGGGTAGTTCAATCGTGATGTGCTCATGGTAAGGTTCTACCACTACATGATGAGAAGGATTCATCAGATAATATAGATTTGTCTTGGCAATGGTGTAGAGATGGTTGGTTGACTGCGATTGACCATACCTCCTGAGTTTCGGGTAGACTTGTTTGAGGGGAAATTGATTGTGAGAAATAGAATGGGACATTACAATAGTTATCGACAGTCGTCGTTGGTCGAAAAGGTTGGAAGACGCCGAAGAGAATCTATGGAAGTGTTTAGTTCGGAAGGAATGGAGTAAACATTATAGTAATTATCATAGAATACTCTTAGACGGAGTAGGAGGACTTCTAGCTCAGAAATAGAACCAGTTAGAAGCATGCTCATTTCCAACATGGTTGCAACTGCTTTCGACTTAGAGGTAGGTAAGGGAGATTTCTCGTTTTCTGCTCTTTAGCAGATGATGTTGGATACAGGCGGATGACATTGAATGAAATTTGATGTCATCATCTTGGATTCTCCTTGATACTTCCCGAGGTGGGATGACGAGGAGTGATTTCACAGCTAAGTGTTCAAAGAGGGTGTAAGAAACGAACACCTAGGCTGTGGGTTAAATTTGGTTGACTTGGAGATCAGACGACTCATAGTGTCACATCTTGTGACGTGACAAGTGGGTGCCTAAGGTGAGTGAGTTTGAGTCGTGTGGTAACGATCAGGGTGATCGTGTTGTTTGAGGTGGTTGTGGCGACCTTGAAGTGAGTGATCTAGGTATGGTAATCAGTAAGGGTGAATTGCCTTGCTGATTATGCTAAGATAGAAGCAGAGGAAATTAATTAACGCGGGGACGAAATTATTTAAGGAGGGAAAGTCAGTTAGAATTTCGAGGACGAAATTAATTAAGGAGGGAAGGTTTTAACGACCCATCCCGAATTTCGAGATTAGTTTAGTGACTAATCATGATTAGTGAGGTTAATCCGTGATTAGTTGGGTGAAATCGGACGAACAATGCAAAATGACCATTTTGTCCCTAGTCGTGGGTAAAATGTTGACTTTTTGATCGGGAGGTCTGATGGCTGAGGGCCGAGGACTGTTACGTAGATCGGGTTGATACAAATTCATAGACAGGTGACACGTCGAATTCGGACGTTCGACAGAGAAGTTACGGTTCACGGAGGTTTATGGGGCACTATTGGACGTTTTACGAAATGGAGAGTTTTTATCTTATGTGGGCCCAGATCATTTGAAGTGGCCCACCAGATGAGTGACAAGTGTCACTCATCCATTGTCCCTTCCTTTTCCTTCATGCATCTGCTTCTCCCTTCCCTGTTCCATTTCCCACCAAACCCGAACCCACCAAAGCACGACCCCAAATCATTTCCCCCACCTAGTTCGATCTGAGAGTGAAACAAAGAGTGACTGACGGCCGTGAGGGTGTGATGGTGGCTGCGTGAAGGCAGGACCGTCGTGGACGGCGGTGTTGGCCCAGGGAAAAGGTAAAAAACCGTGACCTTTTATATTTTGAAATTTCAATTTTGGGATTTGGACATTAGGGAGTTTAAATGTTGGTTAGGATGGGTTTAGGGGATTGGTTGGAGGTCTAGGAGGTGGTTTTGGAGGCTGAGGACGGCTGAGAAAGCCGGGAACGGCGACTGGAGAGATTTTGGTGGCTACCCAACGAATTCCATTTTCGGCCAATTTAGGCCAAACCAATCTAGAACCCTTAGGTTGAAGGTTGGACCCCTAGAAGTGCCCTGAACCAAGGTTGGAAGTTTTGGTTAAAAATGGGTTTTAGAACCAATGAGTTTTAGACTTTGTTTCTTGGATTTAAGGACATAGGAAGGTAGGAAATGTTATTAGGATTGTATAGGAGTTGGAATGGCGGAAAAGGATGAAAAATGAAGAAGATATAGCCTTGGACCGGTCATGACGGTCCAGGCGAACATGGTTGCAGGGTAGACCGAACCGGTTGGTTCAGGCCGACTGTCGCGATGTCAAGGATGACCCTATACAGGGCGCGTGGCTCCCATGTGCAGGGGCTTTGTCCGGTGCTTGTGGGCTCCTGACCCACTTTCTGGGGATGATTCCAACATGTGAAATCATCTATTCGATGTAACGAACATTTTGGGACTGGTTTCGTGTCGATCAGACATTATTTCGATCGGTTTCGAGGTGTCCGAAGGTTTAGGATCGAATTTAAAAATAGTTAAAAATTCTGAAAAATTACGGGGCTTTAGTGAGGGGTTAATTAAGTAGTTAGTAACCCTCTATTACGATTTGGACAAATTTGGGAGTCTCGGTGACGACGATTGGCCCAGGAGAGCCGTATAGCACGCGTATCGAGGCGGCAGCTCGGACGGTCTGTGAGTGGACCTTGGTTTTTCTAAATTGATGCATGCATAAATGTTTAGTATATGTTTTAATACTTGTTTTGTGATGCCATGAGTGCATTTGTGTGTGGATACGTATTTCAAGGTTTCGGCCTTATACGGTGCCTATACGGGTTTGTATTTCTACGATGGTTTAAATGAAATGGTTTTGGATTTAAAAAGGATAAAATCGAGCATGAGACCCATTTCGTTTTTTCTCTGGCATATGGCCCTATTTATGACCTACGGGTCTAAGTCGTGGTCGCGGCGGGTGCTATGTGTACGACAACGGACGATACGACTCTCTCCTCCGGACTGGGATGTGTTCCTCCCGGAGAGGTTACGATGCACGATTTGTTGTCGAGCAGCCGATGGAGGCTCGACTTCAGAGTGCTGACGGTTCAGCATATTGATCGGTGATGAGTGCACCATGATCTAGAGGTGGTCGCGTCGGTTGATATGTGCACGACGACATACCGAGATTGAGAGCGGTCCTGGATAGATGGTTGTACGCATCACTACGATCGTAATCATGACTGACCCTGAGATATCGGGCACGATTCCCAGTTGAGTCATGAGTTCGGGCTTGAGGCTCAGTTACTTTACGTTTATGATTTCGGGTCGAGGACCCTAAATGGATTTCTGGTTCGTGACGGTTTATGGGGACCGGGCATGAATCCTTTGAAAGTTGTTGAGAATGTTTTCGTTTATATGTACATATATATATATATATTCATATACCTTCCTTATTTGGAATGTTTCCTCCGGGGAGGGTCGTTGGCCTGGGGGGACCCCGGAGTAGTCACGGAGCACTAACTGAGTGGAGTCGCCCCCGTTGGGTACCTTACTCTCAGGAGGGCTTGGATTATAACCTCAGGGGGGGTCATTGATTTACGGACATTGACCTGGGTGGACGCTGAGAGACTTGGGCTTTGAGACCCCAGGTAGCACGCGCGTAGCTTTAGATACCGTGACAGGATGGTTATGTGATTTATATGTTTATGCTATATGATATGTGATGTATATAGGTTTTGGGCTGAGTCCCACATGGATTTGGGCAGTGGCCCGTGTATCTGGTTTCATTTACGATTTTGGGCTAAGGCCTTAATGGTTCGGTAAATGGTTTTCGAATGCATGCATGCTTTTTAGTGAAGGGTACAAATGTATTTCTTATGAAATGTTTTTATTAAACACTTTGTTTTGTCCACTCACATCTTTTAAATGTTTTGACTGCCCTTCAGGTTGAATTCGGATGTGGGCTGTAGTAGGGACCGAGACATTACATTCCTCCTTCGGATCCTGGCGTACTCTGAAGCCAGAGAGGGCTAAAGTCGGAATTTTCCCTTGTCTGACACTCCGTGTCAGACGGGATCAAGGTCATCCCACGTTAATCCCGGGGGGATTGGGACGGGTCTTGAAAAATTGGGGGTAAGGTTTTGTGAATTTGATTTCGAATTAGTGTTCATATGGATCCTTAGCTACTTCTTAATTGATCAGAATTGATAATTGGACTCAATTTTGGTAGAATTGAATTTCGAACTTTCGACTATTGACTTGGGAATTGATTGGTTACAGTCATGAATTCAATGAATTGAGTTTACATCACTTAAATTATGGTCATTTTAGTTAGATTAGATGAAAGAACAAGTTGAATTAACATCGAATTGATGAAGTTCTTATCGGGTTGCTTCGCGGGCTAACGGGTTCGAATTGCAGGAAAAAGGTGACAGGGACGAGTACTGTAGCTGGCGTGTGGGGGCGCGTGAGACCCAATCTCGAGGTGAGTTCGACATGAAACTTGCTCCTTTTAATGTAACGAACATTTTGGCACTGGTTTCAAGGAAATCAGATATCGTTTTGATAGTGTTCAGTGTATCCGAAGTTTTCGTATACGTTTAGAATACGTATTTAAATCCTGAAAAAATTGGGGAAAATTATATGAGATGTATTGAAGTGTTAGTGACCATAGATAATGATTTTGGGCAGGAATAATGATTCTCGAAAATTACGGAAAAACGTGCAGCTCGGAAGCGGGCCGTTTGGACGGTGTGTGAGTGGACTTTGCTTTCTAAATTTCAATGCATGCATAATTGTTTTCTATTCTTTCTATCTATGATTTCTATGCTTATGATTATGGTACTTACGATTTTCATATTTACACGCATTTCGATATGCAATACGTAATTGCACGTATTTCGAGAATACAGTTTATGTTATACTTTGATGATGGTTTGATGGATGATTTTATACGGCTTACACATATCATGTTTTGTTAATGATTTGATGATGTGACATTGGGTTTGCATGTGAATTCGGGCACGAGACCCATTTCGATAAAATATGATTTCGGATTTGGTTTTTGAATTTGGATTACGATGGATTCTGGATTTGCTATGAATTACACATGGTTTTGGGTTTAAAGACCCGGTACTATTGCTGGATCTGGTTTTGGGTTTAAAGACCCGGTTGATTAATGTGACGGGGGAGGGCCCTTGATTGATATGTTTTGAGTTTAAAGACTCGGTTATTGTGATATCCCCAAAGGCCTATTGATTGTGTTTTGAGTTTAAAGACTTGATGATATCCCGGGAAGGCCTGATATATGTAAGTTTAAATACTCGGTGATTGGGATCCAGTAGATTAATTGACTTGTAATTTACTGTTGATTTCCGATGTTTCGGATATGTTGGGCAGTGGCCCAGTTTATATGGGTTCATGGATTTTTGGGCTATGTTCTCGTACTTGGATTTTGATTCATGATTTTGGGCTGAGGCCCCGTATTTATGGTTTCGGGCTAAGGCCCGAGGTAAAAGGAAATGATTTTGGTTTTCATACACGGTTTTCTTATATTGGAAATGAAATTGATTATGAAATGATTTTCGAATGCATGCATTGGTTTTACGTGGAGGGTAGAAATGTCTTTTCGGTAACATGTTTTATAAACTGAATTTTTTTGTCCACTCACACCTTTTATGTTTTATTAACCCTCCAGGTCGTGGTGCAACAATCGAGGCTGATTGGGAGGTGGAGGTATGAGTGGGCACATGTATGGTTATCCTTTGTTTGACAAGTGCTGAGGGTAATTTTGGAACTTCAGTTGACTTGTCAGAAGGGAGCAGGACCGGGTACGGTTATCAATGTTCCTCAGGGGACGGGTCCTGTCATTTCACAATCTCATTTTTCTCATTATGCTTCCTTACAAATACCCATTTAAATTTGCAAGGGTTTAACATGAGGAGTTGTGGGAGCTACAGGCCCAAATACCTTCATTTTTGTCAAGTGATCAAGTTCGATCTGGATTGTTTTTTTTTCTTTCCATTTTGGCTATTCTTCTCTACGTTGGCATTCATCAATGGAGTGAGGTTCGATATCGTTACTAGTTATTATTTTAGTAGTTAACACAAATACTGTAACGGCCCGGATCTTGGAAAAAACATAAATTTGGAAAGTAAAAGGTAAAAAGATGATTTTGCCCCTGAAAGTCAAAATGTTGACTTTTTTAGGCGAGCCTGTGGTGGACAATGTAGAAGGACTGTTGCCAAGGTTTCAGATTCCTAAATCAGTAGATAGGCGGTAGGACGAAATTTTACTTGGAAAGGATTCGATACGAGTCAAACTCAAAATCAATTAAGGGAAAATGGTAATTTTGTACAAGGGTATTTTGGTCATTATACTTACAAGATATTTTTGTTTTTGACAAGTGTCCAGTCTAGATTTATCTGGACTTTTCCCTTCTCTCTTTCACCGACTTCATGCTATATATAGTGTGTGTTGTGTGTGCATGGGAGGAGTTCGATGAGCCATGGATATGGTGCCAAAAGTGAGAGGCTACAGAGGAACGAGAGTGCAGACCAGGGAGAGAGATGAGGGGAAGGTAATGAGTAGAGGATAAAGAAGAGGATGAGAGAGGATGAGGGTTGCTTTAGACCCGTGAAACCACCAGGAAAGCCGAGAAGGAGTTTTGGTGAGTTGGAGTTACCCAACTCGATTTTCGGGTGGGAACTTAAAAAAAAACTAAAGGGACATCTTCCTTGAGTTCTTGCGATTCGAGTAGGCTGATAAAACGAAGTTTTGGACGCAGGGATCACTCAGAAAGTGTGAATGATAAGAGAAAGCATGTTGGACAAGTTTCGTGGGCAAGTTTTCCTCCTTTAAACACCACAGATTTTCTTTTGGATTCAATTACACGATTTTTTGTGTTTAGACCATAAAAAAATATTGAGAATTGACGGAGAAACGACTGAATCGTGGTCGAGGGTCGGGCGACCCAAAACCAGACCCGGCTAGAGGTTGAAGAAAATCTCTGTGCAGAGCGCGTGAGGCCTATGTGCAAAGGCTATCCTCAGTCATTTTCGATGTGTGTCCAACAGAATTTGGGGTGGCGGCCACCAATAAAGTTCCTTATTTTTAAATTATGAGTTTAATAGTCTAAGAATTGGATTACTCAGACATCGTATGAGCAAGTTATGATAGTTTAAAGTTTAATGTTCCATTTAAAACCCTTAATTTATCCTACAAGTTTGGGGTGATGAATCTTAGTTATGTAATGGTGAAATTGAATAAATGTAAACCAGAGATTTGGTGATTAATTATGTGATTATATTAAAGGATTACAAGGGTGAACCTATAATGGCTAATTGGTTGATTAGATTGATGTTTATATTAATAACTGTGGAACTTTAAATCACCAAAAAATTATACAGATGCTACGTGGCTCGTAACTCACATAATGCCGATATTATCCCTGGTAAATATGATGATGGCATCCCACGATTTTCGCATTATCTTAATATATTTATCAATTAAATATATTAATTAATTAGATAAATGCCAATAGTGAATAATCTCTCTGTGAGTTATTTATTATTATTTATATTGTTAATAATAGTGATTTCTCTCGGTAGAATCACCTATTAAACACTATTACTTTCAACCAATCAGACACTTCGGTGACTCTCAAGACTTCACTATAAATACATGGCCTCACTCACCTCTAAAGGTAATTAAAAACTCATACCAAAACTTTGCCGGTTTATTTCTCTTGATTAAACTGACTTTGGCATCGGAGTGTTCTTGGTAGAACCCACCCCCCCCACCCCGGGCTTCAACCTTAACCCCGATTATCTCTTGTTACCCCAATTATCTCTTGTTATTGTGTGTAGGGATCAAGAAGAAATTCTACAAGTCCAGACAATTTCTGCTTCAACAACTAGTGCTTTCATTGATAGCCGAATTGAGAAATACTCAATGCATGCTCTCCAGCTTTTTCAAGAAAAAAATTCATTATTGTTCATCATTCATTGTTCATCATTCATGGAAAGAACGTGAAGAATGAAATGATCTGACATGCCTATCACCTTCTTCACAATGACATATGATAAGAGCAACATGCTCAACGGAATCCCAGAGGTTCAATTGAATCACCCTTATGCAATCAGAATTTTCTATGATGCAAGAAAGTGTGTCAACCTGTGGATACGGCGTTCATGCCATGTCAAAGCCACTCGGTACCAGCGTATTCACCGACATCAATCCACTTCCCGCATTCCGCGTGACGAAAATCTTCCCACTTACGGATGGGCGACTAGCTAGAAAGGCGTCACAAAGACCCCAAAATTGGCTCCATATTAATGCGGAACTTCGGAGGCTTATGAACAACCCATATCATGCATGAAGATGCACTCAAGCCCATGAAGGACACGGTGTGACACCTTGCCACTAAAGATCGAGACATAAGTCTCAATGCCCCGCACGAGGGCGCACTCGAACGCATGAAGAACGTGACGTGACACCGTGCCTCTAAAGCTCGAGGCATAACTTCTAACGCTCTGTAAACCATGCACGAGGATGTACACGAGCCCACGTAGACCGCGACGTAACAGCAGACCGCTAGAGCTCGAGACATAACCACCAACGCTCCGTATGACATGTACGAGGATTCACTAAGGCCATGAAGAACGCGATGTGACACCGTGCCACTAGAGCTCATGGTATAAGTCCCAACGCTTCACCCGGTACATAAGAGGACACACTTAAGCCCGTGAAGAATATGATACGACACCTTTCCAATGTAGCACGAGCAAGTTGAACAGCTAAGCACCAGAACCGAGGCTAATTGGAGCTCCTACGATGACGTCCGGGAGACCTCGGAACCTTCGGTGCTACTAGGAGACGCAACACACCTCACGAAGGACAGGGAAACATCCCAAGGTGTACCAACAAAGAGCATGTCCATCAACAGACTATTTCTCAAGACACGTCACTGAGCGATTATGGAGAAAACGTTGCACTCATTGAATAAGAAGCCAGCACCACCCAAGGCCATCAGCTCATGAATGACTCGGGAGGCACTTCAGAGCACTATCACACATTGAGTACCACGTAAGAGCCAACGACATCATGCAACCCCCTAGGTTGCACACGCATGCTCAAATCAGGTGGACAAGTCGACGAAGGCTCAAGATGTCCTTGCTGCTGCAGTGAGGATGACAGACATACTCACCAACATGCTCACACTTCGACAATGGTGACCCCAAGAAGTCGACACCACCAGACTCGATGCTACTCTCCCCCTCATTAAAGTATACTCTATACAAAAAGAGTCTAAAAGATGCTGAATCGATGCCTCCAAGGAATCCAATGCGACGATGGTCTGGGACTGACCTTTGGCACCAGATTCAACCATGCATCATCAATTTCAAGTGTTGGACCATGTCTCGTGACACCCTTCTAAGCCTTCGACACACGAAGCACACGAAACCTTCACCACGCGAACCACTCGAAGCCTTCGCCATGCGAAGCACTCGAAGCCTTCGCCACGCGAAGCACTCGAAGCCTTCGCCACGCGAAGCACTCGAAGCCTTCGCCACGCGAAGCACTCGAAGCCTTCGCCACGCGAAGCACTCGAAGCTTTCGCGACGCGAAGTACTGGAAGTTTTCGCCACGCAAAGCACTAGAAGCTTTCGCCACGCGAAGCACTGGAAGCTTTCACCACGCGAAGCACTCAAAGCCTTCGCCATGCGAGGCACTTGAAGCCTTTGCCACACGTAGTACTCGAAGCCTTCGCCAAACGAAGCACTCCAAGCCTTCACCCCTTGAAGCACTCCAAGCCTTTGCCTTGCGAAGCACTCCAAGCCTTCGCCAAGTGAAGCACTCCAAGCCTTCCCCACACGAAGCACTCTAAGCCTTCATCACGCAAAGCAGATGAAACTTTTACCACGCAAACTAAGCGTTTGCCACGTGAAGCACATGAAACCTTCGCTATGTGAAGCATTCTAAGCCTTCGCCATTCGAAGCACTCAAAGTATTCACCCCGAGAAGCACTCTAAGCCTTCGCCTCGTGAAGTATTCCAAGCTTTCGCCATGCAAAGCATTCTAAGCATTCGCTTCACGAAGCACTCAAAGCCTTCGCCTCGTGAAGCACTCCAAACCTTCACCCTGCAAAGCAATCCAAGCCTTCACCCTGTGAAGCACTCCAAGCCTTCGCCTCGCGAAGCAATCCAAGCATTAACCCAAAAAAGCACTCTAAACCTTCACCCTGTAAAGTACCAATAAGCCTTCTCCATGCGAAGCAACCCTAAGCCTTCGCCATGTGAAGCACCCCTAAGCCTTCACCATGTGAAACACTCGAAGCTTTCGCCCTGCGAAGCACTACGATGCAAAGCATCGCTCGGGAAGCATCAAGGCAATCGCCCCATGACGTATCAAGGAAATTGCCCCCACGACGCATTAAGGAAATCATCCCTCGACGCATCAAGAGAATCACTATGTGACGCATCAACATCCTTGTTCGTCAAAACCATAATGCCTTCAGCTCGCAACCTATCAGCACTCACCAAAGGTGTCCACTGGTGGAATACTCAAAGACTTCACCTCTGAAGGACTTGAAGCTTCTCTCCATAGGGAAAAGTACAGCCTTCATCTCAAAGATCTAAGTCACCACCTCAAGCAACTTGACGACTAAGTTCAATGCGATTGACCAACAATGAGGTACATACTACTCAAGCACATTCCCAAGGACCTATCACTCACCCAACAAACAAACTTGCTGGAATTTGAAAAATTACTAAATATTACTTCGAAACCCTACCAAGGGGAGCAGCAACCGGGTCATGTCATGACAAATCTTGGGAAAATGTCTTAGTGCGTGTGACTACAAATTCTAGCAGACAACTTCGAGATTGATTTGAACATACCAAGCTCAAATTTTACTTTTTTGAGAGATCTTGATGGTGCCAAAAAGGTATGGAAGTCAGCTTTCCAATGCCACCAACGACACTCAATTCGGAGCTAAAACGAAGTTAGAAGACCAAATTTACTATACAAAGGTCAAATCTGCTGAAATTCATAAAACACTCTAAAAAGAATAGAAGACTTCTATTAATGAAAATGAAAGAAGTTTGCAATTCATATGTTGAATGCTCAAACATGTATTCAATGCTAAGATCAAGCTACGAGTTAAGAAGAATCATGAAGGTCATCATCAGGACCGACACAACCTCAGAGTCTCTTCGTCAACCTATGAGCAAGCCTTAAAGACCTTCAATCATCCATCATGGACTTCCAGTGACACATTGTCCATGGCCTTTTTCAAGAAATTGGGGCAACCTCCTCAGCATCGCTTATTTGGCATAGTTTACTTCACGAAAACAACTTCACCACTGCTTGACTCTGCGATGGCTACAAAGCAGCTTGACTTTCAACACCAAGACGAAACGATGGTTTGGTGTCTTCACACCACATGGCTTCAGCGTCTAGATGATGGTCTCTCCAAGCTCTCTTACTTCAATTAGGCGATGATGTACGACGTCTCGAGCTTTGTAGGGGGCATGATCGATCCTCCATTCTATGTTCCGCCTTGCGACACCCCATTTTGAGCTTAACAAGGCCTTAAAGATCAAATTTCTGGAAGGTAATCCATCATCCAAAGCAACTCCTTGGAAAGCTTCAGTTACTTCATGGCACTACATGCACTTTACCTCGGGTCATGGGAAGCCTTGATTTGTAGATGAAGCACATCTCACCTTGTAACTGTAACAAGCCTCATGCTGGGTTGGGACATGCCTCATGCTGGAACAAGCCTCATGCTGGGTTGGGACACGTCGCACTCCAAGTGATGGGACTCCGCACCTTGCACTTGCAGCATGCCTTGCCTTGTAGTTGCACCATGCCTTGCCTTGCACTCTGCTGTACCTCACTTGGCACTCTGCTACAACTCGCTTTGCACTCTGTTGCACCTCGCCTTGCACTCTGCTGCACCTCGTCTTGTACTCTGCTGCACCTCGCCTTGCACTTTGCCTTGCACTCTGTTGTACCTCGCCTTGTAGTTGCACCATGCCTCGCCTTGCACTCTGATGCACCTTGCCTTGTAGTTGCACCATGTCTCGCCTTGCGCTCTGCTGCACCTCACCTGGCACTCTGCTGCACTTTGGCTTGTTGTTGCACCATGCCTCGCCTTGCACTCTGCTGCACCTCGATTGGTACTCTGTTGCACCTCGCCTTGCACTCTGCTGCACCTCGCCTTGCACTCTGCTGGACCTCATCTTGCACTCTACTGCACCTCACTTTGTACTCTGCTACACCTTGCCTTGCACTCTATTGTACCTCGCCTGGTACTCTGCTGCATCTCACATTGCACTCTGTTGCACCTCACCTTGCACTATGCTACACCTCATCTTGCACTCTGATGCACCTCGCCTTGCACTCTGCGGCACCTCGCCTAGCATTCTGTTACACCTCACCTTGTAGTTGCACCATGCCTCGCCTCCCACCTTGCCTAGCACTCTGCTACACCTTGCCTTGCACTCTGCTACACCTCTTCTTGCACTCTGCTGCACTTCCCCCCGTTGAAGGCCTTAGCGTTGGCTCCGCCCTCACTTGAAAATGACAAGTGCGTCAATGCGCCAAGCTCTTCCATCCACCTCGCCTTGCACTCTACTGCACCTCCCTCTTGAAGGCCTTAGAGTTGGCTCCACCCACACTTGAAAATGACAAGTGCGTCAATGTGCCAAGCTCTTCCATCCATAAAGCACTACAAGCATGCCAACTGGAGGTGCGTCTTGATGTCAAGTCTGCCATCTCTTGAAGTCGGGAACTCTAATAAGTCCCAAACACGCCACTAGATGGTACTCAACAAAGTAAGATCTTCAAGACTATAGCAGAAGTATGCCTTCATACATCTTAACATGATAGTCTCGAAGAGTAGAGCGTACCGCCGCTTGAATAATTGCAATCGGACATCCACAGCTCTCAAAATCTGCAAAAAAATTGAAGCTGAATAAAAGAAAAAAATAATATATATATATATATATATATATATATATATGCAAACTTCTTACAAACGTAAGAAGTACAGAAAAGCAGAAAAAAAAAGCATCAAGGAAGTTACATGGTGGGTGGCGAGAAAAGAAGAAGTATATATAGCTATGCATACAAGAAAAAGTTGTTTGATGACAGCTAATGAGAAAGAACAAAGCATTAGCTATCTGTTGAAAAAAATATATCAAAGCAAAGGGAAGTCGCTCCAAGCCTCTCCAGCAAGTCAGCAGTACAACCTAGGCCTGCGACTCATATCTTCATGCCACACACAAGCCTCTCCCTTGTCTTGATGCTTCCAAGCTACCAGCCGAGTTGAACCCCAGCCGCTTCAGCCTGAAAATAGCAGAAGAAATATATTAAATTTTCTTCTTCACCAACAACAACACGAAAAGAAAAAGACTCAAATTTTTCTGGTCTCCATCGACCTTTTCTCTCAGCAAGGAAGAATCTTCCCTCTCAACAGCAGTAACCCAAATATTAGGGTTTGTTTTTTTATTTTTTATTGAAGAGAAAAGCATCAATGCCCGTACTTAAATAAAAGAAACGAACAGCAAACCCTAATAACATATTGGGTTTTATAGGCTAACCTACAACAAGAATTTAAACTTGGGCGTATAGTTTCAAGTTAGTGTGTCAACCAGCTTACAAAAGAATTTCAGCGGATGCATAATAAAATTGAAGACAAAGTGGAGACCTACTTCGTGAAAAAAAAATTGGTTTATCAGGACCACAATAAAAATTACATTCCTTCGGATTCCCTGAATTCCTAAGCGATGTGGGGGCATTTGTGGAACCATAAATCACCAAAAAAATTATGCAGCTGCCACGTGGCTCGTAACTCACATAATGACGATATTACCCCTGATAAATACGATAACAGCATCCCACGATCTGCGCATTAATTTAAAATATTTATCAATTAAATATATTAATTAATCAGATCAATGTCAATAGTAAATAATCTCCCCACGAGTTATTTATTATTATTTATATAGTTAATAATAGTGATTTCTCTCGGTAGAATCACCTATTAACATTATCTCTTTCAACCAATCAGACACTCCGGTGACTCTCAAGGTTTCACTATAAATATAGGGCCTCACTCACCTCTAAAGGTAATTCAAAACTCATACCGAAACTCTGCCGGTTTATTTCTCTCGATTAAACTAGCTTTGACATCGGAGTGTTCTTGGTTGAATGACCCCTCCCCCCTTCTCCCCCCCCGCGCGAGCTTCAACCTTAACCCCGATTATCTCTTGTTATTGTGAGCAGGGATCAAGAAGGAATTCTGCAAGTCCGGATAATTTCTACATTAATAATAATTATAGAAGTAATTATGATAATTATGTTGAGAGTTATATTGATGAATCTAAGATGTTGTTGATCATGAGCATGTTGGTGCAAAAAATATGGGAAATAAGAGGATGCCAACTAAACTACTAAGTAGTCCTTGTGGGAAGTTTTATATGAATTAGCTTATAGTTGGGATTTTACTTTGCAATATAAAATGGGCTAGTTTATGGAAAGGAGATTTATTTTGTATTTTAAATAGAAGATTAGTTTGATAATTAGTTCTATAAATGACGTTGTAGAATGAGATGGTTATACTAAAGGAATAAGGATTGAATTATTGAAGAATTATTATCAAATTAAAGATAAGTAGTTAGGCAATTGGCTATATTCAGTTTTGATTACTAATAATAAATGTAGAACATAATTAAGGGAGAAGTAAAGGAAAGACATTTATGTTATTGTTAATTTGACTAAAGTCTGATTTAAGAAATGTTAAAAAATTTAGTCACTTGACGGGGTAAGTGGGACGGACGTGGGCGGAAATCCCCCAAGGACAGACGAAGTTTGGTTAATTGAATAAATATGGACACGGTCAAAGTTAGTAATATCCCTTGTCTAACAAAGCTATCAGACGAGAGCAGGACCAGCTCAGTTTCAGGGTTATTAGGGATGGGTCCTATCAAATAAAAATATATCATCAATGATAATATCATTCTGATTTCATATCTCACTTAAGAATGCATAATTTACCGAGATTTCTCTATTCTTGAGAGTGGGTTTAGACATTGGAGTGTCCCTTAACGTCGTCTCTTCCAAGATAGACCCATAATTCGAAATTATCTCATGAAATGGATCAGCTGATATTACGATATTTAAGAGATTCGATTGTGCCAAATTTTTCCTTTTCTGAGGATGATAATCCTTCAAACCTAATGGTCTACCTCACTTATGGGCAGTGTCATATTATTGGTTAGCCGCGATGGTCGTATCTCGTCCATCTAGGACGACTAGACCATTTGGGATGGCGTGTCCTACATAGACACCTATCCTTGCAGGCACGTTTTCAACAGATATATGTGATCTCATCACTTTGGCTAGATTAGAGAAAACATTTGGCATATTATTAGCTACACTCTGTAGATCTAGAATTCTCTGCATTTCGTTCTCACTTTGTACGGCATAGGGTTCAAGATAAGACATAGTAGAGACGTTCGACGTCAATTCACGTCATTCTTAAGGAATGTTGACATTCTTATCTCCACCTAACGGTTGGAAGATTCTCTCATCAAAGTGACTATATGCAAATATAGCGGTAAAAAGATCTCTTGTCAAGGGCTATAAATAGCGTATAATTGAGGGGGGACTCATAACCGGCATATATACCCCTCTGATATTGAAGTCTCATATTTGTACGTTGTGACGGTACAATTGCCACATAAACTGCACATCGGAAAATGCTTAAGTGCGGAACGTTAGGTTCATACCTAGTTTACCAGCTGTAAAGTGGAAAAGGGTTGGGTGGAAGTGGTCCTCAACTGGACCAACATAGTTGCATGCAAAATTGCATAGCCCCATGTAGAAACAATGAGTTTGGTACAAATAACCAAAGTCCGTGCAATCATTTAATGAATGCTTCTACATGACCATTCTAGGTGTGAACATGCGTTATTGGATGTTCAACATCAATCCGAAGGGACATGCAATAATAATTGAATGATTTCGATGTAAATCGCTGCAATTATCAAGTCTTACGGACTGTATAAGATAATCTGGGTGGTGGACCCTTGATTTAATGATATGGGGCGTGTGGACAATAGTTTCACATGTGATCACCTTGTCGATGCATCAACCAAAACCAATAAATATTTAAATGGTCTGCATGGTGGTTGGATTGGTACATAAATATCCCATTGTATTTTCTACAAGAAGATGACAGATTCTTTACTCATCTTTGCATGGGATGGTTGATACGCTTGGAACTACACATTAAAATAAACACGTAATTCAAACATATGCAATTTAAACCCTTTTTGTGTAGATGTAGTATTGGTAAATAGGGATCGTTCATAATCGGAGAAATTAGGGGACATTAAATAATGGTTAGTGAAAAAGAATAATTAATAAACAAAGATTAAAATAATAAATGAATGAATGAATTAAAGAATTAAAGAATGACATGATTTGGGTGGGTTTTGGAGATATTTGTAGCCGAATCTACGATTTTAAACAACTACGAATTAAAATGCGAATGCTCATACTAATTAGAACTTACAAACCATAACTTAGTTTCATAGACAAAATCGACACTTTTACGTAAGTAAATTCAAATTAACAATCACATTATTTAAACTACTCCTAAAATAGACTTTATTTAAACACAAATTTTACTAACACTCTAACATTTTTCTCATATTGAACTAATCACGAAATCCTACCTTCATCATCTCAATTACATGCATACATTTTTCAATACTAAAAATGCACCGAACCGTAGTCATAAACACTTATAATACGATTCACTTTACGTTTTTTATTCGGATGCGCGTCAAACATTTAAACCTTTTCAATCTTATTCTAAGTGCACCGAACAACGATCATAAGCACTTAGCATTAAATTGAAGGTTACACATCAAAACATGTGAAGTATGTGAAATTCAAAAAGTAAAACACATAGAGATTGTATTCACATTTAAAAAAGTTTAGAAAGAAAATACCAACACATGTACTGAATTATAAGTAAACCAAAACAATAAAAGAGTTTTAAGTGGATGGAACAAAGTTACACTTTCGGAATCCAAGAACAACTTGTGATTCCAAAGTGGATGGAAACAATTGAATGTTATTCACAAAATTCTCTAACAGCAGAAGGAACCTTGTGAAGATGAAAGAAGAAACATGAGGAATTACGAACTTAAAATATATAATTGCCTCGGAAATACTCGGCATGGGATGTGACGACCCGAAAATTCGAAAAGGGTAATTTTGGGAATTTGGAAAGGAAATGGACGTTATTGCCCCTAATTGTTGTGGTAAAAAGTTGACTTTGTGTTCGGGGTACTTTTTGGACTTTGTGTATGGACCGTTGTGTAGGTCTTGAAACACTATGTTTGTGGACACTCCATGTCAAAATTGGAGTTTGGAAGAATTAGTTATGGGTCTAGAAAGGCCAAGGGCATTTTGGTAAATTATACCTTAAGGGGCAATTTAGTCTTTTTGCTGGTTTTAGTGAGTCAGCCTAGTTTTGGTGAGTCGACCTGCCTCTTAAAAAAGTGTGACTCAGTTGGTTAGGTGTGTGACACATATCACTTGCTGGCTGGGATTAGTGGCAGATGTGTGTGCGTGTTCAAACCCGTGAGGGTATGTATGTGTTTGTTGGAACAAAACCCCAATTGATCGATGAACACACCAGCCATTCGAGAGATACAGAGAAATACAAAGAAATAGAGAGAGGAGAAGAGAGAAAACGAGATAGAGAAGAAAGGACAGAGGAAACCCAGAAAAACCCTAGACCCGAAACACTAGACCCAAAACCCACCATAGACTTTGAATTTAATTTCGAGTTTTAATTGCTTAACCACTGAAATTGAAGTTAGAATCATGTTATTCGGTCCTTGGAAAGTAGGATTGAGTTGTTAATATACATAATTGGGCACGGGGAAGCTTGGGTTGAAGGACTAAAAGTTGGCCGAAAATCATGATTTCGGGTTGGGATGTGGAGTGAAAACATCGTGTTTTGAGACGACAGAACTGTATCTATGATTGAAGAGATCGAATTCAAGGCTTAAAATAGGAGAATTGGTGCAAAAATGATGGGTTTTGAACCAGGTCAGGTCGCAGGTCGAGCAACCCGTGTGCAGGAAAACGAGCTAAGAAAAAGTACTGTAGCATCACTGTAGCTGGCGCATGAGTCCCACGTGCAGTTGCTTGAGGCGGCACGTGGGGCGTGTGAACATGATTTTTGAGTTATGGTCAACACAGTATTTCATGTAATCGATGTAACGAACATTTTGGCACAAGTTTCGAGTCGATCAGCCACTATTTTGGTATAGTTTTGATTATCTAAAGTGTTACATAACGTTTTTAATACGTATTTGAATCCTGGAAAATGGGGGATTGTAATGTGAGGTTATTTGGAATGTTAGTGACCCTCGATAGTTTTTTTTGACAAGGTTGGTGATTCCTGGAATTTACGGAGGAGCGCGTGGACAATGTGTGAGTGGACATTTGTTTTATAAATTATTATGCATGCATAGTTAAACTTTTTTTATGATTGATTGTATGATTTGAATTACAATTATTTGAATGATGATTTGATTTCATTACTTGGTGATTTTGTGGATTTAATCATTGGTTTCTAAACAATTTTACAGATTTACGTGAAAACGGTATTTAGGGCTTAAGATCTTATTCGGAAATGGTTTGACTTGTTTTTGAATCAAGAACTTTGTAAAAGCCTAGTGGTTGGCTTTGTGAGTTTTTTACATAGTATGTTATCTTATCAGATGCGTTTGATCCTAAGGATATGTTTGTTCATATGTGACTGATCCCAGGGGTTGAGCCCAAATGTGTTTAATTCAGAGAATGTGGCTTGTTGGTTGCCTACGCGTAGTGCCGATGTGATTATGTGATTGATTGTGCACTTGTGAGTAGTGCTGATGTTGTGATTTTGCGACTGACATCTATGCACTTGTGAGTAGTGTTGATGTGATACTGTGATATTGTGATTGATGTCTATGCACTTGTGAGTAGTGCTGTTTGATTATTGTGTTTGATATGTGAGTATTGGTGACAAGTATTGTTGTTGATGGTCATCGTGACTGGTTTCATGTTGATGGTTATGTTCAGATGGTTTAAATGATTTGAAATCCGGTTGTTCATGTTTTACTCTATGCATGCATGATTTATAACTGGAGGGTAAAAAGTTTGTTTTTGAAATGTATTTTCAAATGATATTATTTTTGTCCACTCACACCTTTGATGTTTTTATTGACCCTCCAGGTCGTGGCACGAATATTAAGACTGATCACAAGGCGGACGCATGAGTGGAAATCAGTACAGCTATCCCTTGTCTGACAAGAGTTGAAGGTGTTTTCGGAACTTCAGTCAACTTATCAAACAAAAGCAGGATAGGCACAGTTATCAAAGTCCTGTTGGATGGGTCCTGTCATGGGATTTTCTTAAGGAAAGCATAAAAGAGTGTACAAAGAGAAGTCAAAGAAAATCTAAGAACAAAGTAAAGAAAATGAAACTAAAAAACAAAATGTAAAAACAAATCTAAAAAAAAATTCAGAAGAAAACTAGGAAGAAAATCTATGACAAGACCCATCCCAATCCCCAGGATTATCGTGGGATGTGCCTGCTTCTGTCTGACAATAGGTGCCAGACAAAGGATTAAACTGTAACCCATTAGGGGTTATCTAGAGTACACAAGGATCCGTGGAATCATGTGATGTGTCGATTTTTACTACAACCCGCATCCGCAATCAACCTGAAGGGTATTAAAAGCATAAAATCTATGAGTGGAAAAAAACAAACAATTTATCGAAAATGTTATTTATACCCTTCACGTAAAAACCTGTATGCATCAGAAAACAAGTATTTCAATTTCTTTCTGAAAAGCAAGACGTATTTTTTTTCAAAACAAAAGCCAATGAAAAATGCTTCTTAATCGAAACCATTTCCTCAGTAGGGTCTCAGCCCAAAACCAAATCATACAAGGTTTCGGCCCAAATCACATCATATAGGGTCTTAGCCTAAATATAAAACAAGTGGGACCTTAACTATAAAACCATGTGGGATCTCAGCCCATCATCATCAGTCACGATTCCAATCATAGCAATGCGTGCCCATAAGCTCTAGGACTGCTTTGATTATGAGCGTGTCATGAACACATGACTAGATGTCAATCAACAGATCGTCGTGAACATATCATTGATCGACCTCATATACCGCACTCCTGAGTCGAGCCTCCGGGGAAATATATTCACAACCGGAGACCCTCTAATAAATTCCAAGTCTTTAAACTCAAAATCATAGGGACACAAAGCCAAATATCAACAATAGGGTCACAAGCCAAAATATCATCAAATGGGTCACAAGCCCGAAAACAGTGTTTATCAACACGCATAGACCCAGGATTCCTCAAATCCTGTCAAATCCACAACTAGGTCTCATTCCTGAAATATCTTTCATAAATCTAGGATTCCTCGAATCCTACCAAATACACAACTGGGTCTCCTACCAGAAATATCTTTTATAAATCCAGGATTCCTAAAATCCAGGGTTCCTCGAATCCTATCAAATCAACAATTGGGTCTCAAACCCGAAATAACTTTAATAAATCTTATAACTGGGTCACAACCCGATATATTTCACGTTTAACTATACTTTAAATCAAACCATAAATCAACTGGGATATGCCCGAAAGATATTTCCAAATTCGAAATCCATTTTACGGTTTAAAACACTTTACAAAATCATCCTTGACTTCAATCCAAGTCAAGTCTTATCATTTGGGACTCATGCCTAAATATCAATTTCACACATCTCTGTAAAATCATTCAAACTCGATAATCAATCCCTGATTTCACGGCTCTTCGTGAAACCATCAAAATCTCATAAAACACATGCACGTATAAAACTCGACCTAAGCCCAAATATTGTATAACATGGAAATCTGGAAATACGTGGAATATAACAGCATTTTCTACGAAATGCACAATCATATCCAAAACATCATGCAATCAATACGTCTCAAATCATGATCATAAAACATACAAAACATTTATGCATGCATCATATTTATAAAACAAATGTCAACTCACAGATCGTCTGTGCTGCGCGTTCCGAATCCCGTGCCGTAAGCTACTCCGAGGCTAATCCATACTCTCTGAGATGTTCGTATCTATCCAAATCATACTCAAAGGTCACTAGCCATCGAAACAAGTCCTAATCATAAACCTTCATATATCCCGGACCAGTCAACGTGTCCCAAACACGCTTCCCGAGGAGAAAAACCTCCATTTGACCTTTCAAACGATCTCTGATCGAGCTAAACCACCACCATTGGATTCAGATCGTCAAAACCTTTCTAACATGACCGATTTTAGCTCGAAATTCATTCCCACGTGCCCTCACACTCCGGTCAAAGTCCTCACGCGCTAGTCAATGATGGTCATTGCTGGTCAACGTTGACGTCATGCTAACGTCAGCTTGGAAGGTATGACATTTGTCAGTTCTGACACCTGTTAGGTCTAAAAGCTTGCCATGTGGTACTCCTTGATTGGTGCCATGTGTGACTCACTGACACTACCATGTCACGTGATTCCGTCATCTGCTAACGTCATCACTGACACGTGTCATTGACACATCAGCTCTGAAAACCTGACATCCTGCCACGTGGCACCACCTCGTTGGTCCATGTGGTTTGACAATGCTGATATGAACCTGACATGTCAGCTTCCACGTCATCTGACAGACTCTGACATATTGCCAAGTGGTACCACCCCACTAGTCCACGTGGTCAGACATGGCTGACGTGGACCTGCCACATCAGCTACTAAGTGGACCTGACATCCTGCCATGTGTCACCCTCTGGTTGGCCACGTGGCCTGACAAGTCTAATAGATAATGATGTGGCTTGCCACATCATCATCGTTAATCTCTCGTAGGTCGACCCGTTTTCCTGCAACTAGGTCACTCGACCTGCGACCTTGACCCTATCATATCTCCCTAATTTCTTCAATAAAATCCACCATTCTTTCACCAATCTCTTCATCTCTCACCCATAAACAATCCTACAAGCTTAAAACCAAGAGAAAGGACCTGAAACTTACCTTTCAAATTCGATCCTTCACGGCCAAACTTTGACCTAGTCCCAAAACCTATCTAGTGGTCATTTTCCCTTCTTTTTTGTCCCTATGAACTCGCACAAACTCACAGAATATAACCCAAACATTAGAATGGTTCTCAAATGTCCAGAAAACAATACCTAGATTCAAATCAAATAGGGTTTCTGGTTTTTACCTTTTCCTCAAGCCTCCACCATGCTCAGACTCTCACCATCGTCCTCTCCGCCTCTCAGGCTCACCCTCAACCTCTCTCAATCTCTCTGTGGCCTCAAATCAAAATGGAATGGAGAAGGGAATGGGTTTGGGGTTTTTGGGTGTAAAGGGAATGAATGGAATGGAAGGTGAATGTAAGACTTGTGTGGATCAATTGATTATGACACTTGTCACTCATTTATTGGTCCACAGAAGATATTTTGGGCCCCACTATTCAAACGCCAAAAGTCAACTTCTCATAATTAGTGCAACTTTAAATAGTTCCCTAAACTTTTCTTGACCCGTAACTTTCTCGTTCGAAGTTCAATTTTGACGTGCCGCTTGTCTACAGACTCATATTGTCTCGATCTACGTAATAGACCTCGGTCCATGTGCCATTAACATCCTGAGTCAAAAGTCAACTTTTTACCATCTTCTAGGGAAAAAATCGTCATTTTACCCTGATTGTTCGCTAATCCTCGATTAATCCCAATTAATCCTTCATTAATTTCGTAAATTCAGGACGAGTCGTTACAATCTACCCTCGTTAAAATAATTTCGTCCTGGAAATTTAAATCAACTCGATTCCACATCCAAACTGCGGAAATCTACCCCTTCCTCCAATTCGAGGTACACGTCTCCGCGTGCACGTCCAACTCATTCATAACGGTCTCTAACCGTTAACCACCCTTATGACGCATCGTCGTCTCTAGCTAGTAACTCACGGCTCCACTGTCACTCCTTGATAGTGACTCGAAAACTCGACTCTCTCTAGAGTCCTATCACCGTACCTCATATCACTCAACGATTAACACTGTGATCCTGACTTCTCTTGAGGTGCACACATACACACAATCATATCGGCACAACTCACAGGCATGCTCAAGGACTGTACTCACGCAACATCCGGGCTACGTCTGGTGACTGCACACGCACAAACTAAACACGTACCAGTATCCACTATACAAATGTACAAAGTTCTCTCTAAGTTCTCGTGGTCACCTAACCCACTCCAGAGACAATCCAACTAGTTCACTGACCAATCCAATTCCTTGATTAATTCTAAAGGTTATGTCTATTGACCTTCCTCGACCCCATCATGCCGATACGAAGGGTCGGATCCTAAAACTGGACTGTAACCTCGAAGCTAGCCTGAGTGTCTTATTGGAACACTGTCCAAGCACACTTTATGATCATCTCACACAAGATTGACTCCTTTCTGAGTCAATCCCATATTCCATGACTAAACTCCCATAGTACTCAACCAATCTGAGAGATTCCAATCTCCATCACCATGGTTAATCGATATTAATCGAGAGCTACCTCGGTCCTCCGAGTAGTGTGGATACTCGCAACAACATCATGATTAGGACACCAATACTGGTCCACTATTCCCAAAATCCATGTAGCATGAGTACCCAATCCACTAAATCTGATCTATGGATTTTACAATCCGAATCCCATCCCACCACAGTAGGATCCACAACTCCCATAGGGATTCACACATCCAGAGTTCGCGTTTCCCGAAAATATTTTCACCTCAACTAGTATGATAAGGTTCCGTTGCCAACTCACAATGGCTAACTATCACCACCCACTATTCGTAAGCCCGCTTGGGAAATTTCATTTTTGAAGTCAATTCGAGAATCATATATCTGAGCATATGATACATGCGTCCAATCATGTCTTTCGACCAAGTTCTTGACTTCTACTCAAGTCAAACCAATTTCAATAGGGCATATGTGCTACACTCTCAAGTCCATCGTAGCTCAACCTCCCTTTGAGGTAGCAACCTCGGTAAATCCTACTAAGAACACCACCAGAAGTGTCGACACACCCAAAATCTTCCTCAAGCTTACTGAGCTAAATGGGGACATCTCAACACGTGTCTTATGCCCCTAACGACCAACCTGTCCTATGGTCCCAGCTTCCAAGCCATAACTCACGAAATGAATACCCACTGACCTGTCATTGGTAAGACTCTTGTAAAAAGCTTAATACTCTTCCTTAGTGATCTCCTTTGGTCTTACCAACAAGCCAATCATTACTACTCAGGACTACCCAATATCACAGGTTCCTCGAATACTCAACGGAGGAGTAACAGTAGTCCATCAATCCATCAGGAACATCACTTTTCCTTGGTCACACCGTCTACGTAAATCCACAACATGATTCCATCACCACATCAATCAAAATACTGATTCCAAATGTCCAAATTTTATGGAATCAACTCCTATTGCACATCCGTCTAATGCGGACATACCCCGGGCCTCTAGTAAATCAAACCAAACTATGAGGATACTGTGATCTCATCAGGCCACTTGGGATCCTCTCTGTCCCGCTCATCGACCACTCCGAAGTGTATGTCCAACACTGAAGAATTTGATTGCTTCTAACTCCTTGGCATTCGTAACCTCTAGACGCTGAGGGCGTCAACCCGAACCATATGTTCACTGCTGGAATGCCGACCGACTTATCTCCTCCCAAGATGCCACACATCACTTGAGCCTCACTACGAAGACTCGACACATCGACAAAGCCTCATTGCCTCAATTTTCATCGCCACACTAACCAACTCCAATGCCATCACATCTAGTGCAGCCAAACCATAACTCTCTGTACAAACAGAGCCACAATCATCTACCTCTGCACTAATGCAGGAACCTCACCTCTCAGAAACCCGACAAGACTGAAGAATCTTCATTTCCTTAGTTATTGTAGCTAGCAGTGCGAGCCGAATCTAAACCAGAATCTCTTTGCACATGCTCAAATCTCGCCCTAGGGTCATCCAAGATCCTAACTACTAAAATCAGATCATGCATCCCGACCAATCGTCGGTCACGACTCAAAACAGTCGTCATACTCAGCCCTCATTAGGGTCAAACCTCACTGAAACACAGCATTTAGTGCCACATTGAACCTATCCGGGGTTTATTCCCCCTTATCTTTCTATCTTTACCTTCACTTTCAGGTTGATGACATGTTGTTATCATTGCAAAGACATCACATCCGGCACATGCACAACACCTCAAGAGCAACCTAGTGCTCTGATACCACCCGGACAAGACCCATCCTAATTCCCTTGGATTATCGTGTGATGTGCCTGCTCCGTCTGACACTAAGTGCCAGACAAGGAATTAAACCGTAACTGTCAGGACCCGACCCTCTTCTGTCAGGTCCCGATTCATCTAGCACGATATTTTCCGCTTTGGGCCTCCTTGCCCTTGCCCTCACGGTTTTGTTTTCGGGAGCTCACGGTGCAACTTCCCATGGGGTCACCCATCTGGAATTGCACCAGCCTCAACTCGCTTAACTTTGGGGTTCCAATCCCCCCCAAAGCCACTGAGCTCCCAAAAGGCCTCATGCTAGATAGGTGTGAGCCTACACCTTTAAGGCACACCACCATTCCCTTCCCAGACCATTCCCCCCTCGCAGGAATGTGGGATTGTTCACTGTTCCCTCCAGGACACGGGTCTTACAATCCACCCCCCTTAGGGCCCAGCGTCCTCGCTGGCACACTTCCCGGTCGGGGTCTAGCTCTGATACCAAATTGTCAGGACCCGACCCTCTTCTGTCAGGTCCCGATTCATCTAGCACGATATTGTCCGCTTTGGGCCTCCTTGCCCTTGCCCTCACGGTTTTGTTTTCGGGAGCTTACGGTACAACTTCCCAGAGGGTCACCCATCTGGAATTGAACCAGCCTCAACTCGCTTAACTTTGGGGTTCCAATCCCCCCCAAAGCCATTGAGCTCCCAAAAGGCCTCATGCTAGATAGGTGTGTGCCTACACCTTTAAGGCACACCACCATTCCCTTCCCAGACCATTCCCCCCTCGCAGGAATGTGGGATTGTTCACCGTTCCCTCCAGGACACGGGTCTTACAATAACCCACTCGGGGTTATCCAGAGTACGCAAGGATCTGTGGCGGCATGTGATGTCTCGATCTCTGCTACAGCCCCCATCCGCGATCAACTTGAAGGGTATCAAAAACATAAAAGCTGTGAGTGGACAAAAACAAACAATTTAAAAAAATTTATCTAAAATGATATTTATACTTTTCATGTAAAAGCATGCATGCATCAGAAAACATGTATTTCAATTTCTTTCCGAAAAGTAAGATGTATTGCTTTTTCAAAACAAAAGCTAGTGGAAAATGCTTCCCAAATGAAGCCATTTCCTTAGTAAGGTCTCAGCCCAAAACAAAATCATACAAGGTCTCGACCCAAATCAAATCACATAGGGTTTCAACCTAAATATAAAACACGTGGGACCTCAGCCCAACTATAAAACCAAGTGGGATCTTAGCCCATCATCATCGGTCACGATTTCAATCCCAACAACGCATGTCGATAAGGTCAAGTGCTTCTCTGTTCCTGAGCGTGTCACTGTGAACATATCATCGATCGATCTCATATACTGCACTCTTGAGTCGAGCCTCCCTCAGCTGCTCGATAGCAGACGCATCGTGCCCTCTCTGTACCTCGGAGACGAGCATTATCTCCAGAGTGCTCTCCGGGGAAACATATTCATAATCAGAGGCCTTGTAATAAAATCCGAGTCTTTAAACTCAAAATCATAGGGACATAAAGCCGAATATCATCAATAAGGTCATAAGCTCAAAATATCATCAAATGGGCCACAAGCTCGAAAATAGTGTTTATCAATACTCATAGAACCAGGATTCCTCGAATCTTGTCAAATCCACAATTGGGTCTCATGCCCAAAATATCTTTCATACATCGAGGATTCCTCGAATCCTATCAAATCCACAACTGGGTCTCATGCCCGAAATATCTTTCATAAATTCAGGATTCCTTGAATTATACCAAATCCACAACTGGGTCTCATGCCCGAAATATCTTTCATAAATCCAGGATTCCTCGAATCCTATCAAATCCAAAACTTAGTTTCATGCCTGAAATATCTTTCATAAATCTCATAACTGGGTCACAGCCTGATATATTTCACGTTTGACTATACTCTAAGTCAAACCATAAATCAACTAGGTCATACGCCCGAAAGTTATTTCTAAATTTGAAAACCATTTCGCTGTTCAAAACACTTTCCAAAATCATCATTGACTTCAATCCAAGTCAGGTCTTATCAATTGGGACTCATGCTCGAATATCGATTTCACGCATCTCCGTGAAATCATTCAAAATCGATAATCAATCTCTAGTTTCATGCCACTCCGTGAAACCATCAAAATCTCATAAAACACATGCACATATAAAACTCGGCCTAAGCCCAAATATCATATAAAACGAAAATCTCGAAATATGTGCAATATCATAGAAAATGCCCAAGCATATCCAAAACATCATGAAATCAATGCATCTCAAATCATGGTCATAAAACATGTAAAAATTTATGAATGCATCATATTTATAAAAAAAAAACATCAACTCACAGACCGTCCAGGCTGCGCGCTTCAAATCCCACGCCGTAAACCACTCTGGGGCTAATCCATACTCTTAGTGACATTCGGATCTATCCAAATCATACTTAAAGGTCACTAGCCATCGATACAAGTCCTAATCATAAACCCTCACACATCCCAGAACGGACAACGTATCCCGATGAGAAAAACGTCCATTTGACCTATCAAATTATCTCTGATCGATATGAAACCACCATTATTGGATTTAGATCGTCAAAACCTTTCAAACATGATTGGTTTTATTTCAAAATTCGTGCCTACGCGCCCTCATGCGACGGTCAAAATCCTCACACGCCAATCAATGACGGTTAAAGCCGATCAACGCTGACGTCAGTCTGACAGGTTTGACACCTCTTAGATCTGACACTTGTAAAGTCTGACAATCTGTCAAGTGGCACTTCCTGATTGGTGCCACACGTCACTCTATGACACTACCACATCACATGATGACGTCATCTGTTGATGTCATCACTAACACGTGTCACTAGCACGTCAGCTTTGACAATCTGACATCCTACCACGTGGCTCCACCTCGTTGGTCCACGTGGTCTGACAATACTGACGTGGACCTGACACATCAACTGCCATGTCATCTAACATACTCTGACATATTGCAACGTGGCACCACCCCACTGGTCCACGTGGTCTGACATGGTTAACGTGGACCTACCACGTCAGCTACTGAATGGACCTGACAACCTGCCATATGTCATCCTCTTGTTGGCCACGTGGCCTAACAGGTCTGACAGATGATGACATGGCTTGCCACATCATCATCGTCAACCTCTCGTGGGTCGACCCATTTTCCTACAACCGGGTCACCCGACCCACGACTGTCAGGATCCACCCCTAATCCCCCGGGATTAAGGGGCAAATCCTACTCCCGTCTAACTTACGCATGACACGAAGGTTAAACTGACGTTCAACCTCCATGTGACACGTAAGTCGGACAAGGGATTCCCGATTCAACCGTCCAATAGTATCCGAACCTTCCCAGAGTGCTCCAAATCTACTGTGGATCGTACGTGTGATGTCTCTGTCTCTCTCGACCAACAGCCCGCACAACAACAACCTAGAGGGTATCGAAAACACAAAAGACGGTGAGTGGACAAAAAAAAAAGTATACGTTATAAAACGGTTTATAAAACAAGTACAGTTTTACCCTCCACGCAAAAACCAATGCATGCATATCGAGTCATGTCATGAAACCATTCATATAAAAAACCATCATTGAAAACCAATTGGAAACCGAATCAATTTCATCATTCAAACCCAGGCCTCAGCCTCAAATCACAAATCAATCGCAAATCCTAGAACTCAGTCCCAAAAAAATCATCAAATCCAATTCATCCGGGCCACTGCCCAAAACACCGGAAAACCAGTGAAAAACCAGTAAAAAACATCAATCATATAAGTTTACCGGATCTCAAGTGCGCCTGATTCTTTAAACTCAAAACCATGCCCAAATAACCAGGCCTTCCTGGGATATCAACGAGTCTTTAAACTCAAAACACAATCACAGGCCTCGTGGGTTATCATAACTGAGTCTTTAAACTCAAAACATATACCGAGTCTTTAACTTAAAACATATCAATCCAGGGCACTCCCCCCGTCAATCAATCCGAGTCTTTAAACTCAAAACCAGATCCAGTGGGTTTTTCTATTTTTCCGGGTCTTTAAGGCCAAAACCATTTTTCAACCATTCAGTGAAAACCACAGAAAATTCTTCTCCGAATTTGCAACAATGATTCCATGAGCTAGCATCCGGAACCATCATCCCGAACCCAAATCCAGACTTCTTTTTCGAATCTCAAAACCAAATCTGAAATCCAGTTTCAAAATCAAAAGCTCATGAACAGGGCTCCAAGCCCGAAACCACTCTTCCGAAATCCTTTTCAAATCGTTGAAATCAAATCACATTTCAAATCCCGAAATCAAATCATTAAAACCCTAGTCAAATCACAAGATCGTTCAAAATCGCGTAAAACGTGAAATTCCGTAATTATCTTGAAAAACCTGCAAAATCATAAATCAACAAGATCATAAATCAAATCATAGAATCACATATAGAAAACACATAAAAACATATATGCATGCATCATAAGTTTGAAAGCAAAGTCCATTCACAGACCATTCCGACGTCGCCTCGATACGAGCACACTTACGCCGTTCCTGGCCATTCCGTTATCCTTGGATTTCCCGAACCTATCCAAATCCCATACAAAGGTCACTAACTACTTCAAAATGGTCATACTAAAGCCCCGTAATTTTCCCGTATTTTTTTAACTATTTTTAAACGAGTCCTAAAACCTTCGGACAGCCCGAAACATATGGAGACGATGTCCGATTGACTCGAAACCAGTGCCAAAATGTTCGTTACATCGAATACTTTAAAAGTCGTGTTGGAACCATCCTCAAAAGGGGTCCCCACGTGCCCTCACTTGCAGCCCAAAGGGGCTGCGCATGGGAGCCACGCACCCAGCACTGTTCATCTTCAACCTCTGCCGAACCGGGTCCAGACAGGTTCGGTGTAGGCGGGTCCAGTTGAACCGGCGAGGGCGGTTTTGTCCATTTTTAAGTCCAATTTCAGTCCTATTTAATCCCTTAGGTTCATCCCCCTTTACTTAAACGATCTAGGGTACTAAATCATGAATTCAAGGTTTGTTCTTACCTGCTCGGATTGAAGAAGGAAAACCCGAAGTTCCCCCCACGGAGTTCTCAGTATTCCGACCACCCCACTCCGTGCTTCCAAGTCTGTTCAATCTCTTTCTACATCCAAAACTCATTTCCATTAATCAAATGTAATAAAAACCTTGGAAACACGATTTACCATTTTAAATCGAAATAGGGAGACTTTCGCGGGAAGTAGCCTCACCGTCCGTTTCCAACCTCAAAATTGCGTCATTTGGGCTTGTCTAAGTCTCTCTCATCTCGTCCAACTCACCAAAATCGTCATCGAACTGGAGAACCTAAGCTACCAAGTTGAATGCCAAAAGAATGCTCACTGGTTCAATAGTTAACCCACTATGTTTTTCTGGGTTTGCTTGACTGCTCACAAACCGCCTCACTTAGTTCAAGTCACCACTCATCTCTGAACTCACTCAGTCACAAAGACTTACATCCCCTGAGAACTGATCGATAACTCTGTCTCAGTTTTTCAGTTTTTCTCTTTTGAATGACCATCAAACAGGTTAAAATCGATGGTTTAACCGTGAGAAGGATGGAAGCCTCTAGGGTGAAGCCAGGTGTCACACACCCTATGGACCACTTACTAAAATATCCAATTAAATCAGCACATGTGTCCTTATCTGATTGGCACACTTCCCAAGGAGTAAAAAGACCAAATTGCCCCTGCAGGTCCAAATTACCATTTTGCCTTTCACTTTCTAGACCCATAACTCGTTCGTCTGATGTCCGATGAAGGCGTGCCTCCTGTCGTTGTACTCAGGACGTCGAGGCCTATCCAATGGTCCTCGATTTGCGTGAAGAAAGCTCGTCGTGCAAAAAGTCAACAAATTCCTCCTTTTTAACCAAATTACGGAAATACCCTCAATTCTTCCGAACATCATAACTTCCTCCTCGGATGTCGGAATCCGGCGTGCCACCTGTCTACGGACTCGTGACAACCCAAACTACGTCATGGTCATCGGTAAATGTCAATTTGACATCCCAAACTAACAATCAACATTTTACCCATTCTAGGGGCAAAATCGTCATTCTGCACCATCCGTCCACAAGTATCCATCTAATCACTGATTATCTTCGTTAAACCGTCAATAACCACTAATCTAATCCCGACTTCCGGGGTGGGTCGTTACAACGACCTTGACCCGGTCTTATCTCCCTCATTTCTTCACCGAAGTCCACCATTCTTTCACCAATCTATTTGTCTCTTACCCAAAAACAATCCTACAAGCTTAAAACCAGGAGAAAGGACCTGAAACATACATTTCAAATTCGATCCTTCACGGCTAAGCTTTAATCCAGTCCCACAGCCTATCCAGTGGTCATTTTTCCTTTTTTTTGTCCCTATGAGCTCACATAAACTCACAGAATATAACCCATGCATTAGAATTGTTCTCAAACGTCCAGAAAACACAACCTAGATTCAAATCAAATAGGGATTCTGGTTTTTACCTTTTCCTCAAGCCACCACTGTGCTCAGCCTCTGACCACTGTCCTCTCCGCCTCTCAGCCTCACCTTCAACCTCTTTTAGTCTCTCTGTGGCCTCAAATCGAATTGGAATGGAAAGGGGAATGAGTTTGGGGTTTTCGGGTTACCAATTTGATAGTACCCGTCCCAACTGGACTTTGAAAAACGTGCCCGGTCCTGCTCCCATTTGACAAGTCAACTTAAGTCCCGAAACTACCCTTTAGCACCTATCAGACAAGGGATAACTGCACAGATTTCCGCTCATATCTCCGACTCTCAATCAGCCCCGAATGTCGTGCCACGGCCTGAAGGGTCATCAAAACAGAAAAGGTGTGAGTGGACAAAAAGAATATCTTTTGAAAATACATTTCAAACAGACCATTTACCCCTCCAGTTTATCAAACCATGCATACATAGAATCAAACATATGAATAACAATCATTGGTTTTCCAGCCAAATCACATGTAAAGCATCAAATCCCGGCTCTCAAGCCGAACATATGAAAACATAATCACCTGGCCACAAAGACGAAAATCCGTACTCAATACCAGTACGCAATCACAATCAACATCAAACAACACTACTCACAATTGCACAATCAATCAATCAATCCATCAATCTGCACTACTCACAAGTGCACAAACAACCACACAGTCACATCCGCACTACGCGTAGGCCAACATCCAGCCACATTCTCGGGATCAGACACATCTGGGCTCAACCCTTGGGCTCAGTCACATCTGGGCGAACACATCCCTAGGCTCAGACACATCCGAGTGGTACATTCAGGCTTAGTCGCATCCAAGAAGCTAGCTTACCGTAAAAACAACTCACAATCATATCCCCCAAGCTCTTGTCGTCTGGGTAATCCCCTAGCTCTGACCGTCTGGGCACTCACAATCACAATGAAAACCATCCCGGGATTACATCCCAAAACATTTCAATCAAATCTTTGACATCATGCCAAGTCAAAATCATTCCCAACCGGGTCTCAAGCCCAAATACCATTTACACGTAAATCCGTACAATCTCATTTGAAAAAATTAAAATAATCCATAAAGCATCCTTGACTCACCAACTAAGTCAAAATATCCTTTTTGAAACCTTTTTGACTCCGGGCCTAGCCCAAAATATCAATTACACATTCCTCGTAAAACGTGCCCAAAAGACTGATTAAAATAATCATTTAATCACAAATAATCATACCAAATCACCATGACATCATTGCAAACCAAATCATGCAATTAATCATGTAAAACATTTAACTATGCATGCATATTAGTTTATAAAACAAATGTCCACTCACACACCATCCAAACCGCTCGCTTTCCGAGCTACACGCGTTTCTGTAATTTCCGGTACTTTCCATGAATCTTGAATCCTATCCAAAATCATTAGTCATGGTCACTAATGACTTAATTAACATCATATTAATTTTCCATAATTTTCCGGGAATTAATTACGAATTAAAAACGTAACATAAACCTTCGGACTCTCAAAACAATATCGAAACGGTGTCCGATTAACTCGAAACCAACGCCAAAATGTTCGTTACATTGTATAGAACAAAACTCATGTTGAACTCACCTCGGGAATCGTGTCCATAAGCCCTAACGAGTCGCCGTAAGTGGCTGCGCGTGAAACCCACGCGCGTGCTACAATGTCACCACATTCACCCGTTTAACTGTAAACGGATCGTGCAACCCGCGAGGTGACCCAACTGAATCTTCCTCAATTTTTGCTTGATTTCTACAATTAAACCGTCCATTAGCATCGTTTACATCTGAATTAGAGATCTATAAACTCAATTTGTATCATACTTACCTTAATCCTTTTAATTCGAACTCGACTTTCGAAGAACACCGAACACTGTTCATCGTCCAATCTCCATAAATTCTTATTGTTTTCTTTCAATTGGTGCACCAGGAAGCTTCATGGGATCCTAATAAACATATTTCCAAGTCCAATTTCATCGTTCCATGTCTCCAATTACTCGACTCAAGCTTGAAAATCCAAAGTCTTCCTCCTTTCTGTTCTAGGCCAAAACGATCCCAATTCCCTTCAATTTTAATTTGGTTCAACTCGCCTCAACCCCAGAAAGCCGAATTCAAGGTCAATTACACTCATGGACGTCTAACAATTCAAATTCGACCCTTAGGTTCATCAAAAGTTTTCGGGTTTCTATGTTTAGTTTCAGTTGGGTTCAAGGTTCATAACTCACCATTTAATTCTCTTTCTTTTCCTCTCTGGATATCCCATTCACTCTCTGTCCCTGGTGTTAATTCAATTTATTCATATATAGTGATCATCTCTCAACAACAAAACGATTATGTTGTTGTCTTTTTTGAATATTCAAACAACAATTGCCACTAATTCATCCTTGACGGTGACAAATGTCACCAAGTAACACTCTCTTATCCAAATCAGTGAGGGGCAGGTGTTAATTCCCCTAATGAGTCAACAAACAGGCAAAAAGACGAATTTTCCCTTCCTTACATAATTACCAAAATGCCTCTCACAGTTCTAGACCCATAACTTTCACATCCGAATTTTGATTGATGCATGCCGCCTCTACGAATTCAGCTTCTCGAGACCTATCCAATGGCTCTCCTGGAAAGTCCAAACAAGGTCTCGAACAAAAAGTCAACTTTCGGCCCTTATAAACAGGGGAAAAATCGTCATTTCTTTCCAATTTTTTCTTTTTCGAATTTCTAGGTCATCACAACCTTCCCCCCTTAAAGAATTTAGTCCCCGAAATTCAGATGTACCTCTCCAAAAACAATCATGGAGATTCAATTCACATCCAATTCAATACCTCGGGTTCCCACGTGAACCCTCATTCACTCGTTATGTACAACCAAAGTTACCTTTTCCATCTTTTTTCGGCTCGTCCCGAGCCTTCTTAGTATATCACGACTCATTTCGAGTCCTAGACCAACTTTTGACTCCTACTGAATCCAAATCCAATGTCTCGACTCCCCTTGAGTCTGAATTCAACATTTACTAATCATCAATGCCACCACTGGCACATCCGGTCACCTAGCAAACACCCCTAGGTGAACCACATCCTATTCAGGATCTCCCAACACACACTAAATCAACTCCGGACTCCTTCTGAGTCCCATTACCCCCTATGCTCGGGTCAAGTTTATCCTGGGCCCAACATGCCCATCCATATACCAAATCGTAAACAACCATCTGGACCAACATAAGTTCGACACAACCAGAACACGTGATACAATGTTCGACCTCCAATCCAGGGTCATAATTACTCCAGGGATTCTCTATACCCTCGTATGTCGTCTCATCACCAGGCCACGCACGGGGCTCGTGTTTTGGAGGTATGGCAAATCAGCAACTCAATGCTCTGATACCAATTTGACAGGACCCATCCCAACTAGACTTTGATAACCGTGCCCGGTCCTGCTCCCGTCTGACAAGTCAACTGAAGTCTTAAAACTACCCTTCAGCACCTGTCAGACAAGGGATAATTGTACTGATTTTCGCTCATGCCTCCGCCTCTCGATCAGCCCCGAACGTCTTGCCACGACCTGGAGGGTCATCAAAACAAAAAAAGTGTGAGTGGACAGAAATAATATCTTATGAAAATACATTTCAAACAGACCATTTACCCCTCCAGGTTATCAAACCATGCATGCACAGAATCAAACATATGAACAATAATCACTGGCTTTCCAGCCAAATCACATGTAAAGCATCAAATCCCGGCTTTCAAGCTGAGCATATGAAAACATAATCACCTGGCCACAAAGACCAAAACCCGTGCTCAATACCAGTACGCAATCACAATCAACATCAAACAGCACTACTCACAAGTGCACAATCAATCAATCAATCCATCAATCCGCACTACTCACAAGTGCACAAACAACCACACAGTCACATCCGCACTACGCGTAGGCCAACATCCAGCCACATTCTCGGGATCAGGCACATCTGGGCTCAACCCTCGGGCTCAGTCACATCTGGGCGAACACATCCCCAGGCTCAGACACATCCGAGTGGTACATCCAGGGTCAATCGCATCCAAGAAGCTAGCTTACCGTACAAACAACTCATAATCATATCCCCCAAGCTCTTGTCGTCTGGGTAATCCCCTAGCTCTGACCGTCTGGGCACTCACAATCACAATGAAAACCATCCTGGGATTACATCCCAAAACATTTCAATCAAATCTTTGACATCATGCCAAGTCAAAATCATTCCCAACCGGGTCTCAAGCCCAAATACCATTTACACGTAAATCCGTACAATCTCATTTGAAAAAATTAAAATAATCCATAAAGCATCCTTGACTCACCAACTAAGTCAAAATATCCTTTTTGAAACCTTTTTGACTCCGAGCCTAGCCCAAAATATCAATTACACATTCCTCGTAAAACGTGCCCAAAAGACTGATTAAAATAATCATTTAATCACAAATAATCATACCAAATCACCATGACATCATTGCAAACCAAATCATGCAATTAATCATGTAAAACATTTAACTATGCATGCATATCAATTTATAAAACAAACGTCCACCCACACACGGTCCAAACCGCTCGCTTTCCGAGCTGCACGCCTTTCCATAATTTTCGGTACTTTCCAGGAATCTCGAATCCTATCCAAAATCATTACTCAGGGTCACTACTGACTTAATTAACATCATATTAATTTCCCATAATTTTTCGGGAATTAATTATGAATTGAAAACGTAACATAAACCTTCGGACCCTCGAAACAATATCGAAACGGTGTCTGATTAACTCGAAACCAACGCCAAAATGTTCGTTACATTGTATAGAACAAAAGTCATGTTGACCTCACCTCAGGAATCGTGTCCACGCGCGCTCAAGCGCCGCCATGAGTGGCTGCGCGTGAAACCCACGTGCGTGCTACAGTGTCACCACCTTCACCCGTTTAGCTATAAACGGGTCCTACAACCAGCGAGGTGACCCGGATCAATCTTCCTCAATTTTTGCTTGATTTCTACAATTAAATCGTCCATTAGCATCGTTTACATCTGATTTAGAGATTTGTAAACTCAATTTGTATCAAACTTACCTTAATCCTTTTAATTCGAACTCGACTTTCGATGAACACCGAACAATGTTCATCGTCCAATCTCCATAAATTCTTATTGTTTTCTTTCAATTGGTGCACCAGGAAGCTTCATGGGATCCTAATAAACATATTTCCAAGTCCAATTTCATCGTTCCATGTCTCCAATTACTCGACTCAAGCTCGAAAATCCAAAGTCTTCCTCCTCTCTGTTCTAGGCCAAAACGATCCCAATTCCCTTCAATTATAATTTGGTTCAACTCGCCTCAACCCCAGAAAGCTAAATTCAAGGTCAATTACACTCATGGATGTCCAACAATTCAAATTCGACCCTTAGGTTCATCAAAGAATTTCGGGTTTCTAAGTTTAGTTTCAGCTTGGTTCAAGGTTCATAACTCACCATTTAATTCTCTTTCTTTTCCTCTCTGGATATCTCATTCACTCTTTGTCCCTGGTGTTAATTCAATTTATTCATATATAGTGATCATCTCTCAACAACAAAACGATTATGTTGTTGTCTTTTTTTAATATTCAAACAACAATTGCCACTAATTCATCCTTCACGGTGACAAATGTCACCAAGTAACACTCTCTTATCCAAATTAGTGAGCGGCAGGTGTCAACTCCCCTAATGAGTCATCAAACAGGTAAAAAGGCCAATTTTCCCTCCCTTACATAATTACCAAAATACCCCTCACAATTCTAGACCCATAACTTTCACATCCAAACTGTGATTGACGCATGGCATCTGTCTACGGATTCAGCGTCTCGAGACCTATCCAACGGTTCTCCCGGAAAGTCTAAAAAAGGTCCCGAACAAAAAGTCAACTTTCGGCCCTTATAACTAGGGGCAAAATCGTCCTTTCTTTCCAATTTTTATAATTTTTTCTTTTTTTGAATTTCCGGGTCAACTTCTCGTAATTCGTGCAATTATGAATAGTTCCCTAAATCGTTCTTGACCCGTAACTTTCCCGTACGAATTTCGTTTCGATGTGCCGCCTATATACGGACTCGTATCGTCTCAATCTACGTAATGGACCTCAGTCCACGTGTCGTTGACCTCTCGGGTCAAAAGTCAACTTTTTACCCTCGTCTAGGGGCAAAATCGTCATTTTACCCCGATCGTCCTTTAATCCTTGATTAATCCCGATTAATCCTGATTAATCCTCATTTATCTTGTAAATTCAGGATGGGTCGTTACAATCTATGAGAAGCTAAAAATGGTCCCAAAATATATCTCCAAAAAAAAAGGAAAAAAAAAAGTAAATGGAGACTAAAACGGGACCCTTAACAATGAAAATGGCCTCCCTATTTATATAGGGAGTACCAAAAAAGCTAAAAATAAAATACAAAAACATTAATAAAATATTACATGAAGAAATGATGAAAATACTGATTTTTAGGTGAAAAATGGCTGAAAAACTGCCCAAAATGGAGCAGGTTTGTTGTAGAAAGGAGCAAGGCATAGATGACTACAATTCGGCACAGGGCTGTTAAGCTGGGGGCTGGTAGCTCGGCGTGGCAAGCAGCTGTTGACAGGACCCGTCCCCAACTGGACCTCGAAAACCGTACCCGGTCCTGCTCTCGTCTGACAAGTCAACTGAAGTCCCGAAACGAGCCTTCAGCACCTATCAGACAAGGGATAGCTGCGCTGATTTCCACTTATGCCTCCGCCTCGAGATCAGCCCCGAACGTTGTGCCACGGCCTGGAGGGTCAACAAAATAGAAAAGGTGTGAGTGGACAAAAATAATATCATTTCAAATACGTTTGAAACACATCATTTACCCTCCAGTTTATCAAACCATGCATGCATAGGGAAAAACAAATGAATGACAATCACCGGCTTTCCAGCCAAACCACGTAACAAATCAAAATCCTGGCTCTCAGGCCAACCCTGAAAACATAGTCACCTGGCCACACAGACCAGAACTCGTACTCTATACCAGTACGTAACCACAATCAACATCAAACAGTACTATGCACAAGGTCACCAATTAATTACTCAATCAATCAATCCATCAATCTGCACTATTCACAAGTGCACAAACCATCACATAATCACATCCGAACTACTCATAGGCCATACCCCAAGCATTAGCCGTCTGGGAACACCCCGAGCTCCGGCTATTTTGGAATACTTATCACCACGAGTACCAGCCGCCTGGGAACACCCCTAGCTCCGGTTGCCTGGGAACAATCACAATCATATCCCCGAGCTTCGGTCGTCTGGGACTACCCCTAGCTTCGACCGTCTGGGCATCCATAATCACAATGAAAATCATCCTGGGATCATATCCCAAAACATCTCAATCAAATCCATGACCTCAAACCAAGTCAAACGCATTACCAACCGGGACTCAAGCCCAAATAGCATTTATACATAAATCCATAAAATCATATCGAAAATAGTAAAATAATCCAGAAATCATCATTGACTCACCCAATAGTCAAAATACTCTTTTTAAAACCTTTCTGACTCCAGGCCTAGCACAAAATACCATTTGCACAATTCCCCAAAAAAACGTGCCCGAAAGACCGATTAAAATATTCATTAAATAGCACATAATCATGCCACATCATCAGGACATCATTGCAAGTCAATTTATGCAATCAATCATGGAAACATTAAACTATGCATGCATCATGGTTTATAAAACAAACGTCCACTCACACACCGTCCAACCCGCTCGCTTTCCGAGCTGCACGCGTTTCCGTAATTTTCGATACGTGCCAGGAATCTCGAATCCTGTTCAAATCATTATACAGGGTTATAAAGAAGTCAATTTACATCATTTTAATTTCCCATAATTTTCTGGGATTTAAATATTATTTTAAAATATAACATAAACCGTTGGACCCTCAAAACATTATCGAGCCGGTGTCCGATCGACTCGAAACCAATTTTAAAATATCCGTTACATTACAAGGAATAAAACACCTGTTGAAACTTTCCTCAGAAAATGTGTCACGCGCCCTCACGCGCCGCCGCAAGCGGCTGCGCGTGAGTCCACGCGCCGTCGCAAGCGGCTGCGCGTGAGTCCACGCGCCGTGCTACAGTGTTGCTACAGTTACCCCTTCCACCTGTTTCTCTGATAAACGGATCCTCTGACCCGCGATACAACCCGTTTCAATCTAAGCTAATTCGAACTCAATTGCTCCCGTTCTTTCAACCATTAGCATCAATTCGATATGGATTAAGGGTCTGTAAACTCAATTACGTGAAACCATGCCCCAAAGTCCACGACTCAACATCGAAACCCGACGGGTTCTCACTCGGGTTCTACCCCATTTCACACTGTGTTGTTCAATTGTTTGCACATGAAGTATCTTCTACTTATTCTAAACTCGAATTCCAAACAAATTTCATGAATTCGTAACTCCAATTACCTAAACTCAGCCGGGGTATGTCTGAACTGTCGCGGGTCCAGTTCGTGAGCAATTCGTGGCTAATTCTCTTCGAATTTGATCCCAGTCGACTCGTCTCAGGTCCAGTAAGCTCACTCAAATGTTCATTTCCGTCAATTTAACCTCCAACAAGAAATTCAATTCGAAATTAGCAATTTAATGTTTCGGGTATTTCAATGAGGGAGGCAGCTCAGTTTGTTCAATAATTCTCTCGGTTTTTCACTCAATTTCCACTCCCAATTACCCTTAATTCCTTACTCATTTGTTCCCTGGGTTAATGAGAATCGATCAAGGTATTTGTGGAGGTTTTTGTAGTCTGTAGTCTCTATTTTGTTAAACATGAATACCATATACCAATTCATCTTATCTACAACCGTTTTCATATACTTAATTAATTATAAAACAAACATTTCAATGCCACTAATTGACAGGACCCATCCCAATCCCTCCGGGATTAGTGCAGGATGACCATGCTCCCGTCTGACACGAAGTGTTAGACAAGGGATATTTCCGACCTTTGCCCTCCCGGGCTATCAGAGTACGCCAGGATCCGGAGGAGGTATGTGATATCTCGATCTCTGCTACAGTCCACACCGTATCCAACCTGAAGGGTATTAAAAACAGAAAGACTGTGAGTGGACAAAAATAAAGAATTTATTAAAACATTTCATCAAAGACCTTTATACCCTCCACTAAAAATCATGCATGCATAGTAAAACCATTTATTCAAACACATAAGTTTAAACAACCATAATTAGGGTCTCAGCCCCAAATTCTATAAATACAAGTTCTACGGGCTCCTGCCCAAAACCATTTATAGAAAACCATAACATAGTAAACATATGTGGGATCTCAGCCCAAAACCATTTATCATAAAACATAATTTCCCAAAACCAATTGAAATCATGTTTATCCATTATATTTCATATCCAGAACCTGTCACGGCAAGATAAAGCTACACGTGTGCTAACCGGGGTCTCAAACCCAAGTCTCTCCAGGGTCCACCCAGGTCAATGTCCGTAGATCAATGACCCTCCCTGGAGGTAACGAACCATGCCCATCCTGAGAGTAAGGAACCCAACTGGGGGGCGACTCCACTCAGTCAGTGCTCTGTGACTACTCCGGGGTCCACCCAGGCCAACGACCCTCCCCGGAGGAGACAATCATATATAAAGGATGGAATATGAAAAACCTTTTGAAATCATTCTTTAAATCTTTCTAGGATTCATGCCCGGCCCCCATAAGCCGTCATGAACCATAAAATCCTTTCATGGGTTCATGCCGGTTCCCATAAACCGTCATGACCCGTAAATCCATTTCAAGGGTTCATGCCAGTTCCCAAAAACCGTCATGAACCATAAAAACCATTTGTAATACATAACTGGGCCCTAGGCCCGAATCCACATAGAAACTGGACCTCAAGTCCGAATCGTAAACCAATTGGGCCTCCGGCCCGATTTCGTAAATCAAATGGACCTCAAGTCCGAGAATTAACTTTTCAAATCCAAAATCATTTCATGAAATCATATCCAAAACCACAAGAATGGAAAATCAGTGTAAAACCGGAAAACCTCGATTTACGTGCAAGCACGTAAATCGCCTCGAAATACGTGAAACCATATAAATCACAAACATCCAAATCAACATTATCAAATCATATTCATAATCCATTTGGAAATCCAAAACCATTTCAGTTATACCAATAAAGACGTACGGACCCGTATAGGCACCGTATAGGGCCGAAACCTCGAAATACGTGCCTATACGTAGCCACACATCCAAATGCACTCATGGCATCACAAACAAGTATTTAAAACATATAATAAACATTTATGCATGCACCAATTTAGAAAAACAAGGTCCACTCACAGACCGTCTGAAGCCGCGCCTCGATACGCGTGCCATACGGCTCCCCGAGCCGATCACCGTCACCGGGACTTCCAAACCTGTCCAAATTAATTTAGAGGGTTAATAACTACTTATATAACCCCTCACTAAGGTCCCGTAATTTTCCCGTATTTTTAACTATTTTTAATCTCGAACCTAAACCTTCCGATGCCCCGAAACATATCGAGACGGTGTCCGATCGACTCGAAACCAGTCCCAAAATGTTCGTTACATCGAATAGATAATTTCGTATGTTGGAACCTTCCTCAAATTGTGTGCCACGCGCCCTCACGTGCCCCAAGAAGCCACTGCGCGTGGGCCTCACGCGCCCTGCAACGTGTCACCAGCTCCAGCGATCGAACCGGTTCTCTGCAACTTGAACCGGCCTGGACCGGCGTGACCGGTTCAGTGCTCCTACTCCCTCATTTTTCATCCGTTTGCCTCCATTTCAATTCCTAAATTCCTATTTTAAAGTTTCCTATCTATTCTAATCAAGAAAACTAAGAAAAACCCCACAAAACCCGTCTGTCCAATCCTCCCCCAATCGGTCCAAATTTTCCGATTATCCCCCGGGTTGCACCGCCCTTCACGAACATCAAAAACGGTCCCCTCACTCTCCTAACATCTTAATAATCTTTCCCTAATCATTCAAAACCAACCATAACATCAAAATGGAAAAATGGATTGAAAATGGTTTAATCGATACCTTTCGGGTTTTGGGCCTCCGCCGTGCACGGCAGCGCCGTCCTGGCTGGCCACCACCTCCAGTCATCCTCCCCCACTCTCTGGTCCTCTCGGTTCATGATCAAACAGGGTTGGAGGGTTGGATTTGGGGAGAATGGATGGATCGGTTTGTTTGGGAATAAGGAAAATGAAAATGCACGGGAAGGGTGGATGCATGAATGTGGGATGGTAACCAGTGGATGGGTGACAAGTGTCACTCATCCATTGGTTGCTGAAAAGTAACTAGGCCCACTAAAGACAAACTGTCCTCGTAAAACGTGTCATTGTGAATAGTAACTTGGAACTTCCGTGAACCGTAACTTCGCCGTCGAACGTCCGAATTCGACGTGCCGCCTGTCTACGGATTCGTATCGTCCTTATCTACGTAATAGTCCTTGGCCCTCGGCCATCGGACATCCAAGTCAAAAAGTCAACATTTCGCTCCTTTTAACTAAAATTACCAAAATGCCCCTAAACTTCCGAACGTCACAACTTCCTCCTCGAACGTCGGAATTGAACGTGTCACTTGTCTATGAACTCGTGACGCCACGAACTACGTCACGGTCATCGGTCAAAGTCCATTTGACCGCCCGATTGAAAAGTCAACGTTTTGCCACGATCATGGGCAAAACGGTCATTTCGCATCGTTCGTCCGATTTCGCTTTACTAATCACGGATTAACCTCACTAATCGTGATTAGTCACTAATCTAATCATGGAATTTGGGACGGGTCGTTACACTAATCCTCCTAAAGAAAGTGACAGATGTCACATAATAGTTAAACCTCATCCACTTAGGCTGAATCAGCCATAGAAACCATTTAATATCAATTAATAACACTGTTTAATTCAGTCCCTAGTACAATTACCATTTTACCCTTGTTCTCACAATTACCAAAATACCCCTAATCGTTTTAGACCCATAACGTTTTCGTTCGGACTCCGATTGACGCATGCCGCCTGTCTACGGATTCAGCGTCCCGAGACCTACCCAACGGTATTCCCGAAAAGTCCAAACAATGTCCCGATCAAAAAGTCAACTTTCGGCCCCTGTGACCGATTTACCAATTTACCCTCAAACTTCCGTATGTCATAACTTTTTCCTCGGATGTCGAAATCGGGCGTGCCACCTGTCTATGAACTCGTGACGTCCCGAACTACGTCACAGTCATCGATCAAAGTCCGTTTGACACCTCGAATAAAAAGTCAACCGTTCGCCCAATTTCAGGGGCAAAATCGTCATTTTCCTCAAATTTTCTAAATTTTCGTTTTTCGCATTTTCCGGGACGTTACAGCTGTGCAAAGCTACCAGCTGTGCAAAATCGTCATTTTACCCCGTTCGTCAGTTAATCCTCGATTAATCCCGATTAATCCTTTATTTATCTTGTAAATTCGGGATGGGTCATTACAATCTATGAGAAGCTAAAAATGGTCACAAAATATCTCTCCAAAAATAAAGGAAAAAAATACTAAATGGAGACCAAAACGAGACCCTTAACAATGAAAATGACCTCCCTATTTATATAGGAAGTGCCAAAAAAAGCTAAAAATAAAATGCAAAAACATTAATAAAATATTACGTGAAGAAATGATGAAAATACTGATTTTTAGGTGAAAATGGCTGAAAACTGCCAAAAATGGAGTAGGTTTGCTGTAGAAAGGAGCAAGGCATAGATGACTACAATTCAGCATTGGGCTGTTAAGCTGGGGGCTGGTAGCTCGGCGTGGCAAGCAGCTGTGCAAATGCTGATTTCAGTGGATGGCAGTTGACACGGACGTGGGCTGCAGGCAACAGACGTGCTGAACTAGGGCATGTGGATTCGGCGCATGCACACTGAACTGAAACAGTACTTTAGTAGGCGCCGGTCGAATGCCTCGCGGCTGATGGGTTGGATGAGTTGGGCTGGGCCGTAACCAAAAATGGGCTGGGATGGCAAGAAATTGGGCTGGACCTGATTGGATTTAGGGCTGGGCTGGTTTTGGGTAATTTGGGTTACAACAAATATGGATTTGGGCATCCTTCATTATTTCGTCCATAATTTTTTTGTTATAATTTCGATTACGACTATTCTTTCGTCAAAATACTCAAAATTTCAAGTTTTTTTTTTTTTTGCAAATTTCTCACAAAATATATTATTTTCTTAATTGTTTTGGTATTTTAACATTAAAAGATAAGCATAAAGGGTATAAAGTAATATAAAATAAAGCTCAAATAATGACCTATCAAATACCCCCACACTTAAACTTTGCTAGTCCCTTAATTATTTGTCTTAATATTTCATTATTATAATCATGACATTAAATATTTTCACTTGAAGACATTTTAGCATATAAAATTCAGGAGTTAATAAATGGTAACAAAATGTTTCAACAAGTTAGACAATGAGTAAACTTGGTGAAATGGATCTCAACATGAATAAAAAAAGTATGAATTAACTCACAAGGATACACACTCATAAATTTACTCAATTTGTAAGGGTTTATATTTGCACTAAAAGTATGTGAGAAAACAAATGCTCACATAATAGAAATAAAGTACTTTTGCAAAATCTCAAACAAACACCTTAAGATAAAAATAAAAACATATTTGCTCAAATGAACCAAAACCATAAGCTTACTCTAGTGATAAACTCAATTAATCAAAATTTACCATCTTAAAGATAATAAGGTCATTGTGAAGGTTGTAATGAGGCTAAGTTTAGAGGCAAGAAATATATAGGATAAGTGGTGCTCAAATTCGTTTCAAGACTCAATAGACTCACAAGACGTAGCATAACTTCCCATCCTTAGTGCAATGATGTCAATAATGCATCCCTTCGAACATAGGCCAAGTTTCATCATGTTGGACCTCATATTGATTCTTTGTGTCGGATTTATAAATATAAGAGATTTAACTCAAATTTTTACATGATCAAACCTTATTACATTGAGATAGACTTAACAACATTTTTTTTCATAATTTTTTTCGTTTTTTTTTAAATTTTTTTTTCAAGATAATAATATGTGTCAAGAATACAATAAAGTTTGAGTAAGTTAAATCCATAGAATACACGTACAAGTCTTCCAAACATCATCAATTTCTTTTCACACCATCTTCATATCTTCAACCGAATCCTTGAAACAAGGGTAAATGATGTCTAAACTAGGCTAAAGAGTTTAGATAATTATGGTGATGAAAAAAAGACTTAATGAAAACTAAGGGAATTGCAACTTGTGTGCACAAAGTAGGGAACATGAATGTTTGAATTTGTGGTGTTAACCCTACTGTCGTAATCATGTCCAAAATCAGAGAGTTTATTGACTTAAAAGCTTTGAAAATCACATAGAATAAGTTCTAGTACTCTAGAGTTCATTAAAAGCTATGACAAGCAGTTATGAGGTATATGTATATCAATAGAACTTATGAATCACTCATCAAAGATGTATATAAAGTTTTAAAGTTCACATAAGGTTCATATGATTCATACTTATTTTAACATGCTCGTTTATGTACCAATTTACATGCATCATCTACAAGTCATAAACACTTAATCACAAAGTATTAACAAACGAATTCGAGTTGTAGTGATCATCTTCATAGCCATAAGATACTCATTTTCCTTCATTTATATCATTGACAGATTAAAGGGCATCCTAAGATTCGTAAAAATACTAAGTTAAAACGAAAAGAGTCAATGAATAAATTTTTAAAAAAAAATTATGAAATTTTATAAAACAATTTTATTGCATAATTAAAATTGTAAACCATTCCTCCACACTCAAATTCTACATTGTCCTCAATGTTGGCAAATAAGAATTAAATAAACATAGAATCAAAGTAAGGAAGAGGATTTACAAAAATAAAGGAAGAAAAACATTAAATAAAAAAAGTAAAAAAAAAAAAAGTGAAGGGTTGAAAGATAGCAAATCTGCTTTGATGATTCATTCACATCTCGGGAACACATTGGGTTGCCTCCCAATAAGCGCTTGAAATTTAACGTCCATCCAGTCTAGACCAAGATGCAAGTTAGTTAGTTGGAGATGCACGTTTGTGAAGAATGGAAGTTAAAGATGTAAGTTAAGGATGCAAGTTTGGTTAAGGATGAAAATTAGAGATGCAAGTTAAAGTTAGAGATGCAAATTAAAGGCATCATGACAAATAATGTAAGAGAAATCATAAAGAAATGTAATATGATATATACAAGTATGAAATAACGTATATACAAATAAGAAATAACAAAATATAAACAAGTTTAGAATGCACAAAGTAAAGTCACGGTAAAATCAAGCAAATGTACAAGTTCTAAGAGTATCTAAACTAATGCAACACATACGTATATACATGAAGAATGATGTGAATGCATAAGAGAGAAATTGTTAGAACCTGCATAAGACATGAGAGTTACGTGACAATGCATGAAAGAATGGTCTGCACCTTTGATCTCACTTCCCTAGATTCACTTAGTCTAGGGGACCCGGTGATGAAATCCGAGCATCGTGAAACCTTAGGGAGGTTATGCAATTTACAAATGTAATAGATGGAAATAATATTTACACATTGGGGAAGTCAAGGATATATATGGTTCACATAACTTCAAAGTTTAGATGGAAACTTTTTCGTCCGTGTGTCCCAAGTAAATATCTTAGATTTATTTAACTGTTTGGGCAAGTTCAAAGGTAGCCAGATTAGAAAGAATAAACATAAGTGACTGAGTTGATTTCAAGACATCCCAAAGCTTAAACTTCATTGATGTCCTTTTTTTAGACCAAAAATCCGTTACGAGTATCGTCTCATGTCCTAAACATCACCTTTCTTACTACATATGAACTAAAATAACTCAAGTGTTAACAATCACCGCCCCCAATCTCATGGCTTATCGTCTCGTTTCCTTTTATAATACTATTAGTCTATAATATTTCCTAAATAACATTTAAAAAATTAAATGAAACATATGAACAATTAAACAATGTAACATTATATAACATGTATGAATGTTGAAAATAAATGGTACTGGTATTTGATTTAAATATATAGTGCAATGCTTTTAGCATGTGGGTTCATGTTTTAAGACCTCAAAGGTATAAAGGAAACGCTGATTTTTTTTTCTTTTGGGGCCAGAACTGAACTGCTCCAGCAAGTAGCGCCGACTAGCCGCGCTGGCCAACCGCATAGGCCAGCTGAGCCGGCCAACCGAGCTGCGGCCCCAAGTTTAGTCGTGTTCGCAAGCCGATCTGAGCTTGGGCTGCCAAGTCGGACATGCCCAACCCATGGGCTTGCAGGCCTCTTTGGTCTTCTGAGCCTCCTATAGCCGTCTGGGCTTTTTCTTTTTATTTGTTTTTGGCTTTCTGGGCCTCTTTTTCCTTATTCGGCCTTATGCTCAGCTGGGCATTTCTTTTTTCTATTTGGTAGGCCCTTTTTTTTCTGGGCCCAAGCATCTAAAATTGCATCTAAAAAAAAATTAAATTTCGGGCCCTTAACCCCTTTTGTGCGGTTTCGTGTTTGGCAACTGCAATGTTCAAGCATGGAATTGTAGTCGTTGCCCTAGGTTTTGGTGTGGTTATTAATTGATATCCATTAATCATGTATATAAAATTACTTGAATTATCAAACAAGATATGGCACGACGTCATCATCATATAATTATACATACAAACATCATCATATATGATACAAGGGTAATTTAGACATTTGTATATTTATTAATTCTTTATATTATATAAGGAATTTAGTTATTATTTGAACATATTATTCAAAATATTCAGAATACAAAGAACGTACGTTCTTCTTTCTACATCTTCCCAAACTCCACCTTCTCTGCAAACCTTTTTCACATTCGTTTGCAACACGTTATTTGTACGATCGTCTCGAATTTAGGGATTCTCAAAAGAAAAATTACTGCTCTCCAATCAAGTAGATTTTTTTTTTCTCAAAAATTCAATTTTTATTTATTGTATCAAAACCCAAGAAACATATTTTTTTTTTAGGATTATTGATTCTTGATGAATTATAGGATTGATATTTATATTGGACTATAGGAATTATTGATAATTTATGAATTAATAATTAGAAATTGAAAAAAAAAATTATGGTTTGTACGGTCATATTTGATATTTTGATTTTGATAATTCCCTAAATATCCGTTTATCCGTTTATTTACAACAAGTTTTTTGTTTTTTGTTTTTAACATTGTTGTATAAAAATAAAACTATTATTTTGACGAGCGGCTTAAATAAGAATATTCTAATTAGAATGTGTGATTATTATAGTTGGTAGTTTGTGCACTAATACGGATTACAAACTCAACTGAAGTATTTGATTCCCTGGCTAGGATGTGATTCTCATATCAATCATGTCCTCACTAATCCTATCCGATAATCGAAACTCAGTTTTCTGTTAATCACACCATACCAACAAACGAAACAAGTTCAAGACATGTATTTATGTGTGCCTACTGCCTAGTGAATGAAACATAGCATCTATTTAATTCACCCATTCATAACGCTTCATTGAAACATTCCCCCCATGACTTCATACATCCAATAATGATAACCGTTGAGATTCCTCATTGTGTGTGTTCTTCCTAATAATAGTTGTTAAATCACTCGACCCTATATACTCCCCACACCTTAAAACAACCACCGACACCAAAACACTCTCCATCACGCAACTACATGTCGCCCCGTGTCACATCACTACAACGTGACCAGTAAAATACACCACCGCGTCCTCGCGGTTTCTCTCCTCTGCAATCTCACTCTTCTGCTCCTCCTACATCCCTTCTCTTCTCCCGCCACAACTCAATAGTCAACGCTTATATGGCACAAAAGTCAAACGTACAACCTTGCAATGCATCATGTATAGTTTGTAGACATACAAGCTCACGCAGAGGATTGTAGCTCCTCCTTCTTCTTCAGATTGTTGTCCTTGCATTATATATAACACAATCCATTTCTCTCGTCACGTACATTAAAATCTCACTCCATCTCTCTCCATTGCAGTGAGCAACAATGGAGGCCTTCTACTACTTGGTATTCGGGATATTGGCAGCGGTGGTGGCAGCGGCGGAGCTCAGCAAGAGCAACAAAGACCGAATCAATACACCGGCAGCTTTTAATGTCTTCAAGAATAATTACCTTTTCGTTTACTCTCTCATGATGGGTATAACTTCTAGATCTCACCGCAAATTGCATTTCTCTAAATCTGAATATGTTTATATAAAATTTGCGCCGAAATGTATGTGTCTGGATTTGTTGAATTTTGATCCGATCTGATAATATTACTAACTTTTCGTGAGTTCCCAAAGTGGAATTTTGAGTGAACATTTGCGAGATCTGTGTATTCAATCTGGTTTCTGATAGTTTTGATTGATTTGGTCTTGCTTTGATAAGAATGTTGAAATTTCTTTATAAACTTCTGTGAGGAAAATAATGCCGTGGGGTTGCTTTCATTTTAGCTGTTTTTTTTTGGCTTTAATGGGTGACTGGCAATTTGGATCTGAGCTGCACTTGATTGTAATGGCTTACATAAGATTTCTATAAACATAATAATGCACTATTCGTGGTAAAAATACTGATTTAAATTTAGTGAAATTTGCTAATTTTGTTTCAGTTTGTGTAATTGAATTGAAGCCTGGTCTAAATTACTAACAAATTAATGTTTATGTGGCAATAGCTGGGGATTGGTTGCAGGGTCCTTATGTCTACTACCTTTACAGTACATATGGATATGGAAAAGGAGACATTGGACAGCTTTTCATTGCTGGTTTTGGCTCGTCCATGTTGTTTGGAACAATTGTTGGATCTCTAGCAGACAAACAGTGAGCTTTTTTTTTTTTTTTTCCTGATCTACACATTATGTTTTCATGTTTGTTAGATATTATATCATTGCTTAGCTGATATGTCTTTGATACAGAGGCCGAAAGAGGGCATGTGTTACTTATTGTATAACTTACATTCTAAGCTGCATAACCAAGCATTCTCCTCAATACAATGTTTTGATGCTGGGCCGTATTTTGGGAGGTATTGCCACATCACTTCTATTTTCAGCATTTGAATCATGGCTTGTTGCAGAACACAACAAGGTAAGGAGTCTTTGCTTTTCCAGTTCATTAGAAAGAAAATAAAAAACTTGGGTAGAAGTTTTTTGGCCTTTGTATTTGTATTTGGATGTCTTTTTTTTATGTAGGCAATGAGTTTGATAAGAGCTAGAAGGTCATGTGACTAAGCTATGTTTTCCTTGGTTGGGGTGTGAACTGTGTAATCATTTATTGTTGGATATCCCTTGTATCAATAATTCATGTATCTTATGTTCCTCTTAACTGCAGAGAGGTTTCGAACAACAATGGTTGTCAATAACATTTGCTAAGGCGATATTTCTTGGCAATGGTGTTGTTGCGATCTTGGCTGGGTTGCTTGGAAATACTCTTGTTGATGCGCTGGCTCTTGGGCCTGTAGCACCCTTCGATGCTGCTTCTTGCTTTCTCACAATTGGAATGTTCGTAATTTTGTGTACATGGACAGAGAACTACGGAGATCCTTCAGAGAGCAAGGACTTGCTTACCCAATTCCGGGGTGCTGCAGTGGCCATTGCTTCTGGTAGAATCTTAACTTCATACTATAAGCTTGTGATAATATTTTGGATGTTAAATTGTGTATGTTTGATGTTAGACTGTCTGCATGGCAAACACTTCGGGCATGGATTTATATGCAAAAATCAACCCTTGTTTGGTGATGAATTTTTTTTTCTGTTCAAACTTACCTTAGAATTTCCTTTAAGAATGCAGCAAGGGTGTTGGGCTTGCACATGGCATTCCCTTGTCTCTATTTTGTCTCTCAACTTTCTGTTGCTTATTGCCATTTCCTTTTTCTTTTCCTTAACCCCATGGTCTATGAAAGTGTTTTCCTTTTTTAGTTTTGTTTTCATTTCTCCCTTGTTCTATAAGTTAAGCTTTTCTGCTCATTTAGTGTTACCTTTTGTGTGGTTCAGATGAGAAAATTGCATTACTGGGTGCAATACAGTCTCTGTTTGAAGGCTCTATGTATACCTTTGTGTTTCTCTGGACTCCTGCTTTGAGCCCAAATGACGAGGATATTCCACATGGTTTTATTTTTGCCACGTTCATGTTATCTTCGATGCTTGGAAGCTCCCTTGCATCTCGGTTGATGGCTCGCCAATCACTCAAAGTAGAGAGCTATATGCAGATTGTCTTTGCCATCTCAGCTGCCTCTCTCTTGCTTCCCATTGTGACCAGTGTACGTCAGCGTTCCAACATATTCTTTTTCATATTTATCTTGTCGTCTGGCGCTGTTCTCTGACTTCGTTAATTTCAAACAGTTCTTGGTAGCACCTTCCCAGGTGAAAGGAGGCAGCATCTCATTTGCAGGCTGTATCCAGCTTCTAGGGTTCTGTGCCTTTGAGGCTTGTGTAGGACTATTCTGGCCGTCCATTATGAAGATGAGATCTCAGTACATTCCTGAGGAGGCCAGAAGCACCATCATGAACTTCTTCCGGATTCCTCTTAACATTTTTGTCTGCATTGTTCTGTACAATGTATGTTACGATTCCTGAACCATCTTTGTTTCGTGCTGTTATGACATTAGCAACCTTCTTTGTGCTTCTTACCATGGAACTTGGTAGACTGCAGCGGAGATGGAGAATGCGATTGTCTCTTTCTCTCTCTCTACCTCTTATGTGACTAACTAGTCGGTTTTGTTTGTCTTTGAAGGTTGATGCATTTCCCATGACTGTTATGTTTGGTATGTGCTCGATTTTCCTCTTCGTAGCATGTCTCCTGCAGAGGCGACTCATGGCGATTTCAGACAAGCCTAGTAAGTCCAATTTTCACTCCATATTGCCACCTCTAGCATGTCACCTGAAACAATCTATTTTAGGCCATATAGTGAAAATCTAAAGACACTCATTGTTGCTTCTGTCAACAGAGACTGGGGATTGGATAGCAATGAAGGAAAGAGACACCGAGGTAGAGCCGTTGAACATTTAATTGACGCTCAGCTGAGATCGCCGGACTTTTGAGAGGTCCGATCAACAACCTCATTCATCATTCAGTATACCGATAAAGTTACTGTTAACTAGGGATGTATTCGATTTCAAAAAGTGAAGGTTGCAAAAAATGTATGAGGAAACCATTGATATGCCCAGTAAAGATGGGAAAGGGAGAAGAAGGGTGGGTTGAAGCTATGTAATTGTTTTTGGGTGTTATCAAGTGATTACGGTAGTAATTAGATATCGCAAAATTTTTAGGGGAAGGAAGCAATGATCTCCTCTTCTTGTAATGCCATTGTTATTCTTTTACGGCATCCATAGGCCATAGCCTATAGTTTTCTCCATTGAAATTTAAGTGAACTGTACCTACGCTATCATTAACTAATGCAATTTTGTTTTCACCATCTTTTTGTATTGGGCTAAACTTCATTGCACCTAGCTTTGCTTCTTTGTACCAACGTTTGCGCCTAAACTTCATTGCACATTGCATCCAAAAAATTACATTTTAGGCTCAATAAATCACAAGAAATGTCTCGAAGAATTATAACTATTTTTTTAATTCACAATTAAAATATTTTGTGAAATCTCAATCATAAGTATTTTTCATAAAAATTGTGAGTTATAATTAAAGGTGAGCACGATTTAGATCGATGAGACATCACCCAAATCAAATCCAAATATAATTTGAGTTTTCAAACATAGAATTGAAAAAAATCCAATCCAAACTGTTATTGGTTTCGATCGATTTGGATGATTTAGGCATAAAGAAAATTTTATATAATTTATTTATAAAAAAGACTCCAAACTATTTCAAAAATTCCAACAATCACATAAACATTTCATTAATCTATGTCAATATTTTATTCATGGACATCAAAAAATAAAAATTAAATTAAAATCTTAAGCTTCAAATATAGCAGGTTATTTTTAAATATAATTTTTTTTTCGAAAGTAACAAAATATAAATAAGTATTTAACGACATAACAAAATATAATTTCAACGGTTATCAAAATGAAAACTGAAAACCAACCGTTATTAACGAAATGGTTTGAATTTCAATTTTTGTCTCCAAAATTACTCTTTTGGATTTTTTGTAATTATAAAGTTCATATTAATTCTAGTATTGGAATTAGAGAAAGAATTTTGAATTTTCTTCAATTTTAGTTTAGTTTTTTATGGTAAGGTTGATGTGATCTCTTCTAATATGAAATGGGGTTCTGAAGTTCAATTTTATTTTCAATATTTTGAGGTTTAAGTTTGGAATTATACCATTGATATGGATTATAAAGTTTGGTATTACTAGTTAGAGAGAGAATTTTGAATTTTCTACCTTTGATGTCAGGACACGTCCCCAATCCCCTCGGGATTAACGAGGAACGCTCCTGATCCCGTCTGACACGGAGTGTCAGATCAGGGAAAATTAAAACCTTTAGCCTTCCAGCTTCCAGAGTACGCCAGGATCCTGAAGAGGTATGTGATGTCTTGGTCTCTGCTACAGTCCGCACCGTATTCAACCTGAAGGGCATTGAAAACAGAAGGACTGTGAGTGGACAAAAATAAGAGTTTATAAAACATATTTCATAAAAGACCTTTATACCATTCACTAAAAAGCATGCATGCATAGTAAAACCATTTATCTAATCACATATGTTTAAACAACCATAATCATACGGGCTTCTGCCCAAAACCATTTACAGAAAACTATAACATAGTAAACATATGTGGGATCTCAGCCCAAATCCATTTATCCATCATAAAACACAATTTCGCAACCAATTGAAATCATGTTTATCATATTTCATATAACCAATCCTGTCACGGTATCTAGAGCTACGCGCGTGCTACCCGGGGTCTCAAACCCAAGTCTCCCCAGGGTCCACCTAGGTCAATGTCTGTAGATCAATGACCCTCCTTGGAGGTTACAATCCATAGCTTTTCTGAGAGTAAGGAACCCAAAATGGGCGACTCCACTCAGTCAGTGCTCCGTGATTACTCTAGGATCCACCCAAGCCAACGACCCTCCCCGAAGGAGACAATTCATATTTAAAGGATGGTATACAAAAAACCTTTTAAGGATTCATGTCCAGCCCCCATAAACCGTCATGAATCATAAAAACCTTTCAAGGGTTCATGCTGGTCCCCATAAACCGTCATGAACCATAAAAACCTTTATAAGGTTCATGCCGGTTCCCATAAACCGTCATGAACCATAAAAACCATTTATGGGTCCCTGACCCGAAATCACAATCTTAAAACATAACTGGGCCCTAAGCCCGAATCCACATACAAACTGGGCCTCCAGCCCAAATCGTAAACCAACTGGGCCTCGTGCCTGATTTCGTAAACTAAATGGGCCTCCGGCCCGATGCCTAGTTAAATCAAATGGACTCCAAGTTCTAAAGTTTGTAAATCAAATGGGTCTCATGCCCGATTCCATATTTCCAAATCCGAAATCGATTTAAGAACCAATTGGGCCTCTGGCCCGAGAACGTAACTAAAAGGGATTTCGAGTCCGAGGGTTTCCAAAACAAATGGGTCTCGAACCTGAGTTTATCTTTTCAAATCTAAAATCATTTCATGAAATCATTTCCAAAACTTTAAGCACGAAAAATCTGTGCAAAACCAAAAACCTCGATTTACGTGTAAGCATGTAAATTGCCTAGAAATGCATGATACCATATAATTCACCAATATCCAAATCAACATCATAGAATCATATTCATAAACCATATAAAACATTTATGCATGCATCACAGTTTAGAAATCAAGGTCTACTCACATACCGTCCTAAGCTGTTGTCTCGGTTTGCGTGCCGTATGCTTCACCAGGCTAATCATCGTCACCGGGACTCCCAAACCTGTTCAAATCAATTTAGAGGGTTACTAACTACCTAATTAACCTCTCATTGAAGCCCCATAATTTTCCCGAATATTTAAGTATTTTAAATCTCGAACCTAAACCTTTCGATGTCCCGAACATTATCGAGACGGTGTCCGATCGACACGAAATCAGTCCCAAAATGTTCGTTACATCGAATAGAGTGTTTCACATGTTGAACACATCCCCAAATTACTGTTCATGCGCCTTCACGCGCCCCAAGAAGGTCCTGCGCGTGGGCCTCACGCGCCAGGACACTGTTCATCCCTACCCTTTAGTCTAAACCTTCCTAACTTCAAACGCAATCCTTCTAGCTATTAAAAACACTTGAAAACCCAATAAAAACTCACCTTCCATGGACAAGCCGTGAGCTTGAACTTCAAGCTTGGTTCCTTGACTTCCTAGCCACCCATTTCCTTCCAAAATGATCCTCCCCAAGTCTCCTTGGTTCCTAGGTCTCAATATAATTGAATAGGACTCAAAACCATGAGTAAAAGTCAACTTTCAATTTTTGAAGAAAACAAGGGCTCTCGGGTTACTCACCTCCGTCGTCCACCACCGTGGTTTGCCGTCCATCCTGTGCCGTCCTAGCCCTTCTCATCCTCACCATCTATCTCACTTCCCTCTCATCATAATATCATCTTCTCTGTTCTTCAAACAAACCCTATCATCCATTTTCCATTCAACCCTCAAACACAACCCACACGACACACCACCACCACCCCTTGCATCCATACGTTCTGTGAGTATTGTAAGAGCCGTATCCTGGAGGGAACGGTGAACGATCCCACATTATTGCGAGGGGGGAATGGTCTAGAAGGGGAATGGTGGTGTGCCTTAAAGGTGTAGGCACACATCTATCTAGCGCGAGGCCTTCTGGGAGCTCACTGGCTTTGGATTCCGAGGGAACTCCAAAGTTAAGCGAGTGGAGGCTGGTGCAATCCCATGATGGGTGAGCCACTGGGAAGTTGCACCGTGAACTCCCAGGAACAAAACCCTACGGGTGTGATGGTGCGCCCTATCCAGATGGGAAAATATCGTGTTAGATAGAGTGGGCAGCTGCACAACTCTGATTTAAAATAGGCCTTTTGGGGGGATTGGAACCCCAAAGTCAAGCGAGTTAATGCTGGTGCAATTCCATGATGGGTGACCTCCTAAGAAGTTGCACCATGGGCTCCCGAAAACAAAACTGTGAGAGCAAGGGCAAGGAGGCCCAAAGCGGACAATATCGTGATAGATGAGTCAGGTCCTGACAGAAGAGGGTCGAGTCCTGACAGAATGGTATCAGAGCCAGACCCTGACCGGGAAGTGTGCCAGCGAGGATGTTGGGCCCTAAGGGGGGTGGATTGTCAGACCCGTATCCTGGAGGGAACGGTGAACGATCCCACATTCTTGCGAGGAGGGAATGGTCTAGGAGGGGAATGATGGTGTGCCTTAAAGATGTAGGCACACACCTATCTAGAGCGAGGCCTTCTAGGAGCTCAAGTGGATTTGGGGGGGATTGGAACCCCAAAGTTAAGCGAGTTGAGGCTGGTGCAATTACATGATGAGTGACCCCCTAGGAAGTTGCACCGTGAGCTTCCTAAAACAAAATCGTGAGGGCAAGGGCAAGGAAGCCCAAAGCGGACAATATCGTGCTAGATGAGTCAGGTCCTGACAGAAGAAGGTCGGGTCCTGACATTTGAGTTTGGTTTTTCTAGTATAAGCTTGTTTTGAACTCTTATAATATGAGATTGGAGTTTCGAAGTTCAATTTTTTTTTTTAGAATTTCAAGTTCGAATTTTGAAATTATAAAGTTAATATGAACTATAAGATTTGATATTACGGTTGAGAAATAATTTTTAATTTTTTCTATTTTGAGTTTGGTTTTTTTAATGGTAAGGTTAACCTGAACTATCAAATATGAGTTTAGGACTTAGAAATTTTATTTTATTTGCAAAATTTTCTCCTTTTTATTTGGAATTATAAGGTTAATATGAATCACACTTTTATATTACGCATTGGAGAAAGAACTTTGAATTTTATCTTCTTTGAGTTAAGTTTTTCGATGGTAAGATTAATGTAATCTCTCACAATTGAGATTGGAGTTTCGAAGTTCAATTTGTTTCTTCAAAAATTCGAGTTTAGATTTTGGAATTATATTGTTCATATGAGCTATAGCGTTTGATATTACAAATTGGAGAAAAAAGTTTGAATATTTTTCATTTTGATTTTGGTTTTTTCTATGACAAACCTGATGTGAAATCTCACACTATGAGATAGGGTTTCGAAGTTTAATTTTATTCTTACAATCTTTCAAGTTTTAAGTTTGGAATTATAAGGTTCATATGAACTCTAGCATTTGATATTACATGATGAAGAAAGGATTTTGATTTTTCTCCCATTTGAAAATGGTTTTTCAATAAGAACATTGATGTGAAGTCTCACAATATGATATTGGGGTTTTAAAGTTCATTTTTCCCCCAAATTTTGGAGTTTAGATTTTGGAATTATAATATGTATATGAACTCTAGTATTTGATATTACGTATTGGAGAATTGAATTTTTTCCTATTTATAGTTTGGTTTATCTAGTTTAGGTAGATGTGAGCTCTCACAATATGAGATTAGGGTCCGAAATTCAATTTTATTATTTTAAAAATTTTGAGGTTCAATTTTGGAGTTATAAGGTTAACATAAACTTCCACTTTTGATATTATGGTTCGAGGATTTTTTTTTTCTTCGAATTTTCACTATCCTGAGTTAGGTTTTTTCAGGTTAAGATTGACGTGAACTCTATATTTTGAGTTTGGAATTATAAGGTTCATGTGAGCCAGAGCGTTTGATATTATAGGATAGAGAAAGGATTTTGAATTTTCTATCTTTTAAGTTTTTTTTTTATGATAAAGTTTATGTAAACTCTCATAATATGAGATTGAGATTTTGAAGTTCAATTTTTTTTCTCTTCAAAATGTTGAGTTCAGATTTTGGAATTATAATGTTTATATGAACTTTAGTGTTTGATATTACAGTTTGGAGAAACAATTTTAAATTTTTTCTTTTTTGAGTTGGAGGTTTGAGGTTGGAATTATAAAGTCCATATGAACTCTATCGTTTTATAATACAGGTTGGAGAAAGAATTATGAATTTGTCCTTTCTAAGTTTGGGTTTTCTATGGTAAGTTTGATGCGAACTTTTAAATATGAGATTGAGTTTCAACCCTTCAAAAGTGTCAAGTTTAGATTTTGGAATTATAATGCTTATATGAACTCTAGGGCTTGATATTACAGATTAGAGAAAAAAATTTAAATTTTTTTCCATAGTAAAGTTTATGTGAATTGTCATAATATGAGAATAAAGTTTCAAAGTTTAACTTTACTTTTTCAAAATGTAATGTTTTATTTTGGAATTATATGGTTAATATGAACTCTAGATTTTGATACTATAGGTTGGAGAGAGAATATGAATTATCTTCTTTCTGAGTCTGGTTGTTCTATGGTAAAATTGATGCGAACTCGCAACATGAAAATGAGGTTTCAAAGTTTAATTTTTTTTCTTCAAAATTTCGAGTTTGAATTTTGACATTTTAAGAATCATAATAAATCTAGCTTTTGATATTATGGATGAAGAACAAAATTTGAATTGTTTTTCAGCTTTTGTTTAGTTTTGCTATGCTAAGATAGTGAACTCTCATAATATGAGATAAGAGTTTCGAAGTTCAATTTTTTCATTTCAATATTTTGAGGTTTGAGATTGGAATTATAAAGTTCATATGAACTCTAACATTTGATATTACATGTTGGAGAAATAATTACGAATTTTTTCCTTCTATGGTAAATTTGATGCAAAATTTAAAAATACGAGATTGGGTTTCGAAGTTCAATTTTTTTTCCACTTCAAAATATAGAGTTTAGATTATGGAATTATAATTTTTATATGAGCTCTAGTGTTTGATATTACGGATTGGAGAAATACTTTTGAATTTTTTCTTTGTTGAGTTTGGTTTTGATGTGAACTATCGCAATATGAGATTATGGTTTCGAAGCTCAATTTTATTTTTTCAAATTTGGATGTTTGATGTCTGGATTATATGGTTAATATGAACTCTAGGGTTTGCTATTATGGGTTGGAGAAAATATAATGAATTTTCTGCTTTCTGGGTTTAGTAGTTCTATGGTAAGTACCCTCACAACATGAGAATGGTGTTTCAAATTTCAATTTTTCCTTCAAAATTTGTAGTTTCTATTTTGGAATTATAAGATTTATAAAAAAAAAATTTAGTTTTGATCTTATGGATTGGAGAAAGAATTTCGAATTGTATTTCATTTTGAGTTTAGTTTTTCAATGGTTAGATTGTTGTGAACTCTGGAAATATGAGGTTAGAGTTTCGTGGTTAAATTTTTTTTTTTCCTTCAATATGTTGAGATTTGAGATTGGAATTATATGGTTCATATGAACTCTAACTTTTGATATTATGTTCCAAAAACACTTTGATAATCGTGACCGATCATGTTCCCGTCTGACAAAAAATCCAAAATACTGAAACTATCTTCAACACTTGTTAGATAAGGGATACTCGTACTGGTCTATTGCTCATGCATCCACTTCTCGATTAACCCTGATTTTTGTGCAGCTGGCCTGGAGGGTCAATAAAACCAATAAAATGTGTGAGTGGATGAAAATAAATATTTGAATTTTTTTTTATCATGTAGTTTCTAAAACATGCTTGCATATAGTAAAATCAAACAATCAAGTTTCAATTAAAAAGAAATCATAGACCATGAGACCACAAAACCATGAAATACAAGAAAATAGTCTGTGATCAACATTTTCCAAAATCCATGTCTATCGAATCATGCCACAAAAACACTTGGACACAAATATCACAATCCAACATAACCAATCACCAACTCACCCGAGCATTAACCGTCTGTGAAACTCCTCGAGTTTCGGTTGTCTGGGAACAATCACAATACCACCAATCGCCAACTCTCCCGAGCATCAGTCATCTGGGAAAACCCCTAGCTTCAGCTGCTTGGGAACGATCACAATAACAACAACAGTAACCTCGAGCATCAGCTGTCTGGGAACACCACTAGTTTCAGCTACCTAGGAAACAAACACAATATAGTCACCCTGAGCTACGATTGTTTGGGAAAACACTCTTAACTTCAACCGTCTGGAACTCGTCACAACAATAGTGGACATAATACATAGATTAAACCACACACTTTACTTTCAACACAAACCTTTGACTCACATTCCAAATCAAATAATATTTCCAATTGGGCTAGAGCTCGGAACAAAGTTTCCATAAATAACCGTAAAAATACATGTCCAAAAATCAGTCAATAAATCCAAAAAATCAACAAAAAATCATTTAAAAATCATATTCGAACGATTAAACATAAATCAGGAAAATAAGAAATTAAAATATTTAACTATGCATGCATCATAATTTATATAAAAAAAACAAATGTCTACTCACACACCGTTCTCCCAATTTAATTCCGAGCTATACGTTCCTCTGTGATACCAGAAGTTGTATTGCTTGTCATAAATCACCACCAAAGGTCACTAACATTACAAATAATCTTACATTTAAATCCCCTAATTTCTGGAATTAAATACGAATTAAAAACCTACGTATAATACTACGGACACCAAAAACTACCTCTAGACGACGTCTAATCGACTCAAAACCTGTGCAAATGTGTCTGTAACATCGATTGCATCCAAACAAATGTTGATCACATTTCAAGGTGGGGTGGTATGTACCCCCACGCGCCATGTACCATCTCTGCACATGGGCCTCATGTGCCCAACATTGTTCATCGTCTTCAACCTCCAGAAGGTCAGCTCCTGGGCCATCATAATCCAACTCGACCCGAAAGAGTTGACCTGGTCATATCATCACAATTTCTCTTCCACTTTTTGATAGGACCCACACCTTAAACGCCTTGTACAGAGTATCCTGGCCCCGCTTCCGTATGAATAGTATCCCAAAGTGCCATCATTATCCTCGAACTTGTCAAACAAGGGATACACGCAAATCCCACTAGTTTATGTCTATGCTTCTCGAGCCTTGATTCCCGTATAACGACCCTAGAAGGATATAAAACCAAGAAAACGTGTGAGTGGACAAAAATAATTATTTGAAAACATCCAACATTTACCCTATGTTTTAGAAAACTATGCATACATACGAAATCCATCAATTTCCGGTAAAAAAACACAATTTATAGCCTCAAAATACGTGAAAAGAATCTCAACTTAAAAGCCACATTAAACCGTCAAAACCATCAGTAAACCGACACAATCATCACATAATCACCCCAATAGTCAACACTAAGCTAGCATAACAATCACACAGAACCCAATCCATATTCAATATCACCATAGAAATCAATCCATCGTCAACAGACAATATCATTCATCATAACTACTACTAGTAGGCACACCACTCGGGAAAGGAGCCTAGCTCGGGGTCCGAACGGGAACCTGACTCAGAAAATGAGCCCAGATCGATGTTTGAGTCGTGTCAATCTCAAGAAATGATCCTGGTAGGAACATTAATAACACATAACCAATCCATATCCAACCCATCCTTGATGCACAATATCAGTCAACACATAAAATGCACTACCGGTGGGCACACTACTCACTCACTCGGGAACCGGAGCCTTGCTCGACGTCCGAATCATCACAATACCAGTCTCAGGAATCGAATTCCCGCTCGACGTCTGAGACTACTAAATCCGTCAACAACACAACCTCGAGGAGGGTTACCCATCACGAACACAAGTCACATCATGATTCACCAATACTGAGGAATCACACATTTATAACACACGTCAACTTAGTGATCAAAGCCTAGTTTTAGAAACCCGGGCCTAAGCCTAAACCCAAGTTTACACTAAACCTCGTAAAATGTGCTTAAATAGTATTTTCCACAAAATCATCCGGTAATCAAAACAATCTCACATCACAACCATTTCCATAAAAAAAAATATACGGAAAACATCATTTAATCACACTTTACCCAAATCTACAGTTAAAACAAAACCTGAGAACATAAACTCAAAGAAACCTCGTAAAACGCACCATCAAATAACTTCCATAAAACCATCTAGAAACCATTCAAAAATCACCAAAAATCCAACATCACAATATCTCATATCATAAACCATATTCAATCCAAAACCACAATTTAAAAGAAATCCATTATCAAAATCTCACAAACCTCGTAAAACGTGCAGTGGAATAACTTTCGTAAAAACTGTCAAAAATCACATAAAATCCCAAGCAACAACTTATCACAAAAATCACATAGAAACACATTTAAATCATGTAAATATGCATGCATAATCGTTTAGGGAAAAGAAAGTTCACTCACACACTGTCCATATAACTGAATCCTGATTTGCATGCATTTCCATAATTTTTGAGAATCTCATAACCTCGAAATCTCATCCAAACCCTTCTCCTTCACGGTCGTTCATCCCCTTCAAAGATTGGGCTATTTCTAGTGTTCCAAACACAACTCAGTGGCTTGTTAAGCTCGTAGGAGCTTAACAAGGATGATTCTGGACTTATTTCCAAAGTTTTTGTTCGAAACCATACTCAAAAAAGGAGTTCGAGTAAGATTGTTATGGTCAAGGGAAGACTTAGGGGTATTTTGGCCATTTTTCCATTAAGGGAATTTTGGTAATTTTGAGTGAAAGGCCTAGTATTTTCTAGAATTTTTATTCATCCTTCTTCAGTTTTCCTTCCATAATTCTCTCTTTCACCGACCTAGTTATATGTGTGTGTGTGTGTGTGTGTGTGTGTGTGTGTGTGTGTGTGTGTGTGTGTGTGTGTGTGTGTGTGTGTGTGTGTGTGTGTGTGTGTGTGTGTGTGTGTGTGTGTGTGTGTGTGTGTGTGTGTGTGTGTGTGCTTTTCAGGGATTCAGTGGAGATGACACGAAGAAAAGAAAAACAATGAACGAGGGTGAGACCATTGAGAAAGAAAAACAGACAGAAGAGAAGGGGATGGAATGGAGAGTAAAAGAGCAAGAAAGGGAAAACTAGGGGTAGGGAAGCCTCAGACTCGAGAAACTGTGAGGAAACTGGAGTAACCCGTAAGTACCAGTCAGGTTTTTAGTCCAGGACCAGGGAACGTGTTAACAGCCACACTAGTGTGTTTCTGGAGGTTGTACGACGTTCTTGAGTTAAAAACCACTGGTTTTGAACGTGGGGAAGAGGCAGGGCTGCCTTGGAAGCCATGGTCGAAAACTTAGATGATCGAACCATGTGAATAAGGTATGTTTTCTTGGTTTCCATGACTTAGATCCCCTTTTGGGTGTGTTTAGATGGATTTGATGGTTATAACATTGAAATTGAACGTGAGATGGCTAAATTATGGCCGGGTCAGAGTCGTGGGGTCGGGCGTTGTACGTAGGATCGCGGGTCGACCCAACTAGATGAAGCTTGTGATATAGCCGCGTGTGATGAAAAGACCCATCACAATCCCCTTGGATTATCATGGGATGTACCTGCTCACTTCTAACACCGGGTGTCAGACTAGGGATAAACTCGCCACCCGCTTGGGGTTTGCCAGAGTACGCCAGGATCGGTGGTAGCATGTGATATCTCGATCTCTGCTACAGCCCGCGTCTGCAATCAACCTGAAGGGTATTAAAAATCATAAAAGCTGTGAATGGACAAAACAACAATTTATTAAATATCATTTATCAAAATCACATTTATACTTTTTTACAGGACTCGTCCCCACTGGACTTTGATAATCGCACCTGGACCTGCTCCCGTCTGACAAGTCAGCTGAAGTTCCGAAAATACCCTCAACACATGTCAGATAAGGGATGACTGTACTGATTTCCGTTCATGTCTCCGCCTCTCAATCACCCCAGAACATCGTGCCACGGTCTGGAGGGTTATAAAAACATAAAATGTGTGAGTGGACAAAAATAACATCCTTTGAAAATACATTTCAAATAAACCACCTTACCCTCCAGTTAGAAACCATGCATGCATAGAGTAAAACAAATAAACAACCGGCCCTCAGGCCAAATCACATGAAACTCATCAAACTAGTCACAAAGAATATCGATAACCGTACTCGTCACCAGTACGCAAAGAACCACACAACTCAAGTGCACAATCAATCACACAATCATATCCCCACTACGCGTAGGCAACCAACAACAAGTCAATAACCCCTAGCATCAGCCGTCTGGAAAACACCCCGAGCTTCGGCTGCCTGGGAACACAAATATACCCCGAGCATCAGCCATCTGAGAACCCCGAGCATAGGATTCCTGGGAAAGAAACACAATCACCCCAAGCTTCGGTCGTCTAGGAAATTCCCCTTACTTCGACCGTCTGGGAACTCATCACGGCCACAATGAAAACTGCAAAAGGACTACATCCCAAAACCTTTCAAAACCATTCATGACTTACATTCCAATTCAAATATCATCAAACCGGGTCTATGCCCAAATCATTAGTTTCAACCAAACCTTGACTTAAAACCAAGTCAAAATCATTTCCAAAAGGGTCTCAAGCCCAAAATACCACTTTCACGTAAATTCGCCAAATCACGTTCATAAATCGATAATTAAGTTCACCAAATCATCAAGTAATGACCTCAATCATCATTCAAATCATTGCAATAAAATCATGCAATAAAACATTTAACTATGCATGTATAATAGTTTATAAAACAAACGTCCACTCACACACCGTCCAAACCGCTCGACTCCGAGCTGCACGTTTTTTCGTAAACCCTAGGAATCACGAATCCTACCAAAAACCATCACTATGGGTCATTAATATCTCCAATAAGATCATACTAAAATCCCATAATTTTCTGGGAATTAAATACGAATTTAAAAAGTAACATAACACTTTGGACCCTTGAAACTCTATTAAAACGGTGTCTGATCGCCTCGAAACTTATGCCACCATGTTCGTTACATAGATTAGTTTGAAAGTCATGTTGACCAAACCTCCCAACTCAGCCCCACGTGCCGCCACAAGTGACTGTGATGACCTGGAAATTCGAACAAGGAAAAATTGGAAAATATGAAGGAAATGATGATTTTGCCCCTGGTTATAAGGACCAAACGTTGACTTTTTGATCGAGACCTTGTTTGGACTTTCCGTAAGTACTGTTAGATAGGTCTCGGGACGCTGAATCCGTAGACAAGCGTCATGCGTCAATCAGAGTTCGGATGTGAAAGTTACGAATCTAGGAACATTAGGGGCATTTTGGTCATTCGCAGTAAGGTAATTATGATGGTTAACCTAGCTGATTCAACTAATTTGGATGATGATTTACTACTTGGTGACATCTGTCACTGTCTAAGTGAGCTTGGTGGCAGATGGTTGGTTGAAAATTCAAAAAGGGATAACAACCAAAACGTTTGTTGTTTGATCAATATATATATATGTGTACGGTTTGAATCAAAAACCAGGAACGGAGGGATTGAATGGGAAATTGAGAGAAGAAAAAAAAGGAAATGAAATGGTGAGTTAGGCATCTTGAACCCAGCTGAAACCAAACGTACAAACTTAGAAAACCCGAAACCATTAATGGACCTTAAGATCGAATTCGAATTCTTAGAAGTTTATGAGTGAAATTGATCGTGAATTCAGCTTCCTGGGATTGAGACGAGTCGAACCCAATGAAATTCGAAGGAAATTGGAGATGTCTTGGCCTAGAACAGAGAGGGGGAAAACTTTGAAATTTCGATCTTGAGTTGAGGAATTTGAGACCTGGAATGAGGAAATTGGACCTGGAAATGTGTTGATTAGAGTCTCACGATGCTTCCTGGTGCATCAATTGAAGGAAACGATGGAGATTGATAACCTTAGAAGACTGCACAGTGTTCTGTGTTCTTCGCGAATTCGAGTTCAGTTCGAGAGGATTAAGGTAAGGTTTCAGGTAATTGAGTTCCCAGAACATGAATTGGATATATAACGATGCTAGTGGATGGTTTAATTGTAGGAATTGACGTTGAATTGATGGCGAATTAAACGGGTCGTGTCGCAGGTCGAAGGATCCGTTTGCAGAACAGTCGGGTAAGGACGATGACTGTAGCTGCACTGTAGCAGGCGCGTGCACTTCACACGCAGCCACTCATGGCGGCGTGTGATGGTACGTGGGCACGATTCCCGAGGTGAGTTCAACATGACTTTTTTTCTATGCAATGTAACGAACATTTTGGCGTTGGTTTCAAGTTAATCGGACACCGTTTCGAGGGTCCGAAGGTTTATGTTACGTGTTTAATTAATATTTAATTCCCAAAAAATTATGGGGAATTGATATGATGTTAATTGAGTCCTTAGTGACCTTGAGTAATGATTTTGGACAGGATTCGAGATTCCTGGAAAATGTCGAAAATTACGGAAATGCGTGTAGCTCGAAAAGCGAGTTGTTTGGACGGTGTGTGAGTGGACGTTTGTTTTATAAATTAACATGCATGCATAGTTAAATGTTTTACATGATTTATGGCATGATTTGAATTGAAATGATTTGATATGATTATTTCGGGATTTAATGATTATTTTAATCGGTGTTTCGGGCACGTTTTTCGAGAAAATGAGGAATGACTGTTTTGGGCGAAAGCCCGGGATTTGTGATTGGTTTTGACTTAGGTTATGAGTTAGGAAATTGATTGAATGGAGTTGTGATGTTTTCGGATATGATTTTATAGATTTACGTGTATTGAAGTATTTAATGCTTTTACGGATTTACGAGAAGTGAGAAATGAGATTTGGGCATGTGGCCCTGTGATAAATGGTTTTAACATGGTTTTAATGATGATTTTGATTGTGTATTGCTATTGGATGACTCCAGATGTGTAATTCCTGGAGGGACTCCGGATGCGTAATTCCGGAGGGACCGGATGTGTAATTCCCGGTGAGGCTGGATGTGTAATTCCCAGCATGGATGACGAATCTGGATGTGTAATTCCCAGAGGATCCTCGGATGTGTAATTCCCAAGTTATATGCTTTATTGTATGATAAAATGATTTTATAAAATGATTCAAATGGCATTTGGGCTTGAGAGTCGGGATTTGATGTTTTCATGTGATTTGGCTAGAAAGCTGGTGATTATTCACATGTTGATTCTATGCATGCATGGTTTGATAAACTGGAGGGTAAATGATGTATTTTGATAAATGTGTTTTAAATGATATTATTTTTGTCCACTCACACCTTTCCTGTTTTGATGACCCTCCAGGCCGTCGCACGACGTTCGGGGCTGATCAAGAGGCGGAGGCATAAGCGGAAATCAGTGCAGTTATCTCTTGTCTGACAGGTGCTTAAGGGTACTTTCGGGACTTCAGTTGACTTGTCAGACGGGAGCAAGACCGGGCACAGTTATCAAAGTCCAGTTGGGACGGGTCCTGTCACGACTACGCGTAAAGCCCACGCGCCTGCACAGTAAAATGCTACAGCTATCTTCCTCACCCGATTTCTCTGCAAAACGGGTCTGCAACTCGTGATGCAACTCGACCAGTTCTCAGTCAATTCGATTTTAATTCCTTCAATTCCAAATTAACATCGATTTCTATGTAACTAATGTAACCAAATTACAACCCAAACTAATCAATTCCACTTCGATTCCCGATCAGCCATAACTCCAATCTTATCCAATTTCAGTCAAATTCTTAATTCTAATCAACCTGTAAGCATCCTAGGATTCATATGAACACGATTTCAAGATCAATTTCTCTTTTGCTTACCTCTAATTATATGAACCCAAGTTCAAGATTTTCCGAATTCCGCCAGGTCTGTTCGTTGCTCAAATGGCTTCGGCCATGCTGTTTTCGATTTGGATCAACCTGTGAGAGTCCCAGAAAGAAGAATCTCACATCAATTCCTTCAATCGCACTCCAAATCCAAGGTTCCTATGTTTGAATTTCTTTGAATCGTTCTTGGGTGGGTTTTGAGTTTAGAGATTAATCCCCCTCCTTTCTTCTCTTGTTCTCACTCATTTTTTTCTCTGGAATTGTCCTACGGTCTCAGTTTTTGTACTTGGCCTCACCTTGTACGAATTGCTAAAGGTTGAATTCAAACGGCGTTGGTTTTATCCACCATGTATGAAAGAATGCAAGTCTCAACAGCATTCTCAATTAATGCAACGTACAGGCCAGCCATCCAAACTATAAGGTGACAGATGTCACTATCTTGCATCCATTTATGACTCAGCAAAACCCAAACAAAAGACCATTTTTCCCTTCGCCAACAAAATGACCAAAATGCCCCGAGCATTCCTAGGTTCATAACTTTTCCATCCAAACTCAGATTTTTGCATGCCTCCTGTCTACGGACTCAGTGTCTCGAGACCTACACAACGGTTCTCGAAAAATGTGCAACAAATATTTCAAACAAAAAGTCAACTTTGACACCACATTTAGAAGGGTAAAAACGTCATTTTATACTCCAACTTTCAAATTTACATTTCTCGAATTTCCGGGGCATCGCAACCTACCCCCCCTTAAGGAATTTTGTCTCTGAAATTCGAATATATCCTTTCAACAACCAAACATAGAAAGTAGCTTACAACACAAGTGTATAATACATAATATTTACAAAATATCGAGAAACCATGTAACATCACAATCACTATGAATCACTCTCTGGTGCTTTGTATGCTTTCTGTTGGACAAGGGAAAATGCTCGAGCATGTGGACCTAAAGCCCGACCATGTCCACTTCTAATTCTCTCAGCTCCTCTCTCACATGTGGTCCCAGAAGTCGAGGCTGTCCTCGAACCCTGCTCTGTGGTACCGCTGCCTGTGCCACTATCGCCTAGTTGGTATGGACAATTCATCTTGATATGTCCAGTTTCCCGACAGAAATAACAACCAGCCGTACTGAGTCGTCCAGGTCGACCACCTTGCTCCCTATACGGCCGATTAAAAACACTACTAGTTTGAACAGAATCCCAAATACCATTTTGTTCATCTCCATCATCATCCGGATTCAATCGAGATCTACCAGAAGGTCCAAAGCTAACACTGCCTTTCTCTGGTGTTCTCTGACTCATAAATTTAGTATCCTGACGCTCTCGGCGTCGTCCAGAGCTCAAAAATTGCTCTCACACAGGCAAACTAGCCTTCACTCGGATAGCAGCATTTGATAAATCTCGGAGGGTGGAATAAGATCCTACTATCACAGTAGCCCGTATCTCATTCCTTAGTCCATACTCAAATCTTCGACACTTATCTTCCTCATTTGCCACATACAATAGAGAAAAACTAAATAAGTTCAGAAATTCCTGCTCATAGTTGGCCACTGACATGTTCCCCTGCTGCAGCGGTAGGAATTCAACTTCCTTAGCGTTACGAAATGAGCGGGGGTAAAACTGATTTAGGAAGCGGTCTCGAAAATCCTTCCACGTGAAATTGCGGGCATTCAAACCAGTCATCTGTAACCCACGCCACCATCGATAAGCATTGCCACTCAACAAAAATGTGCCTAACAGAACCATATCCTCTGGTGGACATCGCATAATCTCAAAAATCCGCTCAAAACAAGTAAGCCACTTGTAGGCCTCTTCTGGGTCTGTCTGGCTAGTAAATCTAGTGGCTCCCGGATGTTAGGGTCTCTCAACATTTGGACCCTCAAGCTCATCATCAGGCCGTGCACGGGGCTCACGTCTCAGAGGCATGATGTCGATAGACAAAATCGATAACCCAATGCTCTGATACCAATTTGACAGGACCCGTCCCCACTGGACTTTGATAATCGCGCCTAGTCCTGCTCCCATCTGACAAGTCAGTTGAAGTTCTGAAAACACCCTTAACACCTGTTAGACAAGGGATGACTGTACTGATTTCCATTCATGCCTCCGCCTCTCAATCAGCCCCGAACGTCGTGCCACGTCCTGGAAGGTCATAAAAATATAAAAAGTGTGAGTGGACAAAAATAACATCCTTTGAAAATACATTTCAAATAGACCACCTTACCCTCCAATTAGAAACCATGCATACATAGGGTAAAACATATAAACAACCGGCCCTCATGCAAAATCACATGAAACTCATCAAACCAGTCACAAAGACTATTGATAACCGTACTCTTCACCAGTACGCAAAGAACCGCACGACTCAAGTGCACAATCAATCACAAAATCATATCCCCACTACACGTAGGGAATCAACAACAAGTCAATAACCCAGAGCATCAGCCATCTGGGAAACACCCCGAGCTTCGGCTGCTTGGGAAACAAACACAATCACCTCAAGCTTCGGTCGTCTGGGAAATTCCCCTAACTTCGACCGTCTGGAAACTCATTACAGCCACAATGAAAACTATATGGGGATTACATCCCAAAACCTTTCAAAACCATTCTTGACTTACATTCCCAGTCAAATATCATCAAACCGTGCCTAATCCCAAATCATTAGCTTCAACCAAACCTTGACTTAAAACCAAGTCAAAACCATTTCCAATAGGGTCTCAAGCCCAAAATACCACTTTCACGTAAATTCGTAAAATCACATTCATAAACCGATAATTAAGTTCACCAAATCATCAAGTAATGACCTCAATCATCATTTAAATCACTTCAATAAAATCATGCAATAAAAGATTTAACTATGCATGCATAATAGTTCACAAAACAAACGTCCACTCACACTCCGTTCAAACTGCTCGACTCCGAGCTACGCGCTTTTCCATAAATCCCAGGAATCACGAATCCTGCCAAAAACCATCACTATGGGTCATTAATACCTCCAATAAGATCATATTAAAATTCCCTAATTTTCTGGGAATTAAATACGAATTTAAAACGTAACATAACACTTCGGACCCTCGAAACTATATCGAAACGGTGTCTGATCACCTCGAAACTTATGCGAAAATGTTTGTTACATCGATTAGATTAAAAGTCATGTTCACCATACCTCCCAACTCAGCCTCCACAAGCCGCCGCAAGCGACTGCGCTTGAAGCCCACGCATATGCACAATAAAGTGCTACAATTATCTTCCTCACCCGATTTCTCTGCAAAACGGGTCTGCAACTGCAACCCGACCAGTTCTTAGTCAATTCGATGTTAATTCCTTCAATTGTTTCCCTCTAATTCATTCATTTAAACTCAATTAAGTATCTGTGTAACTAATGTAACCAAATTACAACCCAAACCAATCAATTCCAATTTGATTCCCAATCGGCCATAACTCCAATCTTATCCAATTTCAGTTAAATTTTAAATTTTAATCAACCTGTAAGCATCCTAGGATTCATATGAACACGATTTCAACATCAATTTCTCTTTTGCTTACCTCTAATTATAAGAACCCAAGCTCAAGATTTTTTGAATTCTGCCAGGTCTGTTCATGGCTCAAATGGCTTCGGCCACTGCTGTTTTCGATTTGGATTGACCCATGAGAGTCCCAAAAAGAAGAATCTCACATCAATTCCTTCAATCTCACATCAATCTCTCATTTCTTCTCTTGTTCTCACTCATTTTTCTCTCTGGAATTGTCCCACGGTCTCAGTTTTTGTACTTGGCCTCACCTTGTACGAATTGCTGAAGGTTGAATTCAAACGTTGTTTATTTATCCCCCATGTATGAATGAATGCAAGTCTCATAAACATTCTCAATTGATGCCACGTATAGGCCAGCCATCCAAACTATAAGGTGACAGATGTCACTGTTCTGCATCCATTTATGACTCAGTAAAACCCAATCAAAAGATCATTTTTCCCTTCACCAACAAAGTGACCAAAATGCCCAGAGCATTCCTAGGTCCGTAACTTTTCCATCCTAACTCAGATTTTTGCATGCTACCTGTCTACGGGCTCTGCGTCTCGAGACTTACAGAACGTTCCTTGAAAAATGTGCAACAAATATTTCAAACAAAAAGTCAACTTTGAACACCATATTTACAAGGGCAAAAACGTCATTTTACATTCCAACTTTCAAATTTACATTTCTTGAATTTCCGAAGTGTCACAATTTTCACGTAAAAGCATATGCATCATAAAACAGTTATTTCAAATACTTTCTCAAAATAAAGACGTATTGCTTCCCAAATTAAATCTCAATGAAAAATGCTTGTCAATCGAAGCCATTACCTCGGTAGGGTCTTGGCCCAAACCAGAAAACACATACAGAGCCTCATCCCAAAAACCAAATCATAGAACATGTGGGAACTAATCCCATCTTCATCTCAGTGTCAGTCATGATCCAATCCTAGCACATGTGCAAATAGCTCATGATCGCTCACAATCCTAGCCTGTCGCCGTGAACGAATCACCCATCACGATCGTCTCTAGATCATCGTGAACACATCACTGATCGATCTTAGAGAATAACATTGGCACTCTTAAGTCGAGCCTCCCTCGACCATAAACTCCAGTGGCTGCTCAAAAACAGGCAGTGCATTGTGACCTCTCTAGAAAGAACACATATGCAGTTCAGAGCCGAGCTGCGAACCGGGACTCTAACCTGAATGTCATCATCATCGATTGGGACTCCAACCCGATCAACCAGGACTCTAACCCGATCGACTGGGTCTCTAACCTGTAATCTCATCAATAGGGCCTCAAGCCCGAAATATTACCAAATGGGTCACAGCCCGAAATATTACCAATTGGGTCACAACACGAAAACTAGTGGACAATGACACTTCATATCCCAGGATTCTTCAAATCCTATCAAATCCAAAACTGGGTCTCATGCCCAAAATATAATCCAGTATTCCTCGAATCCTGTCAAATTCACAACTTGGTCTCATACCCTAAATATCTTTCATAAATCTCATAACTAGTCGTAGCCCGACTTATCTCACGTTTGACAATACTCTAAGACAAACCTCAAATCAACTGGGTCATATGCCCGAAATATATTTCCAAATCCGAAAACTATTCCTCATTTCGAAAACACTTTCAAAATCACCCTTGACTTTAATCAAGTCAAGGTCGTTCAATTGGGACCCTTGCCCGAATCTCAATTTTTACGCATCTTCGTGAAACCATCAATATCAAATAAAATCGTATAAAACATATGCACGTAGTTCACTTAGCTGAAGCCCAATTATCACATAAAATAGAAATCTCAAACTACATGCAAATGCGCATTTTCCTATGAAAATGCCAAACAAATCATATTCAAACCACATGCTCTCATGGCATCTAAAATCATGTTCATAAACACATATAAAACATTTATGCACGCATCATATTCATAAAACAATGTCCACTCACAGACCGTTCAAGCTACGCCTCAATACGCATGCCATAAGCCTCTCCGGACTAATCCAACCTCTCTGGGTCATCCAAACCTGTCCAAATCATACTCAAAGATTATTACAAACCTATACAAGTCCATATCAAGAATCCCCAACATTCCTGGAAAATTGTCCCGGACACGCTTCCCTAGGCTTTAAACCTCAATTTGACCAACCTAACAATTTTTGATCGACTCGAAACCACCACCATTGGATTCGTATCATCGAAACCTTTAAAATGGTCTTGGTCCCACCTCGAAATATGTGCCCACACGCCTCCACGTGCAGGTCAAAGGTACGGTCAACGTTGATTAGCAAAGTCAACGCTGACATCAACAGTCAAAGTCAATGATGACATCACTGCTTAAATCAGTATGATGTCATCTCTGACAGTCTAACAGTGCCATATGTCACACACTGACTGGTCCACGTGTCTGCCACGTGTCCTCTAACACATCAGACAGTAAGCCACGTGGCACCACCTAATTGGTCCACATGTTCTGACATGTCAGGTTGACTGGGCACTAACAACTACCACATGTCCATCTCTTATTGGGCCACGTCACCTGACAGTCTCACAGACGATGACATCAGTTAATGATGTCATCACCCCTAAGCTCTTGACGGGTCCTGTAAACTGGGTCGCATAGACCAGTGATCCGACCCAGTTCTAACTCCTTCATTTCTCAACAAAAATCGATCCCGTAAATTCCGACACGATCGTCCAATCCTATGCAGTCGATCTGTAAGATCAAAACTAAAAAGGACGACCTAAAATTAACTGTTCAAACATTGAACAATGATCGTCAAGTTCCAATTCTTCCCTGAGCCTGCTCAGCTATCCTACGCCTTCGATTCCAGTCCCAAACGACTTGTACAACCACCAAAGATAGAACCCAATCAACAAAAGCCACCCCAAACGTCCAGAAACAAAAATCAAATTTCAAAAGTTTACGAGTTACGGTTTAATTGTGTTCTGGGCTCCTCCGCTGTCCGCGGCGGTCCTGCCACCTCCCACAACATCTCTCAATCCCTCAATCATCCTCAGTCACTCTCAGGGGTCCTCAATTGATCCAAAAAGGGGGGGAAGAATTGGGTGGTTTGATTTTCAGGGTGGTTCGAATGAAAAGGGGAAAACTGGTAGGTGCATGTATGACCCAATCGATAAGTCATGCTCACATCTAACCCACGTGCGACACAAAGGCTAAACAAGGGATACTCAGGTCATTGTACCTAAAACCAACTTGAGTTAACCAGAGTTCGCAGCATCACTGTGGATCGTGTGTGTGATGTCTCCGTCTCACTAACAACAACCCGCACTGCATCAACATGGAGGGTATCGAAAAACATAAAAGACTGTGAGTGGACAAAAATAAATAATAAGTTCAGAAAAACATTTATATGAACAGACATTTATACCCCCCACGTAAAACTAATGCATGCATTCAAAAACAATTTCTTAAAACCATTTCATTTCCAAAATAATAGAATCGTTTATGAAAAACAGAAATCATTTCTTTACTCAAGTCCGTTTCTCAAATCCAGTGCCTCAGCCCAAAACCATAAATCAACATCAAGGTACGGGAACTCAACCCAAAAATCCACATATCCAAAACATCCGAGCCACTGCCCAAAACATCTGAAAACCACAAGAAAATCAATAGAAAATCAAGTAAATCAATCTGGTGGATCTCAAGCACCGAGTCTTTAAACTCAAAACACATGTGCATTAGGCCTTCCCGGGATATCAACGAATTTTTAAACTCAAAACCACATATCAGGCCTTCCAACGAGTCTTTAAACTAAAAACAACATATCAGGCCTTCCTGGGAAATCAACGAGTCTTTAAACTCAAAACACAATCAATAGGCATCGGGGGATATCACAATAATCGAGTCTTTAAACTCAAAACATATCCGAGTCTTTAAACTCAAAACATAACCGAGTCAACTCAAAACCAATAGCAACGGGTCTTTAAACCCAAAACCAAGTGAAAATCATAGGAACTCAAGTCCAAAACCAAATACGAAATCGTCATTGGAAATCTCGATTCAAATCCCGAAATCACATGAAAGCCGAAAGCCGAAATCATTAGAAACGGAGCCTCATGCCTGGCATTATTTTTCCAAAATCCATTTCGAATCCTTGAAATTCAAATCCCAAAATCAAAGCATCGAAATCATTATCAAATCACGACATAGAAGCATATCTCGTAAAACGTGCAATTACGTAAAATTCCTCGAAATACGTACAAAATCGTAAATCACAGATATCATAATCGTAATCATAGAATCACGTATAGAAACGAGATAAAAACACTTATGCATGCATCATAATTTAGAAAACAAAGCCCACTTACAGACCATTCCCACTGCTGCCTTGATATCCGTGCAAGACGCCGTTCCTGGCTATTCTACTATCACCGGACTTCCCGAACCTCTCTAAATCACATTCTAAGGCCACTAAAAAATTCAATATGCCTCTACTAAAGCCCCGTAATTTTTCCAAATTTTTAAATATATTTAAACTTGATCCTAAACCTTCGGATATCCCGAATCCTATCAAAATTATGTCTGATCGACTCAAAACCAGTCCTAAAATGTTCGTTACGTCGAATACTTAAAATAGCTCGTTAAACGTGCCTCAAAAAGAGGGCCCACGCGCCCTTACGTGCTGTCCAAACACCCTGCACGTGAAACCACGTGTAGTTACTATTCACTGTCCCTGTCCTCAAGTGAACCGGGTCCGGTCCGATTATAGTAACCCGGTCTAGCCGAACCGGCGGGACGGGTTCAACCTCCTAACTCGCACGATTTCAACACGTTTTCAACCATTTGAACCCCTATAGTTTCGTCTAGGTATTTCCTATTTTTCTGTAACCTCACAATCGTGAAAACAGGCCAAGATCCTACCTCTTTGATCGCTGCAAAAACCGGTCGACTGTCCTCCGTTGTTTCCTCACGACTCCGGCCACTTCTAGTCATGGTCTCAGGTTCAAGCACCTCTTAGAACCTCCAGGAACCTCATTCAAACATCCAATTCGATCGTCAAACACCAAAACACGAATTTCCAGTTTCAAATTAAAAACAGGACATTCACGGTTGATGACCCTACCTTCTCCGTCATGTATCGTCATGGCCACCACCACGTGCATCTAAGCCTCCTGTCCAAGTCCTTCACACCTTACAAGTAATAGATGAAGTTGAGGGGGTTTATTGGGGTGGGATTTCACTAGCACTCACGGCCCCTCCTCTGTTTCTCACAATGTCCACAACCACCGTCCACAACGGTGGCACCACCACTCTTGTCTCACCTCCTCCTTCCATTTTCCTTCACACATCCCTCACAGATAATGAAGATCAAAGGGATTTGTCTGGAATGTTTTTCACAGTTACACACTCTCCTCTGTTTTCCTCTGTTCTTCACTCCCAAAACCGAGCTATACCATTTAAACCTATTTAAAACAAACGTGTGAGGCGGCTATGCAAGGTTCAACAACAATCCAGAGAAGGCCAGGTGTCCCTAATCTAGTAGGCACAAATCCCAAGAACATCCAAGTGTCCTATGATCACTGGGCACAGATCCCAAGGTAGCAAAATGACCAATTTTCCCTTCTTATCAAATTACCAAAGTGCCATTCAACTTCTGAAAGTCATAACTTTCACGTCGTATGTCAGAATCGGGCGTACCGCCTATCTACGGATTCGTGACATCCCGAACTACGTCATAGTCATTGTCCAAAGTTCGTTTGACCGTCTGAAACAAAAGTCAACATTTTGCCCATTCCAAGGGAAAAACGGTCATTTCGCATCGTCCGTCCTAAATTACTCAACTAATCATCGACTAATCTCGCTAATCCATCCTTAAGTACTAATCCAATCCCGAAATCCGGGATGGGTCGTTACAATGTATGAAGGGAAAAGAGTAATGGATGAGTGACACTTGTCACTCATCCATTGGTCCAGAAATAAATATCTGGGTCCCACTAAAAGGTAAAAGTCAACCTTACCTCGATCCTCATTCATTGGACCTCTCAGGTCAAAAGTTAACTTTTTACCCTTATTTAGGGGTAAAATTGTAATTTTACCCTAAATATCCGAAAATCCTCGACTAATCTCCGATTAGCCTCACTAATCCTCAATTTAATCTTAATTAATCCCAAAAATTTGGGACGGGTCGTTACAATCTTTCCTTCTTACAGAATTTCATCCTCGAAATTCAAACGAACCCAAATTCCACAACCAAACCGTGGAAATCTAGTCCTGCCTCCAACTCAGGGCACTCTCGTGCGAACATACACGCCCGACACAAACCACACGTCGGCTCGTAGGTCTCACTCGAGATGCCGACACTCGTCGATCTCATGTGTCACTCACTCTGACAGGTCAGCTATACTAAGCTAACGTCCTAGTCAGTTTTTTAGCCTGATGGTTCTTCTCAGTTGGCAATCTAAGCTCATATAATGCTCATCATCCGATCTGACAAATATCCTTCAGTTCCTACCATCACAATGGCACAAATCTCACCTCGCAGGCCATACGCAAATCTGCGGCATATATAGGCCTCGATACTCATGTCAGCCAACTCCTTCATTTTCCCATACTCATGCTGACTCTCACTCGAATCCTATCAGTACATACCAATCCGAATCTGTCGGATAACAGTTCATTCCATTACCACAATATGATAGATTGATTTCGTAAGGAAGCCAATCCCATCGACCACTATCGTGATCAAACAGCAACTCTTGGCTCTACTGCGCTTTCGTTGCGCCACTCTAATCTCGACCGCTCTCGAGTCCCCACTTCGTATCTCATGTCACTTAGGGACCTATGATGAAATCTTGACTCATCTCGAGTCCCAAACTGTCACATCACTCATCATGTCGATATACCAATCGACATCTCACCCATCCTGGGTATATCTGGACCCCATCGAATACTTGCCTTAGCAGGGATAATCACATGAGAGGACCAGTCCCGGAAGGACATAGATAACTGTGCCCGGTCTTGCTCCCGTTTGACAAGTCAACTGAAGTTCCGAAATTAGCTTCCAAGACTTGCCAAACAAGGGATAACTGCACCTGTGCTTACTCATACCTCCACATCTCGAATAGCCTCGATCTTCGCGCCACGACCTGAAGGGTCAATAAAACAGAAAAGGTGTGAGTGGACAAAACAAACTTTTATAAATACGTTTACCAAAACACATCCTTTCCCTCCATTTTTCACAAACATGCATGCATATCATAAAACATGAGTAATAGTGTGAAATCAATCAAGTATGAATAGTGGACCGATAAAATCAAAACATGTTTTCCCATGGTCCGTAAAACTCATGTTCATCAAATCAATTCAAATCTCAATAAATCCACGGGACTTATTTCCATATCCAATCTCATTAGTCAGGCTCAAGGACCGCTCAAAATCCGAGCATCCGTCGCTGTGAACACATCACCAGCCGACAATCCAGATCATCGTGAACACATCACTAACCGATCTTCATAATAATCCAACACATCTGATCTGAGTCGAGCCTTCCTCGGTAGCACGATAACAGACCGTGCTACGTGACCTCTCCGGGGTAAACACTTCCATCCCGAAGGCGAGAGTTATCTCTAGGGTGCACTCCGGGGAAAACACATTCCCAACCGGAAGCCCTAATATCCACAATACAGGGTACACTTCGGGGAAAACACATTTCCATCTAAAAGCCCTAAATATCCGCAACACATCACCATCATGAAAACCAGTGAAAATAGTTGCGTTTAAAACTCAAATCATTATCAACACAATGTCTCAGCCCCAAAATATAGTTTCCTCAAATTCGTAAAACCAATGTCCCAACTTATTCCATAAATCCAAAAAAATCATCAATATCATCATGTAATCACATGGAAATACAAATCCAATCAAAATCACAATTCCATTGGGTCTCAAGCCCAAAATCTCAATTTCACGTAATTCCGTGCAACCGTAAACCCGAGTTTCCACTTTCACGTAAATGCATGAAATCAATCCCTGAATCATAACCCGAGTCAAAACATCATTTTAATCCTTGGCTTACACCCAAAACATCAATTTCATAATTTCTCGAAAATCGTGCCAAAAATAATATAATAATCCAGAAAATCAAGAAATCACCGGATTGAAACATCAATCATGCCAAAGCATATCAAACCATATAATAAAGCATTTAAAACATATATGCATGCATTCTGGGTAGAAAACAAAAGTCCACACACACACACAGTCCAAACGGCATGCTTACGAGCTACACGTTTTTCCGTAAATTCTAGAAATCACAATTCCTATCCAAAATCATTATCGAGGGTTACTAACACTTCAATATATCTCATATAATTTTCCCTAATTTTTTTGGGATTTAAATATGTATTTAACACGTAAATTAAAACTACGGATACGTAGAACTTTATCGAAACGATATCTAATTTCCTCAAAACCAGTGCCTAAATGTTCGTTATACTGAGAGGATTCAAAGTCATGTTGAACTCACCTCGGGATTCGTGCCCACGCGCCGTCACGAGCCGCCGTGAGTGGCTGCTTGTGAAACCCACGTGCTTGCTACAGTACCTTCGCCCCAACCCGTATCTCTGTAAAACGGGTTCGGTTGGCCCGCGAGATGACCCGATCTGTTCTCTGTCAATTCGACATCAATTCTTTTAATTGAACATTCAAATAGCATCGTTTTAGGTCCAATTACAGTTCTGTAAACTTAATTATAGGATTTCTTACCTTAAACCATAAATTTGAAGATGAACTTTTGAAGAACATCTGGGCACTGTTCAACCTTCGAAGTTCATCAGTCCCACTTGATTTCCTTCAATTGATCCACCCAGAAGCTTCAGTGGACTATGATAAACTCATTTCCCAATCCAATTTCATCGGTTGATCTCTCCAAGATCACGACTCAGCCTTCGAATTCCTTCTCTGTCACTAGGTCCGTTCAGAGCCAATTGGACACCAATTTCCATCGTTCTTTAGGTGATCCTGATCGTGGCAATCCCAGAAGGCTCAAATCGAGCTCAATTTGAAGTTTTAAGACCTATAAATTCAAATTCGATTTTATGGGAGAATTTGAATTCTCACGGTTTTGAGCTTTGGGATTAGAGGTTTCCTCCTCAAATCAGTCCTCTTAATTCCTCCTCATATTCTCAATTCTCTGATGGTTTAGTTGTGGAAGGAATTGGTTAAGGGAGGAAGCTTAATTCTCTCGTCTCTCATGCTCTATTTCCAGTGTTTTTTCATGGTTTAAAGGAAAACAAAGTGATGACTAAAGACAGAGATGATAAGGAATGATTAAAGATGATAAGGAATAATGATGATGTTTAACGGGAAACATGGTCCTTAGTTTAGGGCCTCAAAACAAGGGATGAGTGACACTTTTCACTCATCCAAGTGTCCACAATCACTGGTCACTATTCTCTATTTTAATATTATTTTAATCGAAATCCCGGTTCGTTCGGTTAATCGATTTCAGTCCCGTGACCATAATTTTCTCGTTCGTTGTCCGAATTCAACGTGTCGCCTGTCTACGGACCCGTGACGTCCTGAACTACATTACAGTCATTGGCCAAAGTCCGTTTGACCGTCCGAATCAAAAGTCAACATTTTGCTCTTACCTTTCAAGATTACCAAAATGCCCCCCACATTCGTAGACCCATAACTTTCACATTCGACCTCCAATTGACGCATGTCGTCTGTCTTCAGATTCAACGTCGAGAGACCTACTCAACAGTCTCTTCGGAAAGTCGAAAAAGTATTCCGATCAAAAAGTCAACTTTCGGCCCTTATGACCAGAGGCAAAATCGTAATTTCCTTCAAATTTTCCAAATTTTCCTTTTTCGAATTTCCGGGTCATTACATCACATGCATAATCACTAGGGTTCCTCTCGCCCACATGGCCCTGAGTTCTCGGCTCACATAATCCCTAAACCCTTTAACACCTCTCTATGCTAAGCACAATATTCAATGGTCGATCTTGTACTCAATGTACAATCAACATCGGTCCCCGTCTGATTACCATCTCACGTGCACTACTCACAGGTGAACCCACATCATACCAATCATCAAGGCACTACCCAGAACTGTTCAAGGACTACACTCTGGCAACGTCCAACCACATATTACAGCCCCTGTTTCAATCATCTATCCTGGCCAAACTCACTATACTCAACGTCATCTCGAAGTCAACATGGTCACCTGACCAACTCCAGAGATAATCCAGCCAGTTCACTAACCAATCTCATTCCTTGGTTCATTCCAAAGTTCAACCGACTCACGTCACTAAGACGTACCAGACTCGAACATATCGGTTACCTGTCACCGTCCAACAACACTCCATACAATCTCTCCATCCGGAGTGGTAACGAACCTGCCAACATCCTACTCGAGGCATCGACTATTCATCTTTTCCTGAATGATACCTACGTATCGTCCTCGTCTCATACTTATTCACATATCCATCCTCTGTCTTGCATTTTCATACCTCATCATTCCTGTGATTCTAATCCGCTTCGGTTTACTCGACCCACGGTCGCTAAAATCATCTCAGTCATCTCGATCACCTCGATTATTACAACACCACCTGATCCACCTAGGATCCATACTAGCTCTCATTCTCAACTAATGACTAGATTCCGGGTCATAGGGTCTTACACCCTCCTTGAAACCTTTATCTGTCATATCACTCCTCATCATCCCACATAGGGAAGAACCAAGGATGATCCAAGATGATGACATCAAAATTCATCCTACGTCATCCTGCAAAACTAAGCATCACCTGCTAAAGAGCAGAAAATGAGAAGTCTCCCTCATCAACTTCGAAATCAAGAGAAGTTGCAACCATGTTGGAAGCATACTTACGGTGATGATCCTACCTCATCAATCAGATTTCTCCTCAAACAAGCTTATGTGAAACTCAGGAGCTATGGTCACCCGCAGTCGACCAAAACTAATTCGCAATGGATTCTCTCAAGTCCTCAAATCATTTGGACATCCATCCACGTGCACGTAAATAATCTAGCCAAATCACCCAACTCACCTGTCTGTTTCATATCGTGTATGCATATCTAAAAGGTAGCACATGATGACTACCTGATTCTCAAGTTTCACCTTTATAGGTTCACTTCTTGAGTACACGCACGTGCCTCAAATCTCGCATCACTAAGGAAAGGGTCACCAAACCCTCGGTTACACCAGTCACCAAACCTCGGGATACCTTGTTGGTTTACTCCAAATTTAGACTCGCAGACTCACCTGGGGTCAACTGATGTCTACTAGTAGACCCTATTGATATCACTACATCATCCAACTATCAGCTTAATTCCTACCACTTAAGCCTCGGAGCTCGAGTCAATCCTCGTCCAAGCTTCATAAGTACACGAATCCCCATGAAACCTCCGCGTAGTCTAGACCCACTAGGTCGTTATTGGGACTCCAAACGCCTCATCTGAACCTTATCACTCAAGTCTTACTCCTAAGACCCGACACAAACCTATGAAGCCTCATTGTCTCAATCGTCATCGCACTTAGTGCGGACCGAATCTACTCCCAGAGCCTTGCTCGTACTAAGCGACACTCACACACCTCTGTATCATCGTCACAACTGGCGAATCTCCATCGTCTCAATCGTCACTATAACATGAGCCTATCCAACTCAATAAGGCTAGTCCACATCTATCAATAATAGCGTATGTCACAACCGCGTGTAGACCAATCTCAGAAACACTAGGCTATCGATACTCCATACCCATGATGTCAACTCCGCGCAGGTACTACTTGCTCAACGCGTAATATCCCAGATAGGTCCACAAGTACCACTCTTCTGGTAACTTGTCCAATCAATTTCAAACTGGGTTATCACAAACCCGACTGCTCACTGCAGCACATCCATCCTGACTGATCCATCGCTCTCGAATCTAAGAAGTTGTCATACTAGGGTAGTTGGTACTCGACAAACTCATAACCACTATCCGAGGACCTCGTCCGTTCGTAACATTACGGCTTCCAGCCGCTAGGCCCATAAGAAACTTGGCTCTTACGCAGTGTTATGTACTGCCCAACCACGACATGTTATACCAAACCACACCACATCTATATCGTGGCATCCCCTGCCAGTCGACATCCCTCTGGGATTCAACACACTGAAACATGGCATCTCATACCAAATAGGATCAAACGTTCCTATTCCCAACAGTCTCAACTAGGGTTGTCCACGACCTCCACTGTACTCTATGACATAATCCCCTATTTGACATGACCGCCCAATGGTCCCGACTCTTAAAGTCTTCATACTAGGCCAACGGGTCGACTAGGTCCCATCCACCAGTAACACTACGGCTCTAAGTCGTTGGATTCACATGAACATCGATCCTACTTGGGATCAAATCTCACCAAAACACGACATTCTATGCCAATCGTACCCTAACCATCGCATCATGTGCCAAACATAACCTAACCAGGGTTCGATTCCACGGAATACTAAATCCTCATACTTTCACCCTAACTATCAGGTTAATGACGGGTTATTACCAGTGCAGAGACATCACATCTAGCACCTGCGCGTCACACTAAGAGCACTCACACACTTTGATACCACATTGACAGGACACATCCAAATCCCCCTGGATTATCGTGGGATGTACCTACTCCTGTCTCACACCACTTGTCAGACTAGGGATAAACTCGTCACCCGCTCGAGGTTAGCCAGAATACGCCAGGATCTGTGGTGGCATATGATGCCTCGATCTCTGCTACAGCCCGCATCCACAATCAACCTGAAGGGTATTAAAAACCATAAAAGCTATGAGTGGACAAAACAACAGTTTATAAATATCATTTATCGAAATCACATTTATACCTTTCACGTAAAAGCATGCATGCATCATAAAACAGTTATTTCAAATACTTTATCGGAAGCAAGACGTATTGCTTCCCAAATGAAATCTCAATGAAAAATGCTTCTCAATCAAAGCCATTACCTCAGTGGGGTCTCAGCCCAAAACCAAATCAAATAGGGTCTCAGCCCAAAACCAAATCAAACATGGTCTCAGTCCAAACCAGAAAACACGTACAAAGACTCAGCCCAAAAACCAAATCATAGAACATGTGGGAACTCATCCCATCCTCATCTTAGTGTCAGTCACAATCCAATCCTAGCACATGTGCAAATAGCTCAGGACCGCTCACAATCCTAGCATGTCACCGTGAACGAATCAACCGTCGCGACCATCTCTAGATCATCATGAACACATCACTGATCGATCTCAGAATATAACATTAGCACTCCTAAGTCGAGCCTCCCTCGGCCATAGCCTCCAGCGGCTGCTCGACAACAGGAAAAACATGGTGACCACTCTGGAAAGAACACATCCGTAGTCTGGAGGTGAGTGTCATATCTCCGAGGACTCGAACCCAAATGTCATCATCATCGACCGAGACTCTAACCTGATAACCAGGACTTAACCTGATCGACCAGGACTCTAACCCGTAATCTCATCAATAAGGCCTCAAGCCCGAAATATCACCAAATGGGTCACAGCCTGAAATATTACCAATTGGGTCACAGCCCGAAAACCAATGTCCAACGACACTTTATATCCCAGGATTCCTCAAATTCTATCAAATCCAAAACTGGGTCTCATGCCCGAAATATAATCTAGGATTCCTTGAATCCTATCAAATTCACAACTTGGTCTCATGCTCGAAATATCTTTAATAAATCTCATAAATGAGTCATAGCCCGACTTATCTTGCGTTTGACCAAACTCTAAGTCAAACCTCAAATCAACTGGGTCATATGCCCGAATGATATTTCCAAATCTGAAAACCATTCCTCATTTCCAAAACACTTTCAAAATCACCCTTGACTTCAATCAAGTCAAGGTTGTTCAACTGGGAAATACGTGCCCATTGGATTCGTATCGTCCAATCCTTTAAAATGGTCCTCGTCCCACCTCAAAATACGTGCCCATGCGCCTCCACGAGCTGGTCAAAGGTATGGTCAACATTGACCAAAACGTCAACGCTGACATCAACATAATGTCATTTTCGACAGTCTGATAGTGCCACGTGTCACACGTTGACTGGTCCCAGTGTCCTCTAACACATATGACAATCAGCCATGTGGCACCACCTGATTGGTGCACGTGGTTTGACATGTCAGGCTAACTGGGCACTGACAACTGCCACGTGTCCATCCCCCATTGTTCCATGTCACCTGACAGTCTGACAGGTCATGACGTCATCACCCCTAACCTCTCGATGGGTCCTGTAAACCGGGTCGCGTAGACCTACGATCCGACCCAGTTCTAACTCCATTTCTCAACCAAAATCCCGTTAATTCCTACACGATCATCCATTCCTATGCAATCAATCTGTAAGATCAAAACTAAGAAAAACGACATAAAATTACCTGTTCGAACATTAAACAGTGATCGTCGAGTTCCAGTTCTTCCCTGAGCCTGCTCAGCCGTCCTCCGCCTTTGATTCCAATCTCAAACCACTCATACAACCACCAAATACAGAACCCAATCAGCACAAGCCACCCCAAACTTCCAGAAACAAAAATCAAATTTCAAAAGTTTAAGGGTTACGGTTTACCTATGTTCTGGGCTCCTCCACCATCCACGGAGGTCCTACCGCCTCCCACAACATCTCTTAATCCCTCACTCATCCTCAGTCACTCTTAGGGGTCCTCAATCGATCCAGCAAGGGAGGGGAGAACTGGGTGGTTTGGGTTTCGGGGTGGTTCGAATGAGAAGGGGAAAAATGGTAGGTGCATGTATGAAGGGAAAAGAGCAATGGATAAGTGAAATTTGTCACTTATCTATTGATCCTGAAATAAATATATGGGCCCCACTAAAAGGAAAAAATCAACCTTACCTCGGTCCTCGTGCCACCGTAATTAGTTCCCAAAATCTTTCGTGACCCGTATTTTTTCCGTCGAATTTCTGATTTCGATGTGCCGCCTTATTACGGACTCGTATCAACTCGATCTACATAACTATCTTCGGTCCTCGTGCATTGGACCTCCTGGGACAAATGTCACCTTTTTACCCTCGTCTAGGGGCAAAATCGTAATTTCACTCTGAATGTCCAACAATCCTCGACTAATCCCCGATTAGCCTCGCTAATCCTCAATTTAATCTTAATTAATCCCAAAAATTTGGTATGGGTCGTTACATGTAAAGCCCAAGCGCAGAGGCATGGCAGTGTGTGCGGCCTCTATTGGCCATGCGATCAACATGAAAAATGGTCCTAATTTTATTCTGAGCCTAATGGTATAAAGTTAGAATTAATTGGACCCTTTTTGAACCAAATTCCGAATTTCCTATATAATGGCTTATTTTTAGCAATTATTAAATAATAGTGTAACACCCTGGACATTCAAGAACAATTAAAATGTCGATTTTGCCCATGGAAGTCAAAAAGTGGACTTTTTGACTAAAATTCAAAGCATTGACTTTTTGACAAAAAGTCAAAGCATTGACATTTTGATCGGGACATCCTTTAGTTAATTCAAAATGACTGTTATGAAGATCTCGACCTCTTGAGTTCAATGACAAGCGGTAGGCTGAAAATAGAGTTTGAATGAGTTCGTTATGAGCTTAGAAAGTGTAAGGGGCATTTTGGTAATTATGCCATGAAGGGCATTTTAGTAATTAGATAAGAGGGGCCTAGATTATTCTAGATTTTCCCTCATTCTTCTCTCCTTTCTTTCGTAACAACTTACCCAAACTATATATATGGGCGTTGTGTTTGAAAAAGAGAGGTTCGGTGGAGTTACACTGCAAAAAGGGGAAAGAAAAAAAAAAGGGAAAAACAGGAAAACCCCAACCGTGAGGGGGGAACTAAGGGGAGAAGAGGCTAGAACAAGAAAAATGGAGAAAACTGTGGGAGGAGAAGGAAGAGGGAGTGGACTGATGGGGTTGGGGTATCCTTATACGTGACCATGAATGAACCCATAAGTTTCGAAGTACGGGTCGTGTGTTGTCCAGGATTTCCAAAACCATGTTAGGGTTGTTTAAGGATGATAGGTGGCTGATTAGGTTCCAAAGACCCTTTTAAGACAAGAAAGAACTATTTAGGATGTGAGAAGCACCATAGCCGTCTCTGGGCGACATAGGCGAAAGCTTGCAGGTAAGCCACCTGAATTTATATTGGAATTTATGCTTTTTTAAGTCCATAGAACGATTTCTAGGATTGAAATGAATCAAATCAATATAAAGAACATAGGAATCAGAAGTAAAACATTGAAATATATCTGAGTAAGAGTAGCTGGAAAAAAACCATTTTTCAGGAACCGGGTCGACCCAGTTCCAGGTTGAAGGCGACTATGAGGCGTGTGGCCACTACGCACAGAGGGTTCCCCCAATGCTTGTCGGCGCGTGTGGTGTTTTCTGGACATACATCCAGCACGAAAGTTATTACTTATTTCATTCCGAGTCTAGTGGTATAATGACACGACCCGCCCCGTAATCCCTCTAGATTAGTAGGGAAGGTTTTGCTCCCGTCTGACACGTCCCCATAAAAGGACCATATTACCCTTGCAAGAAAAATAAATATCCTATCCACGTATCAAACCAGGGATACGACCGCAATCTAACTAGAATAGTCAAAGTACGCACTCCCTGTGATGCCTCAACCTTCCTGTAGCCCGTGTCCGCAACCAACCTTGAGGGTGCCAAAACCAAAAGTAAAGTGTGAGTGGATATAAAAATAAAAGGTTGGAAAACCATTTTCTGAAATACATCTTTTAACCCTCCGTTTAAGAAAATGTGCATGCATAACCAAGAAAACATTGCTTTCAAGTAAAATCACAGTTTCTATACAAACTCTGGTTCCAAACCAAAACCCCATAAATATAAAAGGCCCTCAAGCCCACATGCTAATGAAATTATTGGCTCTAAGCCGCTTTGAAAACCTTTACACATAATCGTTACGTAAACCGTAAATCAAAGTACATACTAAACCTGATCTCGGTATCCCAGCCAGTTCAATGTCAAACCTCATCATGCTGGTCCAACCAGCTGCTAGTCCAACTAGCATCCCATGTGTACTACCGGTAGGTGAGTACGGGATCTACAAGGTTCAACCCTATCAGTACATGTGGGGTCCACCTCATTTACGTCCGAGCACGTCTCTAGGAGTCTACGGAGTCCAACTCCGGATATGGCGATCCATTCTCCTGAGGTTAACTAATCCAGCATATAGAGTCTAAATCGAAATATAATTTAGTACACAACAACAACTCCAAAAGTTTTCATACGGGCACCAGCCCAAAACACAGTTTTCCGAAAACCAACATATTTCAATATCCAAAAATATAATCATAAAAAATTTTAAATCCAACACTTATCCAGCAATCAAAATCATAGTCATAATCATGGCAAAACATATCATAAATCCAGTAAAAACATATAAATATTCATGCATCAGAGTTATGAAAGAAGTTGTCCATTCACAATACCGCTGCACGCTCGAACCATGAGCAGTAAGCTAATCCAAAGCATCCGGGACGTTCAGGCCTGTCCAAATCACACCCTAGGGTCACTATCAACCTATATAAGTCCATATGTAAAATTCTCAAAAATTCCAAATCCGAGAACGTGTCCCGAACACTCTTCCCGAGGAGAAAAACCTCTATATGACCTATCAAAGAATCTCCGATCTACCTGAAACTATCACCATTAGATTTAGAACATCAAAACTTTTCAAACAAGAACAGTTTGAACTCAAAATTCTTACCCACGCACCAGTCAAAGTCCAGTTAACAAAAGTCAACGCTGGTCAACGTTGATGTCAGTGCTGACATCATCTATTGACGTCACTTGCTAACGTCAGACCTAGCTCACCTGGCACTGACAAGGTCTAACACCTCTGCCACATGGCAGTCTCTAACACGTGCCACGTGGCACCACTAATCCCCTGCCATGTGGCACCTGACACGTGTTAGATGACATCATCTTGATATCACCAGGTGACGTCATCATGATGTCATGCTGATGTCATCACTTTCCAGAGAAGATGACCGGTGCCGCTGTACGCAGCCGTCATCGCCGCCGCTCGCTGGCTGGAAAACCTCCATTTTTTTCCGCAACTTCAAACTTTCATATCTCCCTCATTTCTCAACCAAATCTTACAAACTTTATATGGAAATTCATCTACTCGAGCCAAGGAATCCAAAAATGAAACTAGAATTAAGAAAATCTATCTGGATTTGGAGATATAAGCCTCGAAAATTTCGGCCAGAATTCAAACTCCTAAACTGTGCAATCCTTGTTGTCCTACCCTTGAATCCAACTTGATCCTTGGGTTCCCTAGAACCTATTTCCCGCCATAGTTTCTCAAAAGCCCCTCTAACTCAAGGTTCCAAGATTAGATGTTAATGGGTTTTGTGTGTGTTTGTGTTTGGGGTGGTTTGCACGCGTTTGAGGTGAGAGAGTGAGAGATGAGAGTGATGGTGATGAAAATCCTTATCCAAACATCCCAAAATATCCCAACTATCCCCTTTCCAAAATTACCCTTTCCCCAAATAGTAAGTCCATGCACAACCTACGGGTAAAATCGTCCAAACATCCAATTAATTTACGTAAAATCCCAGAAAAATCTCGAAAAATTCCCGTAAATCCTGAATTTACAGGTCGGGTCGTTACATATAATGTTTGATGAATTTGGACATCGATTGAGTATGATTTAAGGTTCAACATAAGATGATTTTATTTTAAGTCCAAATTGAAATGAGTAAATAAAGGGTCGATCTTAACCTTATACTCATTGCAATAATTGGTGGTTACGATGATAATTCTGATGAAGATATTAATAACCATAGCAATGATCAAGGTAATGAATAGATTGGTGAGTTTATGGATGTTTAATGATTTTATTTACCATGTTTTATATAATACGATCATAGTATGATTATACAATGTTAGGACCAATTAATAATTATACGTAAACTCATAATTACTAGGGAGTTGAATATGATATTTAAGGGTTAACTCGTGAAGGGAAACCATGAGGATCTAGTGACAGGACCCAACCCGAAAAACACTATGTACAACGCACCCGAGTCCTACTCCAGTCCGACTGTTAACCTAAGATACCAAAAGTACCCTCAAAACCCTATCAGACAAGGGATAATTGTATACTCGTGAGTTTATGCCTCCGTTCTAAAAGCAGCATCGATTTTCGTGCAATCCCTGAAGGGTTTCAAACCAATAAAAAATGTATAAGTGGACAAAAATAAAGGTTTTAAAAATATTATCTACCCTCTGTTTCATCAAAACTATGAATGTATCATAAAAGTTCTCAAGCCTTGGAAAAAACAACAACGAAAAGACAAGTATATTCAAAATACGTATAATTACTAGAAAACATGTCCATCTGAAACTCATGTCATGTACCAACACAAACGTAAACATACCAACTTGTAGCCATATCTGTCAAACCGAATCCATCAACATATCAAATCAACCACCCATATCAAGTGACCCAACCTCGATGCCTGCAAGCTGAATCGTCATGTCAATGTGCACTACCGGTAGGCTAATATCACTCAGGAACTACAGAGCCCCAGGCTCGACATACGAGTGTGGGCCAGCTCAGGAACTACAGAGCATTACCTCGACGTATAAGTCACGGTCCAAGTCTCAGGAACTACAGAGCATTACCTTAACGTTCGAGACTACTCATCGTAATATCGGCCTCAGGAACTACAAAGCATTACCTCGACATCTGAGATCGTCCAACCAATCTGGTATCTCGAGGAGGGTTTCCACATCATATCACATATATTTTAGTAGTCATGACAAGTCATACCACTAGTATCCAGCCATCACATAACCATACCCAATACCAAGTTCATAAATTAAGACGAAACTCAAAACTCGGCCTAAGCCCCATTCACAAAACACGTCAAATACCTCGTAAAACAAGCCAGTAAGATAATCCGTAAAATCATATCAAACTTCAATTTATCAATCATTGTGAAATCAGATAGCATGACCTAATGAAAATAAAACCATTTTCCAACACTCAGTAATAATCCAGAACACAAAATATCCATTTTCTCGCAAAACATGCCAAGTTGAAAATTTCTCGTATTGTCATCACAATCCATAAAATCCGTATAGATTCCAATTAATCCAAAATCACATGAGAAAGACATTTCAGGTATAAAACCAATTCTCACATTCCTTGATCAAGTTAGAACACAGCATATGGCAAACTCATCGTAAAACATGCCTCGAAACATATTCGAAAATCATTCAGAAATCAAATAGAAATCGCCAAAAATTCATTATCAAAATTTACATGTCATAAATCGTATTAAATTCGAATCCACAATTGAAACGATATTCAAAAATATAACTTACGGAAAATCTCATAAATCGTGCAATATAATAATAAAATATTCATAAAATCATTGAAATTTATATAAAAGTCCAATCACTCAAATATCACCTAAAATATATAAAAACAAAATTAAATATGCATGCATAATATTTAGTAAAATTAAACGTCCACTCACATGTACCTTACACGTGGTCAACCCGCATTTCACATTTTCTCATAAAATCTAAGAAAGTCATCTCATGTCAAAAATCACTTCTAAGGGTCACTAATCATCCCAATTGACTTACATATTACTCCCATAATTTTTTGGAATTTTTAAACGTATTAAAATAATGTCTATATCTTAAGACAATCAAAACTACCCCGAGACGATATCTGATCACCTAGAAAATTGTATCGTTGGACTCGTATGCTCAAATAATATAATTTTCGTGTTGACCACAAATCGAAATGGAGCTATATGTGCCCTCACGCGCCTGGAATCCTCATTGCTCGTGGGGGCCACACGCTTCATCTTCTCCAAGCTCGATGGGTCTAGTTTTCGGGTCATCTAACCTGCGACCATGACCTGGTTCAAACTCACTGATTCCTTCATTGTTTGAGGTTTTATAAACGTCCAAATTCATGTAAGTTCAACGAGGAGAAGATCTATGATAAGAAAAGAAGAGAAAACTTACCTCCACGACTTGGCCTAAAACCATGGACTTCTACAACCAAACCTCACTCCACTTGAACTCAGAAAAATCAGAAGAACTCACCAATACTTTTGGGCTCCTCAGTTTCGAATCACATGACCTGGAACCCATCCAGTTCTTCACGACTACCCATAAAACCTTCACGGTTTTCCTTGTGGTTCTCGGGTCCGGACGGTCTTCACCCTTTTTCCCAGTGTTCTTTCTCATCTCCCTCGTCCCTTTTCTCCCCTTAATTCTCTATCTTTGGTTCCCTATTTATCCCCTTCATTGTATGCATGATCATGGTTGTTTTGGGGCTTCGGTCCAAGGCCACCGAACTATCCCTCACCAACCATACCAACATATAAATGAAAGAAGAGAGTCGGTGGAGATGAGATGGGGAGACGGGTCCAAAGAAATCTGGACAAGTGTCACTTTCATGAAGATCCCAATTTGAAATGACCATAATACCCTTGTTACATAATTACTAAAATTCCCTTAGGCATTTTTTACCCGTATCAAAACCATTCAACTTCCGAATTTAACGTGTCTTCTTTCTACGGAATTAGGATCCTGAGACCTTCATAACGGTCTTCTCAGAATCCGAAAATGATGTCCCACTCAAAAAGTCAACCTTTTGGCTTTGTCCAAAAAATCAACCTTAGACTTTCAGGGGCAAAATGGTCAATTCATCCGACTTTTTCAATTTTACGTTCGTTTAAAGTTCGGGTCGTTACAACCTACCTCCTTAAAGAAATTTCTTCCTTGGAATTTCAAATCACTAGCTGGGGTAGACTCACAATTTTTTGACGGAGAATAACTTTTGAAATAATTAAGTTTCACAGATGCTAATCAGTAATAGCTTTTCATGTACACAAGCACTTCCCAAAATATCACAACCAAATAATTGCTCTTCTCAGAATGAAGAATCAACCAATAATACCTATCAACCCTCGAACCAATATAGGGGTTACCTTGCTATGGTGTTCCATCGACGTTCTAACATCATTTATTATAAGTCAGCTGACCTCGAGAACTACGCAAGTCGGTACCTAATTTATAACCAATAACGTCAATCACAATCAACCATCAATACTCAACATCAATCATGGTGATCAATATCACTACTCACAAGTGCACGTACCTCAACCACTATGTCACAATATCAACACTAAACATAGGCAGGGATTACACTCACATCAACTGAACACTTACCAATACCCACAATCACAAGGCCAAATCATCATTTCGACTATGCTAACATACAAAAGTCTCATCCAAAATATCTCAAGATATTACAAGTTTAAATCAACCTCAGCATCGCTAGTCATGCCAACAATTACTCAGTACCTTTAGGTATATCTGAAATTCAATTACCCCATTTAAACTTGCTCTCTGCCAGCCAAACAAACAAATGACTAAATTATATTCATCACAAGATGTAAACTTGTACTTCAACTATATTCATCAAACTCTTGACTGTTCCACCATTAGTCAAAGTGAAAATCAGCAATCCCCTATTTTCAATCTTGTAACACAAACTATGATACGTGGAACTATGTCAACTATAACAATCCTCACAACATTGCATATCATGAATACCGAGAATTCACATATTCATATCGCACCTCCAAATCACAAACCAAATTCGTAATTCAAAACCTCAACTAACAGGGCCTCACATTTCCTAATCTGAAGGCAACAAGTTAGCACAACATACTCAAACACGATCATGAGAATACTTAGACACAATTAAACTCAATAATTTTAACCATCTAATCTGTAGTACTTAGATACTGATCTTAATAACCAAATTGCATCAAGCACTACGAAAATAGTTTTACATTTGTCCAAGTCACATTCAAGCACACATCACAATATTAATGATATAACCCATACATGATGTCATACCAAGAAACAAATAACACTAAGTTAACATCATTATCCTTATATATATCCATACCCCAAGCACAAAAATCACATACAGTCTTGAAGCTAAATGGAATTTCAATTCCCATTCAGCTTCTAATTTAATCTTAAAATCAAAACATTACTAAATTCGAGTTCATACCAAACTCCCATTCATTATGTAAAATCATAACCAGCGACTCACTTCCCGACTTTCCGTCAAAGTTCTCAAGTCCTTGGTTTTGCCTCGTCTCTGAGTTCTGGATCAGTATCCAAACTACGACATTACCATCTTTTTTCATACATACATTAATGTCATCATTCTTCATTTCCGAATTATACACAAGGGTTTTGCATAATAATAGACTATTTGTTTCCTTAGTATTAGGTTTATCATCAACACCCAAAGGTAGAAGCGTAAGGCTTCTCCAATTGCCCTTCACTATTCATTCTTCCCTTTTTTATGTGATTAACCACATGACACTTTTCTTTTCTTCCCTATTTTTCTGGATCTTCTTCTTAGTTTCCAACTCCATTGCCTTATCTGACAAGACTCGTCCCAGAAGGGACTTTGATAACCATGGCTGGTCCTGCTCTCGTCTGACAAGTCAACTGAAGTTGCAAAAATACCCTCAGTACTTGCCAAACAAGGGATAACCGCACTGATTCCCACTCATGTCTTCGCCTCTCGATCAGCCCCGATCTTCATGCCACAGCCTGGAGGGTCAATAAAAACATCAAAGGTGTGAGTGGACAAAAATACCAATTGTAAATACATTTGAGGAAAATCATTCTTACCCTCCCATTTCGCAAACATGCATGCATATCATAAAACATGAGTAATAGTGTGAAATCAATCAAATATAAATAGTGGACTGGTAAAATCAAAACATGTTTCTAAATTCCCATGGTCCATGTTTTTCAAAACCTCATGTTCATCAAATCAGTTCATGATATAAAATATCTGGACACAAATATCAATAAATCACAAATATAACCAATCCTTGATATCCAAGTAACTGTCACGATGTCAATGCTACGCGTGCAAACTCGGGAATCTCACATCTGAGTACATCCACAGGATCTACAACGTCTAGGGTGATTGTGTGCCAGCGAGGATACTGAGCCCCAAGAGGGGATGGATAGTGAGGACCCGTGCCTTGGGGGCATGGTTAGCAATCCCACATCGCCCGAGGGATATGGGGGATGTGCCTTATATATATATATATATATATATGAGTACTTACCTATCTAGCTGGACGCCTTTTAGGAGTTCACTGTCTTTGGATTCCTAAGGAACTCTAAAGTTAAGCGAGTAGGGGCTGGTGCAATCCCAAGTTGGGTGACCCACTAGAAGTTGCACGTGAGCTCCCGAGAACAAAACCATTAGGGCTAGGCCCAAAGCGGACAATATCCTATTGGAGAAGGTCGGGTCTTGGAATTATCTATCCTAAACCTATACAAATAGTTCCTCAAATCTTGAATTCTTTCAATAGCATCCAACTGCCACTTCAACACCGATGTTTACATCTAAAATCTCTGTATTGTCACAACTTACCATGAGGGCTTTCAAAGTAATGCCAACTGTATCTATTCAACTTTTCCTTTCAAAAATTCTATATGGTTCCATACAAACAGGGGCTTCACACAATCATACGCTTCCCTTAGAATCAGGTAGTTTTATCAAACTAATCATATGTTCCTTTGAATTTCAGCTAAACACATTCACTGTTACAACTTCATGTAGTTAACTTAACTTATCAATTGATCTCCAATCTTCAATATCAAAAATCAATCACGATACCAGTGATATGTTTAGAAACTCATAATCGTCACATCCGAGTACATCCCTAGAATCAACGACTTCCGGGTGATGTCAAAACTTGACACTCCCGAGACTGAGTCTCCTGCAGAGCTACTCATCGTTAGGCAGTGTAATTGTAACCTCTCTGGAATCACCAGGCATTCGGAGGAAAACAACAACATACTAAAAGATGGTTCATATGGAAAGCAGACATCAAATCAAATAAGCTCATTTCCATACACATTTATGTCTCACCTCGGGTCAAAACATTTCAACAAATTCCAAGTTAAAACATGGATTTTCAGTATCAGTCTTCACAAAACTATCACAAACTAGTGCCCAAAAATTATCAAATCATTACTCAATTGTTTCAACCACTTCATGAGATAAATATCTGGACGCAAATATTGATAATCAAAATCATACCCAATCCTCAATTCTTACTACCATTTCTCTATGAATTTAGAGGCTGGAGTTCCAGTTTCCCCACTTATGGTAGCATTCGTTCCACACTCCTTCTTTAGACAACACCAAATAAAATACACCTCATCGAGATGTCAAATACGATATCAATATCACCAACCTAATCTACTATTCCAGTTCAACGATAAGATAATCTATTTTACAAGACAAAAACATAATCATGCCTCAAAACAACAACAATCAATCTCCATGCTGCACAAGTTAAGGATCATGAATCCATAGCTACGATTACACACTTGTAGATATGGTCCCCAAACATGAGACAATCCATTCTATGGCTCATTATCCAATTCACGAATCACAAATTAGTTATTAGAAGTTTTTTAATTCACTTAGACATGAAGACATATCACTTAACCAAATCAGGGGGTGTTTCTTCCATACAATCATTTCTTTCCAATCAACACAACATCATTACACCGATTGTAACTCGTCTGCCTTTTGGCTCTTACCAAATCTTATTTCGGCAACGTAATTTACATTCAAACCACAAATGAATATCATGACTCCTATTGGAGTCTCAATAGATATTCCCAATCAAACAAGTTCTATTACCGTTAATTAATAACCAAACAATACCACACATTTCGGATCCGACAAAAGACCTTTCATCCCATTAGCTCTCAAACAATTAATGGGACTAGGGAAACATATTCACTATTCTCATTCGGATCGAACATACTAACAGTTATACTGACTTCTACTAGTGAGCTCACTTATTGTCTAAACCCATACGACTGTTCCCCCCTTATCAATACGTGACATTCACTAGTCACGCCATTTATCCGATCTAACAACATGATGATCAAGGAAATAAACTTTCTTGCAACACCTATATCACCTTAACTAATCCAAGTGAGTCACATAAACAACACGTATTGCATACAACGGATTTGAATCCAGTCTCAAAACTACCACGGGGCTCTTATTCTCTTCTCACTACCAGGCAATGCACGAGGCTCACATCTCGGAGGCATAAAAATTTTGAACACATATCAGAAACCAAACTCTGATACCAAGTTGACAGGACTCAACCCAAAATACAAGATGTACAATGTACCCGAGTCCTGCTCTCGTCTGACCGGTAACCTAAGATACCAAAAGTACCCTCGAAATCCTATCAGACAAGGGATACTTGTATACTCGTGAGTTTATGCCTCCGCTCTGAAAGCAGCATCGATTCTTATGCAATGGCCCTAGAGGGTTTCAAACCAATAAAAAATGTGTGAGTGGATAAAAATAAAGGTTTTAAAAATATATGACTTGAAAACATACTATCTACCCTCTGTTTTATCAAAACTATGCATGCATCAGAAAAGTTCTCAAGCCTCGAAAAAAAAAGAGAAGACAAGTATATTCAAAATGCGTATAATTACTAGAAAACCTGTCCATCTGAAACTCATGTCATGGACCAACACAAACAAAAACATACCAGCACGTAGCCATATCTGTCACACCGAATCCATCAACATATCAAACCAAGAACTCATATCGACTGACCCAACCTCGATGCCTACAAGCTAAATCGTCATGTCAATGTGCACTACCAATAGGCTCATATCACTCAGGACCTACGGAGCCCCAGGCTCGACGTCCGAGTGTGAATCGACTCAAAAATTACGGAGCATTACCTCAATGTCTGAGTCACGATCCCAATCTCAGAAGCTACGGAGCATTACCTCGACGCCTGAGACTGCTCACAAGTCTCGGGAACTACAGAGCATTATATCAACGTCCTAGACTACTCATCGTAATATCGGTCTCGAGAACTAAGGAGCATTACCTCGACGTCTGAGACTGTCCAACCAATCTGGCACCGTGATGATGGTTTCCACATCATATCATGTCACGTCATATCACACATATATCCAGTACTCATGACCAGTCATACCACTAGTATCCAGCCATCACATAACCATACTCAAAACCAAGTTCATAAATTAAGACCAAACTCAAAACTCGGCCTAAGCCCCATTCACAAAACAGGTCAAATACCTCGTAAAATAAGATAGTAAGATAATCCGTAAAATCATATCAAAACTTCAATTTATCAATCATTGTCAAATCAAATAACATAACCTAATGAATACAAAACCATTTTCCAACACTCAATAATAATCTAGAACAAAAAATACCCAATTCCTCGCAAAATGTGCCAAGTTGAAATTTTCCCTTATTATCATCAAATCGATAAAATCCGTATAAATTTCAATTAAGCCAATGCCACCAAAATCACATGAGAAAGACATTTCGAGTATAAAACCAATTCTCACATTCCTTTATCATGTCAGGACACAACATATGGTAAACTCCTCGTAAAACATGCCTCGAAACGTATTCGAAAATCATTCAGAAATCAAATGGAAACCACCCAAAATTCAATATCAAAATTCACATGTCATAAATCACAATAAATTCAAATCCACAATTAAAACGATATTAAAAAATATAACTTACGAAAAAAATCTCATAAATCTTGCTATATAATAATAAAATATTCATAAAATCATCCAAATTTATATAAAAGTTCAATCACTCAAATATAACCGAAAACACATATAAACACAATTAAATATGTATGCATAATTTTTATTAAAATTAAACGTCCACTCACACGTACCTTATGCCTATATCTTCGAACAAACAAAAATCACAGCATGCATGCATAATATTTAGTCAAACCGCATTACACGTTTTCCCGTAAAATCCGAGAATGTCATCTCCTGTCAAAAATCACTTATAAGGGTCACTAATCATCCCAATTAACTTACATATTAATCCCATAATTTTTCGGGAATTTTAAACGTATTAAAATAATGTATATATCTTCGGACAGGTAAAACTACCCCGAGACGATATCCAATCGTCTCGAAAATTATACTGTTGGACTCGTATGCTCAAATACTATAACTTTTGTGTTTTACCAAAAATCGAGATGGAGCTTCACGCGCCCCCACACGCCTGGAACCCTCACTGTGGGTGGGGGGCACACGCTCTACTATTCATCTTCTCCAGGCTCTCGATGGGTCTGGTTTTCGAGGCACCTGACCTGTAACCATGACTCAGTTCAAACTCACTGATTCCTGTTTGATGTGGTATAAACATCCAAATTCATGTAAATTCAACGAGGAGAAGATCTATGATAAGAAACAAAAGTAAACTTACCTCCACGACTTAGTTTAAAACCATGGACTTCGGCCATGGTTTCCAGTTCCTGTGATTGGCCTTCCTTCTACCAAAACTCACTCCACTTGAACTCAGAACAATCAGACAGACTCACTAATCCCTCTGGGCTCCTTCGTTTCGAATCACATGACCTGGAACTCATCCAGTTCTTCATGACCACCCATGGAACCCTCACGGTTTTGCATGTGGTTCTCATGTCTAGACGGTCTTCACCCTTTTCCCCAGTGCCCTTCCTCATCTCCCTCATCCCTTTTGTCCCCCTAAATTTCTATCTTTGGTTCTGTCTTTATCCCCCTTACTGTATGCAAGATCATGGTGGTTCTGGGGCTTCGGTCCAAGGCAACCAAAATACCCCTCACGAACCATACCTATCAGTCTTTGCAATGTGTTCTATAAGATAATTTCTAAAATTCTAGGGAATAGACTTGACTTTTTTAAACAATTGTATCTCTCCTAATCAAGGTGCTTTTGCACCTGGTAGATATATTTTAGATAATATCCTTATTTTTCATGAGTTATTTAATGATTTTAAGAGGAAAAAAGAAAAATTTGGAGCTATGGCGGTTACAATTGATTTAGAAAAATTTTATGACATGTTAGATAGGTATTACATTGAAGCTTGTCTCCAAAAAGTTTGGTTTTCTCCTAATTGGATTAATTTGGTTATGACATGTGTCTCCTCAGTCTTCTTTTCTATCCTTATTAATTGCTCCCTTAAGGTGCACTTTACTCCTTCTTGTGGGATTAGGCAGGGTGACCCCATGTCCCCTTATATTTTTATCCTTTGCATAGAGCCTTTAATCAGGAATGTAAATCTCTTTTCTAATAGAACTAAAAATCATGTTGGATTCTTTCCTCTCCTTTTGGTCTTAGAATCTCTAATCTGGTCTTTGTGGATGATTGCCATTTTTTTAGGAATGCCTCTTCCACTGTTGCAAAAAATACTTTTACTGTGCTTAATAGTTTTTCTACTACTTCAGGCCTCCAAATTAGTTTCAATAAATCCTCCCTTTATTTCTCCACCAATACTAATAATGCTTTAAGAATATCCATTGTTAATTTTCTGGATATCCAGAATAAAACGACGATTGATAAATATTTGGGTGTTCATAATATTATCTTTTGGAAGGATCCTACTAATGTGAATGAGTTAATTTTACAAGTTCAAAAGAAGCTTGTAGGATGGAAAAGCAATACGTTGTCTAGATCTCGAAAGATGACCTCATTGCGTTCTTACATTTCAAGTATGCCTAATGTAATGCCCCGGAAACTCAAAGAATCTAAATTTGTAAAATAATGTATGAAATTATGTTTTTACCCTTGTAAATAGTGTGGTTAAAGTTGACTTTTTACGTGACGCCACGAACTTCAAGGACCATTAGGTAGGTCTCGATTTCCTGAGTCCGTAGACAGGCGGCACGCTGAAATGGGACTTCGGACGAATAAGTTGTGATTCTAGAACGAGGAAGGGCATTTTGGTAATTGTGTGAAGGAAGGATAAAATGGTAATTTGGATGGTGAAATTTGAATCAGGTGTAGTGGATTGTTTAACTGAGTTGTTTAACTAATTAAGTGACAATTGTCACTAAGACGGGACGGATTAGTGGCTTCGTTGGGCTGAGTGGATGCACAGGTGTGAGGTTTGTGCTGTGGGAGAATAGAGCACCATGTTATTTTGTAATGTTTTGATCAAGTGTGGGAAACAGAGACACAAAGAGACGGGAGCTTCAATCACACTGTTGTGAGGGACTGAGAGAAAACAGAGACGTTGGAGTGAATTGAGAGATCAAATTTGAGAGGAAAACCGAGAACTAGAGAGAAGGAGCAACCCGAAATCGTGAAAACTGGGAAAAATGGAGGGAAAATTCGAAGTTTGATTTGTGAGTGGAGAGGAGCCAAAAAGAGATTAAAAACAGTCTTCTGGACTCATTTTGACTTCAACCACACAAAAATTGAAGGAGTTTGATCGTGTTTCGACCAAGAACTGAAGTTCCAGATTCTGGAAAAATTCGAGGTTGAGTACGACTACCTACAGGTAAGGATTTGTGCAACTGATTATTGTAGAACGTTCATTTAAGTCTTAAGATGCTTCTGTATCAATTAATTAGAAAACTAATTAAGGCGAATTGAGTGAGATTAGAAATTTCAAATCGTTGATTGATCATTAGAGAAATGATGGATTAATAGCTTTATGTGTGTAATTAATGATGGAGAACTTAAATTAAGAAAGAATGGAAGGATTTCGGTGGAAGAATTGAAGGAAATAAGCTGGAATTGAAGGAGATTGAATCGGGTCGTGTCGCGGGTTCGTGACCCGTTTAGCAGGAAGTCAGGTGAAGGAGACGATACTGTAGCATTACTGTGCAGGGCGCGTGGCTTTCATGTGCAGCCACTTTGGGCGGCGCGTGAGGACGCGTGAGGCAATATCTCTGGTCAAGGTCAACATGTGATTTTATCCTTTCAATGTAACGAACATTTTAAGACAAGTTTCGAGTCGATCAGACGTCGTTTCGGGATAGTTTTGAGTGTTCGAAGGTTTAGGATTTTAATTTAATTACGTTGAAAAATCCCGAAAAATTGGGGAAATTATTGTAAGTTTAATGAAAGTGTTTGTGACCCAAATTGTGATTTTTGACAGGCCAGAACATTCCTGAGGTAGCCGAGGAACGTACGGGACGCGATTGACGCGTTCGAACTTCGTGAGTGGACTTTTGCTTTCTAACCATGCATGCATAACTATTTTTACTTGCTTGTTTTATGTTTCTATATATGATTTTATGTTTATAATTATGGTATTCCTACTTTACGTGATTGCACGTTTTTCAATGTGATTTATCGCATTTTACGTATTTCGAGACTATGGTTTCTCCTATGCTTGATGATGGTTTGGTAAGTGATTTTATATAATTTTTGCGTATCACGTTTTAATGATGTTTTGATTATGATTTATGAGTATGATTTGGGATTTGAATGTGAAATTCGGACATAAGTCCTATTTCGATAAAATATGATTTTGGATTGGTTTTGGAAATTGGATTAAGATGGATTCTGGACTTGTTATGAATTACACATGGTTTTGGGTTTAAAGACCCGGTACTATTGTTGGATCTGGTTTTGGGTTTAAAGACCCGGTTAATTGATGACGGGGGAAGGCCCTTGATTGAGATCTGTTGAGTTTAAAGACTCGATTACTATGATGTCCCCCGAGGCCTATTGATTGCGTTTTGAGTTTAAAGACTCGTTGATATCCCGGGAAGGCCTGATATATGAGTTTAAAGACTCGTATAGATCCACCAGATTTTATCCGTTGATGTTACATTCGGTTTTACATGATTTTATAGTTATCTTCTATAACGGTTTCCATACGATTCATATAAGTGTTTTCGGATACTTAGTTATGCATGCGTACTTTGAAAATGGAGGGTGAACCCTGATTTCATTAAAACTGTTTTCCATAACCATTTGTTTTAGTCCACTCACACTTTTCTGTTTTAATACCCTACAGGTCGTGGTACGAGTTTTGGGGGCTAACACCGAGGCAGAGGCATAAAGTTTTCCTGTTGCGGGTGTAGTTAGCTCACAGAGTAGGGTTTTATCCTTATCTTGTTTTGTAACTATGCTCTGTGATACTATTGATTGGTTGTACAGTGGGTTATATCGTACGTTCTCCCTGGTCTGACGATGTATGTGGTGTAATTATTGTAGTTATTTTGGTTGTGTGTGTTCGGTGGTCAGACGGGAGCAGGATTCTTCCCGGTTATCGAGGCGATAATCGGGGTGGGTCCTGTCACCTAATCATGTACTTTCGTGTTTACCTTGCCCTCCTAAATTAGCCAAGAGTAGCAATAAGAAAGGTTGGAATTTCTTTTGGGGTTCTTCTACTTTCTGCCCCCTATTGCTGGAAAAAATATATGTAAACCCAAGGACAAAGGGGGGCTAGGTCTCAAAAAAGTTGAGGACTTTAATAAAGCGGTCATGGCCAAATTATGTTGGAAAATACTCACAGACTATGAAACAGGTGGGTCAAATTAGTTAAACCTAAATACCCAAGGAATACTAATTTTTGCTTATGCCCTAAGAAAGCTTCCAACTCGTTTGCGTGGAAAGGAATCTTGGACAATCGTGTTCTCCTTTTCAGGGAATATGATGGATTGTTGGTTATGGTACCCATATTAATTTTTGGGGTGCTAACAAGGCCTTTCCCCACCCCCGTGCAAAGTTTATGAATCAGCATCATCTTGACCACCTTGATTGGTCCCTAACTATTGATAAATTTATTAGGAATATTAATGCTCTGGCTATCCAACCCTACTCTTAAGACCAAATGGCCATGTCAATATTGTCTCTTAGCTGTCTTCTGTTAGCTGATTTGCTGGCATATTCGGATAGATAGAAACAAATATATCTTTGATTAGAGGTCTTCTTCCCATGTTCATGTTCTTCTTACTGCCACCACTTTGGACCATAGCTTCCACTCTACAAAATAGAGGAAGAAGAATGGAGTCTCGAAAAACCAGAACGTGATTTACTGAAAACCCCCACTCTTCTTCCTCCTCCCCCTCATCCTCCTGCTCCTCTCCCCCAATGACTTCTTTAAAGTGAACTTTGATGGCTCGGGGCATACCAATGGTTGTGCGGCTGCAGGATATCTGATTCGGGATGCCTCTGGCTCTCCCATCTACGCTAGGTCTAGGAACATTCGTCTCCTTAGTATTTATGCCATTGTCCACCCTAACGCGACACCCTGGAGTCACACAATCCTCAAGAACATTCGCCTCCTTAGTATTTCCTTTCATATCATAAACTTCAAATATGTTTTCAGGAAGGCCAATTTCATCGTTGATGTCATCGCTAACCTAGGACACAATGTTGATGACGCCTCCAAGTGGTGTAGATCCCTCCCTCCTAGTGCTACTATGGCTTGGAGATTTGATTTTATTGTTGGTGGTTGTTTAAAAGGCTTTGCCCTCTCGTATTTTTGTTCTTTCGTAGCACCAAAAAAATTAAAAAAATTGCTAAAATTCGTATAAACCTTAGAGCATCTCTAATGGTCGTTGTATAGAAGGTTGTCAAACTGGCTTTACAACACCTCATTTGTAACACTCCATTAAAGATATTCTTATAATTCCAAATTACAAACTCAAAACCCTGCTAGTAATTGTCATTGAGTATATTATTTTGTAACTTTAAAAGAAGATAATTTCGGATGATCATTTGTATGTTTGATGGTTGACCATCTACATGACACTCGGGTTAGGATTTATATGCCAAAATGAACACTTTACTTCGTGATATAATTCCTTCTTTTTTCGAATTTTCATGTAGAAAGAGGCCAGCTATAACATACAAAAGCTATGGTAATATAAACAAAATCAACTATTTCCCCTCAAAACAGCCCCAAGGAGCCCAGCTATAACATACAAATTGCAATTTTTGGGTGAAAAGAAAAAGAAAGAAACGAAGTTGATCATGGCTTCTCATCTAGCATTAGTTGAAAGCAACGCAACGTGCACCGAATCAGATTTTCCAACTTGCCACTCAAACTAGAAGCGGCATTGTTCAATGCTTCAGCTAGATGTATCTCTTCAAGACGATCACCTAGTGCATGCAGCTGCACCTCCAAAAACTGGCCAAGGCTTGCCTCAGCAACATTAAGAAGGCTGAGTGATCCATTTGTGTGCATAAATTTCGTAACTACAAGTCCTGCTAGAAGCTGTTGATCTGCCTTCACAAGCTCTGAAACAAAACCCGGGAATAGTATCCTTCTAAACAGCAACAACCATCTTTCATTTCCTTCCCGTACACCCTTCTCATTTTGTAACTGAGATTCTTGAAACTTTCGGGATAAGTTACCAACCAAATAGCAGATGTAAGAGAAACAGTTACCGTAAGAAGAATCAGAGATCATAGCGGATAAGACCCCAGAGAACAATACTAGCATTAATAGCTCAAGGTCTCCACCGATGGATTCAGAGATGCCTTCTTGCTTCAGTTTGTCATCAACAGCAGCTAAACACTGCAACTGTAGCGTATCATAAGGCAGTAATAGCACCAGCTTTAACGCTAGGAAACAATCTCTTTCCAGAACAATATGGCTCAGGCTCCTGGCATCATCTTCATCAAGCAATGTCCCATTGGATTTCAGTAAGGACTGATCAATCAGTCTTAGAACATCCTTAAATTGTGAGAACGTTACAAGTTTCTTGAAAATCTCCAACCAACATACATGCAGAGGGTGAACGGAAAAGCTACCCTTCTTTTCTTTGACAGGAGGTTCAACTTCCTGTAAACTCTCCCATCCCTCGTCCCAGTTATCAACCCAGCCATTTCCGGCATCAGGAGCTTTAACAGAGGCTTCCTTATCTTCCCTCGCTAAGAAAAACCCTTCCCATTCCCTCAACACGGATTGCAAAGAATCAACATGGGAATAAGTTTGAGCAACATCACACACCTTTATGAAGCAAGAAACAGCTGTCTCTAGATTCAAGAGATCATCGGCGGTTATTTCCATGGTGGGAGATATGGTTGCAACAAGCTGAGATGATTTGAGGGCAACTAATGTACTTGTAAACCTGTTAGTCGCATCATTATGATCTGCCAACCCCTGACTAGTAGTCTCACCTTTCTTACTTATGAAGTGCACGTTGTCCCATCCTTCCGATGGTGTAACATTAGATTGTGTATTGGGAAAATTTGCTTCCCGACATAATCTCACCACCATGCCTAAGTGCTGGCGGTTTTATTATTTTAGGGTACGACCCATCCAAGGCAAATGTGCCTCTTAAGTACATCCTCTTGTTACCGAGCAAAACCTTTTGATTCTACTTACCAACGAAAATAAATATGAGAATAAAGTGTTTATTTGATTTTCTTGCAGCTGCATCTAAGTCGAACCTTAGATTGCCTACGTATCCGACTTCGGAATCAAGCCACTCGTAGTTCCAGAATTTTTAATGAGTGAATGACTCGTTAAAAATAAGGATTGTGTTTGGAAATTGTGTTTGGAAATGTGTTTAGGAGAATTTAGTTAGAAATAACCAGTGATTCAAAGATGATTGCGGTTGCATCTAGTGGGTATGCTAGATTGCCTACGTATCCCTTCGCGGGAATCAAACCGACGTAGTTCGAACGATTTTTAATGAGTAAATGACCCATTAAAAAAATAATGTGTTTGGCTATTTAAAAAAAAATAGAATTAACTTCAAAGAAGTATGAATTTATTTAGAGGGGGTGGTTGCATCTAGAATAATCTAGATTGCCTACGTACCCTTAGCGGGATCAAACCAGCGTAGTTCTGGTATTTTTAAATGAGATTGGGCTTAAAAAATAGAATTTTTGGGCTTGAGAATTTTTGAAGTGGTTTTAGGCCTTTATGATGTCTTGGGCTTAATTAATGAGTATTTTGATGACTCATTAATTGTTTTTTTTTAGCCCACTTTAAACGAAAATCTGAGCCCAAGTTTCAAGTGTATCTCCTGAAATAAATAAAAATCAACTTCCACTAGGGCTATGATATCCTTTTCTGCTGATGAGATTAGCTCTCAAAAAACGTCCATAAAAGAAACAAGCTGGCCCTTTTTTTTCCGTTGCCCTTTTCCACAGGACACAAAGCACGGCTTGGGGAAAGGTTGATGCGTCTGGTGCACACGCCATCCTCATTGACTTATTTGTTCTCCTTTACATTTGATAATTAGGTGAATACTCTCATCTTTTTATTTTTGTCTCGTAGCTCTTGGTGATGGTGAATTCATGCATGATGTATGATTGTAAGTGAACAATCATCCTTCCCTTGTTTTTTTTTCCGTAGCAACAAAAAGTGAATGAATTTGATATGTCATGATCATTCTTCCTTTTACTATCTTGCATTGCTCACATATCCATCACTCTTTTTTGTCCTTAGCTCACCTAAAAGGTGCATAATTGTTTGAACACCACATTTATCCAAGTCGTGCCTGAGCATCACAAAGACCTTTTTTTTTTTTCTTTTTTTCCTTCTGAAACTATCTTCTAACTGTTGTTTGCTTCCAACTTCATTTATTGTTCTTCGTTTTTTTCGCAAAACTTTGTCCTTTCTTCATGCCAATTGAATGTGGAACACATTATTATCTTTAGCTCTCACTTCATTGCGTATGGATGGATATTCATCGGACATTGGCCGATCATGATCGACCAAATTTCTTTATGTTCATGAACAATTTACTTCTTCTCTTGAATTGATTGTGACACTGCCTACCTCTCGAACTTCTTGGACGATCATGATCGTCCCTCTTTCTGAAGGCCATGGACATTGCTTTCTTCCTTTCCATGAACAGTCATAATTGTTCGCTCTCTTTGATATTCATAAATCTATTTTCATGAATATTGCAATTTCCTAGTCAATCATGATCGACTGTTGTCCTTGATATTTGTGGCATTGGACCTGACATGTTTACTTTCCCGAAATATATGTATATGCACATATACATGTATGTAAACATACAATTATTTTCTTATACATAAATATTTCTCCTCTTTTTTCCGTGAAGAATTCTATATTCATGCCAAAAAAATGAGACAGCATAAAAATTATTTTATACCTCGTGGGTTTTGGATCCCGCTGCTTGATGGAAAATTTCTTCCTTTTTTTTTCTTGCAGCTTCCTCTGCTGCGTTTTGTTCTTTCCTCTTTTTTTCTTTCTTCTTCTCTTTGCTGACTTCTCTTCTCTCTTTTCCCCTTTGATTTTTTTTTTCTCCTTCGACTGACCAACTTTTCACTCTCTTTTTTTTTCTTTTCCTTTTCTCCTCTCTCTCTCTGCGCCTAGGCTTCGGTCCTCCGGAGGACCCAGTCCTCTGTACATCTAAGGGCTGTTAATGGTCCTTATTATCCAAGGGTTGTAATAAAAAGTTGGAAAATGGAGGATGGCCCACCAGGAAGTTACTACTTCCACTGTAGATTTTCTGAATTTAACAAATGAAAGTGAGGGCATTAAAGTAAAATCAAGGGAGGAGAAATCGGCTTCCTCCTTCCTCCCGTTTGATCCCACAAATCCAATTGGTGGCCATATGAACGCAAAAGGTTGTCGCCTCACCCAAAACCAAAATTGGCTGAATTTGGATGGGAAACGGTGAATCCGTATGAACCTACTCCCATAATAGCGGCCGACAGAGGCGGATGTAGGACCTTGGCACAGCGGGTTGGTTCGGCATAGTGAAGATTGGTAGATCAGTAGTGACTTGGGCGGAAGATCGGCAGCGGTTGGTTCTCAGAAGGTTTGGACTTGGGCGGAAGATCGGTAGCGGATGGTTCCCAGAAGGTTTCGACATGGGCGGAAGATCGGCAGGAGATGGTTCCCAAAAGGTTTCGACTTGGGCGGAAGATCTGTAGCGGATCGTTCGTGGAGTTTTACTTAGTTGTATTCTGGTTCCATTTAGAAATTTTTTTATTTTCTATGTAGTGTATGGTTTGAACTCATGCTCCGCCTATCTTCCGTCGCCCTTCTGTGCTTTATGACTAAGGTGCTGCTAATGACTTGGTATTGATGGACAGAATTAAGAAAGCTGAAATGGTTGTGTTTGGTTGGACGTTATGCTGTATAGACAAACTATAGAAATGATAAATGTTTGGACGAGTGTTGTAGAATTGGGAGGTCTGTTTGGACGTGAAGTCATATGCATATGTTATGGGCGTATGTTCTGTCTTGTATGCGATTGAAATTGGATGATAAAAGCAACGGTAATTGAAATGCAATGTGAGGTGTATGGGTCAGGTCAGGCTAAGTGGAGTACTCTGGTATTGATTAGGCGCTAATTGTTATTAAATTGGTAGGTTTGGTTGCACTGAATACCCTGAGTTAGAAGCTAATTGTTTCTTGCTGTCGAATGCACTTGCAATCTAGGCCTTTACAATGTTGGGTGCTTTCAAGTGCTTTCAGTGTTCTTTGTTATGCTCAACAGCAGTAGCATGTATTGAGGATAAATGTTAGAAGTCTGATTATGATTTGTTAACTTGTGGCAGTCATAGTATTGCATAGTTGGGTGGATTTACTGATTGCTGTATATTTAATGAAATGAGAAGGTGGGTTGGTCTGCTTGGAGAGTTATGTTGATTATGGGTACCTATTCTGCTTAAATTGATGCCTTGCGTCAGGAAATTGGAGAGAAACAACATCCTCAATGGCTGTATGAATCTTAGATGTGCAAAATACTACAGGGACGAAGTACCGGCCTGAGCCTTTGCAGTAGGAAATTATCTGAAGACTGTTCTCACGGGTGCAGATAAAATGGCCGGATTATTTCAGATCATACTAGGTATGGGTCTGTTAAAGGCAGACAGATTTAGAGGAGGTGATCTAACAATGTATGGATCTGATCAATCCAATCGATTATCAAACTATATATGAATGTAATAGAAAGTTGATCAATGTGAAAAAAATCAGTTACTTGTACCGATGAGATTAAATGCCAGTGAAAAGTAGAAAGAATTCGCCTATGTATGGCCTAACTTGAGCGCCTAAATTTACTATGGATATACAAAATAGGGATTTCGATTACCTATATATATTCGTACACATATATATAGAGATCCAAGGAGGGGTGAAGAAAAACCCAACCCAGGTACGTCCTTGTAATAATGGGCAATATCAAAGAATCCTGGAAACATACAAACAAGATGCACAGAGAGAGGGAAAGCTTGATACCAAATGTATAGGACATAATTAGCATTGCATATTTATAGGAAGCAACCATATCCGCCACAGTAGTTTAGTTCGAAATCACCCAAACCAAAACCAAACAAAAAGAGGCAAGAGTATACTTACATTTTCCCATGTTAATCTAAAAGTCGCTAGACATGCATCGTTTCTACTAGCAATCATTAGCGGGAAAAAAAACCAGAAATGGGTTTGGATGGAAGACCTAAACCAAATGTAGGAGGAACTGAACAGAGTCTTCAAAATACGAAGAGCAAGGATACATTGAATTTAGGAAAAAACCAGCCTTGGATGGTGAACGGCTTATCAAAAGACTTCATTCTCCACAAAATGAACTTCAGTTAAATCAGTCTTGGCTCGAAAGGAAAAGTATGCCTATTCCTTACTCAGCCAGTTTGAACGGCAAGGTGTCCCTGTTCCAACAATAATAAGGTGTGAGGAAGACTGACACCAGTTACAAGAAAACTAAGAAAATTGCGATATGATGAATGAATTGAATTTATATGAAGATTCTTAAATAGAATGATCCTTGTTTCCCATGCTTAAATGGTTGACTTGCAAAGGTTCGAATGCTAGAAAGGTAGTAAAAATTACAAGGATTGTGTAATCGTACTGAAGAAGGGAATACAATACCACCCAGGACCAAATACTATATTTGGCATCGAAAATGGCACACTCAGACGGCGAATAAAATTTATTCTGACCTGAATTATATGTAGGTATGACTTTTATTAGTTTCATTGCACCTTGTAGACTTATATTGCCCGAGCATGCAATGCCTCCTAAATGTACAAACGAATGAATCGATGATAGTCTTAGGATACATACCAGCTTGTTCCTTGTTGGTTGAGGGATGAGTATTCATTTATTGGTTCATCAGTATTATCTGCTAATCCTTGAGATTGGTAAAGTGCGGATTCAGTCCGAAGAGAATCAGATTCCTCCCTTGAGGATAAAAGGGGCGCCTCACCCTCGGGTGTAAATTGAGGACCAGTGATTTTCTTCGCTCCTGGTCGCAGTGGACATGTTGTCCTCGTGTGACCGCATACCCTGCATATACTACATGCTTGTCTTTTTGTCTTGCACTTATACTTCCCAAAGGTGTGGGGGGGATTGTCAATTCCCCTTGCAATTGCAATGTTAGCATCTCTAATGATCTTATCTTTGAATCCAATGCTTCCAACTTTGTCATACAAGCCTTCTTTGTTAGGTGTCAACGATTCAAATTTTTTGGTCAATGAAGAAACTTCGTGTTTGACCTCGTCGAATGATTGACTACTCTTGGAAGCAACATGACACAACTTCTTGCACATTGCCCCAATAGCCCCATATCTAGCGGCTTGGACAGCATCATCAAAGTAGTTATCCTCTTTGCTCTGAAATGGGATTCCTAGCCTCGCCTCTTTCGTAAACCTTTTAAAGATCAAACTTTTGGGGATCTCCATCATCCCCTCCCACTTCATCATTCCAAAAATATGACTACATGGAGTGCCTTTAGACTGTAAACTATCACAGCTGCACTCAATATGTTCGTTTTGGTGCTTGATGTAGTTAACAGTCCAGTTACGTCCGGGGTTTCCATACATACATACTATATAGCTGGAGTACTCTGGGAAAGTAGTTGGAGGCATGACATTTAATTGAGCCACCGCATTTATCTCGGCCTGAACAATATAGAACACCTTTTCAGTATAAACCTTTGCTGCATGTTTTTCAATCATTCGTAATGGGGTGGTCAAAACAGGGGTTGAGTTAAAATTTCGAAAATCCTCCATGGTACACTTATTCCTTACGCGCAATACTCCCCTATCCAATTGGCTAACACATTCTTGAATCTTCATCGATGATCGCTTTAGAAAGTCTTTCATACAAAAGTTCATGCTTTCACACCGCTGAGTGCTATAAATTCCTCCCAAAAAATGGCCTCTGAATGTCGCTTGAGCCCATCTCCCTTTTCATTTGTACAAACCCTTCATTGTTTTATTTTCATGGAGTTGAAATCTGTCAACCATTAACCTCCACTTAACTTCAAATTCTTCTTCGGTAATATGTTGATACAAACATTCCTTGAAAAGCAGTAGGAGGGGGGGATTATTAGTGATTTCCGAGACACTCCGCAAAAGATGCCACGAACATAATCGATGCCTCACTCCGGGAAACACTTGCTGTATTGCACTTCGCATTGCTTCATCACCATCAGTGAATACAGATATCGGCATTTTCCCAGCCATTGACTCCAAAAACGTCTTTAAGATCCAACAATATGTGTCGGCTGTCTCATTACAGATAAGGGCTGATGCAAAAACCACATTCATACGATGATTATTCATACCGACAAAAAGCACCAACGGCTTGCCATACACGTTTGTCTTGTATGTACTGTCAAACATCATCACGTCCCCAAAACAAGTATAATCATATAATGATTCGGAGTCTCGCCAGAACAAATTTGCCAATCTATCCTCTTCGTCCACCATAAATCTGCAGTAGAACCCCGAATCTGTCGACGCTTTTGCATTCATATATGATAGGGCAGCCTCTGAGTCACCTTCTAGTACAAGAGCAAGTCGGTTTCTATACAACTTGTTATGAAGATCTTTGATATTAAAACCCACATGAACGTAGCCCCCCGCTTGATCCACCATATATTCATAACATCTGCTTGTTCTTATACAAGCCTGGCGCATAGAATTTGCTTGGGCGATTTCAGGCTCCATTACCCGCCGGTGAGAAACAAGATAGGCAGAATGCCGCGGGGTTGCCAATGCATGGCTATGCTCTCTTTGGAATTCACACACGGTGTACAACCCGGTTCTATTTGACAAGTTAATCCGCATACATGCCCCACAATTCTCCCTAGTTTCAGGACGAGGTGTATTAACCCGCCCATCCAACTCAATCCACTTTCTTCTTCGATGCCCCTCTTTTGAACACGTCCATTTCCTTCTGGTAACTACATTGTGCTTGTTCCTATCCATGTAACCCTTCCTCACTGAAAACCCAACAGCCTTTGCATACCGAGTATAAAATAGATCAGCGTCGTCTACAGTTGTAAATTCTCTTGCGATCATGTCTTCGTTAGTCAGCTCACCATATCTTTTCCCTCCAAACACCAAACCAACGTAACCATCAGCGTCTTCTATACTCTCACAGTCGTCATTAGTGGTTGGTAATGATGCATCCCGGTCGTACATTGGTCCGGGAACACTTTGATCTAATTCAACATTCGGTGACGATGATTTAGACAACTGGGTCCTGGATGATTGCCCTGCTTCCATCTTCCTAGTCTGCAATTAGCTGTCAATAGTTATAAGTTTCGGGCGTTTTCATGTAACGAATTGCATCTGGGTTGATTTAAAAATTATGTTAATAGATTAATCTCAAAACTTCACCCGTGAGGAACAACCATTCACAACCTCGTCAAGACCATGATATATTTAGCATAGCTGCCATACCTCATTACATAATAATCAACCAAAAGTTATGCAAAACATTTAATTGGATTGGAGCATTGGAATCTCTGAAAGAAGACATTGGAAATAAGATGACATTGCTTACAATGAAACAGCACGCAACCGGCCCCGCATTTGAACCGCCTACGACCAGGTCAACGGCGGCGCCACCTTCCTCATGCTATCGTCAAGCTTCATGGCGGCCTCAGGTCGTTGTAGTATATCGTTATCTTCGAAATCCCAAATCACCACCGGCGTGCATTTCATAAGCTGCGGGAGATTGTATTGAACCTGCGTCCAAATTGCACCTTGAGGGAGGGTGGTGAGGGCTATATTAGTGAAGGGTCAAAAGTGAAAAAGGCGTCGGTGGGGGTTTACCTTTTCTTTAATATCTGAATTTGCCGAGGTGGTGTCTGGCCATTTGTTTTCCAATCGAGGTTCCCTGTTTTTTTATAGCCTGCATATAATGGAAACACCCTTGTAGCGCCCTTTTAGCATAAAGAGGGATTGGGAACCATTGAATGGTTTTATGAACCGACGATTGTGTAAGTGCGACCCATTTGGGGTTTCAAAAGGACTCAAATCATTTGTGTAAATGATGCAAATAGGATATAAGTGCAATATAATCGGCTGGATCGGTTTGTTGGGGGCAAAAAACAGTATTGAACACAGATTTCTCCTCTAACATTTCATTTCATGTCGTGAACAATAAAATCCTTATATCGTTAAGTGCAATCGACAACTATCCTGTAAAAATACATCACATATCCTACCACTACTTGCATGTATATATATAGGTATATATAGATGTACTTGGGCAACACGTTTTATGGAAAATTGTGTACATCACATAGTGCCAATATGGTGTCACCGACAAAAAAAATTGCAAAAGAGATTAGTGAAACAACATTACGGTCATATGACTCATATAGGCATTTTGCAAATCATAGATGCATATTTCACATAACGTCCAAGAAGATGTTCGAGATTCATGGGTAGTGCGTTACAAATCTAAACGTACAGTTCACCAAATTATTTATTTTACACACCACCAGTACTCAAAGGGGCATAGACATTAATCTAAAAAAAAGGAGTCGAGCATGGATATCGAATCTTAAATAAAGATAGTCGAAACATTTCCCACCAGCTCATCCAACCAATCCTCTCCTGGTCTACATATTGCCTCCCATTGCAGCAGCCCCAATATCCATCCCGGGGTGGCATTGATTTTTCTCGTGCTTGACCAAATAGAGGGCGAGTCGTTCCCGTTCATACTTAGAGTCATATTGCTACCAGTGCAAAATGAAAACATCGGATTGTTTATACATGAACAAGTATATAGCAAACACAGGAGACGAGTTAAAAAATAAATACCTCTGTATACTGCAAAGCTTCACTATTTGGGTAATCGAGCATTAACCGCAAGACGAATATCCCGCAGTCATATCCATTTGGTTGACTTGGTGCATTACGCGCATGGTCCACTCCAAATGATCCCACCCCCCTCAAACTCGCCATCCCGACAACATCTACTTCTGGCTTCGTAAGCAACACTGTTTCCAAAGCCTTCAACTGAAATAACCGAATTGTCAGGTTCCCTTGTGGAATTCTGGATAGATGGTGAATAAATCAAGAAAAGGAAATTTGAAATTTTGTGCTCTAACAACTTACAGCTTGCTGGCATAGATTTACTCTTCGGCGCCGCCCCCTCCCCTGAATGAGGGAATCCCAAATCTCTGCGTGTTGATCACTCACATGAATTACGAGGAGGAACCAATGTCCCGCCGCAACATCCAGCAAGGGGACAAATATCTACATATATATGGAAATGCACATTGAGGGTTTGTCACAGCATAACCAATCAAATTAGTGCAAATTACCTTGTATGTTACCTTTTCAATGGTGTGTCCAATCTTCCCTAACTCCCTCATACATTAGTACCTCCTCAAGGACCGAATCTGTTTGGTGGGAAAGCCGGGTTCTTGAAGACACGCGATAGCTTTTGTCTACGGCCGAAGAAAAGGTTAGAATAATTTGCTTACCGCTGACAAACCTTACAATGGTAGATGCAATTCCCAACTTACCGTGAAATTCGTTGGAAGATACCAACGCCCATTTACAGAACCCCCCATCAGATTCATTGCGACGTCCATTAGCTTAAATCTGGCCCCATTTAGAACATAACACCGTTCAAGCAACGAATTTCACATTTAATATGAAATATCTACACCTTAGCCACACAAAGCACTTACCTGGTTGGAGATGAAGGTATCTGGCAGCATACATCTCATATCCAGCCTTGTGAGGTGATCACTTTCAGTTAGGATCATGACTTGGCTGCATGAAATGAAATGATATGAATTCAAAGATATCATGGTGAATCACCAGTTATACAGGATATACGTAAACAATTACATGTGCACATATGCATTTACCTTGGATCGTTCCGTGCATCAAATATATTGTCGAGGAGGGACTGGTCACCCTCGTCAAACTGATTGACAACGATATCCTCCCAAACCCAGCCCTTTGGCAGGTTTTTGGCCCGCTTTGATGTGGATGGGGGTCGCACCGTCTGCTTGGCCTTAATTGGGCGCGAGGCTTTATGTTTTCCCCTGCTACCAGTATTTTCCATTGAAAGTCCATAACCCAGTTGGTTGCATCACACATCTGATTGGGCAGCTGTAATGATCCCTCAATCTGCTACAAGGTGTTGCATTTAATCCCAAGAATCAAACGATAACCATCACCTTACACTTAATCATCTAAGCAACGGAACTACTTCAACTATGTTAAACGGTAACGGATTGAGTTATTGGGGGAAAGTTCAATTACCTTCTCAGGGTCGATCGGTGTTGCCTTGTGTTGATTGCAGCTTTCGGTGTCGTCAACCTGAAAGGAGTTGAAACTATGTGTCATGTCGGCCATCGGGTGGGTTTCATTCCCCACCGCAACCCTCCATTACGTGGGTGTTCCTTCAAACGGTTGTAAAGTGTATTCCATTTTTCCCTGTCCCAAGCTACAATTGGTGGTATTGCCCTGTCCACCAACATATACCTAGCTCCAATTTTTTCAAGATAGAACAGCTCTAAAAAAATGGTGCATCCTGCAAGCATCCGCTCGCTCGACAACGATAATTCTGTAATATTGGCAAAAAGATCATCCAAGCACAAAGCGGGCCAATTGAGGTCACCGAACTGTTCACGATAGAGGAAGGCTACCAGGTAGTTGTCGCGCATAGTAATATAATCGGTCGGAAATAGGACTGTTCCCATCAAATACAAGACGACCGCAATCTCAAATTCAGCATCCGGCCCTTCCTTCGTTACTATAATGTTCCTCAAGTCATCCAAGACTAGGCCCCTGTTCTGTCGCCTGTATTTGGAGCAAAAATTGCTGACGGTGTCCATTGAAATTGCCCGTCCCCGTAGGCGTGGTTGTGTGACATGCGGAATGCCCATTATACGGGAGAAATCGCGTTTACGAATCTTATGCACCCGGCCCTCAACCTCCATGGAAGGACCATCCGGGTTTGTACTGTGGAGGACGGCTGTGAAATGGCGCGGTTTCATTCCCGTCCATGCAATTTGTCGTAAGCTTCGAAAACCCAATTCATCCACCGCAGCAGCTTTAGCAGCTGTCAATTCGGCCATTGTGTCCTGCAAGAATTTGGGCATACAGAAGGTACTAACTTTGTCCAGTACTACTTGCGAAGCTTCTCTGTCGCTGCCACTTGAAGCCTGTCAACCAAAAAAAAAATTAACCTGCTAACTCGTACTTGGTAAACAAGAAACATACGAAACCAGATGCGAAACCCAAAAGACTTCAAACATTAATTACTGGCGTCTGGACAAAGTAAAGTGTATGCGGTATGTGAACCCTCACAATTCAACTGATAATCTAAACCACCCAAATCCAACATGCAACCCCTTTTTTTTATGAGGCATTAGTCGTTAATATGTGAAAGCTTCAGATTTTTTGTTGGCATTTGGTAGCCTCTTTCTTAATAGTGGTAAGATGACTAAATTTTTCGTTGTGCAGCTCAACAATGGATCACTCACACCCATTCGAGGGGAAAATCGAATCGGGGAAAAATTGGGGTGGACACTTCAAGACCCACAACCAATGGGGAAAATCCTGCACCAAAACTAATGGGGGGGAGATTACATAACATACACAGATGGGGACACAGGAGGATGGTCTATCACTTACATAGGCCATCGTGAAATTAGATGTTGAGTTTTGAAAAATTTAAAGCGATCTTGTGGAGATGGGCACGCTGCTGCAGATGTCGATTAGGTTGGTAGAGGTCGCAAGCTTCCAACTGAGATTTGGGATGTGGGTTCGGTTGTGGATATGAAGATTGCGGCCGATGGAGTCGCCGGTGGTCGCCGCAGATGCCTGTTAGCTGGGGTCGGCCAATGTGGATAACCCGAAATATGATTTCCCCTAACCGCACTATTTCTACATTATCAATCTTCTTTTTCGCCTTTTATATATACATCTTACTTTTTACATTCCAGCCATTCTCATTTCTCGACGTATTATTGTGAATAGGTAATAATTAATAGTACTAATTAAAAAATCCATCAGCCATCTGTATTTCATAAGTGTGTTGTCTGGTCACTTTAATCATAAAACGAGAATAGTCCCATATGGCACTTCTAACGCCCTTCTAATGTATGAATAATTACTTTCACATGCACTTAAAAATTCAAATGTTTGTGGGACAACGTCATGCATGTCGTGTTGCCCCCTGATGTGGTGGATAACCACTATTGCCCTCCACTCTATAAATAGGAGGAGGGATTAATCCCAAACCAACCTACACGATGCGGTCCCAATTTAGTTTTTTTCCCCATTGTGTATCTCAAACTTGGCTTTGAGGTGACTATAAGGGAGAGTGTGGTCGCCCTAAAACCTTCCCCGTATCACACTGTCGGTCCTATTCACTTATGGGTAAAGTTTGGGTGGTATTTAGGGGTAGAGTTCCTGGCATTTATAATAGTTGGAGTGAAGCCGAAATTCAGGTCACCAATTTCCACAATGCACAACACAGATCGTATAAGTCACGGGAGGAGGGTATTCATGCATACCAAGAGTACGTCACCAATAGCCAGCCACTTGCTCTTGCCCTCAGGTTGGAGGGCAGTGGAATGAGTTCGCATGGTGAGGTAGAGCATCAAATGTGCAATGAAAACCGTATTTCAGAACTGACAAAGCAACGTGACGAGCTACTTCAAATTGTTGCGACTCTTACAACCCAACTTCAAGCTGCAACCCTCCACAAGCGAGAATGAAATATTTTGCATATTTGTAAGTTTTTTGTACATGGTAAATAAGTGTACTAGCCTGTATTATTCAGGTGAACATGTAGGTATTTCAAGTTTCTTATATGTACTACCCTTGTTAGTGTACATGGTTACATGCTGCCTCATTAAGGTGAGAATGGAGGAGGCAAAATTCTTCCCTAAACATGGTCGTAATGTTAATCACTGCTAATGAATCGGAGTAACAAACTCTACTCATCCCATTAGTATAAAATGTTCTAGTGAGGGCATCACGGGTCCCGTATATTGGTGGGACTGGTGCCGTCCTCGTCAGTTTGAGACATATTTGCGTGTTTCCGATAAAACTATCCCCTACAAAATTCGTTGTTATGGTTTGAGCGTGGTTTGAGACTACTCCACTGCATATAGTGCAATTTAATAAATGACACTCCATACTCAATTTCATGAGCGTGGGAGAAGTATGGAGGTGTCCATTTCAATTTTCCTACATAATGTTTGTAATACAATAATGATGGCTACTGATGGCTAAAATAAAGTTTGTAATACACGTGAGGTTACTAATGATACTAAAATACAAGTGTGTGTGTGTGTGTGTGTGTGTGTGTGTGTGTGGGGGGGGGGGGGGGGGGGGGGGTATATTCCCGGCCATTTTGGGGTTGTTTTGGGAAGTGGGGTGTGTGACATGTGTCTTGTGGGTGCCATGTGGGCCGTTTCCCACATGGTTGAAAATTGGAAGATCGGTTTGATTTTGAGGAGGGGGGGGGGGGGGGGGGGGGGGGGGGGGGGGGGGGGGGGGAGAGAGACTATGCCACATGTCGCCATTTGAATAATGCATGAAGATGATTGTTGGGCAAGTTGGCGCCAAGTTGGGTTTATTAACTGTATTGGGAGCAAGACAAAGCGGGTGGGGTTTTTGATGTGGGGAGCAGGGCGGCAGGAAGGGCCAGTAAGATGCTCCAATAATGCATCTTGGGAGAGCTGCATACAGCTTTTGGCGTGCATGCATTATGGAGGGGTAGGGCGGGTGAGCGGCGGGTGAGTCTGAATTATTTGTCCATTTCAACATTGCATCTTGGGACGCATGCAGATGCCGCTCCACTAATTCATCTTGGGTTATTTGCTTTTGTTGTAAATGTCAAAACTTATTTCAAATTTTATTTCAAATAATACTTATTTCAAATCATATCCTTTAAATATGTGTAATTTTCAACTACATAAAAATACTAGTTTAATATTATTTGTCAAATGTAAATACTTACATATTGATTATAGTGCAATGTTAAAATGTGATATAATTGTCAATAGTGATCATACATGAAACATTGTGAAACGATTGGATCTTGTTGTCAATTTTGCATGGTGGCGCTAACTTGGGCACTTATTTAAATATGAGTGATGGCTTCATGCTATCACGTAAACAATTGTTATATGTTAGATGAAATATGTTAAATGTAAACTACATAATGTTTGGGTACGTATTGTTGACCACTAATATACATGAATAAATGTGGGCGGCACACGTGAGAAGGGCAACATATGATTGTCGTTCGTATTGAAAACGTCAACTACACCCACCCAACACTTTATTTACCTATAATATGAGTAAGTTATTTTTGAGAAATAATGACCCAAACGATTAAATTGAATTCTATTCATGTTTGTTAACATTATGAAAAAAGGTTGTTAGTTTATATAATTCATTCAACTATGATTGGTTCAACAAATTTGATCATATCACAGAAATTGTGACTCGTCTCCCTTACAACGGTGAGACATGAATTATTCATTTATATTATTTGTAAACATTGGACGAAAAAAGGTTGACCAAAAAAACTAACCTTGCCACGTTTTCGTATATTTCATCCAAAATTTGCATATTGGTAGCAAACATTGTCAAATGCATATTGATAGGACACGTTTTATATGCACCCTCTTTTTATTTTCTGTTTTTTTTTTTCAAGAAAGGGTAACTGTATGTGCATATTTCGAAAGCAGGCCTATCGACTTAGCACAAATAAGTAAGAAATCCTGGAAGCAGTAATAAGATAGGAGAGTGAATATTATTTGTTAAATAATGAACTAATAATACGACTAACACTACTACAAAACACCCTTTGAAAACATTAAGATCCAATACAAGCCACTAAGTCTATACTACAAAAACATATTTGCAAGTCAACCAATTGCGAACAAATTCAATGGCCCCTTTACCGTTACACTATACATAATGACATATAATGCTCAATGGTGTGTAAGAAAATCCGAGACTCAAACCCCAATATCAACATTCATAAGCATTGCCCTAAAAATAACCGTTAGATGATAACGAAGCTAAAATTATTGATGATAAGAAATTAACAACAGTGAACATAAGGATGGTCATTAATATAGAACAATATGGATATTGGGTGCACGGACTGACACTGTTTGAATTGCATTTGGGTGTTCCGAAACCAAATACCCAAAAAGGGACATAACTGTATATTCATTATTACATAGCGCCCGGAACATCTGAAAAATAAGCCTATCAAAAAGCCTACACAGGAAGATGTTCCCAAACTACAAATATAATAGACCATTTGACATAGCTAAAACCCTAAGAAATATGAAATCCATACATCAAGCTTAATAGCAGTATAGAGATCCTTAAATCCAATACAATTTTCCCTCAAGGACCACATTTATACGAGCAAGGAGAATGATATGAGAGATCTATAGAATATTATACTATTTTTTTATGATTTTGTATTATTTAGTTATAATATTTTGAAGCGAAATCTATTATTTATGAAAACAAAAAATGACATATGAAAATAACTGAGAGGTTCCATCACGTGAAGACCCATTTAGCGCCTTTATTCTTTTGTTTTCTCAATAAAAAAACATAATAAATTGACATAATATCCAAAAATGGATCCAAACTTTTTATGTCATTGATGTCAATCCTAAAGCTCAAATTTGTGTTTTTATTTGAAGAATTTGAATATTACATATTAAATGAGGTAAATAAACCGGAAGTAACAGTGTTGGAAGGATAGATAGTATTAGGCTAAAATAAGTTTGATAATTTTTTTCAAATTTTGTACGTAGGAAAGTTTTACTTTCAATATATAAAATCGAGGAGAATTATCTGAGAGTTTCGTAGATTTTGACGGTATAAATTATTATTATTAGATACTTAGGATTTTCTAAAAAAATCCATTATTTATAAAAGAACAAAAAAAATGACATGTGGCCTCTCGGTGGCTGCTACATGCCATTTCGGCTCCTAACTTGTTATCTACTAACCACCAATTGGAAATTGGGCTTACAACACCTAAAAGTCTGATTTGTTAAAGCCCACCCATTAGGAAGAAAGCAGAAAAATATCTACATCCTCAGTCTGCCAGCCCGCCACCACGCAGAGACGACCCCAGTCCGCACAGCATAATCGGCTTCATCCCCATACCCACGCACCTGACGCTATCACCATAATACCATTGCAACCTGCCTGCACCATCGGCCCCGCATCCATTGCAACATCGACCAAGTATGTCCACCCAACCCCACCTGAATATAGATCCGGCAAAACATGACAACGACCCCGCACCCGTGTCTCCGCTGCACGAGGAGGGACTTCCACAGATGGGTCCTGAGGGTGTTAAGGCCACCGATGTGGTTCCTACATCCATGCCTAGTTTCAATCCAACCCCGCCAAAACACTCGCATCACAAGCGTCGTAGGTCGTCTCCTACCAACCGGCCTTCGCAAACCATTCCAAATGAGACGTTGCTGGGTACTTAAACTAAGTCATTCTACAATTAAAAATTTCTTAATTACGTTGCCATTCTATTCAACATTCCCATCGTATGCAGGACGTCTGTGGTCGATGCTGTGTCGCGGTCCAACTCAAAAAAAATTTGCATTGAGGTGTGTTGACACTACCCTCACTTCTTATAATAAGTTCGGAAGACACGTCATTGGGTTTGTCAGTTTCTTTACGTACGAAACTTGGGGTGACCATGCACCATGTATTGCTGGATTGCCCTTACAATAATGGTGAAAAAGTACTAGTACTTTTGCCATTTACCCGATGAAAACCTGTCGTATGGTTTATTCCATTGCGGCCAAACGGTTTAGGGACCACTGTTATATCGCCCAACTTTGATTACTAGTGGGACTTTGCAGGGACCACCCCATTCATTTTAAAAAGAAATGAATGCTTTAAACTATTGTGACATATAATGTTGTTTCAATGTTCCAGGTTAAAAAACAGATATGTGGTAAGTGGAAGCAGATTGAAATTATGAATTCAAGAGTTGGGAGGTTGGAACCAACATTGACTGGCATCTCAACTAGAATGCATGAATTTGAAGACTCCCTTATTCATTTCAAAGTAGAACTTGCGGGTACACTAAAAGAATCATTCTCCAATCTGAAGCGTGATTTGTTGGAAGCATTTAATGATTCCATTTATGGGGATGATGTAAAATCAAATGCTAGGCCCTCCCCACCCTCCCCACATGTAGAGGGTGTTTGTCATGGCTGAAGTAGGCCAGGTACCCCCCCACCCCTGGGCAGTCCTAATTCCCCTGAATCCAAGGCAAATTACCCAAAGGTTCCAAATGAGGTCAGTTTGTACGCATGGTCCATTATGCATGAATTAAATAATTAGGTTGGCAAGTATCAGTTTCGGCAAGTCACAACCCATTGTTGCAGCGTCCTTTACTGCATTGTCCATTACTGCATGACTTAAATAAGTTGGTTGGCACGTAGCAGTTCAAAGTCTATAGGGAGCTCGCACATTAAGGTCTAATCTCTTATGCTAGATTTATTTGGGATTGAGTTATTGAATGTATTGGAAGATTTTAATTAGATGCACACATTGATCACTTCGGATAGAAAGTGTTTTTTGCTTACTGCATTTCACACTTGCGGGTTGCATCCTGCCTTTTGTCATGTTACTTTGCCCAATTCATATGTTTTCAAAATTAAACTAAAATGGCACACTTCTGTTAATGACCACTAATTAAACAATAACATGTTTGTCACCACACTAATGTACTATTATTACCACTTGATTGGGGTTCCCACTTGTTTGTCCAGGGGGTTCATTTTCAGGTTCGTTTCATTGTGCCCACCCTAATTTAATATTAAGATTGCCTTTTTACCTAATTATTGTATTTGTCTAACAATTTACCCTTGCAGGGGTATACATCCCCATCCACCCACAAACATCAATTAACCTCTAAATTCACCCCATGGCCTATCAACATGTCCAACATTGCCGACGAGGAGGTTTCAAGTTCGATCAAAATACCTCACCATAAGATGCATCGAATGGGGTCCGTTCCTCATGCTGATAATCAGATTACGAAACACGGACAACAAGCTGCAAACTTAATTGATCTTACGTCCCCTGCATATGATTGGACTCCCATCGGGCCCCCAAGTGCAGCCTCTCCTAACTTCTTCACAAATCTATGCTTGAAGGAACGTAAGATCCTTTCCTACATTTTCGATTCAAACACCAAAAGGTTTGTCATCCCTCCTGACTCATGTGTGCAATTTCATTTTAATGTGATGGCTTCTGTATAATGTGTTCATTTTCATTTTCGTAAACATATATGTGTCTCCCTAGTCCTGGTTGCCCAGTGGTGAAGACCCCCTTTCGAACTTTGAAGCGGCAGTCATTTTCCTCCCTCAAACCTCAGATGTGGTTGGATTGTGATGTATGCATAATGTTACCTTTGTGTTATTAACTACATTTCATAAATACACATTTTATGTTGTATTCGTTTTCTGCGTAGGTCATAAATGTTGCTGCCGACTTGCTCCAATCCGCATCATCTCATGAATGGTTCTTTCCCACATGCTTTGGGGTACATATTTGCGTGATACTTTTGATTCTCTGCAATCCTTTCTTATCATTTCAGTCTATCAGTACGCCTATAAGTATGCTTTAACATATTGTTGCAGCAACTGTCCCGAGATTATGCACTCAATGGCACCTCTAAGGTCCACTTCGCTCGTCATGCTGAAAAGGTTTGCCTGTTTGAATCACGCTTTGTGGGACAGCTGCCTCAATGTACTCAGGTAATATGTTTATTTCTCCAAATCCCACCAACTCCTTACATACGTATTACATTATCAACTTTCTTAACAAACTTATCTTCAAAGTAGTGTGCACTTACACCACGGTCATCTTAAGGATACATTGTCATTATCTTGCACTATTTTAGATGTTTATTCCCATTCATGATGGCGATCGAAGACATTGGTATCTACTTGTCATACGCATTCCACAACGAGTTGTTGAGGTTTGGGATAGCCTTGATAGCCAGTCTTGTTATGAGGCCCGAGCTCGCCAAGTTCAAGTTATTGTAAGGATTTTTCACTTTGTTTACTTTTCTTATTCCTTATAAACATCTGGTGCAAACCATTAAGTTATTCACTTCTGATATTTTTTACTGCAATGTTTGTAGCTTGGTGCATTGGATTGCTTGTATGAGGACGTTCTCCTATCTATCTATGGCGACCTTCGTTTTTTTTCTCGCTTCAAAGTCCATGTCCAGACTGCTTCTAGCCAGCCCAACACGTGGGATTGTGGGCTGTTTGTCATTAGGAATATGCAAAACAATGGAGACTCTTGGTTTCCGTATACCACGGTAAGTTGTCATTATCAAACCGAGATCTTGCATTATACACATTCCTTGCTTTCATCCAATAACTGCCCTGTCTTTTACATTGCAATAATTTGTTTGTTCGCAGTATAGTTCTACGAACGAGCGACTTCAACTTGTTCTCGATCTTGTGCTGGATGACCACAATACGGCGTTATCAACTTTCACTAAAACTGCCATGGCTCGAATTGGGACTGAACTCCCTTTTGAACTAGACTGCATCGCATTCGGCAGCTCCTCCCTTCACCCAACTCCTCCAGGGAAGCTGCCAACATCAACCAACCGCTTAGGTGGTACTGCTGAACACCGAGTATCAAAACAAGTTATTGACCCCCTTAGGCCTCGACGTGTTAAGGTCCGCAGGTCTATACCATCGTACAAATGGCCTGCTTAGGAAATTGGTTTCTGGATTTTGTGACTCGTCTTTTGAATCCAACCCAACCTACCATGTTTGCTAGGCATGTGGCATTTTGTTCGGTTTGAAGGATCACTATAGTATGCCATCATTCCCTTTTTCTTTTGCCATCTTGGCCACACCTTAGTGTGGCCAAATAGGGTTGAAGAGTCAAATGGCCTTTTGGCTTATGTACATCACCTTGCACCAGTTTATGAATCAGTTCAATTTCGTTTCTATCTAACTCTAGTTACAACAGATACTTCATAACTTATTTTTTTCATTTCTATTCCAAATGGTATCAAATAGTATGCGGCTAAATTTGCTAACATAACAATCGATGTATTTCATAAATAGGATCTCAATTGTTGATGTGATTTTATAAATCTGGTTCCTAATTCAATTCAAGTACATATGCTTCAAGTTGGAATATGCAGTTTTGCTTGCCTATTGATCTTATATTTAGCAAAGAACATTCGACCTAGTCTACTTGCAAAGTTGGCCTCGGCATTCAACCATGGTTATGATGAAATATTTTTCCCACGCTTGATAACATCCAAGTTAAAACATAAATTCACAACAAGTCCATACAAATTCAACCAACAAAATAAGGCACATTATAATGCGCGATTATTTACCACGACCATGGTTTTTGTGATTATTACATATTAAATTATCTTTGTTCAAACAACCGACTTGTACAGAGCTTACCAATTCAACCAACAAAATTAGGCAATTTATACTTAGGGTCCATACATCAAAACAAACGTGTAAAAACCTCCACCGTCTACCTAGGCAGGATCATATAACACCCAAACAAGTCCGACAGTTTGCATTTATAATCATAATTGTTTGAAATTGTATGCACCTTATAACAATGAGGCAGTATAATGTGCCAACTTAACCATCAAATCAATTTATAAATAGGGTCCCAAGTGTAGCTTTGGTTTAATACATCCCGTTCTTCATGAAATTCAAGCGTTGGCTTTGGCCAGGCCATGTTTCCAAATATACCCGCAAATTGGAAAAAAAATACTCAACTTTAGCCATTCATAAACAAAACCGCACACAAACACAATCTAAATGAACTTGACCGCAACACGAAAGCCAAATTTCTGGATGCCGATTGTCCGAGACGGCCGGCTACATAAGAAGGCCGTAAGCCGGGGCTCTGCCGAGCAACGCTGTTGAACCACGATCTGAAGGCGACAGTGGCCGAGCTGGAATCGCACCTGCAGCAAGAGTAGACACACTTTAAACTCGAAACGCCGACAACCACAACATCCAGTGCACCCCCATTGAGTTTTGGAAATTCTGATTTGGACATTGGAGATGGTACATGGCGGTGACGAGTTCACATAGCAAAGCACAACATTGAAGACGACACCTACCCTTACCTCTTTGACCTGAATAAGAACGAATACACTTCCTCATTTGAATAACCTATTATACCCTAGCCGTAAGAGAATAATCTGAATGCATTTATATCAACACTTCAACTTGGAAAAACAACTAAGTTCAATCAAAAGAGAATAATCTGAATGCATTTATATCAACACATCCACTTGGAAATTCAACTAAGTTCAATCAAAATCTTTAGTTTGTGCAAAATCATCAACCAGTATTCTATAAAATACTCATTTGTCCCAGCATACAAAATTCATAATTCGCTTTCCAAAAAATCACGCAACCACAGAGTACAAACTCAATTTATTGAGTTTAACCCACCATTGTGTGATTGAGCCCAGATGATCAATTTGAATTTTGTGGATCAATTGATCAATAAATTAGCATAATAGCCTTCAGATGGGCACATCATAAATTCAAACAATTAAATTGTCAGTGACTTGAATATTCAATTAAGCGGGATAGAGTCAAGCATCCGAAATTGACATTCCAGATTGAAGTAACACCCCAATGTTTCAATCAAGTTTAAAGCAATGACTGCAGGTATCTCAAAATACAATAATAGTCAGCAGTCTCATCACACAAGGCAACTGAGTTATCAAAAATACCCAAAACAATTCATTGATCAACATATGACTTCATATCAATAATCCTTTGAGATGATATGATGCATAAAAGCCTACAAAAGCATTTGAGCTACTCGTTGATCACTAATAGATGCATATATGCTGAGCCAAAATCCATATGACTCATCAATTTGCCTAAAAATCAGCAGATTCTTTATGTGATATAATTAACAATCAATCACCATGTTTCTCAAATTGATATCATCTAACGAACTGCATTGAAAACATACCTTCCAGAGCCAACAAGGCAATTATATAGCGAAGGCAATCAGATTTCAATTCACAACAATATGATTGATCAATTGACTCCACTGGAAAAGTGCTGGTCCAGCGTAACCCACGACGAGCCCTCCAGACTCAGACCCGCATAAGGATCCATGGACATTCGGATCACATAAACACTGCATAATTAGTCATGCATTCAATATTAATTCAGCAATCAATGGTCCAAAGCATGCATTCATGATCACACATAATTGAATAGCACCATTATTATATAAAACGAAGTGAATACAACAGATCGAATCTAAGTACCAACAAAAATTTGTTCTATGCTGCTCGGCCCTTCTATCTGCCCTCCCAATTTCTTCAAATGGGTCCAAGGAAATCAAAACAATACAAATTAAGTATTTCTAAGAGCATCCAGGCGTGATTAACCTTGTGAGTCATCAGTTTAAACATTATTACACCAACAACATGTCGAAATGTATAAGAGGCAACAGCTTTGGTTCCGAACATTTAAAAAGCAGAAAGGTTAATACAGACATCAGTTCTACTTAGTATAGCATATGATATAGCTGAGAATTAACAAGTTGTTAAGCCCCAGGAGTAGTACCCATTAAAGTAAAATTAAAGCAAAAAAAATTGACCCCAACTTAACCCATTCTCAATCATTCATCTAGTTGAAAGAATTAATCAATTAAGAGAATACTAAGGCCATGACAAAGCCAAAGTGAATAGATAATGCTTCTGTCCTCACACTGGATGAATTGTATAGAAGTTAAGAATTCATTCTAAAGTTTGCAGACAACCTATTTAGAATTTGGCAATACTTGTAATCAGACATGGTTATTCAATTACTTCTCCATAAGGGAGACTAGAAAGAGTGTTTGATTTGTGAACCCAGAATACAAGTGAACAAATTTCAAATGAATAATATAACGAGAAACATACATGAGGCTACATCTCCATCCTTCCACCAACAATCACCAATCCCGTATCACCATGCCTCAAGGTGTAATTAGTTACTGAGATGGCATCCCTCAATGGTGAGCATTATGTGGAAAATCTTCCTGTAAAATGCCAACTAGATAGAATACACATTGAAATGAATAGAACCAGAACAAGTTACCATTTTTGCCAAAAGGTGTGAACAAAATTTCAACTTGCCACACACATGTATCTGCGATTCAACTATGTGAGCATTAGTGTTCTGTTTTGTCAAGAACCCAAAAACCCCAAACAAATTGATGGAGAAGTAAAGGAAATTCGTTACGGCTAGGGTCCTGATGGGACTCTCCCCCATGGAGAACTACATGGCTCACGTTTTGCAGTGTATTTAGTCAACTGATATTCACATTATTGGATATGAATGAATTATCCTTTACCTTTTTCTCTCTCTATTTCTTCTGTATTTGAGCTTGAGTGCCATCAGGTCCTCCCAAACAAACTGCGGTCGTCGAGGTTCGGGTCGTTCATGTCTTTCATCGCGTCCCTCATACACGTCTTGTTTCTTAAGGAGATGAAGCTGAAGCCATTGGACCTTCGGTCTCCCGGTTATTCATGATTTTCAATTCGACAATCTCGCCGTAAGGGGTAAAGGCCTCTCGATCTTGATGGACCCCAAGGAGAAGATCTGAAATTTTAGGAAGAAGAAGAGATGATGTTGCTCTAAATTCGAATACCACAAATACCCTTGTCGTAACTATTATTTTTACCCCACCCTAAATTCATTTTTCGTTTCTAACATTTTTTCCCTGTAATTTTTTTTCCCAACAGTACAGAGGAATTGGTCCTCCGGAGGACCCAAGCCTGGAAGAATCAGTCTAGAATCAGCCTTAGATTCTGGGTTAAACTTACATCCAATTCAGGCAGTAACATAAACAGAAAGTATTCATGCACCCAACAAAAGAACCGATTGCAGGGAACGACCCAAATGCTATAAAATGAGGTTTTGCAGAACCCAGATGAATGGCATACCTCCAGGGACCTTGCCACTAGCCTGCCACCTCGCCGCGCACACGGCAGCATCATAACCAGACGTCCTCAGAAGTTTAACGAGTGTAAACTTTAGGCAACTGCCATTGTAGAGACCTGACTTCACACAATTAAGATCCTTCTCAGTGAGAGAAAGTATGAGCGAATGAACCACTGACGTTAAGTCGTTTTCATGCTGAGCCACTGAGAGCTTGAAAAACTGCGATAAATACAATACCAGAATTCAAAATTGGGCATAAATTATAAGCAAAATATGTAGCAAGTACCTGGACAGCTCAACCACATGTATTGAACATGTTTGAATGAAACCCAAAATTGCAACAGATACTGGATATAAAATAATTTACTTAGAACTCGAAAAGGGCAATTGAACTCCAAAGATTGCAAATTTAGGTAAACAATTTGACGCAGAGCTTAGAATTAGTCAAAATACGAATCTTTGAGAAAATTGGAAATTATCCAAATTAACACTTAATATTGGATGTTTCTAAATTTACAAACCAAATGATTGAGCTAAAACGTACCAGAATTTTATCGGCGAGGTGATTGAGATCGGAAAGAGCAGAATCGCTATCACTGCTACACCAAGACTCAGCTCCGACGCTATCGTTTTCCCAAAAATCCGATACCATTAAAGTGAGGTCGTGCTCGCTCTCATGACTAAAATCCCTTCTGATCTGTCCCCTCATCCAAACATCACGCCTGCCATGCACCCCCAACGACGTCAGTTTTTACTCTCCCAATTACCCGGACCCTTCTTCTTCTCCTTCTGCGTAGCAATCATCCTGTAATCCAATGTTAGAGCGACATACACCCGATCATCTTAGCTTCTCCAGCACTAAATGAATAATCAAAGGAACACAACTTTGTAATTTCAAACAATAAAAAAACAAATAAACGGTTCTAATTGTGTTTTCGTTTCTGGGTATGGCGTAAATTGTTCGTTTTTCGAATTTGAATCCGAAAATCTGTTTCGATGTTTTTGGTTGTGTAGATTTCAAAGGGAGAGAAAAATGCGTGTCAACGCCTCTCTCTCTGCTTGCAAAAAACCCAAGGGAAGGAGACGAATCTGGGACTGAATTATCGAAACGTAGAATATAATACTAAATGCACAAATTTTTTTTTAAGACGCAAAGTAGCATCAATTTCAGCTGCAGGACTGAATTTTAGATGAAACCATTTGATACGACCAGAAACGAATCAATCCAATCCAATTTCAGTCAAAACTAAAGCGTATACTTACCTAAACTACCAAAACCCAATTCATAAAACCTTATAGACCCCGTAAAAATCAGTTCAATAAAAACCCCCAATCACCTAAGCCCAATCATCCAACCGAAATCTGGGTTAAACATTAAGTTACCTTATTTTCTAGACCTGATGAGTGAATATTAGAGGCCAACTGTTGCGTTTGAAGGCCCTCGCGACGTTTCTTCTGGAGGCTTTCTTCACCACACCCTTCACCCAATCGCTCTTCCCGAAGAACGCTATCTAAATGTTGGCGTTAACACCTCGGTTGCTTCACCGCATCAACACCTCGATTGCTTCACCGCATCAACGCTTGGTCTGAGACTGTTTGGGCCGATACCCAGCTTATGCCCTCACCACTTCGGTTGCTTCGCCCCTTCAATGGCTGCAACATTTGTTCTCCGACTTTAAATGAATCAATGCGAAATAACAATTCCCTAATTTCTATTTAATATGATTGTCATTGAAATACCTATTATATCCTTGAGGTAACTATTTTGTTTAACCACCTCTCTAAAATTATTTTTCTTTTCTTTATTCTGTAAACTATAATATTTTTTTTTCTAAAAGGCAGAGGACTGGGTCCTCCGGAGGACCGAAGCCTAGGCGCTCTCTCTGATTCACTCTCTACTTTTTCTAAGCTCTCTTCACACCCACATACACAAACTTTTCTACCTTTCCAACTTTTCACTTTTTCTTCCTCCTCCCAGTCATTCCCTTGTGCCTCTATATATAGGCAACGGGAGAAGATCAGATCAAATGAAGATTGAGCATTTTTTAATTTGAATTTTGAAGGGCCCAATTAAATGAGGACTCTGTTTGAAAAATATTGATATCTGATTTCGAATTCAAATGCCTATTATTTTTTTTCTGTGGCCTTTAAATTCCTATTTTTTTTCCTTTTGTAAATGTCAATTATCAGATAGAAGCTATCAGATATTGATTAATATATATATATATATATATTTATGTGACTTGGCACCACTTTTTCCGTTTCAACAGATTGTATACTAGCAGACAGACTCTTGAAACTTTTACCAGTGAGGAATTGCATGAGCTCTAAAGTATAAACTCGAACTGACCCTGGTAGCTGAAGGCTATCAGAAAACTTGGCCATTCTTTCCCAAATTAAATTCCTGACCCTATCCAAATCCTGCAAATTACCTTCTAATTTGCTCAAAGAGGATAATAGCTGACATAAGTGCTCATATTTCTCAGATTCACGGGCAAGCAATTGTAAAATGTGTTCCAAAATATTCAAGTAGAGAATAGGAAGTTCCCGGATTTCAGTGTCATCTGCCAGGGTGGAACCCATTGGACCCCCTAATATTGATTGGGAAAATACTTCAGATACAGCTCCAAAGCCACAACCAGAAAAAATCATGGCTCTACTGAATACATAAGGTTCAGAAGCAGAATCCCCAATTGAACCATGACTGACAAAGCCGATAACCGTACTCCATCCCTGACTTGGTGAGACAGTGTCATCTATTATCAACCCCATGAAAACCTTTAGACAACATGCTAAGCAATCTATGTTAAGCCTGAGATTTTCTCCTGCATCCTCGTGGGAAGCAATTTCCTTCATCTCGTCAAGCAATCTTATCCAGAAGTTCAAGAGAATTAACAGGCAGTCTTGCCATCCAGAGTTATCAGGAATAGTCATGTAAGAGCCCAAAAGAGGTATCATTATTGTGAAATACCGCTTCATAATGTTCAAAGAATCTAAATGTCCCAAGAGGCTAATATACTTTCTGCAATATTCATAGCTCTGCTCAAGTTGACATAGTAAGGACTGAAGGTTCTCACTGCTTTTGATGACCATATGAGTTCCAGCTTTAGTCTCCAAAGTTGTCAACAAGCTCACAGCATAATGTTTATAGACATCCTGCCATGTTATGAGACCCTCCGGCACTTGTTCATAATATATACTGGCAAGGTTCTCTACCATCTTTGCCAAGGCTTCCAAGCTACTATCATACACATGCATGTAGACTTCATGACTGAAGCACCCAATGTTCAAACCACCTAATCCAGCAATATTTTTGAAATCAAGATCCACAAAACAGTAAATTCTTCCACACTCTTGCTCCATTAACTTGTAAAAACGAGATAATCCAAAACCAGAAAGATGCGCTTGATCAGGGTGTATAACAGGCAACTCCTTTCTGGCTTCTTCCAGATGCAAGTAGCAGTCAGAGAGCAGACCAAAAATGAAAGCAAGTCGCAACTTGTTGCGACCATCAATTGCAGGATATACGATAGAGGAAACAGCATCGATGGTTTCCACCGCATAGACAACTATTTCTTCCTTCAATTCTGAAATTTCATGAGTAATATCATCATTGCTCCAAACCTCGGAAACAAGGACAGAACTCAGGTAACGTACAAAGACCTGCAAGGAAACAACAAAAACCATCACCCCACAAGCAAAAAAGTAATCTTCTATGTTAAAGGTTATGAAGATGTATGCCTACAAAGCTGCCTACCTCTGCGGGGTTCAAGCCATAGTCATCAGCTAATTTTAAAACAGCCTTCAAAATGTGCTTCTTCTCTAACTTTACTGAATCAATCAGGGGAAGAACAACACTCAATGTAAATAAAGTCCGGAGACAAAAAACGTGCTGTGTCAACGCCAGGGATTATGTTCTCTAATGCTCTACAGCAATCTGCAACCCGCTTTTGGTCCTCCAATTTCAGTTTCCATTCTCTCCAAAAGGAAGACTGAACCTGGTCAAATTTGCTTATTTCATCTGAAAGGAATAAAAATAACATAAGAAACAATGAAGTAACACCATAACACAGACACGATGTTAACCAAAAAGGTGAAAGCTGCGATTGAAATAAAAAAAGTATTTTCAGCCTTTTTTCTTTAGCAATTATTGGAGCTGTAATATGATAGCAAAGCATATCGTAAAACAGAAAATCACCAGTACTAGGTGGTGTGTTCTTTTCTTTAAACTTCCTCAGTAGTAGATCCCTTCTTTGCACAGGACCTTGACACCCAATTGCCAAATTGTATGTCATCCCCACATTCATGATGCTACAGATTTCTTGGTAATCCTTCCTTGTTCTAAGCTGCTCCTCAATGACTTCAACCCCATTAAAGGCATTCTCCAGATTCAAGAGAGACGAGCAACCCACTACGTCTTCCTCTTCGGTAACAGGTGGTTCAATAATTGATTTTGCTAGAGATGCAACTGCATTGTCTGTAGGAGCAAAACCATTTCTCGCCAACCAGGACAAAATGGTCACTGAAGCTTGGGTTCTTACACTCGTATATTGCTTTGCAGGAATCCGATTACCAAGAGACCCCTTATTGTGTTCTGTACTCCTACTAAGTTCAATCAACCATGGAAGTTGCAGGGCAGCAAAAGTCAAAATCTTACCATTATCACCCAAAACAGATTCCCAATTGGTCCCATTCTCAACAGGCAAGTGTTTAGCAACAACAGATATTATATCTTTTATGTTATTAAGTTGAACTTCTTGATCGTTGGAGCTAGCCCCCTCAACCATTTCCAAGCAACCTTTTAGGTTGATTATATCTTGAACACCATGAACTGAACCTGTAATAACTGAGGAGCCTTGAATTGAGAATTCTGGACATTTTGTTCCTGTCAACCTCATTAATGTCTCACATTGACCTTGTAAATCTAGATCTTTCCACGCATGGAGCAACTCACTGATGGAGTCCTCATCACAATTGCTCAAGGCAAAACCAAGTAACTGCTTTCGAGAATTTATATCCATGTTTTCAAGAGCAGGACCCCTTGCTATGGCAGCACACAAGTCCCAAATGTGACCATGCCCTTCCTTGGCCAAAACCAGACACAGAACAAGGGGCAGTTGAAGATCACCAGCAACAGCAGCTTCTCTGGCAATAGCTTCCTGAACAGAAGATATGTTGTCTGAAGAACTCAACCCAAGAAGTTTGGCAATCTCAATGAGTTCATCAATATGTAAATATGCACCATTTTGGCATGTTATTGCCATTTTGATTATCTCCATTGGATCTTTTATTTGCCTGAATTGCACAGGTAAGAGAGTCACTCCAAGGATGGGAAGTCTAACTGTGAGTGCATCAATAATATCAAACTCTACTTTGACATTTCTGCTGCTTGGAAACAAATTGAGGCATTCCTTGGCCTTCCAGATCTGATAAAAGTTGCGCAATGATTAATTTACAGATAATATATGTATCATGTCGCCAAATGTTTAGACGTATCAATTCATGCTTGAATATAATAAATCATGAGAAACAGATAACTATCTTCAAAACTTACCTCAGGACAAGCAAGACTCGAAGCTGAGAAAAAATACTCCCTTGCAGCTTGTATGACAAGATTTTCAGCCTTATCTGACGCCAAAGCAACTGAACTCGTACCCTTTAGATAATTCCTAGCAAGAGAAAACTTCCCAGGTTTCAGAAATCCCCTGCAAAATTCCAGCAACATATACTCCAGGTCTAGAAAAGGAAATGCCTTTTCCCTAATGCACTGCATATCACGCCACATGCTTGCCCAATCAATGTCTGAACGGCCAGGCTGTCGACGTATAAACTTGGAAAGTATTAGGCGAAGAATTTGCTTTACACCTTTTCCATCAGCATGAGAAACGAGGAAAAAATTCAGTGGTTTAGGTACCTGAAAATGCATAAGAATTGATTAAATGCGAAAACATCATCTTTGTAAAAATTTAGAGACATCAATAAAGGAATATAAAATTGCTGTCTTTCATATTCTCAGGACAATTAGATACATAAATTTTAGGATCTGCTCTTTGAATTAGATACAACATCATTCATTCTTACTATTTTAAAAAACTACCTCATGCCCTCTGCACTTTTTCTTTCAGTGGTAAATTAGCATAATACCAAAATCAGAAAAGCTCCCCTCTCATGAAAGAATACAAACCTGACAAAATGCCAGGAGCCTCCCTACTTCAATGTGACCTTCCGCCAGCTTCAATCTTCTCTCAACACCATCAACATATATTTCACTACCTGGTCCGTCAGAACGATACAAGTCAATCTTTCTTAAACAAAATAAAAAATATTTTCATTGACAATCACGCAAACCAGACTTATAAAGAAACAATTACCTTGCATTTAGGGAAGCTTTGACAATATCACTGCCATAGTACTCCACCTATCAGTAGATGTGCACAAATAAATGCACTGCAGAGCACAGTCTATGGCTTCAACCTCATCCTTGAATAGGCTGTTACTTTGCAAATCACTACACCCTTCCTCTATCACCTGCAAGCAGGTGTCCAATTTGTTCTCTGAAGCAGTTTCCTTCAGCCATCTAACCAGAAATGATTCAACCTCATTATGATCTGTGGTAAGATTGTTGTCCGACACCTTATCTTGCGAAGCTGAGGTTGTATAACAAAACCTTTCTTTCATAAAGGGAACTGTCACTATGTAATCTTGCAATCATATTTTCTTCTTTAACTCCTTTAAAAATCATTCTGAATTTATCATAGTCAGATAATTGTTCCCACATGACAAGACTCAAACTGGAAGTTATTTCACCATTACTCTCATCAGAATAAATAAGTTGGTGCAAGTATGAGACGTCCTCATGAAACCTCTGCAACTCATAGACACCTTTGCGATTTGCAAACTCAAGCAAGGAAAGGCAATTATCTAGCTGCCCACTACAATTATCAATATCCCTAACTCTCTTCTTGTACCATATTGAAAGTTCATTAATTGATGGCCAGGCTGATCCTAGGCGCTTCTTGAGTATGGGTTCAGTCTGGATTTGGCTGCCAATCTCATGGTCCTTCGGCAGTCTGTCAATAAAACTTACCATTTTCTCACACTCAACCCAATCTTCTTCCCTCACAGCTACACTTTTTTGGGGGAGACCTCCCTGGAAGAAGCTGTCCATATGTTTGTACAGGAACTGTTTCAGGGATTGCAACTAAAATCTCCAAAATGAAAGGAGCCAGTGAATAAGGATGACACTTGAACAGGAGATTTAAGGCCCCAATTTTCCCACTTTCAGCAAGTGTTACAGCAGCTTTATTTATAGGCATAGCTCGAAATGTGCTATATTCCTGCACAGAAAACCTGCAATGACACTGTCATTTAACTGTGGTTAGTAGCATATAATGCTAGGATGGAAAAAAACACAAAATTCAGAGAAACTCCTCACTCATAATAATATTAAAAAAGAAAATACATTCAATAAGACCCTTCTTTCAATAATAACTAATAAAACTCAGAGATAGATATAGAGCGGGAGAGATAGACAGAGAACAAAGACAGATGTAACTAAATGTACTAATCAAACAATGAAAAAATAAAAACAAATTCAATGTGTAACATAAATGTCAGTAATAAAAACAAGTTCATAATGTGTAAGAGAAAGGATAATCCATGTCCGAAGATGTTCCAAGTACAATATTTTGATAGCAAAAAAATATAGCTTCAGAAGAGTACAGTACCTGCCCATATTTATCCCAAGAAATGTCTCCAGCCGGTTAGTGGATTGCAATAACTGAAGTCTAGAAATCCGAAAATTCCAAATTTGGCTACATTCATCATTTTCAGGTTCACAAGACCTGTAGTGGTTAGTTAGGCGCAGCCCATATGCAAGCAAGGCCCTCATAGCATCTTCTGTGGGTCCAACTCTGTCAACACATTCGGTAAGTACAAAATGTTTATCCTTAATTTTTGATAAAAAGGTACTTATTTCAATGGTTCCTTGGCTTGAATACAACCACTGAGATTTTATAACTTCATCTTTATCCAACCCATGAAAATCAGCAAAATCCAAGGCAGCCAGATACTTTTCATTTCTAATCAACACATTGTACATTTCCAGGATGGATCTCTCAGAAAATGATACAAGGCTCCAGTTCCAAGAAGAAATGTCAATTTGGTCAAGGCTGTCTACTACAATATATTCCAAATGGCATGAATCATTAGGCCTCTTGGCGTTAGATCTCTCTTCAGATGACACGGTCTCCAAAAGAAACAGGTTTCCTTGAAACATATTGATTCTTTCTATAACCAGCTTAGAATATACAGTTTCATTTTGCTGAACTTTCAAGCCACTAAGGATGTCAAGCATGGTAACAATGCCACTGCTTTTTGCAAAAGTAAGGATGTGGTCAGACCACCAAGTAAAATCCACAATGTCACTTGAATATTCCCCCTCTCCACTTGACAAATTATTGGTCACTTCTGACTCGCATCTCTCTCTGCATGTAAAATTTGAAAGTGAAAAGCATTCTTTATCCGGCGTAAATATGTGCAAGCATCCTGTCACATCTAAAGTAGCAACAAATTTGGCTTGTGGTGAGATTAGCACCTTCGGATATGCTAGCCGACTTGTATGACCTTTTGGTTTCAAATCAGAGCCACCAAACTGAATAGAAAAAAGCAGCTCTAGATCAATGGTCCAATTTCTACGCCACAGAGAGAGATAACAAGATTCTGAAAAAAAAATCACAAAATTAGTTAACAAGAAATGAACTTAAGTAATCTAACTCATATATTACATTATTTTCCACTTCTCAACAAATTGACAGTACAATTTCAATATCTTCTTAGCAAATTGGATAGACTTGGATCTAAGTCCCAAAGCAGCCACATTTTATGAATGGCCAATGAACACAGTGGATAATGATAAAAGTACAAAATTCATCAGATCGGAAGGGATGAAATTAAAATATCTACACAATCTGATGACTTTCAACGGAAAAAAATCAAAATATTATCTGAATTTCTTCCAACAAGAAAGTATTTTCCATTAAAGGATGGCTAAGAACAAAAGTTACCCAATCATCCAGATTCATGCAAAAAAAATGTCCCTTACACTTTTGTAGAAGCATGCGAGAAATTATATCGACCACAAAGTCCCGGATAAATGATTATCTTCATGAATAACCATAGAAAAACATAAATGGGAAGTAGAGGTAGGAAACATGATAGAATTTTAACCTGAGGTTAGTGCGACACCAGCAAGCAAAGAAAGCTCTGGGAGGTAGTCAACACAGAAAACATTGTGTGGGAGCTGCCCCTTTCCAGTTAACCCATTATGTGAGGTGTGTGCAGAATATATAGAGGAACTTGGATCCCGACTGATCTCAATATGCTAAAGGGAACCATCGGATGTAACCACAATAAAGCTACACCTAGAAACATTCAATAATTTCAACAAGTGAACCTTTGGTTTACCCAAACAATTAGCTAGAACCTCAAACCACAAATCAATATCAGAACATCAAGAAGCTTCTCTTCAAATCTATCCATCAAATTTAAAACACAAGGAAATACTTACAGATAAGATTTCTGTGCATCAGAATCATCCTGCACAATCAGGCTTATTATTGGTAAAGAAACTTTTAAATGCTTCCTAGAAATCCTTGTTATCTCTTCACCATTTGTTTTGATAACATATAGTGTATCACCATCATCAGAAACTCCAAGAACATCATGATTCTCTGACCAACTTCCTGCTGTAAATGAAGCAAGGCTGCTACCTAATGCATAGAACAAAAGTTAGAAACTATTTTAATGGAAAACAGAAGTAGTGTAACCTACATATCTTGATGCAAATACCTAATGCAAGGGTATCTCATATAGGTAAATGAGAAGCATCAATATCAATCAACACACTGGCCTATATGATGATGCTAATCTTACAACCTCCCCTTGTTATGCCTTTTTCTACACGACATGTTCTCTAAATAATTATCTTTGTCAAAAACATACAGCTTGTGCATAATTTAGACTACTAATTAGATGTCTCATGGCCTCCAATGAATTATGTGTGACTCTGACTGATTTGACAAATCCACAATGGATGTACAAATAAATTGTTTCTGTTTTGATGTTTAATTGCTAACCCTGTCCCCCTTGGTCTGTATACTAAACAGATGCAAGAAAATTTTGGTTATAAAAAAAAACAATTATCACATACTAACTAGGCATTACTATCATATTACTATTTATAATATGTCAGCAGACCATTAAAGGATACATTACAAATTGATTGCATAGGATACATATTCTTATACATTGGCAATAGAAACCAAAGATCAATATGCTTGCGTCTGATAAATAAGTTGTCCTGCTAAATCCATAATGAAAATGTAACCTTTGAAATAAAAAACATATGATACTGAAATTCAATGACCTTGCAAAACTGATGACTTCAAGCCTATCAGTTCAGAGCATTTATAATATGCCAGAAAAATAGAGGCGGATCAATTCCATAGATGTAAGGTCAATGGGATGAGCAAGTGCATCTTACTTGTAAACGTGCCGCACGGCTTTGAGTAGTCGTCCCCCTTCTGCAAAATTGTTATCTGATTTCCCGAAGCAACAGCCACCCGCTCACTTCTGGGAGAGATAAACAACGATACCAATTTTCTCAATTTTCTTGGCTGTTGGTATTCGTTCCACTTATTTCTGAGTTGGCTCACACCTTCATGGATCAAGGAGGATCGACAAGTCAATCAATACAATTTTGGTGAAATGATCACAGAATTAAACACCATAATTCATCCAAATTATCAAGTTCAAGGAAAATGCGAAAGAACCTGGAAGCGAAAGCAGTGATGGAAGGCCCCCTTTAGTAACGTCACTTGCCTGACTCGAATCGAAAAAGAAAACAATCAAGAAGGTAATTAACTGAGCGATCAAGCAACATACATCTAATTATCTGGAAATTGAAAGAAATAAAAAAATAACCATAGAATTATATTCAGAACCTGTTGCGGAGGGTAACTGGGAGTATAGGGCCTCGTAATGTGACGTCTTGTCGCGTGAAACACAGTGGGAGTTATTTCATCCATGACCAGATGATTCAGTGTCTTTTCCACCCTTCAAGATCTCACAACCTAGACCTCAAAACCTAGACTTCACAACCCACCCGCATCTGATTTTCTACTCATTACATTTTACACACACAGATGGATTGACCAAAAAAGACAGTATACAAACGGACCGCCATTTTTTTTTCTTTTTGTTAATTTAATTTTATATGGGGTGGAAGCCGCAACAATTACTCCAGTTAATCAGTTTTTCAATTCGGTTTTTTTATCCAAACCGAAACGGAACCAGTTGGGAAATCAGTTTCGATTCGATTCGGTTTTTCTCAAAACACCAACTAAATCCGAAATCGAAATATTCGGTACGATTTCAGGTAAAACCGATTTTTTTCGATTCAAATCGTAGCGAACCGGTTCCGGTTTTTTTTGTACTTTTATACAATAATTAATATTTATTACCTAATTAATGTCCATTACAACCTAATTAATGTTTATTACAACTAATCAATAATCATTACAACTACTCAAAATCCATTACAAATAACAAAATCATCAAGACATCAAAATCCAACCTAAAATGTCCATTATAAAGTTATAAACAACAAAACCATACAACAAAATCATCAAGGAACAGTGGAGCAGATGGGATTTGTATGCTAGGAACAGTGGAAGAGGCAACATCAATTGGATGGGAAGTTAGAGAGATTGTGGAAGAAGACTCGTAAGACTGTGTGGTTGAAGAATTCACAATAGTCATAGCCCCCTGTAATTATCATCAAATTTATTCAAGTACGGTGAAAATTAAGACCTTTTATGGCCTTTAAGCTTGGATGAAAGTGATTTCAGACTAAAACTCTTCTATGTTATGGTATATCTAATCCATTTATGTTGGAGCAATTAAATGAACAGAAACGAAGGCTACTGAATCCTATAAGTATTTCTACAGTGTAAATATTACCCACCATAGACTGATCCTCCACCTCTTCCGATACTAACTTCCTCATTAAAAGCAAGTCTAATTTCTGGATTGCCTGTAAGATAACTCTTCAATTGAATGGTACCATCAATCTCAGAAGCAAGTATATATCCCTGCAATAACAACATATTAGTAATAAAACTGCTAAAAAATACATAAGTTATCAAAACATTTTAACAACTTAACATCAAGGAATTCTTCGAGACAATAAATTTTGAGCCAAACACAAGAGGTACTTACACTGGAACTGAGCGTAACACTCATTTTCTCAATTATATCAACAAAGATTTCCTCTCTCTTCCTACCCTCACGTTCATTTGCCACAACGGATTTTGTGAGTGTTGTCACGGGATTATTTTGGCCTGATGAAGGCATACACGTTTAAGATATCAAATCGTAGTTAGTTTACAACCAAAAAGATGCTGCCACTATAATGTAATATATCATACAAATAATACCGTAAAAATTCCACCAGGACCCAGGGGTAGCAATTGTGCAGAATCAACCATAACTGGCTCATTGAACACATAAGACTTCAAAATCTCAGTCGAAGTCATTTGCACATAGCCAAAATCTAATATCAACGGAAAAAAGTACCTTTGCCTTCTGAATTGGCCGCCCTCCTTCATCCTCCCTCATGTCAATTGTAGAAGTCGTAATCCCTGTACATATTGCATACAACGGCAAGTTAGGATACAGACAAACAACTATTTGGCCCCAAGTTAAGATACGACAGAAAGAAAAGAAGAATTGAAAGATAGGCATAAGAATCATACTCTTCTCAAAAGCCAAACCATTCTTCAGAATTTCAGTAATGGTAACCACTGTGGCAATAGCTGTAGATATAAAACACTAATTGTGAATCATTAGTAAAAAGCTTTCACTTCAATAAATTAACACCGAATGTCATCAATGATTGACATAGTCAGGTAAGGAATATAGACAAGCCAGCACCTAAACAGGAGTAACATAAAATCTAAAAGAAAAATGGTGACAGGAAAACGGTGCAAAACAAAGACAAAAGCATCAGATAAAAAAAACAAAAAAACTAACAAACAAAACAGAGACAATCATCTACAACGTAATAATCCCTTAACGAAACAAAAAAAAAAATCAGGCTAAAAAAAACAATACCCATTCCAAGAGCGGAGAGCTCCACCTCATTGTTCTGCTGCATGTACCTCTGCAAATGCAAATTGAAAACCACACAATATTAATAATAACCTAACTATTTGTTCCAAGTCGTAAATTCTGTAGATACATGCACTTCCACGAGGAAATCGGCAACAGAATGAAGCATTTGGCACTCAAAGGGGGGTGTATTCAATTTTGGTTTTTAAATGATTTTACAGGGTTTTCAAATCCAAACGTATTCAATTAGGATTTTAATAGATTTTATACAAATCAAGGTGTATTCAATCTATCTTTTAATAGATTGTTTTAAAATTCTTTAAAATCTGGGTGTATTCAATTAAGATTGTAAAATACAATTTACAAATATAGGTGTATTCAAAAGTTGTATGATTTCATATGATTTTTTAAATTGGTGGATTTTGATAGATTTGCTAATGAAAAATACACATATTACTCCACCATCAAAATCATCACACCTCACCTAATATTTCATTGGATTTGAAAAAAAAAAATCTTCCTTCTCAAAACATTTTTACGTTGTCCCCCTTCTTCATCCTAACTAAAGCGGCACCACCACCACTCTCAGTAATAGAACCAGCACCACCACCACCACCACTGTCATTTTTTTTTATGGAAACAGTTATTCAAAAAAGAAGACAACATAACAAGATATATTAATAACAGATGTTACATGGAACAAGACCAAATCCCCATCTGGAAATACAAAACCATAAAGAGCCAACTAACAATCCAAGTTTGACTTATAACAAGCTCACGCTTCATTCTTACCCCTCTTTCTGTTCTTTCCTCCCTTTCCCTTGGTTTATTGTATTGAACATTCTATTTGCAGTTACTTTCCTAATTTTTTATAACTTTGACTGGTTACTTTAATGTATTTTGGTTTTTGTTTTTGTTTTTTTTTTTTTATGATAGTTACCATGATAAACGTTTTATTAAGCTAATTTCGTTTGGAAGAGTGTGACTACGATCTTGTTTCATTGTTTTGGTACGAAATTTTGTCTATTAAAAGAAGTCATGTCTGATACTTTGTAGTATGTGACTGTCATCACCGAATGGTAATGGGGAGAGGAGAAATGAGGAATGTGCACATCTGGTCCTGTTGGATATGGTTTATATTTATAAAATCCATAGAAACACTTCAAAATCTATATAAATTTATTACAAAATCTATTAAAATTTGAAATGATTTGAGTGAAATCATATAAAATAATGTGAAATTATATAAAATCCATCATAATTCTAAATCATTTAAAATCTATTAAAACCCATTAAAATTTCAATCGAATACACCCCCCAAAAGTTAAGGGTTTTCTCAAGTTATTAACAATTATACAGAAAGCAAATGGAAATCACCAAAACAAACCCCAAATAGATAAAGAATGAAAAAATGGGGGTTTGTTACCTTCGCAAGATTTACATAGAAAAAGAGGGGCTTTTTGGTGTTGGAGACTTGGATGCGATTCCTCTTGTTGTGTGCAGCGTCTGTGATTTGCATGTTGTTCACTTCCTCTGTCAGACCCTCCATTCTCTCTTGCTTATTTTGCTTCTGATTCTTTCTCCTTGTAGTTGTTGGGCTCTGCAGAGAGAGAAGATGAGATAAGAGGGATGAGGGTTTTTGACACTTTCTTAGACCGTTAAGATGTGATGATATCAAATTAAATAAGGGTTAGTGGGCAATAGAATAAAATGACGTAGTTTCATTTTAGAGTTAATAATTTGGTTCGGTTTTGTACGGTTCGATTTGATTCGGTTATTATATTCTAATTTGGTTCAGTTTGGTTTGGTTTACTTTTCAGTCACCAAAAACCAAAATTGAACCAATTTTAGTTCGGTTCAATTCGATTTTTAGTTCAGTTACGGTTTTATTTCTATTCTTTTTTTAGGTACGGCTCGGTTCGATAATTTGGTCGATTTTTTTGAACCAATTAACAGGGCTAGTAACGATAATTGTGCTTTAAGCGAAGCCTTTTACACGAGATCAAACACAATGTCCTACTTATAACCTAGACTGGACTTGAAAACGGGCCAAGCCTAACTTGAAGCCTTAACTATGATTGGGCTTAAAGCGACGCCCTTCACAAAAATGTTTCACGTATAACCTGGTTGGACTGGAAAGCGGGCCAAGCAAAACTTTTCAAATTGCATCGATCGGACCCCAAATTAGCCTTTAGCATTGAGCCGAGCCAGGCAAGCCCCGCCCAAATTTTGTGAGCTTGGGCCGGGCTTATTAAATATTTTTTAATATTTCGAGCCGAGTCGGGCGGGCTTACTTACATATATAAGAGCTCAAGCTTTTTATCGGCCCGGACTTTTATCGGACTTTTCGAGTTGGGCCTAATAAGTTCATTTGGGGCGGGCTCGAGTGAGCTTTTAAAAATAAACTATTTTTCAAATTTTAAAGTTGCAAAAAGATATATGAATATGAAAGAAAAATATTAGGCTATGGAAGGAAATGTTAGTAGAGGGTGAAATGAGTGTTTGGTAAATGGTAAAATGAGTGTTCAAACTCTTGAAAGGTTGCATAAGTAACAACTTGATAGGTGATAGATAAAAAGTTCCCTTTTTCATAAGTTGAGATTTGAGAAAGATCAAAAATGGAGTCTAAGATTAGTGGCGGGTGAGACTGAGAGCCGAGAACGAGAGAGTCAAAGAGGTGTGTGAGTGGCGAGAAGGGTTAGTTTGTGTTTGTGAGAGGGTTGTATTGTATAATTTGTATAGGTAGGTTAGGTTTTCTACCATCTTTGGGCCGAGAGGGTTGTATTGGGTTGGGGTTGGGCTTTGGGTTGTATTGGTCTTGGGTGGGTTTAGCTCCTTTAGGTTATTTGGGCTATTATAAAAAATGGACTTTGGTGAGTTTAGTTAACACGACCCATCCCAATCCCCCCGGGATTAACACAGGATGCGTCATGATCCCGTCTGACCAAGGATAATTCAAACCTTTAAAGCTAACATGTCATGACCGACCAACGATCTCGACTTCAAAAAGTTATCAAAGGCAACCCACTCGCCGACTCAGATTTTCGAACCTTACATCATACCTTAGGGTTCCACAATCACACCCTAGGGTTCCTCTGAACCCAACTGCAAATGGCAGTATAATCCATAATTTGACCGACCCCGCGGTCCTGACATCGTATGGACGTCAAATCTAATCCTACCATCAACTCAACTGGGGTTCGCATTTTCTGACCATCACGCAAATGGGGTTCCATCACTCAATTGCGGTTCGGGGAAACCCGGCTGCTCCCAGCAGCATAACCATCTAACTCAACAAGATCCGACCATCTAATGGTCACAACTCCAAACTATCGTCATAACCGGTCATACAACATCGTGAAAGACGACCCAGACATAACCGTGGGGACGGTTAAAACTCTAAAGTACTATTTTGTTCATCCTTCAGTAGGATCCCACACTGTCAACCGCGACAAAACTATGGCAACCCCAGCATCAAATGCCTAACCAAAACGATCCACGATACAATCCTACTAAGTATCATACTGGCATCCTAACTATCAGGTTGATAACGAACTGCAGCTCATAGAGACATCACATCCTCGACCTGCGTGCACCACAAGAGCAAACCTGCTCTGATACCACTTGACACGACCCATCCCAATCCCCCTGGGATTAACACAGGGTGCTTCATGATCCCGTCTGACACGAAGTGTCAGACTAGGGATAATTCAAACCTTTAGCCTAACCACGCTAGGATCTGGTGGAGGAGTGTGATGTCTCGGTCTTTACTATAGTCCACATTCGAGATCAATCTGAAGGGCATTAAAAACCATAAAAGATATGAGTGGACGAAAAAACAAAAGTTTAATAAAACACATTTCATAAAAGATATGTATGCCTAAAAAGTATACATGCATTCGAAAGTCATTTATCAAACCATACTCAATAACCATTATTAGGGTCTCAACCCAAGTTCCGTAAATTCAAATCATACGAGCCCCTGTCCAAAACCATTTACACAAATCTATAAATATCAATCATATGTGGGATGTCAGGACCCACCCCGGTTTCACCCCGAAACCCGAGGTAAATCCCGCTCCCGTCTGACTCCCCGACACAACACCTAAGGAACACTTACTCGAACACAGTCAAACGCAGGAGTAATTACGTATTATCCCAAAATCCTTATCGTTTACAGGGCATAGCACTACATGACAAGGAAAATAAAAACCGAGGAAGTACACGCACACAGAAGCCTTTAAACTCTTCTAGGATCCCTCACGTCACTTCTATGCCTTGGACACTGCCTCGACGTCAAGACCCCGCGCTAGCTCCACAACCTGGAGGGCAATTTAAAACAGAAAATGTGAGTGGACCAGAAAATACAAAAGTTCAAAACCATTTTTACACGAAAACCGAGTTAAACCCTCCGTTTGAAACCACACGCATAACCAACAGTTATAAACACATTAATAAAAGAATCATTCTTAAACATCATAAGAAACAGAAACACTATAAAATATCATAAGAAACCACAACATGAGTATCAGAAAACTGTATCATAAACCATGAACATTAACTCATAAATGTCCCGATCAAACCTGCTGGATCTATCCGAGTCTTTAAACTCCCGAGTCTTTAAACTCAATCCAGGCCTTAATAATATCCGAGTCTTTAAACTCCCGAGTCTTTAAACTCAAGGCCTACGGGGGAAATCAATATATATCCGAGTCTTTAAACTCCCGAGTCTTTAAACTCAATCCGGGTCTTTAAACCCAATCCGGCCGGTCCCCCGTCACATATATCCGGGTCTTTAAACCCAATATCCAGATCCAGCAAATCCAATCTCAAAATCATTTGAAAACCATTTACTAATCCATATCCAAACCCGAATCCGAAATCACTGGTCCGAAGCCCTTCCGGCATTCAGAACCGTCATTCCGAACCCAAATCCGGAATCTACTTTCCACTTGAAAACCAACTTCCATTTCCGAAATCCATTTCTAAAACCTAAAACCTTTATCATCGAAATCATGTTCCAAAATTCATTTCTAATCATTGAAAACCACTTATCATTTGAAAAACGTGTAATAATGTATAACCAACCAAACATATTCGATAAACATAAAATCATGATTAAAACCATAAAACCATTATAGAAAGCAGTTATGCATGTTCAAGTTTAAAGAAAGGGTCCACTCACAGTACTGAGCCCTACTCGCGTCCCGAACGTCCAGCCCGTTCATCAGCTTCCTCGGGAAATCCCGATCCTGTCAAACACCGTCAAATTACGTTACTAGTACGTCTACGAACACTCACCTAAATGCCCTCAAAAATCCCCGGACCAAAGACTTAAAACCCCGGGACCCTACACATTCACCCTCGCGGAACTACACTCAAACGACTTCCGATTGACTCGAAACCAATTCCATTGAACTCACAACAACTCCTAGACCAAAAACTATGTTGACCGTTTCTCCCAGAACCGCCGCACGCGCCTCCACGCGCCGCCCAAAGTGGCTGCGCGTGGCCCCACGCGCCAGCTACAGTGCACCTTCAACCTCACGTCGACCCGGTTCAACACAGTAGGCTACAGCTTGAACCGGCGTCAACGGTTCTCCGCCGTGCCTGCACGATTTCCTTCCCTTTCTTCACCTAAAGCTTCGTCCAACCTTACTCTAAGCATCCCCATCCTCCAATCACCTCGACACAGCCTCCTACCCGTCGTCTCAAGCTCGAAATCAAACCTCCCCAATACTCTGTTTCACGAACCGACCACCCAGCTCACCACCCTTCACGGTGGCTTCACCAAACGCTTCCCTGAACCTTACTGAACCTAAACCAACTCTCCTAGACCTTCGACTCAACCCCAATCGTCACGACTTACCGTTCGAAGTTCACTGCCGAAACAGGGTAAAAGAGACCCCTCTTCGACTGAGCTCCGCCGTGTACGGCCCCGTCACGGCGACCACCCTAATCGACACCTAGGACCTCCCTGGTCACTACCCTAACCTCCAATCCTCTCGACTCTCAGCCCAGAGTCACGACTTCCCAAATGAAATTCCACGGGAAAACAGAGCAGGAAGACTTACCCTTCGATTGCAGCTCCGCCGTGCGCACTGCCGCCTACCACGGTGGTCGTTGGACTCCCTGCAACCTCCTCAGCCTCTCCTTGTCTTGATTTGAACCGCCTCACGGCGTAGCCACCACCAAACGTTCACGGCCTCCCTGTTTCCCCCAATTCTTCTCCTCACCTCCGCCGTGCCGCCGTGCACAATTGCACTGCCAAAACACGACCAGCAGCTCCTCCTTGCTTCACTGTCACTCTCACAACTCACCAGTCACTCACCCTTGCACCCAGATCGGTCGATTTCCCCTCAAGCTCTCACTCTGTTTCTCTGTGTATCGAAGGACCAGAATGCATAACACGGGTGCACCCCAATTAATTGGGCCGTGAATGCACAGGATTCCACCAGAATCCTCTACACACATGCCATGTGTCACCATCCACTCCACACACTCCCACCTGGCCTAATCCCAGCCGTCCATTCCTTTCCTCTGTGCACAAATCCCAAGGTGCCACAATGACCAAAATACCCTCCTGTTTTACTCATTTTACGGTTTTACCGAAACTTCCTAGACCCGTAACTCTCACCTCGTAAGTCCGATGAATACGTGCCGCCTGTCATCGAACTCAGGACGACAAGAACTATCTAACCATCCTAGGTCAACCTACCAAAACTCGATTAATCAAAAAGTCAACTATTCCCCCTACTTTATCAAAATTACGATAATACCCTCGACCTTCCGACCATCACAACTTCCTCCTCGGATGTCGGAATCAAACATACCACATGTCTACAGGTTCATGACGTCCTAAACTACGTCCTGGTCACTGGTAAATCCCCAATTAACCACCCGAAATAAAAGTCAACATTTCTGCCCAACCCAGGGGCAAAATCGTCATTCTAAGTTCCCGGACCCCTCGGGACCACCTAACCCCTGATTAACCTTACTAATCACACCTTAATCACTCTACTAATCCCAATTCTTGGAACGGGTTGTTACAATCTACCCACCTAAAAAGAATTTCGTCCCTGAAATTCCACAGCTAGTTCCCAACACCGAGGGTCTCCTACCCGGTAAAGAACAACCTCTCCTAGGTTTCCTGTCTATCATCTCCACCTTGGGTATTTCACTCCATCCCCAGCTACTGTCACCACAGCCAACCCTAGCTATGTAACAACTACATGGTGTACGCAAGGGAAACTCTATGAACAGAAAACAAAGGTATTATAAAATACCTCATGTCACAATACCCGACAGAAGTCATAGAGTACATCCTCGTATACAACCACCCATCTCCCTCGGCTACTATTCCGCCCACGGTCGGACTAACTTCACAAAGTCCTAAAGGCAAACTCTAGCTTGTGGGTTCTCTCCTTCCACAGTCTCCAATCGATCAGTTATAGTCACTCCTTTCCTATACCTTCCGTCACCCTCCTACGGAACTTAACTCCTAGACTCTACCCCGAAATCCAAACACCAAACCAACAGGACAACCAAAAGTAAACAAGTACCTGTCTCCGTATCTGGTGTCGACTGATCCTCCTGCTGAGTCATCGAGAACACCCGGGCCTGAGATCCTGACGCTCTACCACGTCCCCTCGAACTACTCGTGGCTGTGCCACCACCTCCTCTAGTGCCCGCCGTCCCTGATGCTGTACTCTGTCCGGACTCCGCTGCTCCTCTGCCTACACCACCTTCCTGTGGAAACAGTGGACACTCCCGTCGGAAATGACCTCGCTCCCCGCAGTAGAAACACACATTCCAGCCTGGTCCACTGCTAGGTCTCCCTGTGGACGCTACCGACGTCGCACTCGCTTGCGGAGTCGGCGGTACTCGATAACCCCAAAATCCTGAACTCTGGGCACTGCCAGGCCTACCAAAACGATCATCGCCCGACGAGGACGACCCACCGAAGTTACCTCTTTTCGGTGTCCTCTGGCTCGAAATTCCAGGAATAGATAGTTCCCGGCGTCGCACCGGCAAACTAGCCTCAACTCGCACCGCAGCATCCGACAAGTCTCGGAGGGTAGCAAAAGATCAGCTGTCACTACGGCTCGAATCTCACCTCGCAAACCTAACTCAAACCTACGGCACTTCTCGGCTTCAGTGGCCACAAAAGCAGGAGCAAACCGAGACAACATCTGGAACTTCCGTTCATACTCTGCCACTGTCAAATTCCCCTGCTGGAGGTGCAAAAACTCTGCCTCCTTGGCATCCCGGAAAGAACGAGGATAATACTGCTCCAGAAACCGTTCCCTAAACGTCTCCCAGGTCACACTGTGGACATCCCAACCGGACAACTCGAGGGTGTACCACCACTCGTACGCCGCACCATCTAGCAAAAATGCAGCCAACAATACGCGCTCCTCCGGCGGACAATGCATCACCGCAAAAATCCGCTCAAGTCGGGTAATCCACCTCTGGGCTTCCTCAGGATCAGCCCCACCACTAAAAGTAGTAGCCCCGAGCCGCTGGGCTCGCTCAATCGTGGCACTTTCCGTCTCTCTGGCTACTTCTTCCGGTTGTGGAGAGGGTCTACGTCTCGGAGGCATCGTCAACCGCACGCTGAAAGAGGCATAGAAGTAGTCAAACAACTGAAACACAACCTCACAAACCGACAGACCCAACAAACTCGACAAACCTATGCTCTGATACCAATTGTCAGGACCCACCCCGGTTTCACCCCGAAACCCGAGGTAAATCCCGCTCCCGTCTGACTCCCCGACACAACACCTAAGGAACACTTACTCGAACACAGTCAAACGCAGGAGTAATTACGTATTATCCCAAAATCCTTATCGTTTACAGGGCATAGCACTACATGACAAGGAAAATAAAAACCGAGGAAGTACACGCACACAGAAGCCTTTAAACTCTTCTAGGATCCCTCACGTCACTTCTATGCCTTGGACATTGCCTCGACGTCAAGACCCCGCGCTAGCTCCACAACCTGGAGGGCAATTTAAAACAGAAAATGTGAGTGGACCAGAAAATACAAAAGTTCAAAACCATTTTTACACGAAAACCGAGTTAAACCCTCCGTTTGAAACCACACGCATAACCAACAGTTATAAACACATTAATAAAAGAATCATTCTTAAACATCATAAGAAACAGAAACACTATAAAATATCATAAGAAACCACAACATGAGTATCAGAAAACTGTATCATAAACCATGAACATTAACTCATAAATGTCCCGATCAAACCTGCTGGATCTATCCGAGTCTTTAAACTCCCGAGTCTTTAAACTCAATCCAGGCCTTAATAATATCCGAGTCTTTAAACTCCCGAGTCTTTAAACTCAAGGCCTACGGGGGAAATCAATATATATCCGAGTCTTTAAACTCCCGAGTCTTTAAACTCAATCCGGGTCTTTAAACCCAATCCGGCCGGTCCCCCGTCACATATATCCGGGTCTTTAAACCCAATATCCAGATCCAGCAAATCCAATCTCAAAATCATTTGAAAACCATTTACTAATCCATATCCAAACCCGAATCCGAAATCACTGGTCCGAAGCCCTTCCGGCGTTCAGAACCGTCATTCCGAACCCAAATCCGGAATCTACTTTCCACTTGAAAACCAACTTCCATTTCCGAAATCCATTTCTAAAACCTAAAACCTTTATCATCGAAATCATGTTCCAAAATTCATTTCTAATCATTGAAAACCACTTATCATTTGAAAAACGTGTAATAATGTATAACCAACCAAACATATTCGATAAACATAAAATCATGATTAAAACCATAAAACCATTATAGAAAGCAGTTATGCATGTTCAAGTTTAAAGAAAGGGTCCACTCACAGTACTGAGCCCTACTCGCGTCCCGAACGTCCAGCCCGTTCCTCGGCTTCCTCGGGAAATCCCGATCCTGTCAAACACCGTCAAATTACGTTACTAGTACGTCTACGAACACTCACCTAAATGCCCTCAAAAATCCCCGGACCAAAGACTTAAAACCCCGGGACCCTACACATTCACCCTCGCGGAACTACACTCAAACGACTTCCGATTGACTCGAAACCAATTCCATTGAACTCACAACAACTCCTAGACCAAAAACTATGTTGACCGTTTCTCCCAGAACCGCCGCACGCGCCTCCACGCGCCGCCCAAAGTGGCTGCGCGTGGCCCCACGCGCCAGCTACAGTGCACCTTCAACCTCACGTCGACCCGGTTCAACACAGTAGGCTACAGCTTGAACCGGCGTCAACGGTTCTCCGCCGTGCCTGCACGATTTCCTTCCCTTTCTTCACCTAAAGCTTCGTCCAACCTTACTCTAAGCATCCCCATCCTCCAATCACCTCGACACAGCCTCCTACCCTCGTCTCAAGCTCGAAATCAAACCTCCCCAATACTCTGTTTCACGAACCGACCACCCAGCTCACCACCCTTCACGGTGGCTTCACCAAACGCTTCCCTGAACCTTACTGAACCTAAACCAACTCTCCTAGACCTTCGACTCAACCCCAATCGTCACGACTTACCGTTCGAAGTTCACTGCCGAAACAGGGTAAAAGAGACCCCTCTTCGACTGAGCTCCGCCGTGTACGGCCCCGTCACGGCGACCACCCTAATCGACACCTAGGACCTCCCTGGTCACTACCCTAACCTCCAATCCTCTCGACTCTCAGCCCAGAGTCACGACTTCCCAAATGAAATTCCACGGGAAAACAGAGCAGGAAGACTTACCCTTCGATTGCAGCTCCGCCGTGCGCACTGCCGCCTACCACGGTGGTCGTTGGACTCCCTGCAACCTCCTCAGCCTCTCCTTGTCTTGATTTGAACCGCCTCACGGCGTAGCCACCACCAAACGTTCACGGCCTCCCTGTTTCCCCCAATTCTTCTCCTCACCTCCGCCGTGCCGCCGTGCACAATTGCACTGCCAAAACACGACCAGCAGCTCCTCCTTGCTTCACTGTCACTCTCACAACTCACCAGTCACTCACCCTTGCACCCAGATTGGTCGATTTCCCCTCAAGCTCTCACTCTGTTTCTCTGTGTATCGAAGGACCAGAATGCATAACACGGGTGCACCCCAATTAATTGGGCCGTGAATGCACAGGATTCCACCAGAATCCTCTACACACATGCCATGTGTCACCATCCACTCCACACACTCCCACCTGGCCTAATCCCAGCCGTCCATTCCTTTCCTCTGTGCACAAATCCCAAGGTGCCACAATGACCAAAATACCCTCCTGTTTTACTCATTTTACGGTTTTACCGAAACTTCCTAGACCCGTAACTCTCACCTCGTAAGTCCGATGAATACGTGCCGCCTGTCATCGAACTCAGGACGACAAGAACTATCTAACCATCCTAGGTCAACCTACCAAAACTCGATTAATCAAAAAGTCAACTATTCCCCCTACTTTATCAAAATTACGATAATACCCTCGACCTTCCGACCATCACAACTTCCTCCTCGGATGTCAGAATCAAACATACCACATGTCTACAAGTTCATGACGTCCTAAACTACGTCCTGGTCACTGGTAAATCCCCAATTAACCACCCGAAATAAAAGTCAACATTTCTGCCCAACCCAGGGGCAAAATCGTCATTCTAAGTTCCCGGACCCCTCGGGACCACCTAACCCCTGATTAACCTTACTAATCACACCTTAATCACTCTACTAATCCCAATTCTCGGAACGGGTTGTTACATGGGAGCTCAGCCCAAAACCATAAATTGGAGTATGTGGGTCATTGCCCAAATCCGTTTACTATTCACGAAACATAATTTCACAAATCCAAGAAATCATGTTTATCAATATCATATAACCAATCCTGTCACGGTTTCTAAAATTACGCGCGTGCTACTTGGGGTCTCAAATCCCAAGTCTCCCCAAGGTCCACTTAGGTCAATGTCCGCAGATCAATGACCCTCCCTGGGGGTTATAATCCATAATAGCCTTCCTGAGAGTAAGGTACCCAACGGGGGCGACTCCACTCAGTTAGTGCTCTGTGACTACTCCGGGGTCCACCCAGGCCAACGACCCTCCCCGGAGAAGACAATCCATAAATATATAAGGATGGTATATGAAAAACCATTTTGAAATAATTCTCAAAACCTTTCAAAGGTTCATACCCGGTCCCCATAAACCATCATGAAACCAGAAATCCATCATTTCCAAATCCAAATCCGTTTAGGGTCTCCGAACTCGAAATCACATTTATAAGCCATAAATGGGACTCAAACCCGATATCATAATCAATTGGGACTCAAACCCGATATCATAATCAATTGGGCCTCAAGCCCGATCATGTAAACTAACTGGGCCTCAAGCCCGATTACATAATTCAACTGGGCCTAAAGCCCAATTCACAAACTAACTAGGCCTCTGGCCCGAATCGTAAACCAAATGGGCCACGTGCCCGATTACATAACCCAACTCGGCCCCGAGCCCGATTCGTAAATCAACTGAGCCTCGAGCCCGATTCGTAAACCAACTGGGCTTCCGACTCGATGCCTTATTAAATCAAATGGACTCCAAGTTCGAGAGTTTGTAAATCAAATGGGTCTCATGCCCGATTCCATATTTTCAAATCCGAAATCAATTCACGAACCAATTGGGCCTCTAGCCTGATAACGTAACTAATTGGACTTCAAGTCCGGGGGTTTCCAAAAAAAATGGGTCTCATGCCCAAATTACCTTTTCAAATCCAAAACCATTTCATTAAATCATTACTGAAACCATAAGCACGTATAATCAGTACAAACCCATAATCTCTAATATACGTGCAATTATGTAAATCACCTCGAAATACGTGAAATCATGTAAATCACCCATATCCAAATCATCATCATTATAGAATCACATATGTAAAACATATAAAACATTTATGCATGCATCACAGTTTAGAAATCAAGGTTCACTCACAGACCGTCCTACGTTGCCGCCTCGATTTGTGTATTGTAAGCCTCCTAGGGCTAATCACTGTCACTGGGACTCCCAAACCTGTCCAAGTCACACTAGAGGGTTACTAACTACCTTATTAACCTCTCATTGAAGCCCCGTAATTTTCCCCAATTTTTAACTATTTTTAAACTCGATCCTAAACCTTCGGACATTCCGAACTATATCGAAACGATGTCCGATCGACACGAAACTAGACTCAAAATATTCGTTACATAAAATAGATTAAAATTCATGTTGACAAAACCCCAAAATACCCTCCACGCGCCCCCACGCGCCGCAGGAAGCAGCTGCGCATGAAGCCCACGCGCTGTGAACAGTGCATCGTCAACCTTGGGTAAACCCGGTCTGATCCGGTTCTCTGCAACTCCGGTCAAATCGGTCCGGCGAGACCCGTTCTCTCCATTTCTTCCATGTTTTATAGCCCTTTTAATTCCTATCTCTCTTTCTCATCATTTTCAATCGATCCATCTACTAAAACATAGAAAACATGACCTTATACTCACCTTCCCAATCGAAGCACGAATGGCCGACCTGCAACTCCGTCGTGTCCTCGATTCCGACCACCATGATCCCCGTAACCGGTCCAATTCGACTCATATGACCTCCAGAAGCAAATTCCAACCATTAGGCTTGATCTAAAACCATCAAAAACCACACTTCAAATTTCGAGTAAAAAAAGTACCTCACGGGTTCTGTGTTCGGGCTTTCTCCACCATCCACGACGGTCCTCCTCGACGGCCTCATCATCACCGTCTCTCTTCTCTCCCACATTCCCAATCACATACTAAGTTCCACTAATGAGGTTTGGAGGGGCTGTAGAGGAATGGTTGTTCGGGTTTTGAAGAAAAACAAAGAAGATGGTGAAGTTTGGTGGTTAGAGTCAAATGATGAAAGATGATTGAAATGAAGGGTGGAGATGAGAGGGAGAGATAGGGATGGACGATGAGGATTAAGAGATGAGAGGAGTGGGAATTATAAAATAATAAAAATAATATTATTTTAAACCAAACACTCACCAATCAAGAAAGAGATCCACAAATTGGGGGAGATGGCCAATTGGATGAGTGACACTCATCCAAGGATCCCACATTATTAAATCAACCAATTAGATTTAGCCATGTATTTTCTCCCTCGAAAAGTGTGCACAGTTCAATTTAACTTCCCGTGACCATAACTTTTTCGTTCGACGTCTGATTTCGAAGTGCCGCCTGTATACGGACTCGTGACGTCCCGATCTACGCCACGGTCATTGGTCCTCGTACGTTTGAATCCTCGAGTCAAAAGTCAACATTTTACCCACGACTAGGGGCAAAAAGGTCATTTTACACCATCCGTTCGATTTTACTCAACTAATCACCGATTAATCTCACTAATCCTTCATTAGTCACTAATCTAATCCCGGAATTCGGGACGGGTCGTTACATTAGTGCCTTTAAGTCATTTGGGCTATATATTCGGACCTACGGGTCGAGTTTATATGGGCGGACCGGGTTGGGCTTACCAGACCCGGGTATATCGAGTTTAAACACCATAAGCCCAAGTCCAACCTACTAACTCTCGGGCCGGGTAGGTCCTTTGCACATAGCAGGCCGGGCTTTTGTCCACTGGGCCTATCAGGCTCCCATAAGCACATGGCCTTTTGGGCCAAATGGTGAGGGCTACCCCAAATAGATCCACTGGTGAGTTCTTTTCAATGATAATTATGGAGTAATTTTTCGACGGCAAATTACACTTTCGTATCATATGATTTATATTTTTTAATAGCTATATATTCAAAATTTTTAATATTATAAATATCACTCTATATTTTTTAAATGTGACACTTTGACCTTACTATCAACTATTACATTAAAAATTCTAAGGTAATGACGAGTACAAAATAAGAAGTACTATTACATTCAATAAGTGACACTTAAGCACCACGCAAAAAAAATAATAATAAGTTAATTTTAAAAAATTAAAAAGTGGTTTATTAAAAAAAATTGTTTCCTCTTCGTCCAACTCAGTCTTTCCTCTTTGACGATTTTCTCTCTCTCTTTATGCAAGCATTCTTCAAGCTCTAGCTTTATCTTAATTTCATCAAAAATATTTGGCGCATTAATCTTTTTCCATTAAAATACTAATTAAAGAAGTTTTAACGGAATTGAAACGCACCTAATCCAATACTCAATTTTGTAAATCCTTGTTTTCAATTCATTTCTTTTTCTAAACTTCATTAGAAACCCCAAAAGCTCTAATCTTTAATGACTGAATGTTATGTATTTACACTTTTCTGATCGACCACTAGGAAGAAGACCAGAACCACTAGTAATAGGTCAGTACCGACTAGAAACACATGTATGTCGACTAGACAGCAACGCGTCACACCAGACTAGTTACCGGCATCCGATTAAGATCCTTAGGTCGACGTCTTGCATGGGCTACCAATCCACACAACTGACCAATGTTGTCAGCACCATTCGATCAGCCATTTTTCCTAGCAATAACAATGCAGCTGTACTTTCTAGCAAATCACCACCATCCATCAGAAACCTCAAGACACGTAGCAGCATTTAATTACTTGGGCCTTACTTCGCTAAGGTTTTAACCACCACATTTACTACCATTATAAATACGAGGCACATTTCCCCATAAAAAGTAATCCATTATTTACTAAGCCTTACTGTAACGACCCGTCCCAAATTCCAGGATTAGATTAGTGACTAATCACGATTAGTGAGGTTAATCCGTGATTAGTAGGGCAAAATTGGACGAACGATGCGAAATGACCGTTTTGCCCCTCAATGTGGGTAAAACGTTGACTTTTCGATTGGGCGGTCAAACGGACTTTGACCGATGACCGTGACGTAGTTCGTGACGTCACGAGTTCATAGGCAGGTGGCACGTTCAATTCCGACGTTCGTGGAAGAAGTTATGACGTTCGGAAGTTTAGGGGCATTTTGGTAATTTTGGTTACAAGGGCAAATAGTTGACTTTTTGACCTAGGGGACCGATGGCCGAGGGCCAAGGACTGTTACGTAGATCGGGACGATACAAATCCATAGACAGGCGGCACGCTGAATTCGGACTTCGAACGGGAAAGTTATAGGTCACAGAAGTTCGATTTCACTATGCACGTACTTCAAGACGAAGATGATTTATTGGGCTAGATATTTTAGGTGGGACCCATGGATGAGTGACAAGTGTCACTCATCCCATTGGTTAAAACCCCTAAAAAGGGGATCTCACTTAATTAAATAATATTAATTAATTAATTTTATAATCTAATCCACACCTCATTCAATCCTAGACCTCCATTATATTTTAATCTTTCAATCCTCACCATCAATTCCATCTCCCTCTCATCAGCCATCATTCTCCTTCTTTGTTTCTTCAAACCCAAACCCCCCCCCCCCCCCCCCCCCCTCCCCCCTATCCACCATTTTCTTCATTTCTTCATTTTCTTCAAACACACAACTGACTATGCCCAAACTACGCATTAAATTAAACATGTAATTCGAGTGTTATGCAATTTAAACCCTTTTTGTGTAGATGTAGTATTGATAAATAGGGATCGTTCTTAACCGGGGAAATTAGGGACATTAATAATGTGTTAGTGGGAGATGAATAAAAGAATAATGAATTAAAGAATTAGATAATCAAAGAATTAAATAATCAAAGAATTAACAATTTAAAGAATTAATGACTTAAAGATAAAAAGAATAGAGAATTAAAGAATTAAAGAATTAACTAATCAAAGAATCAATAAATTAAAGAGTAAAGGAATAAAAGAATAAAGAAATGAAAGAATCAAAGACTAATAAACTAAAAGTATGAAAGAATAAAAGAATAAAAGAATAAAGAATAAAAAGGGGGGTTTTGAAAAGGTTTGTGATCATGTAAATAAGTAAAAGCATAGATAAACTAATTTTACTTCTATTCTAATTCATGTACAAATGATCTTCTTAAAACACAAATCTTACCAACACTCTAATAATTGCAAATATTAAATCAATCACGAAATTTTACCTTAATCGTCTTAATTACCTTCATACATTTTTCAATACTATAAATGCACCGACAGCGGACAACACTTACAACATGATTCACCTTTTGTTTTTGACTGAATGCGCCGACAGCGATCAACATTAAGTCTCTTCAATTCTACTTTAAATGCACCGACAGCGGATAAAACACTTAACATTGAATTGAAGTATGAAGCACTAAAATGTATAAAATAACTAAAATTCATAAAGTAAGACACATGGAGATTGCATTTAACACTTACAAATATTAGTAAGAAAAACCTCACATATATTGAACTATAATCAAAACCAATAACAAAAATGAGAGTTTGAGTAGATGGAGAGTAATTGTTACACTTTCAAGATGGATGAAAACAATGGATTGTTATTCATATGATTCTCCGACAGCGGACGGAACCTTATGAAGATGGAGGAAATAAACTTGGGAAATATGAACTCAAACTCTAAACTTTGTATTGGAGATACTTTGCCAAAGTTTCTCTCAAAGAAGGCTCAAATGTGTGCCTCAAAGAAGGTGTGTTTCAACAAGTGAATTGAAACCCTATTTATAAGTGGAGAAAGCTACCAAAAATAATATAAAAATACAATAAAAAAAATGGAATAATGGAATGATGAGTAATAAAGATTTGTGATGATGTTTAGAGGTGGTTTGAGTTGTAAAGTTGTAAAATTGGGTTGGAAAGTTGTTGGAAAGTGGCTGGAAATTGAGTGGAAGTCTGCTGGAAAATAGGGAAGAAAATTCGGCTGGGCGGTGCTGAAGGGGAGGGCTGCAGCTCGGCTGCAGGCTGCTGAAGAGAGGGTGGAGACTTCGGCAGGCGCGCGCCGAACGTGACAACAGGGACTCGGCAGGCGCGCGCCGAACTCGCAGGGGCAAGGCAGAAGCACGCTGGAGCGGATTGGGCCTGGGCTGGTTGTCTGGGCTGGGCCGCACGGACGCGGGCTGAACGGCTGGGCTTGGGCTGCCGGTTTTGGGCTGAACGGCTGGGCTTGGGCTGCCGGTTTTGGGCTGGATTTTCTTAGAAGTGGGTTGGGCTGCACAGAATTAATTAGTTAAATAATTAATAACTAAATTAATTATTCCACCGAATTTCGTCCATATTTTATTCGTTATAATTCCGATCGAAACGATTCTTTCGCCAAAAATACTCCAAATTACAACCTTTATTTTTCTAAACATAAAAATCACAAAAAAATTTATTTTATCAATTTATTTAATATTTTAATATTAAAAGTCAAGTATAAAGGGTATAAAATAATATAAAATAATGCTTATTTAACGTCCTATCAAATACCCCCACACTTAAACTTTGCTAGTCCCTAGCAAATACTAAAATCAAACTACGAATTCAAAACAAGTAGACCCTTAACCATTTGTCTCAAATTTCATTGTTATAATCATGGCATAAAAGATTTTCACTTAAAACATTTAAGCAAATGGAATTCAAAAGTTAATATATGGTAACAAAATGTTCAACAAGTAAGATAATGAGTAAATATGGTGAAATGGAGTTCTGCACGAATAAGACAAGTATGAATCAACTCACAAGGATATGCACTCATAAATTCACTCAATTTGTGAGGGTTTGTGTTTGCACTCAAAGTATGTGAGAAATACTCACATAATCGAAATGAAGTACTTTTGCAAAATTTCAAACAAACACCTCAAGATAAAAACAAAACATACTTGCACAAATGAACCAAAACCATAAGCTTACTCAAGTGATTGACTCAACTAATCAAAATTTACCATCTTAAGGATCATAAGGTCTTTACGAAGGTTGTAATGGGGCTAAGTTTAGAGGCAAGGAATATATAGGACAAGTGGTGCTCAAATTCGTTCCAAGACTCAATAGACTCCCAAAATGTATCATAACTTCCCAACCTTAGTGCAATGATGTCAGTAATCCATCCCTTCGAACATAGGCCTAATTTCATCTTGTTGGGCCTCGAATTCATTCTTTGTGCCGGATTTACAAATGTAAAGGACTTAACTCAAACATTCATAATCAAACCTTATTACCTTGATAAAAACTTCAATATATCTTTCTTTCTTTTTTTCTTCTTTTTTTTTTTCATTTTTTTTTCATATATCAAGGTAATAACATGTGTCAAAAATACAACAATGTTTGAGTAAGTAAATCCACAAAATACACATAAAAGTCTTTCAATATCATCATTTTCTCTTTACATAATCATTATGTCTTCAACCGAGTCCTTGGAACAAAGGTAAAAGATGTCTATACTAAGCTCAAGTGTTTAGATAATCATGGTGAGGAAAGAAAGGCTTAATGTGGGCTCAAAAGGGGTAAAACTAAGGGGGTCGCAACTTGTGCGCACAAAATAGGGAACATGGATGTTTGAATTTGTGGTGTTAACCCTAATGCCTTAATCATTTCCAAAATCAGAGAATTTATTGACTTAAAAGCTTTGAAAATCACATAGAATAAGTTCTAGTGCTCTAGAGTTCATTAAAAGCTATGGCAAGCAGTTATGAGGCATATGTATATCAATTTAAACAAAGAACTTATGAATCACTCATCAAAGATGTATATAAGTTCTAAAGCTCACATAAGGTTCAAATGATTCATACTTATCATATCATGCTTATTTATGTACCAATTTACATGCATTATCTTCAAGTAGTAACACTTAATCACAAAATATTAACAAACAAATTCAAGTTGTAGTGATCATCTTTATAGCCATAACATATTCATTTCCGTTCATTTATATCATTGACAAGTTAAAGGGCAACTTGATACTCGTAAAAACACTACGTTAAAACAAAAAGACTCAAGAAAGCAATATTTTGTTTTTTTTTTAAATTTTTTTTTTCGTTAAGAAAGACTTAATAAAACAATTTCAAATGCACAAATAAGAAAAACTCGTAAAAATACTAAGTTAAAACAAAAAGATTCAAAGCAGTAATTTTTTTTCTATTTTTTTTTTCGTAAGAAAGAAATAAAACAATTGCAAATTAAGAAAGACTTAACAATTTCAAATGCACAAATAAATTTGTAAACCATTCCCCCACACTTAAATTCTACATTGTCCTCAATGTAGGAAAATACGAAATAATTAAACATAGAATCAAAGTAAGGAAGATGATTTAAGAAAGTGAAGTAAGAAAGAAAAACATAAACAAAGTAAAAGAGAGTGAAGGGTTGAAAGAAAGCAAATCTGTGTTGATGACTCCTTCACACTCGAGAACACATTGGGTTGCCTCCCAACAAGCGCTTGAAGTTTAACGTCCATCCAGCCTAGACCAAATTCTTTATCTGATGGGACGGAGAAGTACTCTGTCTGACTCCACATCGTGTCCTCCAATTGCCTCGATGTAAGGCTTCAATCGGTGGCCATTTACCTTGAACTCTTTTCCCGTTTCAATGCTTTTGATCTGTATGGCTCCATAGGCAAACACATTAGTAACAACAAAAGGACCTACCCATCTGGAGAATAATTTACCTGGAAAGAGTCTAAGTCGGGAATTGAACAACAAAACTTTCTGGCCAATGTCAAATGCTTTACTCTTGATCTGTTTGTCATGAAATGCCTTTGCCTTTTCCTTGTAGATCAGAGTGCTTTCAAATGCATCATTTCTTATTTCCTCAAGCTCACTCAGCTGGAGCTTTCGATGCAGACCGGCGTCATCTAGCTTGATGTTGAAAGTTTTGACGGCCCACCATGCTTTATGCTCTAGTTCCACCGGAAGGTGACATGCTTTTCCGTACACCAACCTATAGGGAGACATTCCTATAGGTGTTTTGTATGCCGTCCTGTATGCCCAAAGTGCATCATCCAACCGTTGGCTCCAATCCTTACGATTAGGGCCCACAGTTCGCTCTAATATCTTCTTGATCTCTCTATTACTGACTTCCGCCATTCCACTCGTTTGAGGATGGTAAGGTGTAGAGACTCGATGAGTGACACCATACCGTTTCATTAAAGCTTCAATGGTCTTGTTGCAGAAATGACTTCCTCCATCACTTATTAGGACCCGCGGGATCCCAAACCTGGAAAGAATGTTAGTTCTGAGGAAATCTGCAACAGTTTTAGAGTCATTAGTCCTGGTGGCCTTAGCTTCCACCCATTTTGATACATAATCAACAGCAAGTAAGATATAGAGATAGCCATTAGATTGAGGAAACGGACCCATAAAATCAATACCCCAAACATCAAATATTTCAACAGTAAGAACATAATGTTGTGGCATTTCATCCCTTCGTCCTAAGTTTCCTGATCTCTGACATTTATCACAGGCTAAACAGAATGAATGTGCATCTCTAAAAAGTGTGGGCCAATATAGTCCAGATTCTAAGATTTTGAGTGCAGTTTTCCTAGATCCAAAGTGGCCTCCACAAGCATGGCTATGGCAGAACTCTAGGACTGACCTATGTTCAATATCAGGGACACATCTCCTAATCAATAAATCTGCACAGTGTTTCCACAAATAAGGTTCATCCCAAATATAGTGCCTAACATGCTTTTTAAGTTTATCTTTTTGTGCACGGGAGAGGGTGGTGGGTAACTGTTTGGTGACTAAATAATTGACAATATCAGCATACCAAGGAGTACCTCCCTCGATTCTGAAGAGTTGTTCGTCTGGAAACATCTCTTGAATCTCCACAGGATCTCGCTCATGTGCAATGCGACTCAAATGATCCGCCACCACGTTCTCTACGCCTTTCTTATCTTTAATCTCGATGTCAAACTCTTGAAGAAGAAGAATCCATCGGATCAGTCTTGGTTTCGCTTCTTTTTTGGCTAGGAGATACTTCAGTGCTGCATGATCAGTGTAAATAATGACTTTAGTTCGAAGTAGATAAGAGCGAAATTTATCTAAAGCAAATACAACAGCAAGCAACTCCTTTTCTGTAGTGGTGTAGTTCATCTGGGCATCATTTAAGGTTCTGGATGCATAGTAGATGGCGTAGGGCTTCTTATCCCGCCTTTGTCCGAGTACGGCTCCAACTGCATAATCAAAGGCATCGCACATTAGTTCAAAGGGTAAGGACCAATCAGGGGCACAAAGAATGGGGGCAGTGGTTAAGAGATTTTTAAGCTTCTCAAAAGCTTCCTGACAGTCTGCATCAAAGACGAAGGGTGTCTCTTTCTGAAGCAGTCGGCACAAGGGCCTTGCAATGTGGGACAAGTCTTGGATAAATCTTCTGTAAAATCCCGCGTGACCAAGAAATGAACGGATTCCTCTCACCGAAGTGGGAGAGGGTAAGTGGCGCACAGTATCAACTTTAGATTTATCGACTTCAATTCCTCTTTCAGAGACAATATGGCCCAAGACTATCCCTTGTCTAACCATGAAATGGCATTTCTCCCAGTTAAGTACCAGATTAGTTTCGACACACCTTTGTAAGATAAGTGCTAAGTGTTCTAAGCATGCATCAAAACTATCCCCAAAGACACTAAAATCGTCCATAAATACTTCAATTATTTTTTCGACGTATTCAGAGAAAATAGAAAGCATGCATCTTTGGAAAGTACCTGGGGCGTTACATAAACCGAAAGGCATTCTTCGGTAGGCAAAAGTGCCAAAAGGACAAGTGAAAGTCGTTTTATCTTGGTCATTTTGAGCGATACAGATTTGATTGTACCCGGAATAACCATCAAGAAAGCAATAATAGGAGTGACCTGCTAACCTTTCAAGCATTTGATCAATGAAGGGCAAAGGAAAGTGATCCTTCCTAGTTGCTTTGTTCAGGCGTCGATAGTCGATGCAGATGATAGGACGTTAAATAAGCATTATTTTATATTATTTTATACCCTTTATACTTGACTTTTAATATTAAAATATTAAATAAATTGATAAAATAAATTATTTTGTGATTTTTATGTTTAGAAAAATAAAGGTTGTAATTTGGAGTATTTTTGGCGAAAGAATCGTTTCGATCGGAATTATAACGAATAAAATATGGACGAAATTCGGTGGATTAATTAATTTAGTTAATTAATTAATTAAATCTGTGCAGCCCAGCCCATTTCTGAAAACCCAATTGTCCGGCCCAAAGACCAGCAACCCGTCGCCGTGAAGCCCGCTTCCACACGGCCCAGGCCCAGGTTAGCAGCCCAGTCCGCAGGCCCGCGTCAGGGCTCTCCCTGCAGCCCAGAGGACTCGTCGACAGGCGCCAGCCGATCTGCTCTTCCACCATTCGGCGCGCGCGTCCCGATCCGTTTCTCCTCTCTTCGGCGCGCGCCTGCCGAGCTGCTGCCCTCCTCTTCAGCACCGCCCAGCCGAATTTTCTTCCCTATTTTCCAGCAGACTCCCACTTAATTTCCAGCCATTTCCAACAACCTTCCAACCCAATTTTACAACTTTACAACTCAAACCACCTCTAAACATCATCACAAATCTTTATTACTCATCATTCCATTATTCCATTTTTTTTATTGTATTTTTATATTATTTTTGGTAGCTTTCTCCACCTATAAATAGGAGTTGATTTCACTTGTTGAAATCACTTCCAAGTAGCACAAAATTGAGCTTCTTTTAGGAGAAATCTTGGCAAAATAGTTCCAACACAATTTTGAGAGTTCAAGTCCGAATTTCCTTGTTTAATCTTCTTCCATCTTCATAAGGTTCCAGCCGCTGTTCGGTGTTCCTTGTGAAAAACAATCCATTGTTCTCATCCAATCTGAAAAGTGTAACATTTGCTCTCCATTCTCTTAAACTCTCTTATTTGTTATTGTTTCTAATTATAATGCAATATATGTATTGGTTTCTCCTTCCTATCTTTTGTGAAAATTGAGTATAATCTCCATGTGTTTTACTTTCTAAAAATCATTTACTTCTTACATTTTAGAGCTTAAACTTCATTTCGAAACTAAATGTTGATCCGCTGTTCGGGGCATTTAGAGTAGATTTGGAGAGATTTAATGTATGACCGCTGTTCGGCGCATTAAATCACAAACTTAAGGTAATTATATTATAAGTAAAAATCCGCTGTTCGGTGCATTTATAATATGATTAATGTATGAAGAAATATGAGTTTGTGAAGGTATAATTTCGTGATTAATTCAAATATTTGCAATTGTAGTATGTGGTTGAAGTTTGTGTTTACGGGAAGTCTACTTTGTGCATAAGTTAGAATAGAAATAGAATGAGTTTATCTATGCTTTTACTTATTTACATAATTACAAATCTCTTCAAAACCCCCCTTGTTTATTCTTTATTCTTTTATTCTTTATTCTTTTATTCTTTGATGCTTTTATTCTTTCATTCCTTTATTATTTAATTTATTGATTCTTTGATTAATTAATTCCTTTATTCTTTGATTAACTAAGTCCTTTATTCTTCTATTATTTCATTCTTTAATTCGTTAATTTATTAATTCTTTGTAATTCATTAATTTATTATTATCTTGTTCATCTATTCTTTAATTGTTTAATTCTTTTATTATTTAATTCTCTAATTCATTATTCTTTTATTCATAATCCACTAACATATTATTAATGTTCCCTAATTTCCCCGGTTAAGAACGATCCCTATTTATCAATACTACATCTACACAAAAAGGGTTTAAATTGCATAACACTCAGATTACATGTTCAATTTAATGCGTAGTTTGAGCGTAGTCAATTTTTGGCGCCGTTGCCGGGGAAATTGAAAATCATTTTAATTTGTTAGTGTATGTATATAAATTGTGCATATTATACTTGTTTATAAATTTTATTTTTGTTAATATTATATTTGTTTATAACATTTACTTACTTGTTTATATTTTATTTATCCATCTTATTATTGTTCTTATTATGTTTGTTTATAATGCTCATACTTTACTTTTTCTTAATTTCTAATTTATACTTGTTCATAAATGTTCATAACTTTTTTTTTATATATATATTTGTTCATAATAAATTTGATACTTGTTCATAAATGCATATTTTATATGTTCACTTTTCTTTACTTTTACTTTTATTTATTCCATTATACTTTATTCCATTAACTTAATATTCACACTTTTTCTTTATTCCCTTAACTTAATATTCACACTTTTTCTTTATTCCCTTAACTTTAATTATATTACATTAACTTTATTCCATTAACTTTCTTTTAATTTTATTACATAACCTTTATGTTCCACTAACTTTATGTTTACACTTATTTTATTTTTATGTAATCAATTATTTGTTTATGTCTTGTTAAACTTTAAATCTGAAATGAAAAAAAGAAAATTCGGAATAACGGCCGGCCATGGTGGCTCAAGGCGGTTGGCCACGGCGGGTGAACCCGTGAGGTAAGGAAATGTTCAAAAATTCAAATTTCGGTTTTTGTTAGTTTTTGTTCGATTCTAAGGATTGGGAAACATTTCTGGGGACTCTAGGAGGCTAATAGGATTAGTTTTGGGGCTTGTGATGGCCGGAAATGGCCGTGAACGGCGGGAGAAAATCCGGCCACCATTGATGATCGGAAAAGCACGGTTTTGGGTGGTTTTTGCTCGGGTTTTAATGCCTAAATGATAGGAAATAGGATTAGGATGATATTACAATTAAAAGGAGATGAAATGGACCTAAAATCGGTCCGAAAATAGGAGAAAACCGAGATGAATAGTACTGTGAACAGTGCCATGAACAGTAGCTGGAGGTTGAAGATGATGAACAGTGTTTTCGATCTTCTAGGGGCTCGTGGACCATAATTTGGGAAAGTGGTCAACACGGGAAATCTTCTATTCGATGTAGCGAAGATTTTGGGACTGGTCTCGTGTCAATCGGACATCGTTTCGATAGATTACAAGGTGTCGGAAGGTTTAGGGTCGGTTTAAAAATAGTTAAAAGTTCGGAAAAATTACGGGGAATTAATGGGAGATTAATTAAGTAGTTAGTAACCTTCTATTAAAATTTGGACAGGTTTGGGAGTCCCGGTGATGGTGATCGGCTCGGGAGAGCCTATGGCACGCAAATCGAGGGGGCAGCTCGGACGGTCTGTGAGTGGACCTTGTTTTCTAAATTGGTGCATGCATAAATGTTTATTATATGTTTTAAATACTTGTTTGTGATGCCATGAGTGCATTTGGATGTATGGTTATGTATAAGCACGTATTTCGAAGTTTCGGCTTTATACGGTGCTTATACGGGTCTGTATTTCTTTATTGGTTTAAATGAACTGGATTTGGATTTCAAAAAGGATATACTCGGGTATGAGACCCATTTGCTTTTGTCTCGGGCATATGACCTCAGATCTCGGGCACGGTGCCCAGCTGATGTCCTATGTTCGGACACGAGACCCAGGTTACTTTACGGTTTTGATTTCAGGTCGGGGAACCTTAAATGGATTCCCAGGTTCATGACGGTTTATGGGAATCGGCATGAACCCTTGTCGGTCATTATAGTACATGACGGTTTATGGGAACCGGTCATGGAGGATGTTTTCTATATGTATATGTATATAATGGATATTATGGATCATGACGGTTCAGGGGAACCGGGCATGAATGTTTATGTTATGTATATATATGTTCATATACCTTCCTTTACTTGTTCTATTATCTCCTCCGGGGAGGGTCGTGGCCTGGATGGACCCCGGAGTAGTCACGGAGCATCGACTGAGTGGAGTCACTGCCCAGTTGGGTTCCTTACTCTCAGGAAGGCTATGGTTACTATTACTTCAGGTAGGGTCAGTGGTCTACGGACATTGATCTTGACTTTGAGAAGACTCGGATTGAGACCTAGGTAGCACGCGCGTAGCTTTGGAACCGTGACAGGATTGGTTGTGTGAATTATATGTATATATGATGTATTCTATATGATATGATATATGATGTGTTTACACAGGTTTTGGGCAGTGGCCCGTATGGTTGGTTTCTTATGATTTGGGCCGAGTCCCTTATGGATTTGGGCAGTGGCCCGTATGGTCGTTTTCATTATGGTTCTTTCAATCTTGGTTTTGGGCTTAGTTCCCACATATGTTTCCATTTGGTTAAATGGTTTTCGAATGCATGCATGCTTTTTAGTGAAGGGTACAAATGTCTTTATGGAAATGTTTTTATAAACTTTGGTTTTGTCCACTCACAGCTTTTAATGTTTTGACTGCCCTTCAGGTTGACATCGGATGTGGACTGTAGTAGAGACCGAGATATCACATACCTCCTTCGGATCCTGGCGTACTCTGATAGCCCGAGAGGGCAAAGGTCGGAAATATCCCTTGCCTGACACTTCGTTTCAGACGGGAGCAGGGTCATCTTGCACTAATCCCGGGAGGATTGGGATGGGTCCTGTCACTTACGCTGCTTATGCTATGTTTGATCACCTTCTACTTGATAATTTAAGCATTGGAGTCCGCTAGGCTAGCACTCCATAGGTGTCATGTAATGACCCAGAAATTTGAGGAAAATAAAATTTGGAAACTTTTGTGGAAATTACAATTTTTCCCTTGAAATTGTCAAACATTGACTTTTTGACCTAGGTATCTATTGGACATTCTGCGAAGACTGTTACGAAGGTTGATTCGTAAATCCATAGATAGGCGGTACGCGTAAATCAGAGGTCGAATGCGGTTATTATGGATAAAAAAAAAAGGTCAAGGGCATTTTATTCTTTAAGTGGGAAAATACAAGTGATTGGCGTGGCTAATAATCTCTTCATCTATCATTTAACTCTTGAAAGGAATTTGTAGTATGTGTTTACTGAAGGCCCTTTGGTTGTTCCTAGTCAGTATTTGACACTTCAGTGGTGGCAGCCACATTTCGATGCTAAAAAAATGGAGATATTTTTGTTTACTATTTTTGGCTCTCCTAATTGGCATATTCGAAGAATATTTCATGAGGGAACAGTGAAGCCCATCAGCAATGTATTGGAAACTCTATTCAAGGTTGATTGTCATATGACTGCGCAATCCCTATGTAAATATGGTCGGGTACATGCGGAGATTGATTTGTCTAAACCTTGATCCCATTTATGGAAGTGGAAAGGAAGAGGATTTGTCTTGAGTATGAGAATTTGTCGTCTATATATTCTAGTTATCATCGAGTGGGCCATAATTTGAGCCACTACCATCTTTGTGTTGCGACCCCAACTCCAGCAGAAAAACTAGGTCTAATGACGGTTATGGTTTACACAGGGATGGAGAATCAATCTGATGCTTTGGTCAAGAAGGCGGGTGAGCTGGATGTTGATCCACTTGGCTCTCTGGCTTTGGTAAAGAGGATAACTAGTGTGGTTTTGGCGTGTGGAATATTTTCCCTGTGTGTAGAGGATCAAAGAATATTGGGGCTAGGGGTTGAAGGAAGAAACCTGATGCATAGGGGTTTACCAGACCCCTGAACCAAAATAATTATGGTTCTCAGTTTGGCCTACTGATTAACAATGATGTCAAAGTTCCTCAATTGCTAACAAATAGTGGGAACGCTATCCCGCATTATGTAAGATTGTATGGTAATCGTAATGAGTTAAGAGTGTGGGTTTTGGATGGATAAAGTGTTGCAGGGTCTGTTTCTGGTGGAATGAGTAAGAGGAAAAAACTAAGGAAGACTTTATCTGAGGTGACCACCATGTAGGTAGGAAGCGGCATGACATTGCCAAACCCATAGGTTAGCACTAGGGGAACCTCTAGATGGGTTAGGCGTAGGATGATTTTTGTGGGCTTGGTCGATAACTTAGTCATGCGAGGTGCCTCCAACACCCAACCATAGGTTTTGTAGGAGAATTTTCTTGTTGGGAACCAACAACCAAACATCCCTTGTATGAGAGAAAGAGTGCGAGAGAGACAGAGACAGAGACAGAGCGAGAGAGAGGAGATCATGGAATTATGATGTTGGATGGTGATGAGGGCAAAGAGCAGAATTATGTTAAATAGTGATCGGGGTTGATGGTAGCCTTGGATCCTAGTACTTTCTATGTTGATGAGAGTGATTAGGCAGGCCAGGGTGCTCTTTACATTGATGAAAATGGTTTGGTTAGTAGTAGCGAAGCCATCATGATTCCCTAGGTTGGCTTCTCGTCCTTCCTTCTTTAATTATTTATTATGTCGATAAACCTATTATGTTGGAATGTTCGAGGGGTAGGCAGAAATATGTAATGACCTGACTCCCCTAGTACGATATTGTCCGTTTTGGGTCATGCCCTCACAGTTTTGTTTTTGGGAAATCACACGCAACTTCCCAATATGTCACTCATCATGAGATTGCTTCAGCACAATCTCGCTTAACTTTGGAGTTCCCAAGGAATCCAAAGACAGTGAGCTCCCAAAAAGTCTCACGCTAGGAAGATACATGCTCACACATATAAGGCACTTCACTTTCCCCTCCCCGAGCGATGTGGGATTGCTCACCGGTCTTGCTTCCCAAGCTCATGGGTCTTGCTCACTATTCTTACTTCCCAAGCTCACGGGTCTTGCTCGCCATTCTTGTTTCCCAAACTCACGGGTCTTACAATCCACCCACCTTTGGGCCCAACGTCTTCACTAGCACACTTCTGATCGGGGTCAAGTCTCTGATACCATTCTATATATATCAAAATGGCTAAGTTAGTGGAAGAAGCTTATGAGGGAAGGAGAGAGTTCTAGATAGGTGTCACCATCACACTTTATCTCCAATGCAAAATTACGAAAATGCCATTCATGCTAAAATTACAAAAATGACCTTATTACATTTTGACCTGTAATAAGCTCATTTGATTTCCAATTTTGACGTACCGCCTGTCTATGGACTCAGCAATCCAAGATCTTCCTAACAGTCCTTTCGAATTTTCCAATTTTGACGTACAGCCTGTCTATGGTAAAAAGTCAATTTTTTACCATCAAGGACAAAATCATCATTTTTACTTTTCTCAAATTTTTTGCTCATTACAACCTACCCTTTTAAAAAATTTCATCCTCAAAATTTTAAACTACTAGTGTGGTTCTACAGTTGCAACTAACATCAACATGTTCCCTAGTAGGGAATAAATTCTAGAAAATAAATTTAGTCTTATATCCAAACTCAATTTTAACAACTAAGTTAATCACAAGTGAATCAACTTATCAATTTAAGAATACCTAACTGCAACTTTATTTAGACATAGGCGATTTTAGGATCCTATATAATCTGACAGAATCACACAAATAACCTCAAAGATTGTGCTAGATACCCTTCAAGTCCTATTCAAATATAGCTCATGACCTAAGTCACACTAATTCCATAACCATGCTTAACCAACCATCAACTTAAGTACCAATCACAACTAGTAATGGCACTACACGTAGACCAATACCATAAACACTACTTGAGTCATGTTTAGAATCTGTATAATCTAGGTTATCACAACATCCCCTGATAGGACACATCTTGTAACGACCCGAATCTCGAAGAAATGTGAAGATTGGAAAATCTAAGGAGAAAATGACGATTGTGCCCCTAAGTGACTGTTGGTCAAAGTCAAAGAGTTGACTAAAGTCAAATTGTTGAATTTTTTACCGGGACCTCGTTTAGGTGATTTGAGAAGATCAATACGAAAGTCTCGACCTCTCGAGTACATCGGCAAGCGGCATGTTGAAAACGGAGTTCGGACAGTTTCATTCCAGGTCTAGATTACGTAGGGGAGTTTTTGGTAATTTTTTTATAGGTTATTTTAGTATTTTATTGTGAGATATTTTTTGTGGCTAAATAAGGAATAGAAAAGTGTCACTTTAGATCCTATATTTTTGTTCCACCGACTTGGTTTTTGTGTGATTGTTTATTTGTGTTTTAAGTATTTGTGTGTGTAAGTGTGGGTTGCTCGGCCGAAGGAGAAAACAAAGAAGAAAAGACAAATCATAGAAGAAAGGGAGAAAAAGAAGAAGAGAAAAGAGAGAGATAGAGAAGAGGAAATAAGAGAGAAAATAAAACAGAGAGGAGAGAGGGGGATGCTAGGATTAGACCCGAACCTCTGCGTGAAAAAACGAGAAGAAAATGGTGGTTGAACACCAAATAGGTGTTTTTCAGATGCAAAATTGGAAATAAGTTAACTAACCTCCTATCAGTTTCCTTGCGACCATGTCAGGTTGTTGGTTCGTGGATTTGGACACCAAAAATAGCTAGTCTGTGAAGGTGATGGACGATTGAGAAGAGGAAAAGGTTGGACGAGATTTCGAGGTGAGTTTTTTAGTTTTTGATGCACAGATCCTTTCTTGGGATGATGTAGAAGTGATTGAAAGAAATAGAACTTGAAAATATGGAGAAATAATGGTTTTATGACCGGGTCGGGCCGCTGGGTCGGGCAACCAGAAAACTAGTTATGCGGGTGAAGAAGACAATAATGTAGTTGGCGTGTGGGCTTCAAGCACAGAGGCTTCATGTCAGGACCCACCCCGGTTTCACCCCGAAATCCGAGGTAATCCTGCTCCCGTCTGACACCCCGACACAACGCAGTCAGACGCAGGAGAAACTATATAAAATATCCCGAAGTCAACAATTTACAAAGCATAGTACCACTACAGAAGAAAGAAAACCGAAAAATTAAGTACACGCACGACGAAAAATTTAACACAGTTCGGGATCGCTCTCGTGACTTCTATGCCTCAGACGCTGCCTCGACGCCGGAACCCCGCACCTACTCCACAACCTGGAGGGCAAGTTAAAACAGAAGGTGTGAGTGGACCATAAATACAAGAAAATTTTCTAAAACCATTTATAGGAAAACCGGGTTTAGCCCTCCGTTTTGAAATCACATGCATAACTCAGTTATTAAAACAGTTATAAATCAATCACCATAAAACATCATAAGAAATAGAAACACTATAAAACAGGGATAGAAAACATATCAGAACATCATAAAACCGTATTATAAACCGTGAATATCAAATCATCATTCTCCGATCAAACCTGCTGGACCTATCCGAGTCTTTAAACTCCCGAGTCTTTAAACTCAATCCAGGCCTCATAAGATCCGAGTCTTTAAACTCCCGAGTCTTTAAACTCAACAGGCCTACGGGGGAAATATCAATATATCCGAGTCTTTAAACTCCTGAGTCTTTAAACTCAATCCGGGCACGTCCCCCGTCAATCAGAATCCGGGTCTTTAAACCCAATAACCAGATCCAGCAAATCCAATCAAATTCAATTGAAAACCTTTTCCAAATCCACATCCAAACCCGAATCCGAAATCACCGGTCTGATGCCCTTCCAGCATCCCGAACCCTCATTCCGAACCCAAATCCGGAATTCCACTTCCCAATCAGAAAACCAACTCTCGATTCTCGAAATCCGTTTCCAAAACCGAAAATCCTTTAATCACCAAATCAGGTTTTAAAATCCCTTTATGAACATTTAAACCATTTATCTATTGAAATCCCAAATCCATGGCATTATTCTCAGAAATCGACATTTCTCGTATAACGTGCCAATTACCTTACTTTCTTGAAAACCGTGCAAGTATATAAAACCACATCATAAATCCAACATTCATGTAATCACATATATAAAACAATTAGAGAAAAGCAAGTATGCATGTTCGAGTTTAAGGAAAGGGTCCACTCACAGTACTGAGCCCTCAATCGCGTCCTGAACGTCCCGTACGTTCCTCAGCTTCCTCGGGAACTCCCGATCCTGTCAAGTACCACCAAAATACGTCACTAACACGTCTACGAAGGTCCACCTAAATTCCCTCAAAAATCCCCGGGTCCTAAACGTAAAGAATCGGAACCCTAAGCCTTCACCCTCGCGGAACTACATTGAATCGACGTCCGATTAACCCGAAAATTGCACCAATGGATTCCTTAAGACATTTAGAACTAAAACCATGTTGGAAGTTTGGCCGGAATCCTCCCCACGCGCCTCCACGCGCCGCCCAAAGTGGCTGCGCGTGGCCCTCACGCGCCTGCTACAGTGTATCTTCAACCTCGAGCAAACCCGGTTCAGCACAGTATCCTACAATCGAACCGGCGTCAGTGGTTCATCTCCTTCCGTCCACCAAATCGACTCCCCTCTTTACCAAAAGCATCGTCCAATCCCCTGCAACCTAACCCAGTCCTAAAATCAAAGAATCACGGCCTAAAACCCCTCGACTTCATCCTCGAAACAGAACCCGAACACTGCCCTGTTTCCTTCTCCGGCCACCCAGGTCACCCCCCATCACGGTGGCTAGCTTAAACCCTTCCTAAGACCATCCTAAACCTCACCCAACTCACCAAGACCGTCGACTCTACCCCAGACTTCACGACTTTCGATTTGAAAGTCGACGGCAAAACAGAGCACATCGGTACTCTCCGTTGTATAGCCTCCACCGTGCACTCCCCCGTCACGGCTGCTCCACCAGAAGGCTCCTAGGACTCCACTGAACTCCCTAGACCTCCTTAGACTCTTCGATTCTATCCCTAAAGTCACGACTTCCAACTTGAACCTCGACAGAAAAACAGAGCAAAGAAACGGGGATGAGGAATTACCTGTCCTCCGATCGTAGTCGTGAGCTCAGCCGTGAGGCAGCAGCTCCTCTCGTCCACCGCCAGCCTCTGGACACCTCCACGAGTCCAATTACACCAACACACAGCCGCACCACCACCACGATCTTCCAAGTCCTCTCTGTTTTCTCTGAAAACCGACGGCCCCGACCACCGTGTTCTTGCACGATCTCTCTTCCCCAAACACTCACCAGTTCATTCTTCCACCCTCTGATCACTCCTCACTTACCAAAATACACTAACACTCACCATCGTCTCTCAATTTCCCTCAATTCCTCCCTCTGTTTCTGTCTGGTTTGAAGAACACACACGGGCACCCCAAATAATTGGGACCGTGCACACGCCTAGAAGCCATTAGGCCCTTGCCACGCGTCACCATCCTCTCATCTCCCTCACATCTGTTTCAATCTCAGCCCTCCATCTGTCCCTATCTGTTGCACACATCCCAGAGCACAAAAGACCAAAATGCCCTTCTGTTTTAACCAAAATTACAACTTTGCCACTACCTTTCTAGACCCGTAACTCCCACATCGTAAGTCCGATGAATACGTGCCGCCTGTCGTTGGATTCAGGACGACAAGATCTCTCTAACGGTCCTAAGTCAACAATTCAAAACCCGATCATACAAAAAGTCAACTATTCCCCCTATTTTAACCAAATTACGGTTATGCCCTCGACCTTCCGAACATCATAACTTCCTCCTCAGATGTCGGAATCGGGCGTACCACCTGTCTACGGATTCACAACGTCCTAAATTACGTCCAGGTCATCGGTCAAAGTCCAATTGACCGCCCGAACTAAAATTCAACTATTTACCCGAACTAGGGGCAAAATCGTCATTCTACCCTATCGGTCCAAAAGTACCCAACTAAGTACTACTTAAACCCACTACTCCCACCTTAATCACTATCTTAACCCTGATTTCCGGGACGGGTCGTTACACTTCAAGCAGTGCGTGAGAGCAGATTCCATGGAGTTTAAAAGTGTATCCAACGCATTTTTCGATCCTTTCGAGGTTATGAACATTTTTCCACAGGATTCGAGTCGATCGGACACCGTTTCAGGGTAGTTTTCGATGTTCGAAGGTTTAGGGTTCACTTTAAATCCATTTAAAAATCCTAAAAAAATTATGGGATTAAAATACAAGATATTTGGGATGGTTAATGACCTTTAGATGTGATTTTTGATAGGTCCTAAGGTTCTCGAAAATTACGGGAATGCGTACAAAGTGGAATTCGACGATACGAACGGTGTGTGATTGTACTTTCTTTTCCTTAAACTACTATGCATATTTGCATGATTTAAATGTGTGTCTATGTGATTTGATTTATATTGGAGTGATTGGAATTTTATATGAATATCGGTGATTTTATGAATATTTAATTAATATTTTATTACATGATTTTCGAGGTTTTTTGTAAACTATGTTTCGAACCCCGTTTTGACTATGGTTTTAAAGTGAATATGATTTATGTCGTGGGATATTGTAATATTGGAGTCTGTGTATTTTTGTATGATTTTTGGAAGGTTTTTTGAAAGTTCGGTTGCACGTTTTATGAGGTTTTGTGAGATTGTGATTCCAAATTTTGTTTAAATTGTAGATTTGAGTTAAATATAGTTTATGACATTAGATATTGAGATATTTATAAATTTCCTATGTTTTTTGGGGATTTATTTTACGGAAGTATGTTAATGGCACATTTTATGAGAATGTTGTCTATTGTGTTTTGGGCGTAGGCCCGAGATTCTTGTTATGGGTTTGGTTTGTGATATTGATATGTGATATGAACATGTGAATTCTTGATATTGATAAGTGGGGTAAGGTTGGATGTGACTCTCAGACGTCGAGTAGGGCTCCGATTCCTGAGAATGTGTTGTGATGACTCTGACGTCGAGCTTGAGGCTCCGGTTCCCGAGCGAGTATGTGATGGCCTACCAGTAGTGCCCTTGTGATATGATGATTGATGTGGTTCTTGTGGATTGATAATGAGTTGGATGTATGTGATTTGTGGTGTGCTTTCATGTGGGATAGTGGTTTGTTGTTTGTTATTATGCATCTAGGATGATGATTGTGACATGTGTGGATTTATGTGATACCGGATATGGTTCGATTATGTGGTATGGATATGTTGGATTATTATGTCTATCATGTGTTGATATTTCAGGCTTGAGTTTGTCTGAAGATAACTATTAGTTTTTTGGTTAAATACTCTACGATTGTTTCACGTATTGCGAGAAGTATAAACTGTGTTTTGTTTTAATTGAAGGGAAATGGTTTTCGTATGCATGCATGGTTTTGGAAAATGGAGGGTAAAAGATGGATGTTTTCATATTGTGCTTTTAAAATGTTTATTTTGTCCACTTACACATTTTCTTGGTTTTATAACCCTTCAGGGCCGCTGCACAGAAATCGAGGCTCGAGAGGCGGAGACATGAACTAGCGGGATTTACGTTTATCCCTTATCTGACAAGATTCATGTCAGACAGGAGCAGGGCCCGGGTGTACTATTCTAGTGTATTCAAGTGGGGTCCTGTCACATCCAGCTCTCCGCAAACACTCTTTTGTCAGACAAGGGATTTTCCTATTTCTCTTTTTATTTTAACTAAACTAGATTCCTCCCTTATGGGTTACCGCCCACATCCAACCCCCTAAACCTAACAAGGAGAAAAATCTACCATTTAAAATTCTTTCCTTTTATTACCCTTGTAAGATTGCCATTTATCACAATTTTAATTTGTTTAGCTTCTAATAAAATCATAGTCAAATATTGCATCGTGCCTCACGTTATATACTTATCATGTAATATCACTTCCTAACATCATATGTCTCCATTTTAATATGCAAATAGTATCACAAGGCCATAACTGTATTTTCACGGTCACCACAAAGCCATAATAGTATTCATAACAATACTAATAGTCATAGATAGAGTAATTAGGCATATTAGTTTAAGAAAAGAAGAGAAAGCCTTTCCATAACACCATTACTCATAGCCATGTCCTTTTTTTTTAAAAAAAATCTATAGACTTCCTATTTGTCATCAAATTAGTTAGTGTTCATAACCTCATTAGAATTCTCATTATTCCTTTTCATAAGATTTACCACAATTAATAATTTTATTAATACTTCACACCCTTAATATCATACTAACTTGCATTCCAATCAACCATCATAACTTGCAACAATATAACCATTATTATGTTCTCTCATCATATTAGATTATCATATTAACGTATGAATCCATATCCTAGTCTCGTTAATTCTTAACTGATTAAACATGTCCAATGATCATAATGATTCCTTAATTAATCCTAATTAAACCAATTTAAATTCATAAACATATTATAAGCATACATCCATAACTTCACCCTAAACTTACCCAATTACATAGAAAATAGTACCACTAGATTCAGAAATGGAAGACCAGTATTTTTCATGTTGATCGTACATCCAGAAGCCACTGAACGCGCCCTCACGGCGCCACCGTGCTTCTCTGTGCGTGGCCTCCACGAGCAACTGCAATACAGTCGCGAGGCTACTCGCCTTCAACTTCTCATTGGTATGCAAACTAGATCGCTCGACTCGGCGGCCTCACCTGATTGGAAAACAACCTTTTCTCGATCATTCCTACGTTATAACCATCCATCTTCATTTACTGCATTCTAGAAAGAGATATGTAGCTTCAAAATCGAAAGAACTTATCTCAAACGTTACTTTTCAGCTGTTATATACACGGCCACCTTCCAACTCAATTTCACAGGCCTCCATGCGTCCCAGGCCGCATCTTTTTATCCCAACTCGATCGTAGCAATTCACCCAGCATGTTAGGAACCTTTACATCGAATAGCCTTAAAATCTACTTGACAACCCATGGCCATTTTTGGACCCTCGCGGGTGTGATCATGGTTCTGGTTTGAGTGTCTGCACCCAACCTCAGTCTCTCTTCTTCCTCTCCTCTCTCTTTTCTTCCCCCTGTTTTCTTCCTTCTCCTTGTTCATGGCTCACCTTTCTCGTATTGCTTAATTTTCTTTCTTTTCTCTCTTTTTGGTTTTTTTCCGATCGAACACCAAAACACTACACTACACTCACACAAATATATAAGGTGGTTAAGTCAATGAAGAATTAGGGAAGGAAAGGCGTAAACTTTTCTGGACAAGTGTCACCATCCAAGAATAACTTTAAAAAAATGACCAAAATACCATTTGGTGCTAAAATGACCATATTACCCTTAATCATTTTTTACCTGTATCAATCTCATACAATCTCCAATTTCAGTGTACTGCATGTCTACGGACTTGGGACACTATGACCTATGTGGTGGTACTCGCCAATCGCCCAAAGGATGTCCTGATAGAAAATTTAACTATTTGACTTAAAAGGGAAAAATTGTCATTTTTCACTTAATTTTCCAATTTGTACTTTTCTCAAATTTCTAAGTTGTTACATCCTCCGGGACCTACACGAAGCAGCATCCGGATTAACACAACATCCACCAAGAACTGTACGAAGCACTATTTGAGTAATCACAACATACTCCGTGAGCTTGGGAAACGAGAACGGTGAGCAAGACCTGTGAACATGGGAAGCAATACCGGTGAGTAATTCCATATCGCTCGAGGAAGGAAATGTGAAATGTCTTATATGTGTGGGCACGTATCTTCCAAGCACAAGGTCTTTTGGGAGCTCACTGGTTTTAGATTCTTTAGCAACTCCGAAGTTAAGCAAGATGGGATTGGAGCAATACAAAGATGGGTGACCTACCGGAAAGTTACGCGTGAGTTCTCAAAAATAAAACTGTGAGGGCATGGTCCAAAACTAACAATATCGTGCTAGGGTAGTTGGGTTGTGACGGGTGCCAAGAGCTTCATGCCCTTTAAGGGTGATTGCTTTTAGTGCTAGCTAGCTCTAGGAAGGCCTTCGGTTTCGAATTGGTAATGGCAGAATGTTGTTGTTTTGGATGGATTATTGGTGTGGGCATGGACTCCTTAAGGATGAAGTGGGAACCCTTTCAGATGAAATTTTTGGGCTATGGATCGTGGACTATATGCGGGACGGTTGGTGGGGTATTCCAAGATTGGCCAATGCTCTCCTTAGCCACTCGGTTGAGTCTATTATCAGTATCTCGACTGGCCTTCCTGGTAGCTTTGCGAACAAAGTTAATTGGGATTATACCTTTATGGGTGTTTTCTCAGTTAAATAGGTGTATTAAATTGGAATTAAGTTGGATTCTTTACTAGATAGTAGTATTTGCCTGGAAAGCCCGTGTTCCTCCTAAGATGAGTTCTTTCTTAAGGCTGAGTATGCAAAGCTGGTTGTTGGTTATCTCCCTATAGCGAGTTCATCATCTGATCCTCTCTAGTTATGACTAGTGCTTTAAGCCCCGCGCTTTGCTGCGGGGTTATAGAATGGGTCTCAAATTTGCGATGACACATAGAATGTTGTGCGAAGTAGACAAATATACAAAATGTGGAATGTGAATGTTAATAGAAGATAAAAGGGAACCAAGCACCAATCTTCTTCTTATTTTCAAATATAAAAGAGGAGCAAGTACTGATCAGTTTTTGCAAGAAAATATTTGTAAGAAAACGCTTTCCAGCAAAGACATCACATTTTCATTAGTTTGTCACTTCTTTAAAAGTTTCCTCAAAGTCATAACTTTGGATCTTTTAAAACGGCACCTGCATAGCAATAGTAAAATGAGAGAGAAGCCTCAATGATACCAGTAAGGTGCTTGATTAGCTCCAAATCCAAAGAATAAGAATGCTCTGCAATTAAAATGAAAATACAGAAATTGAAAAGAATACACTATTGAACATAAACAGTAAACATAAACATCACCCAATTCATACCAAAAATTGAAATTTGATGCGAAGAACACACCTTGAAAGATAACAAAGTGAAATGTAAAAGATGGATATTCTGTGACATATTGGCAACCATAGTTAGCCAAAAAAGTGTCAAAAAATCAAAACTTCAATAACTGAAGTAAACCAAATGAACAATTGATCAAAATTAAAGCGAAGAATATGCTGAAAGTACCCAGAATTGCACAATTTCACAAAAAAACAATTTCAATATTTGTACACTTCAAATTGTACAAATAGATCACTAAATCAACCATTGGTTTTTAGAAAAATATGGCATATAGATCTCTATGCCAATTGTCTTCGCAGGCAATTGGACAAAGAAAAAAATTGGTAGTTCAACAACTATTGTTATACAACAGTTTTCAACTAATATACGTTTTCATAGAATTGTCGAATTCATATCGGTTAATCTCAATGTTCACAAAATTGTATGAGATTGCCGAATTCATATCGACTAATCTCAATGTTCACAGAATCGTATGAGATTGCATAATATAATGAGGACAATAAGGAGATATGCGTATTAAATACACCAATGTTTAGTTCGAAAATCAAATGGATAAGAACACGTCTGGGTTGACAACCATTTTATTGACAGTAATTGTAGATACAGCTACAAACAAACATAACTATCACAAAATGAAGGCACTGGCTATTTGTACATCCAGCAGAAGAATATCAAAACTAAAGCAACATAACCAAAATGCAAAAACGGCTTATGCATTTAGTTTTTCACAATTTTTTTTAGAACAATGTACCAAATGTATTGAATTCACACTTTCATATTAGAATCACAACTACCTGAATGAATATTAATATACTATTTTCAATTCATACTATTACACACAGTAGATTTGAATCTCAGCTTGCATCAAATTCATAAATGTTAATTCAAATTTTCAAATTGGACATTAACTCATATAAATAATAGTCGTTGCTTATAAAACTTCAATGTCATTTTGTTGACAAATTCATAATCCACCTACAAAATATCATTGGAATCAACCTATCAATTTGAATAACGATGATCATGACAACTCAATACGAAAGCCCAAATACACATCATTACAAACCAAGCTAAAAAGTCAATTATCATATATGCAGACAAACTAAATGAAAACCGGTGTTATATATTTGGTCCAAACAGTAGCAAGAACCCAGATGGTGCAACACCAATTTGCAGCCACCAAAGTAAAGCAATTAAACCTTAATTTATACCATAATATGCAGGTAAGCAATTATGCACAACCAACTCAATTTTATAACCATCATAATATAAAGCAGTACTCATTTTTTGACTTAATGAGCCAATCTAGAAGTACTCATTCAATAATTTTAGAATTTTGGAAAATGGAAAACTTAATTAATATTACTACAGTAGAAATTTACTTTATTGGTGAGTAGTGCACCAAATATATTAACAAACAAACTACACTTTAATTTTTTGGGTGTAAAATATAACAATCATAAAAAAGTATATCCATATATGATATATTGCACAAAACCAACAGATTACAAAAAATTACAATATTGAAGCAAATATAAAAGCATTAGCAATGCTTCTAAACCAAGAAAACTATTTATTAGTTTAACATGTCAAAGGCAATGAACCTGGCAATGTCAAGCAAGAACATCAATTCGTCAGTCTCAAATTCCTCCTGAAAGATGTTCGAACATGAGCAGATAAATTCACAGTTGTAATGCTAACTAAAAAAATCAATCACTTGTCCCTTTGTTTGCTCAGAAAACTAACATGCAAATACTTGAAATCAATCAATCAATTAATCCACTGAAACAATTTCATAGAAACTTAATATTAAATCAATTGTAACTTTTACACCAAAACTCAAATGTTAAGTTCAACTTATGAACTCCATAACTGAATTTTCAAATTATACTCTATCTTATACACAAATATTTTTTTAAAATAAGAAACTTACATGTGCAAAATAGCAACAATTAAAACCATAAAGAGATTGGTAAATTCGAAGAAATTAGGCTCATCAATCATCAAATAAACTAACAAATAAAACTAATTCAACTAAGTAGAACTCAAACAGGAGTTGAAACAAACCCAGCCTATCCCAGACTGGTAGAAACCTTGATGTTGGAAATAACTGTCTATGCGAGACTGGAATATGAATCAATTTATGGAAAAGTCTATGGAATATAGTAAATTTATGGAACATGTTTCTGCCATTATGCGAGACTGGAAAATATTTAATTATTTATGTTTAAGAAAGCAATGCAGAAAATAAAAAGGATACATAAAGGTAAAACACAAACAGGAATGACTTATTTGCTTTCCTTATACACCAATTCCTAATGCTAGCTTTGAGAAGTGTGAGAGCCAACTCCATCATAACCTAACGTATATACTTACTCAATGATGGTCAAAATACTAAACCAGAAACCTAAAGGCTTAAGCAACTGACATTTGCAAAGAGGTGAATTAGTTATTAAAGCATAGACATTATTCGATCTGGAGGGAAGAGACATACTACATGATGCAAGGCAATGACATAAACAAATATTATAGTAAACAGAGATTGGAAAGAAAAAAGAAATGCAAAGCTCAGTAAAAAATGATGATAACTCGCTGTGCAAGTATAAAGCATATCCAGATCTTACTTTTCCCCCATTTTTCCCCAACTAATACATGCCATGGAAGTCTAAAAAGACTCCAGTACAAAGCCAAAAAGAAGTTTCAATATCACACCTGTAATCTTAAGATATGCGAAGTACAAAGCCAAAAAGAAGTTTCAGTAGTGCCATCAAACCGATTGTACAACATAATATAACCGGTTTATTATTTAACCTAAACCAATCTTAAATGAATTCAAAGATAAAAGTCTACCTCAGATTTTGATGAAAAAAATGCCAATAAACTAAAAATGTAAAACCAATTGGGAAAAAAAAAACTTTACCTCAATATTTATAAAAAAACGCAAGATTTTCTTCCTCAACCTTCTCAAAATAAACACAATTCTCTAGCCCTGTTACAAAATCGAATCGATAAATTAGGCCAAAATTCAATTCACCAAAATCATACCTCAATTCACAAAGATCATACGAAATTTTAGAAACCCAAAACTCAATCAAATAAACCCAACAATTTTTCCTCTATTCCATTGCCTACCCATTATATCTATTTGATCACGGCTTCACGACAACCTTCCCTTAACACTTTCATCATCATACCGTACAACAGTGGAGCAAAGTTAAATCAAAGAAAATATAATTGAAAATAGAGTTGAAATCGAAGAAATTACAATTTAATGATTATATGCTAATGTTACCTATTCAAATTAAGAATTCCTCAAATCTCCTGCTGACAGGACCCATCCCAATCCCACCGGGATTAACGCGAGATGACCCTGCTCCCGTCTGACACGGAGTGTCAGACAAGGGATACTTCCGACCTTTGCCCTCCCGGGCTATCAGAGTACGCCAGGATCCGGAGGAGGTATGTGATATCTCGATCTCTGCTATAGTTCACACCGTATCCAACCTGAATGGTATTAAAAACAGAAACACTGTGAGTGGACAAAAAAATAAAGAATTTATAAAAACATTTCATCAAAGACCTTTATACCCTCCACTAAAAAGCATGCATGCATAGTAAAACCCTTTATTCAACACATATGTTAAAACATCCATAATTAGGGTCTCAGCCCCAAATTCTATAAATACAAGTTCTACGGGCTCCTGCCCAAAACCATTTACAGAAACCATAACATAGTAAACATATGTGGGATCTCAGCCAAAAATCATTTATCATCATAAACATAATTTCCCAAACCAATTTAAATCATGTTTATCCCTTATATTCATATCCAAAACCTGTCACGGTAAAATATAGAGCTACATGTGTGCTAACCGAGGTCTCAAACCCAAGTCTCTCCAGGGTCCACCCAGGTCAATGTCCGTAGATCAATGACCTTCCCTGGAGGTAACGAACCATGCCCATCCTGAGAGTAAGGAACCCAACTGGGGGGCGACTCCACTCAGTCAGTGCTCCGTGACTACTCCGGGGTCCACCTAGGCCAACGACCCTCCCCGGAGGAGACAATCATATATAAAGGATGGAATATGAAAAACCGTTTGAAATCATTCTTTAAATCTTTCCAAGATTCATGCCCGGCCCCCATAAGCCGTCATAATCCATAAAATCCTTTCCGAGGGTTCATGCCAGTTCCCATAAACCGTCATGACCCGTAAATCCATTTCAAGGGTTCATGCCGGTTCCCATAAACCGTCATGAACCATAAAAACCATTTGTAACACATAACTGGGCGCTAGGCCCGAATCCACATAGAAACTGGACCTCAAGTCCGATTCGTAAACCAACTGGGCCTCCGGCCCGATTCCGTAAATCAAATGGGTCTCGAACCCGAGTTTACCTTTTCGAATCCAAAACCATTTCATGAAATCATATCCAAAACCCTAGGTATGGAAAATTAGTGTAAAACTGAAAAATCTCGATTTACGTGCAAGCACGTAAATCGCCTCAAAATATGTGAAACCATATAATTTACAAATATCCAAATCAAACTCATCAAATCACATTCATAATCCATTTGGAAATCCAAAACCATTTCATTCAGACCAATGAAGACGTACGGCCCCGTATAGGCACCATATAGGGCCGAAACCTCGAAATACGTGCCTATACGTAACCACACATCCAAATGCACTCATGGCATCACAAACAAGTATTTAAAACATCTAATAAACATTTATGCATGCACCAATTTAGAAAACAAGGTCCACTCATAGACCGTCCGAAGCCGCGACTCGATACGCGTGCCATACGGCTCCCCGAGCCGATCACCGTCACCGGGACTTCCAAACCTGTCCAAATTAATTTAGAGGGTTACTAACTACTTAATTAACCTCCTACCAAAGCCCCGTAATTTTCCCGATTTTCTAACTATTTTTAAAACCGAACCTAAACTTTCCGATGCCCCGAAATATATCGAGACGGTGTCCGATTGACACGAAACCAGTCCCAAAATGTTCGTTACATCGAATAGAAGATTTTTTATGTTGGAACCTTCCTCAAATTGTGTGCCACTCGCCCTCACGTGCCCCAAGAAGCCACTGTGCGTGGGCCTCACGTGCCCTGCACAGTGTCACCAGCTCCAGCGATCGAACCGGTCCGGGCCGGCCAGTCCGGTCCAACCCCTGCAACTGGACCGGGGTAACCAGTCCAGGCCTCCTTCTCCCTCATTTTTCATCCATTTTCCTCCATTCCAATTCCTAAATTCCTATTTTTTTGTTTCCTATCTCACCCAATCCTTAAAACCTAAGAAAACTACCTGAAACCCCTTGGTTCGAAATGGACCTCACGGTCCCATTTTTCCGATCGGTCCCCCACGGCTTCTCAGCCGTTAAACCTCACCAAAACCGTCATAACAACTCCCTAGAAACCTAATGGACTCATTAGAACCATTAAAAATGAACCATAACAATAAAAATGGAATTTGGATCGAAAACAGACTAACCGGGTACCTGCACGGGTTCGTCCCTTCCAGCCGCCGTTCACGACGGCCCTGGCCATCCAGGCCGGCCACCTCAACTCCCTCAGCCTCCTGGTCTTCTGTCCTGGTCTTGGGTGCAATTTGGACCGGTTTGGGTTGCACGGGAATGAGAGAAAATGGTGAGATCGGGTGGGTGTTTGGATGAAAGGAAAGCAAGAAGATGATCGATGCATGTATGGGAATTAAAGGCTAGTGGATGGGCGACAAGTGTCACTCATCCATTGGTTGCTGAAAAGTAACTGGGCCCACTAAAGACAAACGGTCCTCGTAAAAGGTGTCGGCGGGAATAGTATCCCGAAATTTTCGTGAACCGTAACTTCGTCGTCTAACGTCCGAATTCGACGTGCCGCCTGTCTATGGATTCGTATCATCCTTATCTACGTAACGATCTTCGGCCCTCGGCCATCGGACCTCCTGGTCAAAAAGTCAACATTTGACCCCCTTTTATCTAAAATTACCAAAATGCCCCTAAACTTCCGAACGTCATAACTTCCTCCTCGAACGTCGGAATTGAACGTGCCACCTGTCTATGAACTCGTGACGTCACGAACTACGTCACGGTCATCGGTCAAAGTCCATTTGACCGCCCGATTAAAAAGTCAACATTTTGTCACCACTAGGGGCAAAATGGTCATTTCGCATCGTTCGTCCGATTTCGCCCAACTAATCACGGATTAGCCTCACTAATCGTGATTAGTCACTAATCTAATCCTGGAATTCGGGACGGGTCGTTACAACCTTCCCTCCTTAATTAATTTCGTCCTCGAAATTCCAACCGACCTAATTCTAACCGTTCTTCCCTCTTTAATTAGTTTCGTTCTCGAAACTCCAACTATCTTGATTCCACATCCACCTCGTGGAAATAATTTGATCTCCTGACACGTGTACACTAGTACACCCACTAACCAGAACGATACTCGTCTGCAATCAGACGTACCACTAACACCCATGTCGTATCGACTACGTTCGACGACGTCGAATGACAGTAGTCATACGTTGCGAATTGACACCACTTGTCAAATCTACCAGTTCGTTGACACGAACAACTCGAAGGTTCCTTTCTCAATCACTAAACTATCCTGACGTCTGCTCCCACAGGGAGTCATCAGACCTCACGAATCGATCCATGCTGACACCTTCGACAAACCCGTCACCACTTGACAGCCGCCAACGAAAGCTAACACTATACACCCTTGTGGTTACACTAACCACCAACTTACTCAACCATGAGTATACATTAACAAACAATTCACTCGACCTGTGTGTAACTACCCATCAGAAGTACTATGACCCAATGCACAGTTTCCAATGTCTAGGTCACGACCTCAACTAATCCGATGGTATCGGAACCAATCCGACTACCAACATTGTAACGACCCGTCCCGAATTTCTGGGATTAGATTAGTGACTAATCTTGATTAGTGAGGTTGAACGGTGGTTAGTAGGGCGGAATCGGACAAATGTGCAAAATGACCGTTTTGCCCCTGGTCATGGGTAAAATGTTGACTTTTTGATCGGGCGGTCAAACTGACTTTGACCGATGACCGTGACGTAGTTCGGGACGTCACAAGTTCATAGACAGGTGGCACGTTCGATTCCGACATTCGTAGAGAAAGTTTTGATGTTCGGAAGTTGAGGGGTATTTTGGTAATTTGGCATACTAGGGGCCAAATGTTGACTTTTTGACCGGGAGGTCCGATGGACGAGGGCCAAGGACCGTTACGTAGGTATCGTCGATACGAATCCAATGACCGCGGCATGCCGAAATCGGAGATTCGACGACGAAGTTATGGTCAAGGAAACGAACTAACGAACCGAGACCCCGATTAAAATAATAATATAATAATGAACAGTACCCGGTGACTGAACACACCTGGATGAGTGACAAGTGTCACTCATCCCTTAAATTGGGGCTTAAGACCAGAATCCATGTTTTTGGGGGAGACCTAATTATTATGTTTATTAATTAATTATTCTTTTAATTTCCATTAATTCCTCTTTGTCTTCAAACCGTGCACAAATTTGGGGAATCAGATTGGGGAGATTTGGCTGTCTTCTCTAACTGGTTTTGAAGGGAAAATCGTGTGCTTGATGAGGCTAACACAGCTGAGTAAACACGAGGGACAGAGAGGGGCTGGAGAGTGAGAATTTAATTTGTGGATTTTGGGAGGGAAAATTTGAAATGAAGAATTAGGCCGTGAGGATCACAATTGAGCTCACATTCAGCTTCCTGGGATCACAACGATCAGAATCGTCGAAAGAACGAAGGAAATTGGCAACGTTTTGGCTCTGAACCCACTTGGTGACAGAGGAGGCATTTCGGGGTTGAGTCGTGATCGTGGAGTGTTCGAACGGTGCAATTGATGTGGGGATTGTGTTCCCGAGGATCCCAAGATGCTTCTGGAAGGATCAATTGAAGGAAACCGGCTGAGATCGATGAAGCTCCATGGTTGCACAGTGGACGGTGTTCGAGCTTGAGTCGCGACCATTTAGTGATCTAACGACGAAATTGATGTGGGGGAATTGTTCCTCATGGTCCACTGATGCTTCTAGTTGATTCAATTTAAGGAAATAAATTAGAATTGAAGGAATTCCATGAACGAACAGTAACCGGAGTGTTCTTGGTGTTCATCATCGAATCGTGGAATTGTAGGTAAGGATTTGTGTAATTGAGTTTACAGACCTGTAATTGAACTAAGAACGAAACTAACTGAATGATCAATTGAAGGAATTAGGATCGAATTGATGGACATTGAACCGGGTCGTGTCGCGGACAATTTGGACCCGTTTACCAGAGATACGGGTTAGGCTGGTGACACTGTTCACGGCGCGTGGATTTCACGCGCAGCCACTCACGGCGGAGCGTGACGGCGCGTGGGCACGAATCTCGAGGTGTGGTCAACATGACTTTTAATATATTCGATGTAACGGACATTTTGGGATTGGTTTCGTGTCGATCGGACACCGTCTCGATATTGTTCGGGATGTCCGAAGGTTTTAAATTAAGTTTAAAAATAAGTAAAAATTCGAGAAAATTACGGGACTTTGATAGGATGTTAATGTTGAGGTTAGTGACCCTCTAATGTGATTTGGACAGGATTGGGAGTACCGGTGATAGTGGTGTGGCCCGGGAGGGCCGGTGGCACGCGTATCGAGGCATACCGTTAAAACGGTCTGTGAGTGGACTTTGGTTTTATAAATCCTATGCATGCTTAAATGTGTTATATGGTTTATATACATGATTTCTATGATGGTATTTGTGAGTATTGATTTCGGGTATGTTGCACGTATTTCGAGGTGTTTCCGTATTTCACGTATATCGGGATTAACGGTTTATTTGTGGTTTTGCGTGCTTGTGGTTAAATAAATAATATGATAAAACGGTTTTTATATTGGAAAGATGAATTCGGGCTTGAGGCCCACTTGTTTTGGAAATCTCGGACTTGGAGTCCATTTGAGTACGTAATCGGGCTGCGGGCCCAGTTGGTTTATAAGTCGGGTTGCGGGCACAGTTGGTTTATAAATCGGGTCGTGAGCCCAGTGGTTCATAAAGTCGGGCATGAGGCCCAGTTGGATTAAAATTGTGATTTCGGGTCAGGGGCCCTATATTTAATAAATGTGGTTTCGGGTCAGGGACCCTAAATGGAAATGTGTTGTTTTATGGAAAATTCGGGCAGGGCCCATTGTGATGTTGTGAAATGAATTAATAAAAAAAAAAACTGTTTTCCATATACCATCTTGATACAAGGATATATGATGGTCTCCTCCAGATGTCTAGGACACTGGGGAAGTCACGGTGCATTGCCTGCGAAGGGTCACCATACGGAGCAGCCGGACCGTATGATGACTCAGGAGCAGGATTGCTATGATTGACGTCAGGGACATCAGACATCAGGGATGTCAGATACATGAACCCGGAGAGACCCCGGGCAGCACGCGTAGCTTATTATACCGTGAGACATGACGTCTGGGACGTCTAGCGTCTGGGACTCTGAGCATCTGAGATGCTGGAGATGGTAATGGTAAAATACGAATTAATGAAATGGCTTTCTGGGTGGATTTATGATTGTGTGATTTTAATGAATTGATGTTCATTTATGGTCGTGGGTGGTGACCCACATGGTTGTTTATGTATAGTTGCGGTATTCCACAGTTTTTGGCTGAGTTCCCACACTTGGTTTTTGGTTAACGGTTTTTGGGCTAAGGCCCTAATGGCTCGGTTGAGCAAACGTTTTGGTCACTGGTTTTCGTGGCATGCATACGTTTTTATTAGAGGGCATAAATGTCTTATAAATGTATTTGATGACTTATTGGTTTTTGTCCACTCACAGCTTTTGGTTTTAATGCCCTTCAGGTTGATTACGGATGCGATTGCAGCAGGGACTGGGACATTGCACACCTCCTACATCGGTCCTTGCGCACTCTGGATGGCCCGTTTGGGCAGTAGCTCTTGGTTATCCCTTGTCTGACACCCCTTGTTGGACGGGAGCAGGGCACATTCCACGGTAATCCCGAGGGGATTGGGATGGGTCCTGTCAAACACGCTCACCAATGTACCATCGGTATAACCTATATACCGTCACACTAGACACGACCTCAACTAATCCGATGGTATCGGAACCAATCCGACTACCAACACACTCACCAATGTACCACCGGTATAACCTATATACCGTCACCAGGCACCACAAGTCTGCCTAGTATCGTACCTCGAACAACGTACAAGATACGTACATCAATACCAACTTGACTACAACCACAACAATAACAACAACACGACCACCTAGGTCGTAGCCAACACGTTCCTATTATGGAGTCCATTTGTCCAATCCCGGATTAGACAAATCGAAACTCCAACCCATCATCTATTTCCAAATCCGAATCCGCAATTTCGTAAGAAATCCCGAATACAAACCCAGAAATCATATCCATAGCCATGTTCAAATTCGAATCCGAAATCATCATTCCGTAAGTTAGCATTTGGAATAAACATTCCGAACCCAAATCCATAAAAGAAAATCCATTGTCAAGCTCTAGAATCAAATCCTGAATCGTCACCCAGAATCCGATTCCAAAACCCAAATCCAAAAATCCTCTTTCAAGTTCCAAAATCAAATCCTGAATCGTCATCCAGAAATCTGATTCCAAAACTCGAAATATCGTCCACGTCTACCGAGATGCACGATATCTGAACCTATCGGATACCTGCTCAAATGATTACACATTACATCTGATTGACTTCATAGGGAAGCCAATCCCAACATCCATACATCTCTAAGACTGACCATATCCGACCACGTCGGAAAACTACTCATCGGACAACTACTCAGGCGAGTAGTAAGCCATATGGGATTTATCTCGAAAAGAAGTTCAGTCTCAACATCCTCAACTCAAACGTCCAAGTAAGAGTAATAAACTCTCCACCCATCTGGATCATCAAGATCACGATCCAGATCCATAACGATACCCAAAGTCCTAAACCAATTCCCACATCTAAACAGATTTGTCAACGACGAAACACGCCGAGACTGTGGGTTCTCACTGATTACCTCGTATCGATCCTTGTCATTCCACCTAGGAAAATCAAAGATGATACAAGATAATGGCAACAAAATCCATTCTACGCGAATACAACCAAAACTCGATGCACTCACCACGTCACTTAACCCAACATCGTCTGCCACCAAGCAGCAAATGACAAATCTCAGTCACCTAACTTCGATATACTCATCTCCACTTGATGACCCAAGAAAAATCCCGGGTCCACTAACCAATACACGATCAGTGTACTAGTGGCAACCAGCAACATCTATAACATCATCTACCATCATCAATCATGGTAGAACCTGAGAAGTCACCCAAATAACTTTGAAATACCCATTACCAATGCGGGAAGCCCGCATTTCACTCGTCACTTCAATCGCAACCTCTCGCGATTCCAAAATTCCAACCATATCGGAACCATCACACTCGGACATCAACAACGTGTCCATCATTAGTTTACCTCTATCCGTGATCCACTCCTGAACCACAGATACCAAACACATACCCATCTCGACGGATGTGACTCAACGTCATCACAATCACCAGCACCAGCGCTAGTACCAGCGCCAACGCACTATCATCAACACTAGTATCAATATCAGCATCGGCACACCATGTGCAAAACTGACAACCCTGGATCTCCGCTCATATTGAACGACGATCCCGTACCTCTACTCATATTGGAGAAACTCTGTCTCCCTCGTACCCAACAACTCTGGGTACAGTCACCCAGACATCTCATACGAGATAAGGAAACTCTGTCTCCCTCGTACCCAACAACTCTGGGTAGAGTTCCCTTGAACCCAACTGCGAAAAGCAGAAAAATCAACAATCTGACCGACCCCGCAGTCTTGACATCGTAAGGACGTCAATCCAGTCCTGCCAACAATCCAACTAGGATTCCCTGAATCCAACTGCTTACTGCAGACTGCAGTAAATCCATCTAAATCGACCAAATCCGAGCATCCGATGATCACAATTCCTAACCAGTCGTCGGAACCGATCCTATGACATCGTGAAAGACGATCCCAACTAACCGTCTCACGATCCAAACGCTAACGTACGAATACGTTCACCCTTCGTAGGGTCTCACACTATCAACCCTGACAGAACTATGGCAACCCCGGCCTCAAATACCGAACCAAGGCATGCCACGATTCAATTCAACTAACTATCGTACCGGCACCCAACTATCAGGTTGACCACGAACTGTAGCCCCTTGAGATATCACATCCTCGACCTGCGTACATACTCCAAGATCTCCGCGGTTGCTCGAATAGAGACAACCCCGCTCTAATAAGCATCCTACGAGCAATCCTATGCTCTGATACCACGCTGACAGGACCCATCCCAATCCCCCCGGGATTAACGCGGGATGACCCTGCTCCCGTCTGACACGGAGTGTCAGACAAGGGATACTTCCGACCTTTGCCCTCCCGGGCTATCAGAGTACGCCAGGATCCGGAGGAGGTATGTGATATCTCGATCTCTGCTACAGTTCACACCGTATCCAACCTGAAGGGTATTAAAAACAGAAACACTATGAGTGGACAAAAAAATAAAGAATTTATAAAAACATTTCATCAAAGACCTTTATACCCTCCACTAAAAAGCATGCATGCATAGTAAAACCCTTTATTCAACACATATGTTAAAACATCCATAATTAGGGTCTCAGCCCCAAATTCTATAAATACAAGTTCTACGGGCTCCTGCCCAAAACCATTTACAGAAACCATAACATAGTAAACATATGTGGGATCTCAGCCCAAAATCATTTATCATCATAAACATAATTTCCCAAACCAATTTAAATCTTGTTTATCCCTTATATTCATATCCAGAACCCGTCACGGTAAAATATAGAGCTACACGTGTGCTAACCAGGGTCTCAAACCCAAGTCTCTCCAGGGTCCACCCAGGTCAATGTCCGTAGATCAATGACCCTCCCTGGAGGTAACGAACCATGCCCATCCTGAGAGTAAGGAACCCAACTGGGGGGCGACTCCACTCAGTCAGTGCTCCGTGACTACTCCGGGGTCCACCCAGGCCAACAACCCTCCCCGGAGGAGACAATCATATATAAAGGATGGAATATGAAAAACCGTTTGAAATCATTCTTTAAATCTTTCCAGGATTCATGTCCGGCCCCCACAAGCCGTCATAATCCATAAAATCCTTTCCGAGGGTTCATGCCGGTTCCCATAAACCGTCATGACCCGTAAATCCATTTCAAGGGTTCATGCCGGTTCCCATAAACCGTCATGAACCATAAAAACCATTTGTAACACATAACTGGGCGCTAGGCCCGAATCCACATAGAAACTGGACCTCAAGTCCGATTCGTAAACCAACTGGGCCTCCGGCCCGATTCCGTAAATCAAATGGGTCTCGAACCCGAGTTTACCTTTTCGAATCCAAAACCATTTCATGAAATCATATCCAAAACCCTAGGTATGGAAAATCAGTGTAAAACTGAAAAATCTCGATTTACGTGCAAGCTCGTAAATCGCCTCGAAATATGTGAAACCATATAATTTACAAATATCCAAATCAAACTCATCAAATCACATTCATAATCCATTTGGAAATCCAAAACCATTTCATTCAGACCAATAAAGACGTACGGCCCCGTATAGGCACCGTATAGGGCTGAAACCTCGAAATACGTGTCTATACGTAAACACACATCCAAATGCACTCATGGCATCACAAACAAGTATTTAAAACATATAATAAACATTTATGCATGCACCAATTTAAAAAACAAGGTCCACTCACAGGCCGTCCGAAGCCACGCCTCGATACGCGTGCCATACGGCTCCCCGAGCCGATCACCGTCACCGGGACTTCCAAACCTGTCCAAATTAATTTAGAGGGTTACTAACTACTTAATTAACCTCCTACCAAAGCCCCGTAATTTTCCCGATTTTCTAACTATTTTTAAAACCGAACCTAAACCTTCCGATGCCCCGAAACATATCGAGACGGTGTCCGATTGACACGAAACTAGTCCCAAAATGTTCGTTACATCGAATAGAAGATTTCGTATGTTGGAACCTTCCTCAAATTGTGTGCCACTCGCCCTCACGCGCCCCAAGAAGCCACTGCGCGTGGGCCTCACGCGCCCTGCACAGTGTCACCAGCTCCAGCGATCGAACCGGTCCGGGCCGGCCGGTCCGGTCCAACCCCTGCAACTGGACCGGTGTAACCATTCCAGGCCTCCTTCTCCCTCATTTTTCATCCGTTTTCCTCCATTCCAATTCCTAAATTCCTATTCTTGTGTTTCCTATCTAACCCAATCCTTAAAACCTAAGAAAACTACCTGAAATCCCTTGGTTCGAAATGGACCTCACGGTCCCATTTTTCCGATCGGTCCCCCACGGCTTCTCAGCCGTTAAACCTCACCAAAACCGTCATAACAACTCCCCAGAAACCTAATGGACTCATTAGAACCATTAAAAATGAACCATAACAATAAAAATGGAATTTGGATCGAAAACGGACTAACCGGGTACCCACACGGGTTCGTCCCTTCCAGCCGCCGTTCACGGCGGCCCTGGCCATCCAGGCCGGCCACCTCAACTCCCTCAGCCTCCTGGTCTTCTGTCCTGGTCTTGGTTGCAATTTGGACGGGTTTGGGTTGCACGGGAATGAAAGAAAATGGTGAGATCGGGTGGGTGTTTGGATGAATGGAAAGCAAGAAGATGATCGATGCATGTATGGGAATTAAGGGCCAGTGGATGGGTGACAAGTGTCACTCATCCATTGGTTGCTGAAAAGTAACTGGGCCCACTAAAGGCAAACAGTCCTCGTAAAACGTGTCGCTGGGAATAGTATCCCGAAATTTTCGTGAACCGCAACTTCATCGTCTAACGTCCGAATTCGACGTGCCGCCTGTCTATGGATTCGTATCGTCCTTATCTACGTAACGGTCTTCGGCCCTCGGCCATCGGACCTCCTGGTCAAAAAGTCAACATTTGACCCCCTTTTATCTAAAATTACCAAAATGCCCCTAAACTTCTGAACGTCATAACTTCCTCCTCGAACGTCGGAATTGAACGTGCCACCTGCCTATGAACTCGTGACGTCACGAACTACGTCACGGTCATCGGTCAAAGTTCATTTGACCACCCGATTGAAAATTCAACGTTTTGCCACCACTAGGGGCAAAACAGTCATTTCGCATCGTTTGTCCGATTTCGCCCAACTAATCACGGATTAGCCTCACTAATCGTGATTAGTCACTAATCTAATCCTGGAATTCGGGACGGGTCATTACATCCTGCAAGATCAAACAAAAATTAAAAGAAATGCTCGATTACATACACAATCGACAAACAACCAACTTCAAGAATGAATCAAATGAGGAAGCGAAGAAATAGCATAAATTAAAACCCCAGTTGTCACATTTAAAAGAAGCAGCCCATCAAATCAATCCGAACAATCAAACTAATGAAGTAATTAGCATAAATCAATAGCCTGGGAAATCCATATGAGTAAGAAAGACTAACAAATATAATATATGATTGGTAGCGACAGCTCCCAACCTACAGAATTCTTAAGAGAGGTTTTCAGATGTATGGAATATGATGTCCACCTGCGCATTTGGCAGAGAACCAACATTTGTTGTGTAGAAAATATGATGTTCACCCTTGGGATAACCTATACCTCAAGTGGGCAATGTGAAATCCACCACGAACTAACCATGAAAGGATAACCTATACTTAAAGTGCAGAATGTGAAATCCACAGACAATAACGTAACCAACAAAATCCTAAGACAACCACACAGTTCATCGTAATGCAGAGAGGTTAACCGAAATGAAACAAAGCTGAAGATTGTATTACAAAGTAGTGGAATTAAAATAGTTGAAAAACCAAATCTAAACATTTTACTTGGGTGCTGGAGTAATCTGCAATGAAGCATAAAATTAAAAGAATTCAGCAACTGGAAACAAATTGCTAGGACAATAAAATTGGACAATAAAAAGTGAACAAACAGACCCATATCTCAAATCACACAAATTGCAATAACAATGAAGAAAGCAGAAAATCAAAATGAATGAGATAACATAGAAAGAGGAACAAACCTACTAACCTAAAAATAGCAGCAACGAACAGTGAAAACTAACCCATATTTCAATTCGACAACGAACCCATATCTCAGTTCCGAAACCCATATCTCAAATCGGAAAATTAGTAAACCTAGAAATAAATCAATATCTTAAATCGAGGAATTAGTAAACCTAGAAATAAAAATAGTGATCAACCCATTTCTCATATCCGAAAATTACTAAAAAAAATCACATGGCAGAACTTAATCCACAAAGCTTCATGGTAGCGAAGATTAGCTTATTCCAAGCGAATAAAGCTTGAAATTGTATTTGGAAATAAGGGAATTAAAATAACAAAACTCAAATCGTTGGGAGAACAGAGGTGAAAACTTACCTAGATACGAAAGAGAAACAAAGCAGAGATTGAAGAGGATTGGTTTTATGGTGAAGATTGAAGGCAGCAAAATATGTCGCATGAGTAGGAGGCGGCGATGACTGCAGACGCGAGTTGATTGGTTGCAGTTGTCGCGAGGTGCGATGAAGGAATTGCGGCTGAGTGGAGCACCGATGCATGTACATAAGCCATTGGGTTCAGTAACGGTGAGGAGGAGGTGTCGAACAGGAGATGCAACAACGTTGAGGAGAGTGCGGCGTAAATTGGTGATTCTAATTGGATGAGAGTGCGGCGTGAATTGGTGATTTGATGCAAATGAACAATAGGCAAAAATGGAAGACGACTCTCGGACGCAAAAAGCAAGAAGAAGACCAACTCACAGGAGCACGGTGGGCATCCCACTGTAGAGCATGCAGCGGATGGGAAAAATATGGGGGCAAAACAGGCAATACACTGTGTACACAGTGAAAGCAGCGAAACCACTGTGCATGAACAGTGAAAATCGGCTTGGGCTATATTATAGATATAAATGTGTGCGGAGAAGCAGAAGAGGCTATGGATCATGTTTTTAGAACTTATCCAGCTGTAACGCCCCAATCCTGCCTCCCTCCACCAGTTCTCCTTCTCTAACCTGCTTACTTGTGTATGGAAGAACTAATCGGACCAGTCGAAAATAATGGCTGGGTTGGAATGGGGTACAATATTTAGGTTTATTTGCTGCTTTTTGTGGGTGTAAAGGAATTTAAAAAAAAAAAACTCTTTGATTTAGATTTTATAATGCCCACGGATGCCATTATTGTTATCTTGAATCCTATTATTGAATGGCATCATGCTAATCAGAGGGTTGCCTCCAAGCCGCTGCGACAGTGGGTCGTTGGATGGGTCGAGTTGTGGGGTCCAGTGCACAATTTCTGCATGTGGCGCTCTGTGTGACTGTTGGGATTTGGGTCCATGGCTTCTCTGTGAAGTTGGGTGTGGGTGAGGTCCTTTAATTAAGATGGGCTTTGGGGCTTTCCATGGTTTAAATTTAGCCTGGGGATTCCATCTTTGGATCTTGAGATTGATTATACAGTGGATGTCTCTCTCCTGAATAGTTTTCTTGCTTCTAACCATCCTCAGTCTACTGTGTAGAATGCATGACGGTCTTTTCTTCAGTGGGATTGGTCCTGTTCCGTCTGCAATATTTATCAAGAGTGCAATAACGTTACTGATAAGATGGGAAGGCTTGGCACTGGGTACCCTGTTGGTGTCTCTTTCTTTCTGTCTCCTCCTCATGATGCGGTTTCTTTGATTATTGCTGATGTCGGGGGTCTTTCCCGCCTGTGTTTAATTGTTCTTTAGTTTGTGTTTTCCCTCGGCCTCGGCTTTCCAGTTCATTGGACAAAAAAAAGTGAAAGGGTTTAAATTCTATAATTAGCAAGATTTTAGTTTGGTTAATTGGACTTTAGCATCATGATCTATTCTAGAATTTCTAATGACATTCCTCAAGAATTTATCAAAATAGAAAAAATTGACTATTAAATTCAAAAATATAAATTTTATATAAAAAAATTCAAATATAGTTAAAAAAACACACTTAAATAGACTGAAATATCCTTATCATTTGAAAAAGAAAAAAAAAAGAAGAAGCTATTTTGTTAGATAAAGTGCAAGGCAGTGCCTCAACAACTCCTCTTATGGTGGGAAATCCTTACAACCATAGTCATATGGCTCACTTGAAACAGTCAAAATCATAACCATAGATGTATGACCTCCTTAAGAACATCACCCTCCAAAGACACCATCCCACCCAATCACCAAGTATCCAAATGATAAACCGATGATTGATACCTTGTTCCGGTGGTTAATTATTCGATTGCCCAAGCACAGGTTATAAAATGAGGTGTGACGGAGGTGGAATGTAGATAGTAGGATTTGATTGCTATTTTCTGAACCACTGCACTTAAAAGGATTTTTATTTTATTTTTACTATAATTAGATTGTAATTATGAGGATATAGGAGTCCATCTAAGTGGATATTTTGTTATATTCGAAACTTTTTATAAAAATTAATATTTTCGAAATTAACAGGCAAATTTTAGCCATTTTTTATGAATACTCATATTCCTAAAGGGCTTTCGATAGCGCAAATCCATCTAAAGAAAAAAATGGATTTTGCTAGCGCAAATCCAAATCCCTAACTAAACAAAGGGAGTTTGAGTTCTGTGCGTCAGAGCAGTGAGAGGATATTGCATAAACATTGAGACACCCTTTCTATAATACACAAGAAAGTTCCTAACACCCTGCATATTACATAAACAAAAACTACCAAAGGACCCTCAAAAACTATTTACATACGATCGAAAAGATAAAAAGATGCTACTTCAAAGGCCTAAAATATATAAAATAAAATAAAATCTATAAAAGGGAAAGATGAAGTTACTTTGGTCAGAAAAGCGGGCAGCCATCAACCACAACCCCTTTGGCAGTAGAGCATTTAGCCAAGGGGCAGCCTTCAACCCTAGTCCCCCACCAGTCGAGAGCAATGCTCTTGGACTGCAGGGTGAGGAACATCAATATGGTAACAAAGGCGGTTCCAGCATCCAGACCACCAGAAAGGACATAATTATAGCGTGACCACACGTCTGGCCAGTACCTGTAGACTACAAACCCAAAAAGAAACCCAACAAAGATCCAACTGGTGAAGTTCACAGCACTTGCTGGGGGCATCATGGATGTAGCACCCAACAAGACTGGCATGTTGATGAGACGAATCCAATTTTGTTTCGGGAAAGCCATGTGTGCAAGCTTAACAAGCACAGGGGCAATGGCTCCACCAAGGAAGAACCAACTGACATTCATGTATTCGCCAAGGTTTCCAAAGATCCTGCGGGGTCCGACAAGGCCCCAGATAACAGATGCGTCAAAGAACACACGGTCCATTGGACATGTCCATGGACTGTCCTTTGGTAGCTTGGAGGTATCACAAAGGTTGGGGATGTCTCCCATCAGCCACCATGCCGTTCCCAGGTATACAATCACTGCTACGATTGTTCCTACCATCTGTAATTCCACAGAAGCTTAGCTTTTGAAGCTTGCAGTTCAAGCATGCAATTCATATTGATAAATCCAGAGAAGAAAAAGAAAACTAACCTGTGCCATGAACATTGCCCTTGGAGGAATCTTCATGTAGTGACCAAGCTTAAAATCAGCTTAGAGCTTGAGTCACACTAATGTAACCATAAACTTTGAAGCACATGTTGGCTACCGGGTGCTCCGGATATAAATACCCAATCACATATTCCGTGATAATGTTCAAACCCGGTTGCTGTCACCACATAAAAGAAAAGACAAAGTCTAAGACACTTCACATTTATCATGAACTCAGTTGAAGTTTTAATGTTGTTACCTGGTTTGTTGTGGCTGTGATGATACCAATTGGAAGTGTGTACAAAATGGCAATGGCGCAAGCAAGCAACACACCCCACCAGGGCAGTTGGAGTGAGTTAATGTAATACTGGCAAGCAAACAAAATAAGAGCAATGTTAGCCACAAGAATGAAAAGAAACCACCATGTTGGCACTGATTTGTAACTCTTCATAACCCTAGCATGGATATCCAGCTTTTTCTGTCGTCGAAATGCCATCATAAGGTCACTGCATTGAAGGGATGAGGGGTAATTTAGTAAAGAAAACAGAAAATGAAGTATATTGCTAAATTCTTTTTGCATCTAGTTACCTTGCATTAAAAAGTAGAACATGCACAAGTGTAGCAGGAAGAGTAGCAAAACCAAGGCCATAAGTCATAGCAAAGAAGGTGCTCATATTTACAGGCCCGAAGTTTGCATATGTGTCATGGTCAAGTCGAAACTTGGAATCAATGATGCTCAGAACATCATACTTTGTACCATTTGACATGAAAAGGTCATTTGAATATATTGGGAATCTCTTGGCATTGTAGACATCAAAAAAGTAACTGATGGGCGTCATCACATACATGACGAGGGCAAATCCAATGGCAACATTGGCAGTGGCAAACCAAGGACTGGCTAGAGGACTACCAAGATATGCAGAAATTGTCGACCAGTCAAGCCCGAAAGAACCGATTCCAAGGCCTGCTAAGCCAGAACCCAGTTGTTGGACAAGAATAGACTTAGGAGCAACCCAACAGAGCCATGAGAAAGATGTTACGATAGTAAAAACATAGCCAGGAAAGATATAGTAAGCAAAACTGAATATCATTACTATGAGGAAGAACTGGGTCCGAGACAAGCCGCCTTTAGGCCTTTTCTCCTTCTCATGCAGAGCCCTGCAGCCATAAAGACAGACCTACCCACCTTTAAACAAATTATCAAATCAATGAATGGCTGATTACTGAACTATAAGTTAAGTTTACCTGAACAAAGAGACCTGAACCAGATTAGAGGGCCACCACATCTGTACTGGATCAACCAGAAATCTTCGGAAAATTCCAGCCCAACCAAACCCTAACACCTGAATTCAAACAAGACGAACAGAAATTACAGGAACAGACAGACAACGCTAGTAAGAATCTGGGGTGACATATTTTGGTGGAAAAGTTCGAAATAATTACCGTATGATACAAGCAGTTCATTATGTTGTTACTGTTCTAAAAATTCAGAAAAAACCTGATCCCAAAGAGTCATAAACCGATTATCAAATCAAATGCAACTGTCAATGAAACCTGCACCTCCCTAAATATCCAAGAACAAAACTTTTGACAAATAACTCTTGAAAAGCAAATAATTATGGCATAAAAAGCACATGCTCCTACTTCCCAGAACACATCAATCATTTAACTCTTAAAATGATGAAACAAGTTAAATTTTGAGTCACTACCTTTTTTTAAGAAACCTACAAGCATAAAATGACGAAAAAGGTTCAATGTTTCTATAAGTGAAAATTAGAGAGAAAGGAGAAGAATAAAACCTGAGTGGTAAACATAACGAGCAAGGCAGGAAGAAAAGTGAGCTTCCTCTCATACAAGAGCTTAACAGCAGACAAGATATGCGTAGCATAAACGGTTCCAGCACCAGAGTTTGCAAATATGGTGATCAAAACATGTTCTTTGATATTAAAAGGCCCAGGGTTCATAGTGAACTCGAACCGAGTGCCCTTAAAAATAGGGCGTGCAGGCAGTGTCCTGGCCATAAAATGGCCAATGGGCACCACAGCAATCTGTGCAGAAGTGGAAGAGATGGAAAGTGGCTGTGTCCTGTACCAAAAGAACTGGTTGACAAAGGAGAGCAAAATACAGGAGGCCAACCCGAGAACCCACATTCGGAATGTGAGCACCGGCAAGGTGGGGTCATCGGTCTTGAGTACGGTTAAGTCCACTTGTTTGATAGGGCAGTCATTGTTTCCTTCCTCCTCAGGGGAACCCACGTTTGCACCGTCTATCTCAGACATGGAAACAGCACAACACTAGAGAAACCAAAGAGAAACAACCAATGAGTAAAATAATACTTAAGTTTGTGATGCAGAAATGGGGGAAGCGAAGGAAAAATGAAGAAAAATAATTGTGGGACTAGGTTGGAATCATATATATTGAGAAAATAGATGTGTACATCAATAAAGATTAGACAGAGGGGGAGTGAACTGTAAAGAATTTGAATCCCAACAGGTAAGCATGGTTGGGTACCTGTAGAAGAGTAGGAGTTATAGTGTATGCATAAAGAAAGATTCCAACGCATGCGAGAATCCTTGGTGTACCAAACAGAAGCAGCAATTGTTATTATCATAAGCATATCCCACACATATAGTAATTGCTTTATTTAACCAAATTAATTAAACTAAAAGGGCTTAATCCACATCCAAAGATCACAGCTGGCTCTACTCACATTTGCTTCAGCACTCTCATCTCTTTTGGTCAAACGACTCTTAATTCGTGAAAATGAAAATGAAATGGAAGTGGTGGATCCCTTTCACTTAATGATTCTCACTATCGGGCGTGAATTAAGAGTTGGTTAATGGTATTTGTCTATTTAATATCATTTTGCGGATAATGCCGGAGGGGTTCTCCATTCTTGCGATTACTTACCGCGCACTTAGTTCGATTCGGACCCATTTATACCACCACCCTTTGCAGCAAGTGACCAGTGACATGTGAATGATGATGCCATTTCTCGAAAATGGAACTCAATCCAATTAATCATGGTGACCATTTGCATTTTTCCTATCACGGATGGGGGACGGGCAACAAATCTTCGTAATTATAACACTTTCGAACTTTAAATTTTACATTTTTCAAAAGTAGGTTCGTCGCCTAGATTCTTGACTCGATTCTTACTTCCTTTAATCACGGCTCGTTGATTTATCAGCCGTTTTTATTTTTTTGGAGGAAGATTTATTAGTTGTTAAACGGCAACTAAAAAAATAAAAAGTTTAAGTAGGACCGCGCGAGTCTAAAAAGCCTGCGGGTGATTCCAAATTATCTCTTAGAGAAATTGATTGACTACAGAACCCTGCCGGCCCTGCCCTCCCCTCCCCAATAAGAGACCCAAAAACATGGGCTTAGGTTGGTCAAGGGTCAAGATCAAAATAATAGATCTCTGATAAAGATTTGATGGAAACACTACACTACACCATTACCACAACTCTAGAAGATGTAAACAAGAGTTTGAATGAATCCGTGGAAAAAGCGTGCTCTTCGTCGTCCACCTGGTGTCACAGTATTCATGACTTACGTGACAGACCAAAAGCAGGACAAAACAACCTCCTCACATCCAAGACTGGTTTCTCACATGATTCTGAGTCAACACATGGAAAATATGAAACCACTCATTTCCAAGCAGCTACAATGAAAAAGATATCCAAGATTCAGAAGAATCACTTCCAAACGCTTCGACCAAAAACCAAAATCAGAACTAAACGCCTACACAAGGTTAGGCTGCCAATATAGTCCACGAAAGAAGAATCCAATCCAATGGCATCAAGAAATTTTAACAAATTTATGAGACGGCCGCTGCTACAACAAATTTCATTTTTGAGTACTCCATAATATATCTCAGAGAAATGAGATATGAGACAGAAAAAGCCAGTTATTTTCGACATAATATATATATATATATACATATATCTATATATGATCCCTACACAAGTTACCACACTCCATTAGTTCATCACTGAATAAATATCATTACTAGACCCTAATCCCAGAGCATTCGCAATCGCAAAGAGACTAAAGATGTTCCAACTCATAAATAAGTTCACATTTTCTAGCAAAAGGCAGATGGTGAGAAAGTAAGTCATCACACTGACAACCAAACGGAACAGTTCGGGGAAGTAAATAAACGAAAATACGGAGCCCGCAGCTGTCTAAACAGAAGAGAATAAAACTAGCATTCGGCTCACAAATATCAAGAACCACCAAATTGAGTTGTTCCTAACTAGTCGCCATTAGTTCTCAAGACTGCAAGTTTGTTGTATCGTCTCACAATAATGCAACCTCCCAAACCAAGCAGGTCCTACAGAGAAGATTCGTTCCATGATTTTAGCGTGATTTTTTAATTTTTACTCGGCACCTAATGCCCATGAATAATAAAGGGTCGTACGGATTGAAAATTTTGTAAATCACCTGAAAAACCGCATAACTCAACGCTTCCCTCGGTGCCCACCACCTGACCTTGCACCAGGATAGCGAGCAAATTGCAACCTTAAATTGTTCGAGTCACGGTCATGCTCATCAAATTTATAACCTGCAAAAATCGAGCTTGGCCATTTACGCAGTAACAACCGGATACGTTTTCAATGGCGATTTAAGACGTGAAACTGTTATCTTAAATATATAAAACCTGTCACTTTTCAAAAAACCTAAGTAGCAAATGTGGGTTGTTCCCTACACGTCCTAGATCGACATAATGGGTGAAATGGGCCTCTCTTTCCAAAATAAAGCTCAAATGCTTCCTCTGTTGGCATAAAGTATATATTACAATTAAAGAAACCTCATTAGAACAAGATTTTAACTTAAAAGGAACAAATGACGAACTATGGGTTAAAACAGGAGCACTATATTCAGAGCGCCATCGTTAACAGCAATATTTTGAGACTTAATTATAGTGTGGTCAAACAAATAATTCTAGGGATTATCGACCCAGTTTCAGCATCCCACTTAACGAATAGACCTTAAACTCATCAAGTTCCAATGAAACCAACAACATTAAGCCATTCAACAGGACCTTGGGAGTAATACAATGAACCAGGAAGGTAATCTCTCCCATCATTTGGAAGATTTTAACAAAGTCTGTCTTGTCGTATACTGGTAAGGAATGACTTTGCAAACAGTGAAACCTCTTACTATACACATATGGAAAGAGACATCTATGTTACGTATTTTAAAGCCAATATAATGTGGCTAAGAAAGAATCACGTAATCTTCAAATAAAGAAGCCCCACGCCTCGAATATGGAGTTATCTCACTCTAAACAGGAAATATATGGCACGAAACTAAGGATTCGGAAGCTTTCTGATATGCTGAAAATATCAACCAGCATTGGAAGTTAAAAAGAATTGAATTCATTCTGTGTATGGGTTTTCCATGCAGTATGCTATACATTAAAAAGTTGAAATCAACTTAGTTTTTCCTTTTTTTCTTTTTGTTTATTCCGTAACACAGCCAATCAACCAGTAACCCAAACTATTGACCGTCCTTTTTTTTTTTATTTCATGAATCATTTGGCAGTGCCTATTCTTGCAAAATGATGAAATAAGTATCAAATGCAACTCCTCCAACAATGGCATGATAAAATGCAGAAAAAAAATGAACAATGAATTGAATAGGACAGCAAACTACGGGCATATGATTACAACAAATTACATGAGATTGTAAGCTTACCTTGCAATGCATCCATAGCAGTTGCTGCATGGGCCGGGCTCACAAAATCAACAAAACAAAGTACCAAAGGATCTCCTCCAGGCTGGACAGATTAATTGTTAGTGCCATCAATCACAAAATATAAAATCTGCCCATGAGAAAGATACACTTACATGTCTTGATTCCTTGCTTACGAGTCGCACTTCCTTGTAGCCAACAAAAGGGCGAAAGATATCTTCAAATGCAAGTGAAGGGAAAACCTCGAAAGATAAAGAGCGAAGGATGATAAACAGGAAAGAAAGCTACAACCCCTATGAAAACGAAAGGATACGAGCTACTTCACGTCGCGTGCAGTTGGGAGGCAATCCCTCCACAAATAGGGTACTGGTAGCACCAGGAGGAAGGGGAGCCTCGGGCCGTCCGCCTGCCAAGCCTAAGGCTCTGTCTTTTGCAGTTGCTCCTGGCTCAACAGCCCCCATTCCCATCATCCGTGGATCATCAACAGAACGACCAGGTGGTCCCCCACTCATGTTTCTAGCAGACTGTCCCCCACTATATGAAGACATTTGCTGAAACATTACTTGTAATGTTAGCCCCTAAACATAAAACATTTAGTGTAAAATGTGAGAGTTCCAAAAAACAAAGAAGAAAAGTACCGCACTGCGCAGGTAGCGATCATATGATGCATTAATGGAGTCAGTATCTCTTATTCCACGGATAGAACCTCTACCATCTTCATGGGGATAATAACTAGGAAGGTCGTGGCCACCGTGGGGATCTATAGATTAAGGATGTACTTCAGTAAACACTAAAAAGCAAAGAGAGAACAATATCTGAATGCATATCATTTCAAAGGTAAAATGTGCTTTATGAAGAAAATCAAATTACTCCAACATAAAGAAATAACAGAGACTTTGTGTTAAACTGCACACAACCTAACAAATTCAAGTTCTACAATACATAGAAACTATTGCATCAGCCATAATCAGGTAATTAAATTGCTAAGATCCCTATAAAGATAGCCAAGTATCTCATGATATTGCATATGCTAAGGATGACTGCTTGAATTATCCTTTTGCATCCAATGTATACATAATAATATCTAAGCTGACCAATGCTTACAGAAATCAGCATAAATGCCGATGCTTGATTGAAACCAAGTATTTTTTAATGATTAAGGATTAATAAAAGCCTCAATGGATATCTTATCCACAATTCCACTATGTATATATTTACATTATAACCAGAAGAAACAGCCAACACAAAGCTTAGATTTACAAAGTAGATAAAAAGGAAAAAAACCAAATGTCGACACTTTAACAAGAACCAACAATGATAATGACCTGGGAACCCCGAAGCCATGTATACCTAATAGCTTGATAAAACCATTCAAGGCTGACACTAGTCATTTTACCAACACACGGATGCCTGATATATATGTAGACTACCCCTCCTAGTTATTAATGAAGTACAGCATATTGAACCATTTTCACAAACTTACATATTGAGATCAATAATACTCATTTACATTTTTACATACATGGTTTAATCAAGGGTTACACAAAACTACTATCTAATGAACGCCAAATAGAATACAGAAAGCTACCAATTTAACCTATAATCTAAGATCGGCATAATAGAAATAAGCATGAAGTTCCAAATATACATATCATATATCCAAGATAATATCTTAATAAGCTGATTCAACGCAGATTAAACCATAAGTAGGATAGATCAAAAGGAACCCACTTTATTAACACTTCAAAGTTTCATTGGGTTGTTAAAAAGCAAGGAAAATTTGAAAAGAAAAGAAGTATAATTTCGCCTCAAAGTTCAATTCCTCGTCCTAACGAAAGCCTACTTCGACTACTTAATAGTCTGCTTAAATCTTCGTTAGCTTGTTTACAATATTTATGCTTTCAAGCCACCAAGAAAAAACAAAAATCCCCAAAACCCTAATTTAACCAAGCACCAAGAAACCACAGAAAGGACCAAATAACTGAAATTCGAAGCAAGAGGAATTTGATATACCGTAATCCGAGCGAGGGCGCTTTCCGACGACTGAATTCATCGCCGAAGGTGGCGGTTGTCGAGCGTCGCTGTACCTCCAATATCCGTCCGCCATGTTCAAGACTTGAGAGAGGGATTATGTGAGCTATGAGGAGTTACCTGCTGCTTGGTTTGTGTCCCTGTGAGAGAAATACGAAAGACGAAGAGGATACCAAAGCTTCTGTTCCTCAGTAGGACAAGGAGGGAGGAGAGAAGATGTCGAATTCTTAATAGTGACCAGAGCGGGCAAATAAGCCAATGGTCCGTCCGTCTTTGCAGTTACTTCTGCTTTCCTTTTTTTTTTTGGGGGGGGGGGGGGGGGGGGGTGTGGGGGTGTGGGGAGGTGGGTTAGGAAAAGAAAATTAAAACAAAAAAACCCTTCGGGACTAAAGTAATAAAAAACTCCCACTACTCCCTTTGGAATAGATCTCTCTCATCTTAATTAAATTCCTAATATGCCCCCGTCTTAGCCAATTAATCTGCCACAAAATTTATATCTATACTAAAGCCCAAGACGTTCTTCACTGTTCATGCACAGTATTTTTACCGTTTTCATTGTGTCCACGGTGTTTTCCCCGTTTTGCCCTCAAAGTTTTTTCCCTCCGCTGCACAAATTTTTCCCTCTCCCTTTCTGCATGTGAGCGCCGTCTTCCATGTTTTTCCTATTATTCATTTGGATCAAAACAGCAATTCACGCCGCACTCTCATCCAATCAGAAGTGAGAGGTGCGCCTATACTCTGCGCCATGAGGTTATCTCCTACCACTGTTCACTCCGTTCTTACCCTTGAGACATGTCTTCCTCATATTTTTTTTTCCTTTTTTTTCTATCTTCTTCGCGAGTCTTCATCCGTGTCTGTTTCCTCTTCATAATTTTTTCTTCTCATCCCTCCGTTTTCTCTTCATCGTTTGTTTTTCTCTTCCTCTGTGTTCATCCATCTCTTCCATCCTTTTTCCTTTCTCCACTTTTTGGGATTTCGGATTTAGATCGAAAACCTAAAATAGTAGCTCTGATTCTTTTATGATTAGAAAGACCTGATCAGGTGAAATTCGGACATGGAGCGTATCGTCTTTGGCAAGTACAAACTCGGCCGCAAGATCGGTAGTGTATCGTTCGGTGAAATCTTCTGGTGGTTTAATCGGAGCTGTTGGCCGTAGAAACAGTGACTGATGTTTGTGAATTGTTCAATTTCATTTACAGCTACTTACATTGAGATGTTTGAGATCGTCACCGTTTAGATTGTAAGCTCCCGATTATCTCTCCTCAGCCTCTTTCTCTTTGTTTTGTTTAGAAAGCAAAAATTGCTACTTTATTGAGTATATGAATATTAAATTGTCAATAATATGAAGTTTTCTACGTAATTAAGTAAATACGCCATTTTTTAGGTTAACTACAAATTAATTAGAAAATTAGGTTGATGTTAATTTCTGGTACGTGGAGTAGAGCAGTAAAACAAAGCATCCTCAACTCCTTTACGAGGCTAAGTTATTCAGTATCCTTCGTGGAGGAAGTATATGTTTCATTTGTATGTTTTTAGTTACACATTGGTTGAATGAGAATTGTGTTGGTGTTAATCTAAGTTATGTGTGATTTTCAGGTGCTATTGCCAACATAAAATGGTTTGGCATAGAAACATATGGGGTTCTGTTAAGTATGTATACAGGTTTGCTGTCAAATAACTGCAGAACAATCTAAAGACAACATCCCCAATTTCTGCACAGCTGGTGCGTTGCCGCGTACAAGGATAGAAAGAAATGAATTTACATATCTAAGGTATTAATATACTTTGCACAATGATAAATTTAAAAGGCTAATTTTTAGCAGGGTTGGTTTCGATTGATTTGAAATTCTGCTGCTTTCTGCGAATGGTTGGTTAATTTGGTTTTTTTTTGTTTTTAAGTTCCTCGATGGGTGTTTTTGTTCCTGGTTTGTTTTGTTCTTTGGTGTGATATTATATATGAGTTCATTGAGTTCTTCGTATTCTAAATGTGTGTACTTACGAGTGATCGTCTTGATTTCTTTAAAAAGCAAGCTTTATTGTTTAACAAAATCATCAACTCTTAAAATAGTCAAAAGAAAAAAATGGTTTGTATGAAAGCTCTTATACCCTTTATTGGATAGTTGTCTTTCTTACAATATGTTCGTTTGTATGAGATCAAAAAAAATTATTGGTTCTTATTCTTCCTGATCGATCATCAGATGCCACCATTCAATTCGCTAGCCAATCATCAGAGATCATAGATAATTGATTCGTCGGTTCATCTCGAAGATCATCTCCTCGGTCTTTGGTCCCTCTTCTTTTCTAGCATTTTTCTGGTCGCTTTTAAATTTGAAGAAATTGTTATTAACATTGATTTTATCTATTTCTTTTGCATATTAATTTTTTCAGAATGATTTTGAAACGGTTGAGCGGGAAAAAGAATTTAACTTTTGATTTGGTCGTTGTTCAAGTAAATTTTATTTAGATTTGAATTTGTTTTGGTAGATCTGTCGTAAAGCTGAAAGTTAGCACCTTTTTTGTTCATTTTTAGGTTTATGACCTATTGGTGTGAAGACAGGGAATCATATATTGAATTGATTTGGGAATAAATGTACAGATAGTTATGAGATTAATTTTGTGTACAGCTGTGCCTTTTGCATTCTCTGCAATAGCTGGATTGAATCTAAAACTGTTTTCGTATATATGTGTCTGCTATGATATTATTGATATTTATTCATGATTAAATCTGTTTATCATATACGATATATATATTTATCCTTTTTTTGGTCATATGGTGAGATAGAGAGGGGTCCAGAGAGTTGAAGAAATTCAATTTTTTTTGTATTTATAGTTGGCATATCAGATTGAACTTGGACTTTTCATTTCAAATTTTCAATTTGATTGTTTTCTACTTTGATTTTTTTCATTTGCTGCCAATTTGCTTCGTTTAATTTTATAAGAAACTTTAAAATTCAATATTATGTAATAGTTTTCAATGTGCAGTTGGTGAGTTTAATGTTGAAGTGATGATTTTGTTGTTTAATTTGTGAGTAAACTCTCCCGTTGAAGAGTTTAGAATTCGATTGTTGACTTCGTTCTTCAATGCGTAGATTTTCTTCGCACGGCTGGAGTTTGTCCTCCATATTCGGCTACTCCTCTAAAGTTGAGCTCATATGAACTTTTATATGCAATGTCATTATTTATTTCCTACTTCAATTATTTCCTTCATGCCTGTTTTTCTTCAATTTGTCGATTGGTATCGATGTTCAAATTATATCTATGCTTTGTTTTGTTCGCTGTCCTCCATTTATTTTCTCTGTTCTTTGCTATACATGAAGTTTGATTCATTATTTAATTCTTTCATTGTATGTTCATACGTTTTGCCAAATGGTAAGATACATATTTGTTGTAGAAAGTAATCAAAAGCTTGATCTATTTGTTGTAGAAAGTTTGATTAAAATGCTTTATGTTTCAAGTGAATTGGTTAAGGTTTTTCGCTCAATGAGAGATAAGTTTGAAACATTGAATTGATGATGAATGTAACAAATATTTTCTTACCATAAGATAAGGCATACGCCTTGGTAAGTAATCCTATGATCTTCTTTAGTTCGTTAAGGGGAGTAAATTTTTTCTGACAACTATAGATTGACTTGGGAATAGGTGATTTTGGACTTTCCAAAATGATCTTGCCCTCTTCTGCGAGTAGCTACCCTTTCCAAAGGTCAAATAGCTACAATCTCTGGGTGCTATCTATAGCAATCATTATATTAAGGTTCGGGTTGTTAGGACTCCTAGCTATATGTGTCCTGAGCTACTTGATGATACACCTATTGTTCAAAATCAGATATTTGGTCTCTGGGTATGTGAAAATGTTTTGCCCTCCATTGTCATTCTTCCTGATGTATGTATTATGTTAAACATACTTTTATTTACAATGCTTCGTATATGAAATGACTTCTCATAAGGTCGTATTTAAAGCATTCATAATATTTTAATACTTTCATATTTTAGAGATCTAGACATATATTGCTTTAATTTCGTCTGTGTGTTCTATATTTGCATTTATTAACTTGCTTCAAAAATTTCTATGACTACCTTCCTTTCACAAGTACATTTTTGTTATGCTTATATTTGGTGTTTATTAAACAGAATATGCAAGCACTGAGTAACAAAATTAACAGGTCCATAGTGACCCTGTTTCTCCAAAATACTCTGGCGCATTGTTAATCCTTATTTGGTCAATTTTGAGGTTGTGCACATGTTTAAGTGCCTTTTTTTTGCTACATGGATAGTTCAGAAACGTCTGACTTACTCCAAATTGTGTAAGGATAAGAGTCCAATTAGCAAAACAAACAGACGCTTTAGATCCTGATTTCTTCTACTTTGCATTTCTAGGCGGATGTGATGAAATTTCCATTTATAATGTGCTTTAATTAACTATTGTTCTTTGTTTCTATTGCAGCCTAGGCCTTATCAAAGAATTGCTTCAGATTATTACAAGGATAATTTCCTTCAATTTTATAGCTAATTAGTACGGTTTACATTTTTCTTAGCGGCAGTCAGCAAATGGTGCTCTCACTTTATTTCCTTCAGTTTTATAGCTAATTGATGCACTACATTTTGCTTGGCAGTAGACAACAAAGAGGCTGACATCAACATGTTTCTTGGGTTGCATATTAATATGCTTATGGTGTGAATGTAATAGAAACTACAAGTAAGTTTCTTTCATTTAATAATTTTAGCTGATATCTTTGTTTTTATGTGCAAGCTTTAGAACAGTGGTGATTATTTGTGAAAGTAATGTAGTCATTTTTAGATTTCCTCTATTTTAAATAATGCATTATTATTTAGGCTTTAGGTTTCTATGTACCAATTAAGCTTATTTCATCAATAAAATCACGTTTCATTCTTCGAGTGGATTGCTGTTTAGTCATCAAGAAGGATTTTATTACGTTAGGTTATTTTCTTCCCTTTTTTGACTTCGTGGTTAGATGGAAATGTTTGCATCTGATGAATAAGAATGGGTAAAATTCAAATTTATCTGATGAATGAGATATTTTAAAATTATCTGATCAAGGAAAAATTTCAAGCACATTATTGTATTTCATGAATTGTGTATAAGAAATTTTTGTTTTTCATGCACATAGTTGTTTTTATTTAGTATTTGACGAATATGACTAAGTAAAAATTTGAAAATGTATGAGAATTACGGTATTTTTTTTACTTAATTATTGAATTCAATTCTATGATTGTACATGAGCATCTTTTTACACTTCTTATGACTACAATTGATAGTCTTTGAGTGAGTTACATTGGTATTTTTAAAAACTATTTGCACTCCTATTTGAGATGGAATGATATGCAATTTAAGAAAGATGATTGATAGAAAGAAGAAAGAATGTTATATGGAATAAATTAGATTGAGTGAAAATAGTTTGTTCAAAAAAGATTCTCAAATTATATACCATGAACTATATTTCGGTCCAGTGGCATCTATGACTGTTATCTCTTCAAAACTATTTTACAACTCAACCAGAGTTTGAAGGACACTTGCATTGCAAACCTTAGACCTCGACTTCAACTATGCATCTTTAATTTTTATTTTTTTTTAGAAATTAGTTTGTTCCAATTCAAAGATTAGAGCTTGAATTCCAATTTCTCAGTTGTTTGCTTTTAACTTTTTGTTCAAAATCTAATTAATTTGTTGTTGTGATTGATTTTGGGTTTTTTTTTTGTTCCATATTCTCTGAACACAGATGAAATCAGCCTTAGCTATGTAGAGCAGAAACACACCATTTTCCATGGCGGCACTGGTAACTCTCTCTTACTCACATGTAGTATTTTGAATATTTGTTTAAGTTTTTCTTCGTGGGTTTCTGTTATTGCTGGCTTTTGAGATTATTTGTTCTTAGAATTCATATTTATGACTGTTAAAAGGAATTATGAACTGGTTTTTGTAAAAATTTTCAGCATGTTGGAATTGAATTTTTTTTTAAATATGATGAGGAGATTCCTTCGGGAAAGAAGGGATTAAGAGCCGTTTTCTTGACATGACCGCCTCCACGAAAGAAGTAGAGTCATGGAAGCATATTGTGAAGCTTGATCAATATGCCGAGAATGGTAGGCTATTTTGGGACAAATTTGGGATTTGCATTGATGAGAAGCCTTTCTTTTTGTAATTATGTAACATGATAGCAATGCGTATGAGATTGTTAAAGTTTTTTTTTTTGGTGGCAAGGATGGGAGGAGATCCGAAGGAATTTGCAGGCAAATGTTTGATGCATTGTCTAGCAGAAGAACAATATCTGCAAAATCTAGGATAACTCTTAAAGAATTGAGGTTGTCACATGACCAATGATATGGAAGCCTAGCTGCAGATATTTTTCGACATGTAAGAAAGACACTCTCCGGACATGTAAGAAATAAAACTTCCCATTATTAACTTTGTTACATTTGAACACACACACACACACACAAAGTGAAGTTGAGAGAGAAAACTCCTCATTGTTAAATTTGTTACATCTGAACACACACACACACACACACAAGGAAAAAAAAAAAAAGTGAAGTTGACTATTTTGTTAGGTGTGACAAGCATGGCCATGGATGCTATCAGAGGAAGAGGTAATAGAGGTGAGAGATGTTAGCTGATGTCATTTTCTTTCCTTAGTTTATTGTGAATCAGATGTCTAAAATTTCTTATGGATTGGTTGTGTCAACAGATAATTTATTTCTTGATTATCCTTTTTGACGTACACCAAGTGATATTTACATTTATGTTCTTAGTATCTCTTACTAAATTGGACAATTCCTTTTGCAATTTGATGTATTACTGAATCATGGTTGAATTAAATCAAACAAGTTGATGTATTACTGAATCATGTTCTTTCAATTATTGTTGTGTTTTCGTCTTTAGTTTTTCCTGCTATTTCAATGTTCGGTTGAATTTTTTATTGATTTTTTTTTTATATAAATGTGTTTAGATTTTTCTTGGATTTAGTTTCAAATCCACGCAAGTTTCAACTCTGTTCAAGCGTCTTGACAGTTCATCATCTGAATCATGGTTTGACTAACATTGGTTTGATGGGTTCATTGTTTTGGATGTTATTTTTTTCGGAAGGATTAAGGAGAAGAAAGAATCTAGATTTGGTTTTGAGTTGAGTAGTGCTATATTGCTTTGAACAATATGAATATATGATTGAATTCAGAAGCTTTTGAATTAATTTGAATAGAATCTGCATATCTAAGCTTGGTATTGCTTCTCTGTTAATTGATGCAGGTTTTAACTCTGCTCTCTGTTATTTGTTAATTCCAATGATATTTAAGGAGTAGCTTGATGTTGATCTAATTGAGGTTGCCGAATATATCTTGGTATGTTGGCTAAAACCCTCAATGCAAATTGAATTTCAATTGAGTTTTTTTTTTAAATAAAGTTAAATTAATCTTCTTTTCCAGTAAATGCTTTGCTTTGTAGTATGTTGATTGGTTGATAAGAATCTAATTTTATGTTATTTATTTTGGAACGTGTTTGGTAAGTGCAGCCAGGAGTTCAACAATGGTAGGATTTAATTTTTGGAGAATCGTTGATTGTTGTCGATTGCTTTGTTGTTTTATTTGTTTTGTTTAATAGAATCTAATTTACTTTGTCATTATTTTCAGAAAACTGATAAAAGCAGAGGAGGTTCCAAAAAAAGAGAGAGATTTTCAGAAAATTTATCTTAAGGCCCCATCTTTTTTGTCCATTCACATGGAGGTGAAAGCTGAGGTTCTGCCACCAGCTACAGATTGCCACCTTTTTGTACTTGAGGTACTATTATTTTTCTTCTTTTCAGTAGCATCATTTTCTTGGCAATTTTTTGGCGTACTGATGCAAGAATATACAGCTATCTGCTCCTTATTATCTTCCATCTTGGTTTCAGGATGATTGGACAAGAGTAGAACAACTGTATAAAATTATATTTTTAAGCATTCCAACTCTTCTTGATCTATTTCCTGTATTTCAATCATGCATTCTATGATGAGTTTATTGATGTTCGATTACAATTTTGTTAAAATAATGGCATTGATTCTAACTCTTCACATATTACAATTCCTATATTTTAATCACGCATTCTATTTCCTGCATTGTCCATTTCTCCCAATTTCTGTTGTCATGAATTGTGCAACGTTTAACTTAGTTTTAACGAAATTGGATCACTTAATATCAGATGGTTTGATTTTAGGTGATTAATTTGTTTGCAATTTTAGTGATCACTTTCTTGATATTTGAGTGAATTGATGTCAAACATTTGATTTGTTTTCGAAATTTTATGATGAGTTTATTGATGTTCGATTACAATTTTGTTAAAATAATAGCATTGATTTGGTTTGGTTTTCAATCATACAGGAACTTCTGGGTGAACGACAGTTGGGTGAGCTTCGTTTTGCATTATCCATATTCTTGCTATTGAGTTTTTTTATTTCCATATTTTCTACCACATTGTTTTCCAAGATTTGCAACTTTTTGGTAGGGTTTTCTGTGCTTATAGATCGGAGCATTAATGTGAGCAAATTGGCCAAATTCGTTCCATTAAAGACATCTACTTTCCTAGAGATTATTATACCGAGTTAGAACTCTTTCTCTATAGAGTAATCTGTTTGTCTTTGTTGTTATGTTCTGTTTCTAAACTACTTTAACTGCTTTCTATTAAAGAAGATAAAAATATTGTTTTATGATCAGTTCAAGCAATGCGTAATTGTATGCAAAGATAAATGATATTGATATTGACTATGAATCATATTCATACCAATTTTTTTTCAGTTGAAGACAATTGAAATACACCGCGGCATCGCGCGGGTTCAATAACTAGTTAACTTCTAGAACATAAGAGAAACTAATAGCTTGAAATTTCCTGCATAACGTCCTAACATTTGAAATGATCCCGGAAATCCTCCAAGGTGGTTTTAAGTCTTTTGTTAATGGTATCAATGACCACTTTAGAATCACCCTCCACCAAAAGCCTATTGCAACCTAAGCCTTAAGATCCACCACCAGAATAGCACCATCAGCTACTATTTACACCCGCAAAATTCCATTGCAGGTCAGAGTACGGATTTACCAAATTAAAGACCCAATTTGACTAAAAAACCCCAACTAGCATCCACTTGATGGATTATGGGGAATCGCGAGCATGATTGACACAATCACGCTGCCATAATGTTGAAACCGTCTGAAGGTAAAGGGGAGGTGCTGCAAAGTCGTCGCAAAAGAGGAGCACGCATGGATGTACATGTCAACTAGTCTAACTATTATGCTGACTATAAAAGGAGAAGAAGCATTATTCTCAAAGGACAATCAACAACTCAATCAAACAAACAAATTGATCAAATTAAAACAATTTCAACAAGTGTAAACCCTCAAAAATTTCTTTGCTAGTCAAAAGCTCGGCTTCTTGGAAAAACCTGTTTCTTCCAATCTAAGATCAAGATTCAATTCTTCACTCAACCCCTCTCAGTTCTTACTCCAAGAATACCAAGTTTCCCTTCATCCTGACTTGTATTCCAAGTTCAATTTTGAAGACTTCTCGACCACCTGACTTCATCCTGACGTGCTTCTACATCTTATTTTTAAGGCCACCTAACACCCATCTCTTCATGACTACCCCCAAACTAGTCTTTGAGAGTTTCATACTCCCACTCCCAAACATAATCACGTTGTTCCTACTGCTCTGTCGGCCTATAATTCCAACGGACTCATCCAGTTGATGATCTCTCGACCAACCTGCCAACTTATAGCTTAATCTAAAGATAGTTTACTTACAACACTTGTAATTCATTCCTCACTTTAAGTATTCAAGCAATTACTTTCAATTTTTTTTACTTCACCTCCATCTCAATACAATTGATTTCTTCAAGTTTGATCTAGATATCTGGAATATATCAACCAATACATTATATGGCTGACTAAGTTATAGAACCATCTTCGTGTTCTGGTCTAGTATCGTCACTTCGACTTGAAAGCATTGATCTGTTTAACTCCCACATAACCTAAAACAACAAGCTGCTAACATGGACACGCCATAAAACGAACTTGGACTAGGCGTAAAAGAAAATAGTTAAAGTCCTTGAAGAAGCATAGAAAATAGTAGCTCAAGCAAAATGTCTGCTTGCTCCACCATTAGTTGATTAAATGAAAGTTCTTGGGCCGCAATTTAGAACCATTTCTAATCTTTTCTAGTAGCAGTTTCTACTACTGGCACACCTATTTCGAAGGTAGCTAGAAAGCCAAGTTAGTTTGACCAGCCCACATAGGGCAGGACCCATACAATATGGCCTAAAGCTCACAACTGTCAGCTCATCCTCACTGCACTTGACTACAACGAAGAGATCCCCTAATACACCTGCGAGTTCACTCTTTTAGAAAGGAGCCATCAAACGGTGACTCTGGATTCTACGACGATAAGTTTTGGGCAAGAACATAATCTGGAACACCTAGAGGACTCTTTTGCAGTGCATGTGTAACGACCCGTCCTGAGTTTACGAGATTAATTAAGTACTAATTGAGGATTATCGGAACTAATCGGGAATTAGTTGAGGATTTTCGGACGAATGGCTAAAATGAAAATTTTACCCCTAGGAATGGGAAAAAAGTTAACTTTTGACCCGGGTGGTCAAATGCATGTGAACCGAGGACTATTACGTAGATCGAGTCTATACGAGTCCGTAGACAGGCAGCACGTCACAATCGGATTTCGTACGGGGATGTTATGGGTCACAGACGTTTTTTAGCACTATTTACGGTGACACGTTTTATGAGAAAAAGTTGTCATTTGTCCTTTAATGTGGGCCCAAATATTTTGATCAGGCCCAATAGATGAGTGACAAGTCCATTGCTCCCCAAACATTCATACATTCATACCATCATCCTTCATTCATCTTCTTTTGTTTCCTTAACCTAAAACCCTCCCAAACCCAAGCACCTAAACACCACCATATCTATCATCCTCTTCTGTGAATACTGAGATACTGAGCGTGAGAAACCGAGATGGACAGAGAAGCTGAGTGGATGGCGGAGCAAGGCGGGGATCACAGTTGGGAAAGGTAAACCCGTAACCCGATTTGAATTCAAAAATGGAAAATCGTGTTTCGACGTGTGTTGACCGTTTTAATGGATTGAGTGATGTTCTAGGGATCAAGGCGACCTGATTGAGACTGGTTTCGAGGGAAGTGGTGACCAGAGTCGACGGGAAACGGAGAAGGAGTTTCACGGTTACTGTTCATCCTTAGAATAGTTATGATTTAGTTCAATTTTCATGATTTTAAGTAGTTAGATTGATTGTTGGGGATTGGACGATCGTATAAGAAGAAACAGGGAGGAAAACGGGTTAGAATTGAGGCTTTTATAGCCTGGTCAGGGTCGCGGGTCTGCGAGACCCTGTTTTAGACAAACGGGCCAACCGGCAAGAGATTGAAGACGATGACGTCAGCATGTCATCATGTCAGACTGCCAGGCCAGATGGCCCAATAGGAGATCGACACGTGTCATGTTAGTGCCCAGTCAGTGACGTGTATCAATCAAACGATGCCACGTGTCACTGACATGTCAGTGATGTGGGCTAGTGGATTACTAACACGTGGCACTGTCAGATCTGACACCTGTTAGAGATGACGTCATGCTGACGTCAACAGTGACGTCAGCTTTGACTTTGATCGTTGCCCAACTGACGTCAGCATCGACCAGCGTTGACTGGCGCGTGGAGGCGCTTGGGCACAGATCTCGAGGTGGGACTAGTGTCATTTTAAAAGTTTCGACGATTCGAATCCAATGGTGGTGGTTTTGGTTTGATCAGAGTTTTTTAGGTTGGTTAAATTGAGGTTTAAAGCGTCAGGAAACATGTTCAGGACGCGTTCCCGGGTTAGGACTATTCATGGGTTTTAGGTATGACCTTATAGAATTCGTTAGTGACTTTTGGTATGATTTAGACAGGTCCGAATATTCCGAAGATGGTGAATTAGCCCAAAGAGACTTATGACACGCGTATCGAGGCGCAGAAAGGACGGTCTGTGAGTGGACATTACTTTCTAAATATGATGCACACATAACCGTTTTATATGTTGTAAATACATGATTTGACATGCCTTGAGTCCATATGTTTGTGGTGTTTTGGTAATTTACGTATTTGCACTTATTTCGAGATTTATGGTTTTATAATGGACTAATGGAATGATTTCGGATTTAGAAATATGGAATCGGGCTTGAGACCCATTTGACATATGAAATATCGGACTTGAAGTCCATTTGATTTAATGAGGTATCAAACTGGAGACCCAGTTGGTTTATGATATCGGGCATGAGTCCCAATTGTGGTTTAAGCATATGATTTGTGGAAATGGTTTATGAAAGTTATACTTCGGGCGTGAAACCCAATTGTGGATTTACGATGGTTTTATGGAAACGAATGGATGAAACTATATTCCAAGTGTGGGCCATTTTGAGAGGTTTTGAAATGATTTATGAAATGTTTTCCATATCTATCCTATGAGTGGATTTTCTCTCCAAGTGTCAGGGACACTGGAGTAGTCACAGAGCATTGTCTGAGAGGGGCCGCTCTATGTGAAAGAGCGTAGAGAGGTCTAGGATCAGGATTGCTAGAGGTTAAAACCTCCACCCCTCAAAGAGGGTCATTGGTCTAGGTGGACCTTGGGGAGACTCGGCTTGAGACCGAGGGGCACCCGTAGCTTATGACAGTGACAGTGACATCTAGGATATCAGGCTTCTGGGATGCCAAGGATGGATTACAATGTTTTATTGGATTGGTTATACGGTATTTTATGGATTTGGGTTGTGACCCACATACTTGGTTCTGGGCTGAGTTCCCACGTGATTGATTTTTGGGCTGAGTTCCCACATACCTTGATTTTCTGGTTTTGGGCTAAGACCTTAATGATTTGAGGAAGGAAATAGCTTTGCTTGAGAAGCTTTTTTCACTAATTTCGAATTTGGAAAACCTATGATTTGGTTTAAAGTAAATGACTATAATAACTGGTTTTCGAATGCATGCATACTTTTTAGTAAAGGATATAAATGTATTTTGCCAAACGTATTTTATTAAACTATTTATCTTCATCCACTCACATATTTTATGGTTTTTAATACCCTTCAGGTCGAATGCGGGCTGTAGCAGAGATCGAGACATCACATGCCACCACAGATCCTAGCGTACTCTAGACGGCCCCGAGTGGGTTCAAGTTTGGTTTATCCCTTGTCTGGTACTTGGTGTTAAACGGGAGCATGACACACCCCGCATTAATCCCGGGGGAATTGGGATGGGTCGTGTCAGCATGCCCACGAACCGACTTCGTGACATAGTCAATCAGCACCTATCTAGGCCTATTCGTCTGCCATTTGAATTTGTACATATGGCAGAGTTACCCCCTTTGTGGCTCAGGAAGCCCACACAATCAAAAGGCAACATGTACGCTGATCACTGTGATCTAACCATTCACGATGAGCTAGATAACTACAATCTTCACTTGAGCCAAAATATCTTGGAGCCATGGATGAAGTGGTACTCCGACTCAATGTTCGAAGCATTCAGCGTAGAAATGAATGATTCTTCCAGTGTCTCACTTGACCTTGCCCCAGCTAGCGGCAGAGTAACTTCTGAACCCAGTTTCACTAGGGGGGGGGGGGGGGGCGGGGAGAGAAAGAGGGGGTGGAGTCTATGCTAATTCCGCCAACTAGCATCACATGCCTCTAAAGAATTTCACTAGTTAGCCAAAATGAACACGTACTATGCTCGCATGCAACTAGTCTTCCACTAGTGTATTAATCCTTATCACAAATCGATTTAAGAAAGGCCAAATATCGTTATAAATATTGCTAGGATATTGGTTAACCCAAATCATAACACTAGGAACTCACAATGACCTTATCTCATCTGAAGGGACATTATGAATATCACTCACCCTTACATAACTTATGATATTCAGATCACAATTAAAGTTTCAAAAAGGGTCTAGCTTCTCACTCCCAGCTAATCAACCACATCGCCGATCCAGGGCATCAATTATTTATTCGGTACTATCATCTTGTTGACCTGCCCGAAATCACTACACAACTTCAACTTATTTGTACCACTAGGTTTACTGAGCCTATAACATCACCTCGGGTTCCACCCAAATCTCTTATTCAATATTCGAATTGTAACAACATTTCTGACTCTTCTCAAGCCCTAAATTCCCAACTTTGATTCTTTTCCGAGTCATATGCCAATATCTCACAACTTATCTCCAATCTTAATTAGAAGTCCTGGCTCATATTGGAGTCCTAATTTAATATTTGTAAACCATACCATTATTGATACACTTTATTGTCAAACAAAACATCACTACACGAGTCGAATCCGACAAAAGGCATGTCATTGTCTTACACCTCAAACACTTACTCTAACCGGAAAACTTATTTATTTGTCACATCCGGGTCCAATATATCGACAATTACTATGGTTTTCACTTTTGAGCTCACTTACGATCCAGACCCACTAAACATTTTCCCCATCTACACGTAACCTTAGCTATTAAAACTAATAATCCATAACCATTTTCAGCCCTATAACTATCATGGGCTCATTTACTCGTCTCATTACTTGGTCGTTCACTAAGCTAACATCTCTAAGGTATGATATCAGCAGCACAACTCAGAACCTTACTCTAATACCAAGTTGACAATACTCGTCTCTAATTCACCTTGAAATTCACGCATGGTCCTCCTCCCGTCTAACAAGTAACCCTAAGTACCAACTTTATCCTCGAACCTTATCAGGCAAGGGATACTCTTACTATTTTCCGTTCATGTGTCCGCCTTTCAAACAACCTTGAATTCCGTGCCACGGAATTGGTAGGTTAATCAAAACTCAAAAAATATGTGAGTGGACAAAAATAAATATTTTAAAAATATAGTTTGAAAACAGTAGTAATTTACCCTCTAGTTTATAAAACTATGCATGCATATAAAAATCATCATATCTCTATAAAAAGGATAACAAATTAGAATCTCGAAATATGAACGAATAATAGTAAGTATCCGTAAATCAACTCATATATGAAAATACCAAAGCATAACAATATCAATCGCATAGAACTAACCTATCCTCGATACTCAATAACAATCATCAAACACAACCTCTTTATTGATAGGCACAACTACTCAGGAAAATAGAGCCCAGCTCTGGACGTCTCAATCATAGCCCAAATAACCAGTCTCAGGAAAATAGAGCCCTCCTCTGAATGTCGAAGACTAATCACCGTTCAGGGAAACAAATTTCCGCTCTGGACGTCTGAGCACTAATCATAATCGCATCCCCGGGAAAGTTGTTCATAACACAACAATCCACATACACATATGTTGAGAAAATATATATTTATAACATATATCAATTCTTTGAACCCAAATCATGTTTTGAAATCTGTGCCTAAACTCAAAATACAATTTTAAAAAAAAACCTGTAAAACGTGCAATCAAAATAATTTCCGTAAAATAAAAAAAATAATGTAAAAATCATAATCAAACCATTATGATGAAAATCACATAATGAAGCATTTAAAACACGTAAATATGCATGCATAATAGTTTACAGAAAGGAAAATTCCACTCACACACCATCCATGAAGTCAAATGTAACAACCCGTCCCAAATTTACGGGATCAATTAAGGGTAATTAAGATTAATTAAAGAATAATTAAGGGTAACAACCCGTCCCAAATAAAATGATGATTTTACCCTTGGGAATGGATAAAAAGTTGACTTTTGACTCGAGTGGTCAAATGCACAATGACCGAGGACCGTTACATAGACCGAGACATTATGAGTCCGTAGATAGACGACATGTCAAAATCGGATGTTCGACGGGAAAGTTACAGCTCACTGAAGGACAATGATACTATTCATGTAAACCGAGAAAATTGAACAAATGGTATTTTTGGATTGGGTTGAAAATCTAGGTGGACCAATCAATGAGTGACACATTTCCCTCATCTGATTGGCCCAAAACCCAAACACTTGGGATATTATTTTCATCTCTCTTTGTTCCTTGTTACCTAAAGAACACAAACACACCACACTACCTAAACCCACCCAAACATCCTTCAATCCTCCTCCATTGCTTCTGGACTGTGAAGGAAAGTGAGAGAAAGTGACCAGACAATCACGACAGTGGCAACGGCTTGGACGAAGGTGCACGGTGCTGGAAAACCCGAGACGGTACGCTTTTAAGTTCAAAAATCGAAAGTTGGTATTTAGGGTTTGTTGATCGGTTTTGATGATCGGAAAATGTTCTTACGAACCATATGAACTCAAGATAGTAAACGGGAAGGATCGAGGTGGCTGGAATAGCCCAAAACCCCAATTGGAAAATAACCTAGAAATTTTCAAGTCCGTAGGGTAATTTCTAGACCTTTACTCGTGTTTTAAGGTCATAGATCTCTTCTAGAGGTCAGTATAAGTCCATAGGAAGAAACGGGGATCAAAATGGTGCAAAAAGGGAGAAATAAAAGCCGAGTCGAATAGCGGGTTTGCGTGACCTAGTTGCAGAGGTCCGGGTTGACCCGAACGAAGGTTGAAGATGATGATGATGTCATCAAGTGATGTCATCATCTGATAGGTGTCAAAGGTGGACCAATCAGGGACTACCACGTGGCAGCTGTCAGTGCCTAGTCAGCACTAACTTGTTAGTGACGTGGACCAATCAGATGGTGCCACGTGTCACTGACATGTCAGACATGTGGACCAATGAGATGTTGACACATGGCATCTGTCAAGATGACGTCATGCCGACTTCAGCAGTGGCGTCAACGTTGATTGCTGACGTCAGCGTTGATTTTGCTGACGTCAGCAGTTGACTTTTGACCAGCGATGATAACATTTTTTACCCCCGTGTGTAGGTGCATAGACATGAATTTCAGGGTGGGACAAGTGCCATTTTAAAGGTTTCGACTATCCGGATCTAATGGTGATGGTTTCGAGTAGATCAGAGATCATTAGGTTAGTCAAATTAAGATTTTTAGCCTAGGGATACATGTTTGGGACACGATGACTTTTTCGGGAGTTGTGAGGGTTCTTGATTAGGATTTGTCTAGGTTGGTAGTAACCTTTGAGTGTGATTTGGACAAGTCTGGATGACCTGGAGATGGTGAATTACCTCGGAGTGGCTTATGACACGGTTATCGAGGCGCAGCAAGGACGGTCTGTGAGTGGACAATTGCTTTTGAAATATGATGCATGCATAACTATTTTATATGTTTAAAATACATGATTTGAGATGCCTTGAGTGCATATTTGTGGTTTTTTGGTAACTTCGTACAAATGTGGTATTTGACATTTACGTATTTACACGTATTTCGAGGTTTATGATTTTATATTGGGTTTATATGTGCTTATATTTCAATAGTGAATTATGGAATGATTTCAAATTTGGGAATATGGAAGTGGGCATGAGACCTATTTGACTTATGAACTATCAGACGTGAAGTCCATTTGATTTAATGAGGTATTGAGCCGGAGACCCAATTGGTTTATATTATCGGGCTTGAGACCTAGTTGGTTATGATGTTGGGCATGGGTCCCAGGTATGATTTTTGAAATGGAATTTTGGGCTAAGTCCCTTGAGTTTGGAAAATTGGATTTGTGGAAATGGTTTATGGAAATTGTATCTCGGGCTGAGACCTTGTTGAAATGGATTTGATTTCGGTTTTTTTAAACTATACCATCCTTATGAGTTGATGGTCTCCTCCAGAGGTCAAGGACACTGGAGTAGTCACGGTGCATTGTGTAACTACCCGTCCCTAATTCTGGGATTAGATTAGTGACTAATCAAGATTAGTGAGGTTAATCCGTGATTAGTTGGGCGAAATTGGACGAACAATGCAAAATGACCGTTTTGCCCTTGGTCGTGGGTAAAACTTTGACTTTTCGTTCAAGCGGTCAAATGGACTTTGGCCGATGACTGTGACGTAGTTCGGAACGTCACGAGTTCATAGACAAGTGGCACGTTCGATTCTGACATACGAGGAACAAGTTATGACGTTCGGAAGTTCAAGGGCATTTCGGTATTTTGGTTAAAAGGAGGCAAATAGTTGACTTTTGACCTGAGAGGTCCGATGGCTGAGGGTCGAGGACCGTTACGTGGATCAGGACGATACGAATCCGTAGACAGGCGGTACGTCGAATTCGGACGTTCGACGAAGAAGTTACGGTTCTTGGAAGTTCGAGGGAACTATTGCACGTTTTACGAGACAGGTGGTGTACTGGTACTAGTGCAGGTGCTGGTGCCGGTGATTGTGATGACGGTGAGTTACGAGTCGGGATGTGACTCCGACGTGATGGGCTTATGATTGGTATCTGTGGTTCGGGAGTGAATCACGGATAGTGACGGACTGGATAGGATCCAACGGTAGTTGAGACGTGAGGATCGAGTACTGTCATGGGGGACTAGCGACCAGTTGGTCAGTGTTGGGCAGAGTTGGTCAGAATTGGTTAGATATGCTGGTTTGCAGAGATTTGACTGCAGATCACAGCAGGGGTCTGTTGTGACTTTTCAGTAGAGTGGTACATCAGATTAGGATGAATTGATATCCTTTTGGATGTACATATACGGTCGTAAATGGGCATGTGTCCATAACCAGTCTAACGGGGACACGTGGTTGATGTCCGGGTATGTTGTTTCCAATCTCGTTGGAACTTCGAAATCACGAGAGGTTGCGATTGAGGTGACGAATGGAACGCGGGTTTTCCGCATTAGTATTGAGTATATCGAAGTCGGGTGACTGAAATTTCTCATTTTCTGCTTGGTGGCAGACGATGTTGGGTTACATGACGTGGTGAGTGCAGCGAGTGTTGTTTGCATTCACGTAAGATGAATTTTGTTGTCATTATCTTGTATCATTCTTGGTTTTCCTAGGTGGAATGATAAGGATCAATACGAGGTAATCAGTGAGAACCCACAGTCTCGGCGTGTCTCGTCGTTGACTAATCTGTTTAGATGTGGGAATTGGTTTAGGACTTGGGGTATCGTTATGGATCTGGATCGTGGTCTTGATGATCCAGATAGGTGGAGAGTTTATCGCTCATACTTGGATGTTTGAGTGGGGCATGTTGGGACTGAACTTCTTTTCGAGGTAAATCCCATATGGCTTACTACTCGCCTGAGTAGTTGTCCGATGAGTAGTTTTCCGACGTGGTCGGATATGGTCAGCCTTAGGGATATGCGGATATTGTGATTGGCTTCCCTATGAAGTCAATCGATGGTATTGGAGTAATCGGTTGAGCAGACAACCGATAGGTTCATGATTGATACGTCTCGGTAGACGAGAACGATATTTCAGGTTTTGGAATCAGATTTCTGGATGACGATTCAGGATTTGATTTTAGAACTTGAAAGAGGATTTTTGGATTTGGGTTTTGGAATCGGATTCTGGGTGACGATTCAGGGTTTGATTCTAGAGCTTGACTATGGATTTTCTTTTATGGATTTGGGTTCGGAATAGTTATTCCAAATGCTAGCTTACGGAATAATGATTTTGGATTCGAATTTGGACATGATTATGGATATGAATTCTGGATTTGGATTCGGGATTTCTTACGAAATTGCGGATTCGGATTCGGATTTGGAAATGGATAATGGGTCGGAGTTTCGATTTGTCTAATACTGGATTGGATAAATGGACTCCATCGTAGAAACGTGTTTGGCTATGACCTAGGTGGTTGTAGTTAGGTTGATGGATAAACGTCTGTTGTAAAGACCCGTCCCGAATATCGGGATTTAATAATATTTAATTATGATTTACTAATCTGGGATTAGTTGGGTGATTTCGGACGAATTGTGCAAAATGACCGTTTTGCCCCTGGGCGTGGGCAAAACGTTGACTTTTATTTCGGATGGTCAAATGGACTTTGACCGATGACCGTGACGTAGTTCGGGACGTCACGAGTTCATAGACAGGCAGCACGTTCGATTCCGACGTTCGTGGTGAAAGTTATGATGTACGGAAGTGCAAGGGCATTTTCGTAATTTGGACGAAATAAGGGGAAATGTTGACTTTTTGACCGAGATGTCCGATGGCCGAGGGCCAACGACCGTTACGTAGGTTTCGTCGATACGAATCCAACGACAGGCGGCATGCCGAAATCGGAGATTCGACGACGAAGTTATGGTCAAGGAAACGAATTTACGAACCGAGGCTCCGATTAAAATAATAATATAATAATGAACAGTACCCGGTGACTGAACACACTTGGATGAGTGACAAGTGTCACTCATCCCTTAATTTGGGGCTTAAGACCAGGATCCATGTTTTGGGGGAACATTATGATTATGTTTTATTAATTAATTATGTTTAATTATTGTCAATTCCTCCATTAACCCTCTCTGATTTCTTAGCCGTGTACAACCAAAATCCCAATTCCTTCCATCCTTAATCTTCTCCCTATCAACCGAACTTGAGAGTGAAAATTGGAGAGAATTCAGAGACTAACTCAACTGGGATTACACGGGGGATTGATCGGGTGAGGGAGACAGAGAAATCGAAAATTTGGTTTTTGGGAGGGAAATTCGAGATGGATGTTTTGAGCCGTGAGGAGTGAAATTGATGATTCAATTCGACTTCTGGGATCAAAACGAACATCTTTGCTTCAAGAACGAAGAGAAACCATGGCGGATTGAGGATGAACTGAGCTTCCATGGCAGCTCAAAGTCGAGCTTGTGTTCAGTGGGTTTGAGGTAAGTAATTCTCAAATTGACCTTGTAGAAATGTCCCTTACACTCTCACGATGCTAACTGAATGAATTAATTTGGAAACCAGGGACGATATCGTGAAACCCGAATTGAAAACCCGTCGAGGATCGATCGAGAGTCGTGAGGATTTAGACCATGATTTGTGTAATTCGATTTACAGAACTTAAATGGTGATTGATTACAAGGGATCAGTTGAAAGAACGGATGTATTTGATGTTGAATTGGGTGCGATTGAACCGGGTCCTATCGCGGGTTTTTCAACCTGTTTACTAGAGAAACGGGCGAGGATGGTGACTGTAGCAGTCACTGTAGCAAGCGCGTGGCTTTCACGCGCAGCCACTCACGGCGGCGCGTGATGGTGCGTGGGCACGAATCTCGAGGTGAGGTCAACATGACTTTTGTTCTATGCAATGTAACGAACATTTTGGAATTGGTTTCGTGTCGATCGGACACCGTTTCGATATTGTTCGAGATGTCCGAAGGTTTTAAATCCAGTTTAAAAATAGTTAAAAATTCGGGAAAATTACGGGACTTAAATAGGATGGTAATGATGAGGTTCGTAATCCTCTAATGTGATTTGAACAGGATTGGGAGTCCCGGTGATAGTGGTGTGGCCCGGGAAGGCCTATGGCACGCGTATCGAGGCGCTCGGTTAAACGGTCTGTGAGTGGACATTGGTTTCATAAATTCGATGCATGCATAACTGTTTTATGATTGTTATAATTATGATTAAATGATTTACTTTGGATATCGGTGAATTTAAAATGATTTCACGTATTTTGAGGTGAATTACATATTTGCACGTAAACCGAGGTTTTCTGAATTTGCACCGATTTCCATAAATGTGGTTGGATATGATTTCATGAAACGGTTACGAACTTGAATAATATAAAATCGGGCCAGGGGCCCAGTTGAACTATGAAATCGGGCCAGGGGCCCAGTTAACATGTGGATCGGGCCAGGGGCCCAGTTAACTTGTGAAATCGGGCTAGGGGCCCAGTTGATTTCTACATACGATTGCGGGTCGGGGACCCTAAAATGGAATTGAATAAATGTTTTCTGGTTTACATTTTATATATGTTCACATGCTCGAATCAATAAATGGTTTTGATGATATTTCGGTTATGGCACGTTTCACGGTATTTGGGCATGAGACCCGTTTGATGAAACGTAACGATCGGTTCGGATTTTACCTATGTATACCTATATGTTTTGCATGTGGATATCAATAAAATGTATTTGGTACTGCACTGTATAGATCCTTCCATATTATATTGTCTCCTCCGGATGAGGTACCCCGAAGAGGTCACGGACGTCTAGTACGTCCAGCGTCTATGACGCTAAGCATCGGGGATGCTGTACCCGAACGGGGTTCGGGGATTGAACTCGGAAATTGAGACCCGAGTGGCACGCGTAGCCTTGTGATTGTGACCTTATTGACGTCAGGGACGTCAGACATCAGGGATGTCGGATTGGAGTGTATAGTGCAGTGGCTAAAATTATGGTTATGGTTTATATTATATGCCTTATGGTTCATATTACTGGATTTATGAAATAACTCTTGGATTGACTTTTGGAAATTGAAACTATGCTTTGGTTTCCGGGCTAAGGCCCTAATGGTTATTTCTAAATAAATGTGTGATCATTGGGTTTTGGCGCATGCATATGATTTTACTGAGGGGCATAAATGTCTTATAAATGTTTTTAACAGACTTGTTTATTTTCGTCCACTCACAGATTTTGTTTTTAATGCCCTTCAGGTTGATTCCGGATACCACTGCAGCAGAGACTTGAGCATCGCACACCTCCTCCATCGATCCTTACGCACTCTGGAAGCCGTTTGGGCAATGGCAATCGGTTATCCCTTGTCTGACGCCTCTTGTCAGACGGGAGCACGTCACATTCCATGGTAATCCCGGGGGGATTGGGATGGGTCGTGTCAAGTGGCATCAGAGCAGGTTTTGCTCTTTTGTGCGCGAAGGACGAGGGTGTGATGTCTCTTTGGGCTGCTGTTCCGTTGTCAACCTGATAGATAGTTTTGGGTTTGTATGGTGGATTGGGTGTGTTTGGCCCGATACGCCGTGCATTGATGCGATTGAACCCAAGTGGGGTTGTATACGATTAACTGGTAAAGTGGGACCGTCGGTTCGGTCATGTGATGATGGATTGTTGTGCCACTGGGCACAGCTAGGTTCAGGGAACCCTATTGGAATAATGTTATGGAAGTACGAAACTCAGTTGAGTATTGGTCTAAGTTTTGGACCCTAGTAGTGTTGGCTAGTGTACGGGGTGTTGGTGCATCGGAGTTAGCCGATGACCTTCGTGGTGGAATCCACGATGGAACCCACGTTAAGTTGATGATTGGATTGGATTTGACGTCTATACGATGTCAGGACCGCGGGGTCGGTCAGGTTGTGGATTTTACTGCAGAAGGCAGTTGGGTTCGGTGGAACCCTAGGGTGTGATTTTGGAACCCTAAGTTATAATTGATGGACTGGAAAGTGAACTTTAATTGGGAACTAGTGCTACGACGTGCGGCTGAGGTCGTGGATGACCATATGGATGACTCTAGTGAGTCTTATGGGTTTCGATCTATGGATACGGTTGTGAGATAAAATATGGATTTCCGTGTGGGATCGAATGGTAGTATGATGTGTGGATACGGATCTTGACAACGATGACTGTTGGTCGACAGTTGTGTCGAGATAACTGGCTATCGAGGATATTTAGTGTGGTTTTGACACTTGGGGATCAGGGGATGTTCAAGGAACGTCCATTATCCTGATGTGTGGATGGTCAAATTGGAGGTACCCATAGTCGTGGGGTACGAGTGCTGTTACGGGATCGTCGTTCGTAATGAACGGAGATCCAGGGTAACAACTTAGCACTCAGTGTGCTAGCATGGGTGTTCGTGTGCTATGTATGTATGTTGGTATGGTGATACCTTTATGCCAATACTAGTATGGATGCCTGTGTGCTGATACTAGTGTTGATGATGGTGCGTTGGTGTTGGTACTAGCGCTGGTGCTAGTGTCAGTAATTGTGGTGACGATGAGCCACCAGTTGGGGTGTGACTCTATCATGATGAACCGATGATTGGTATCTGCGACTCAGTGGAGGTTGTGTCGTGTTGGGATAAGTCCCAACAGATTTATGATGACAAGTGATGAATGAATAAAATGATATGATTGAAACTTGAGGAATCTAGGGACGATGTTCCCTATGTCATGGAATTGGTGGATTTGGGGAGTTGTTGTCAACTCCGAGATTGGTAAGATTGTTTACCTCTAATATCCTTAGAGGGTGCAAGGAAATTGTTGAGATAGGAAAAATCGGGGAAAACCATTCGTGGTATTGATGTGTGATGTTGTGATTGCGAATCACTTGGAACCTGAGGATTTAACCTGTAAGGTCGAGATGTGAGACGAAGGCAGTTGGGTATGCACAGTTGTGGATATCCCGTTCGGAATCGGGGTGTGTGCATACATGAGTATTGGCGGACGTGAGGTCCGAGTAATGAATTGATTTTGGACACGTGGTGGTCCAAGTGAGGTAAGCACGTGGGCAGTCCAGTGGTTGGACTTGACATCTCATTGGGAGCATGTCTGTTCCCAACATGGTTGGAACTCCCGATTCGGGGAGAGTTGTGATTGGGAGACGAGAGGAGTGCTCGTTTCCACATCAGTGATTGGTATTCCGAAGTCATTGGGGTTGACTTCTTATTTCCTGCCGTGGCAGATGATGATTGTTGCTACCAGTACGTTGAGTGTGTATTGGTTGGTGGACCCATGTTTGGCTTGGGGTCATTGGACACAAGCAGTTGTGTATGATTTTGGATTTGGTGGTGAAATGCGAGGTCATCTTTCCACCAAGGGAAATTTAGCGAATGATTCACTGAGGGTGTAAGACCCTATGATCAGCTTTCAGATGGATTGTTAGCTATGTGGGCATGTGTGGATCCTAGGTGGATCTGATTTGTGATGTTGTCGACTTTGGACGATGTGACGATCTAGGATCGTGATGTTACTTGTCGGATGACGTAGCGATGGATCTGGGTTGTGATCGTGATGATCCAGATTGGATGAGAGTTTATCACTCTTACCTTGGTATGTGAGTCGTAAATGACGGGACTGAACTTCTTTTCGGAGTGAGTCCTTATGGTTTGTGACTTGGTTGAGTAGGTTTCCGATGTGGTCGGATTTCGTCAACCTTTGACGTGATAGTGTTGGGATTGGCTTCCCTATGAAGTCAATCGAGTGTTTTGGACAGGCAACCGATAGGTTCGGTTTTGTTACGTCTTGGTGGACATAAACGAGATTTTGGGTTTTGGAATCGAATTTCTGGGTGACGATTCAGGATTCGATTGCGAAGCTCGAAAATGGATTACCGGATTTGGGTGCGGAATGATTATCCCAATGCTAGCTTACGAAATTGCGAATTCGGATTCGGAACTAGAACTGGATGATGGGTGGAGTTCGCTTTGTCTCATGTTGGTTTGGGCAAAGGTACTTCATTATTGGAACGTGTTTGGCTATGACCTGGGTGGTTATAGGCAGATTGATGGATTGAGGTGCGTACAGGGTACGTTGTACGAGGATTGATACGGGTTAGGCTGAGTGGTGCCTAATGGCGGTACATGGGATGTACCAGTGGTGTGTAATTAAACGTGTTGGTAATCGGCTTGGTTCCGTTATCATTTGTTTGGTTGTGATTGTGGACTGGACATTGGATACTGTGCGCTGTGCAGAGTGATTTTGCGGGTTCAGTGATTGTATGAGCAGGTGCTCTTAGCCATGGTTGGCTTGTGGAACCCTAGTATCGAGATGTGTGATCACTGCTGGGCTGGTATTCAATGTGTTCCAGTTACACCACTTGATTGTGTAAGTTGACGGTGTACGTACACTCAGGATGAGTGAATTGGTGGTCTGAGTAACCACGAGTAGCCTTGTGTGACTTGATCACACCGTGATTTCCCAGCATCTTGGTTCGCTGTGGGAGTTGGCGGTTATGGACATTGAGACTAATTTGTGTCGCAGGATTGGGCTTGCCCTGCGAATTGAGATCATGTGTTGATCTTACGCTACATCGAGAGTGATGTAGTGCGTGGCGTTGTCACTGACTGGCTGATGGTTGGGGCTTTACTAGGGTGGTAAAGCTTAGTGATGACAGTTTGACTGATGGCGTCAGCATGGACTGACAAATGAGATTTGGTGACTCCCAATGGGAGCGAATGTAAGGATATTTTGGCAATGGAAGGGAACTATCTAGCTGAAGGAGTCAGCTAAATGGTTAAGCGATTTTATCGCGGATCAGGTGATCAATTCCACTCGAGGTGGTCGAGTGTTGTTGTTATGACGTATGACTGTGATGGGATGTCTGGGTGCAGACGAGACTGGTGTTGTTCCAGTATGTGGGTGTATAGGTGTACACATGGTATGTGGTCGAAATGTTTTCCACAAGGTGGTTGTGGAATAAGGTTGGTAATTTCGAGGACGAAATTCTTTAAGGAGGGAAGGTTGTAACGACCCGTCCCGAATATCGGGATTTAATAATATTTAATTATGATTTACTAATCTGGGATTAGTTGACAGGACCCATCCCAATCCCCCCGGGATTACCGTGGAATGTGCCCTGCTCCCGTCCAACAAGGGGTGTCAGACAAGGGATAACCAAGAGCCACTGCCCAACGGGGCATCCAGAGTGCGCAAGGATCGATGGAGGAGGTGTGCAATGTCCCAGTCTCTGCTGTAATCGCATCCGTGATCAACCTGAAGGGCATTAAAACCAAAAGCTGTGAGTGGACAAAAACCAATAAGTTTACCCAAATACATTTATAAGACATTTATGCCCTCCAATAAAAAAGTATGCATGCCACAAAAACCAGTAATCAAAACGTTTGCTCAACCGAGCCATTAGGGTCTTAGCCCAAAAACCGTTAACCAAAAACCAAGTGTGGGAACTCAGTCCAAAACTGTGGAATACCACCACCATACATATTAAAACCATGTGGGTCACCACCCACGACCATAAATGAACATCAATCCATAAATCCAAAACCATTTAGGGTCCCTGACCCGACATACCATTTCATAACCAATAATCCATTTTTACCAAATAACACATATCCAACCGAAAAGTCATTTCATATATCCATTAATCCATATTTTACCATTACCATCACCAGCATCCCAGATGCTTAGCGTCCCAGACGCTTGACGTCCCTGACGTCATATCTCACGGTTTCATAAGCTACGCGTGCTGCCCGGGGTCTCTCCGGGTCCATATATCTGACATCCCTGATGTCTGACGTCCCTGCCGTCAATCATAGCAATCCTGCTCCTGAGTCATCATACGGTCCGGCTGCTCCGTTTAATGACCCCTCGCAGGCAATGCACCGTGACTTCCCCAGTGTCCCAGACATCTGGAGGAGACCATCATATATCCTTGTATCCAGATGGTATATGGAAAACAGTTTTATTAAATCCTTTTATCACATTATTACCATTGGGCCCTGCCCGAAATTTCCATAAAACCACATAATTCCATTTAGGGTCCCTGACCCGAAACCACATTTATTAAATATAGGGCCCCTGGCCCGAAATCATCATTTTAATCCAACTGGGCCTCATGCCCGACTTTATGAACCACTGGGCCCACGGCCCAAATTCATAAATCAACTGGGCCCCTGGCCCGATAACATAACTCAAATGGGTCTCAGCTCGATTTCATACCAACTGGGCCCCTGGCCCGATTTCATTAACCAACTGGGCCCTCGGCCCGATTCTCAAATGGACTCCAAGTCCGAAATTTCCAACATAATTGGGCCTCAAGCCCGAGTTCATATTTCCAATTTCAAAACTATTTCGTCATATTATATCCAAGTCATAAATATGGAAAATCCATGTAAAACCGGAAAACCTCGATTTACGTGCAAGCACGCAAATCGCCTCGAAATACGTGAAACCGTACAATTTATCAACAACCAAATCGACATCACACAATCACAACCATAATCCATATAAAACATTTAAGCATGCATAGAATTTATAAAACCAAAGTCCACTCACAGACCGTTTTAACGGTATGCCTCGATACGCGTGCCACCGGCCCTCCCGGGCCACACCACTATCACCGGGACTCCCAATCCTGTCCAAATCACATTAGAGGGTCACTAACCTCATCATTAACATCCTATCAAAGTCCCGTAATTTTTCCGAATTTTTACTTATTTTTAAACTTAATTTAAAACCTTCGGACATCCCGAACAATATCGAGACGGTGTCCCGATCGACACGAAACCAATTCCAAAATGTCCGTTACATTAAATAGGACAGAAGTCATGTTGACCTCACCTCGAGATTCGTGTCCACGCGCCGTCACGCGCCGCCGTGAGTGGCTGCGCGTGAAACCCACGCGCCTGCTACAGTGCATCGTCCTAACCCGTATGTCTGGTAAACGGGTCCAGTTTACCCGCGAGACGACCCGGTTCCAATCCTGTCAATTCGATCCTAATTCCTTCAATTGATCATTCCATTAGTTTCGTTTTAAGTTAAATTAAGGTTTTGTAACGTTGATTACACAAAACATTACCTACAATTCCACGATTCAACGATGATCCACGAAGAACACCCGGTTACTGTGCAATCATGGAACTCCCTCAATTACTGCAGGTTTCATCCAATTGATGATTCCAGAAGCATCAACGGACCCTGAGGAACAATTCCCCCACATCAATTGCATCAAACCTGTGCCCAATCGTCACGACTCAAGCTCGAGCACCGTCACTGTTCAACAATGGAGTTCCATCGATCTCGATCGGTTTCCTTCAATTGATGAACCCAGAAGCATCGTGGGATCATGGGAAGCAGTTTCCCCACCTCAATTTCATCCAACGAAGCCTCCAATTCCACGACTCAACTTCGAAATTCCTCCTCTGTCACCAAGTGTGATCAGAGCCAATTGGTGGCCAAATCCCTTCGTTCCTTCGACAAAACTGATCGTGGCACTCCCAGGAAGCTGAAGGTAATCTCCAATTTGATCCTCACGGCTCAATTCCTTCAATTCGAATTTTCCCTCTCATTTTCCCGAAATCCAAAATCCAAAATTCAACCCACACTCAAACCCTCGTGTTTCCCAGTTAATTCAAACATCTTAGTCTCTCATTTTTCTCCCAGGAACGGCAGAGAGAGGGAGCCAATTCTCCCTATCTGATTCCCCCAATTTTGTGCACGGTTTAGGAACAAAGAAGAGGAAATTAGGGGAAATGGTGGATTAGATGATGATGATGTAGTAATGACGGTGTTGGGAGGGAAACATGGGGCTGGAAACAAGGGATGGGTGACACTTGTCACTCATCCGGATGTGCACAGTCAACGGTCACTATTCATTATTATATTATTATTTTAATCCAAGCCTCGGTTCGTTAGTTCGTTTCCTTGACCATAACGTTGTCGTCGAATCTCCGATTTCGGCATGCCGCCTGTCGTTGGATTCGTATCGACGATACCTACGTAACGGTCCTTGGCCCTCGTCCATCGGACCTCCCGATCAAAAAGTCAACATTTGGCCCCAAACATGCCAAATTACCAAAATACCCCTCAACTTCCGAACATCATAACCTCCTCTACGAATGTCGGAATCGAACGTGCCACCTGTCTATGAACTCGTGACGTCCCGAACTACGTCACGGTCATCGGTCAAAGTCCGTTTGACGGCCCGATCAAAAGTCAACATTTTGCCCACGACCAGGGGCAAAACGGTCATTTTGCACAATTTGTCCGATTCCGCCCTACTAACCACCGTTCAACCTCACTAAACGAGATTAGTGACTAATCTAATCCCGGAATTCGGGACGGGTCGTTACATTAGTTGGGTGATTTCGGACGAATTGTGCAAAATGACCGTTTTACCCCTGCGCGTGGGCAAAACGTTGACTTTTATTTCGGATGGTCAAATGGACTTTGACCGATGACCGTGACGTTGTTCGGGACGTCACGAGTTCATAGACAGGCGGCACGTTCGATTCCGACGTTCGTGGTGAAAGTTATGATGTACGGAAGTGCAAGGGCATTTTCGTAATTTGGACGAAATAAGGGGAAATGTTGACTTTTTGACCGAGATGTCGGATGGCCGAGGGCCAAGGACCGTTACGTAGGTTTCGTCGATACGAATCCAACGACAGGCGGCATGCCGAAATCGGAGATTCGACGACGAAGTTATGGTCAAGGAAACGAATTTACGAACCGAGGCTCCGATTAAAATAATAATATAATAATGAACAGTACCCGGTGACTGAACACACTTGGATGAGTGACAAGTGTCACTCATCCCTTAATTTGGGGCTTAAGACCAGGATCCATGTTTTGGGGGAACATTATGATTATGTTTTATTAATTAATTATGTTTAATTATTGTTAATTCCTCCATTAACCCTCTCTGATTTCTTAGCCGTGTACAACCAAAATCCCAATTCCTTCCATCCTTAATCTTCTCCCTATCAACCGAACTTGAGAGTGAAAATTGGAGAGAATTCAGAGACTAACTCAACTGGGATTACACGGGGGATTGATCGGGTGAGGGAGACAGAGAAATCGAAAATTTAGTTTTTGGGAGGGAAATTCGAGATGGATGTTTTGAGCCGTGAGGAGCGAAATTGATGATTCAATTCGACTTCTGGGATCAAAACGAACATCTTTGCTTCAAGAACGAAGAGAAACCATGGCGGATTGAGGATGAACTGAGCTTCCATGGCAGCTCAAAGTCGAGCTTGTATTCAGTGGGTTTGAGATAAGTAATTCTCAAATTGACCTTGTAGAAATGTCCCTTACACTCTCACGATGCTAACTGAATGAATTAATTTGGAAACCAGGGACGATATCGTGAAACCCGAATTGAAAACCCGTCGAGGATCGATCGAGAGTCGTGAGGATTTAGACCATGATTTGTGTAATTCGATTTACAGAACTTAAATGGTGATTGATTACAAGGGATCAGTTGAAAGAACGGATGTATTTGATGTTGAATTGGGTGCGATTGAACCGGGTCCTATCGCGGGTTTTTCAACCTGTTTACTAGAGAAACGGGCGAGGATGGTGACTGTAGTAGTCACTGTAGCAGGCGCGTGGCTTTCACGCGCAGCCACTCACGGCGGCGCGTGACGGCGCGTGGGCACGAATCTCGAGGTGAGGACAACATGACTTTTGTTCTATGCAATGTAACGAACATTTTAGAATTGGTTTCGTGTCGATCGGACACCGTTTCGATATTGTTCGGGATGTCCGAAGGTTTTAAATCCAGTTTAAAAATAGTTAAAAATTCGGGAAAATTACGGGACTTAAATAGGATGGTAATGATGAGGTTGGTAATCCTCTAATGTGATTTGAACAGGATTGGGAGTCCCGGTGATAGTGGTGTGGCCCGGGAAGGACTATGGCACGCGTATCGAGGCACTCAGTTAAACGGTCTGTGAGTGGACATTGGTTTCATAAATTCGATGCATGCATAACTGTTTTATGATTGTTATAATTATGATTAAATGATTTACTTTGGATATCGGTGAATTTAAAATGATTTCACGTATTTTGAGGTGAATTACGTATTTGCACGTAAACCGAGGTTTTCTGAATTTGCACCGATTTCCATAAATGTGGTTGGATATGATTTCATGAAACGGTTACGAACTTGAATAATGTAAAATCGGGCCAGGGCCCAGTTGAACTATGAAATCGGGCCAGGGGCCAAGTTAACATGTGGATCGGGCCAGGGGCCCAGTTAACTTGTGAAATCGGGCCAGGGGCCCAGTTGATTTCTACATACGATTGCGGGTCGGGGACCCTAAAATGGAATTGAATAAATGTTTTCTGGTTTACATTTTATATATGTTCACATGCTGGAATCAATAAATGGTTTTGATGATATTTCGGTTATGGCACGTTTCACGGTATTTGGGCATGAGACCCGTTTGATGAAACGTAACGATCGGTTCGGATTTTACCTATGTATACCTATATGTTTTGCATGTGGATATCAATAAAATGTATTTGGTACTGCACTGTATAGATCCTTCCATATTATATTGTCTCCTCCGGATGAGGTACCCCGGAGAGGTCACGGACGTCTAGTACGTCCAGCGTCTATGACGCTAAGCATCGGGGATGCTGTACCCGAACGGGGTTCGGGGATTGAACTCGGAAATTGAGACCCGAGTGGCACGCGTAGCCTTGTGATTGTGACCTTATTGACGTCAGGGACGTCAGACATCAGGGATGTCGGATTGGAGTGTATAGTGCAGTGGCTAAAATTATGGTTATGGTTTATATTATATGCCTTATGGTTCATATTACTGGATTTATGAAATAACTCTTGGATTGACTTTTGGAAATTGAAACTATGCTTTGGTTCCGGGCTAAGGCCCTAATGGTTATTTCTAAATAAATGTGTGATCATTGGGTTTTGGCGCATGCATATGATTTTACTGAGGGGCATAAATGTCTTATAAATGTTTTTAACAGACTTGTTTATTTTCGTCCACTCACAGCTTTTGTTTTTAATGTCCTTCAGGTTGATTCCGGATACGACTGCAGCAGAGACTTGAGCATCGCACACCTCCTCCATCGATCCTTACGCACTCTGGAAGCCGTTTGGGCAATGGCAATCGGTTATCCCTTGTCTGACGCCTCTTGTCAGACGGGAGCACGTCACATTCCATGGTAATCCCGGGGGGATTGGGATGGGTCGTGTCATCTGTACCTTGTACGTAGTTCGAGGTACGACACTGGGCAGACTTGTGGTGCCTAGTGACGGTATATAGGTTATACTCGTAGTCCGTTGGTGAGCGTGTTGGTAGTCGGCTTAGTTCCGATACCATTGGATTAATTGAGGTCGTGGACTGGACATTGGATACTGTGCATTGGGTCATAGTGGTTCTGATGAGTCTAGTTACACACAGGTCGAGTGAAATGCTTGTGGTTAGTGTAACCACGAGTGTGTGTCATATCAGTTTACGACTGACGACTGTCAAGTGGTGACAGTTTGTCGGAGGTGTCAGCGTGGATCGTTGAGTGATTGGTAACTCCCAGTGGGAGTAGATGTCGGGATAGTTAGTGTTTGAGAAAGGAACCGTCGAGTTGCTGTGCAAACGAAAATGGTAGATTTAACCAGTAGTGTCAATTCAGAACGTATGACTACTGTCTTTCGACGTGGTCGAATGTAGACGATGTGACGTGAGCGTTAGTGGTATATCTAGTTACAGACGAGTAAGGATTGTTCTGGTTAGTTGGTGTACTAGTGTACACGTGTTTTGCGGTCGATTCTACCTTCCACGGGATGGATGTGGAATCAGGATAGTTAAAGTTTCAAGTACGAAACTAATTAAGGAGGGAAGAACAGTTAGAATTAGGTCGGTTGGAATTTTGAGGACGAAATTAATTAAGGAGGGAAGGTTGTAACGACCCGTCCCAAATTCCATGATTAGATTAGTGACTAATCACGATTAGTGAGGCTAATCCGTGATTAGTAGAGCGAAATCGGACGCACGGTGCGAAATGACCGTTTTGCCCTGGTGGTGGCAAAACGTTGACTTTTCAATCGGGCTGTCAAATGGACTTTGACCGATGACCGTGACGTAGTTCGTGACGTCACAAGTTCATAGACAGGTGGCACGTTCAATTCCGACGTTCGAGGAGGAAGTTATGACGTTCGGAAGTTTAGGGGCATTTTGGTAATTTTGGATAAAAGGGGTCAAAAGTTGACTTTTTGACCGGGAGGTCCGATGGCCGAGGGCCGAAGACCGTTACGTAGATAAGGATGATACGAATCCATAGACAGGCGGCACTCTGAAATCGGACTTCAAACGGGAGAGTTATGGGTCACGGAAGTTCGATTTCACTATGCACGAACTTCGAGACGGGGACGTTTCGGCGAAATCTGATTGGGTGGATATTTTGGTGGGCCCCATGGATGAGTGACAAGTGTCACTCATCCCATTGACTTGATCCCCCAATTTGTGGATCTAATAATAAAATAATATTATTTAATTAATTTTTAATCAAATCCACACCTAATTCAATCCTAGCCATCCATTTCAATTCTAACTTTTAATCCTCACCCTTCATCTCTCATTCTCTCATCTGATCATCTCCTTCTCCCTTCTCTTCCACGGCATCACCTTCACCATTCTTCTTTGTTTCTTCACACCCGAAACCCCCCTTCACCATTTTCTTCATTTTCTCCAAAACAGCACACACACATACCACCATTCCCTAGGAGATAAAATGACCGTGAGGGGGTGGTGAGAGGCTGAAGATGGCAAGCCACGGCCGGGGACGGTGGAGGACACGGCGGAGGAGAAACCGTGAGGTAAGAAAATATTTCAAATTTTGAAATTGAGTTTTGTTAGTTGTTATTCGATTCTAAGGTTTAGGTTAGGTTGCTGGTAGCCCTAGGAGTCGAATAGGATTAGTTTTGGGGATGGGGATGGCCTGGAACGGCCGTGAACGGCGGAGGAATGTACGGACGCCATGGCCAAGCTCGAAGGTATGGTTTTTGATGTTTTCCTTCCATTTTGATGTCATAGGACTGTAGGTTAGGATTAGAGGATGAAAATGGGACAAACGGGAAGCATTTTGGTGGTCGGACGGCGGAGAACCGGCCGGGTCAAGCCGCGGGTCACGGCGACCCGGTTGCAGACATTCGGGTCGACCCGCGAGGAGGCAGGGATGACTGATGACGTCATCCTGATGACATCATCATGTCAGGGATGACGTCATCATGTCAGATCTGACATGTCAGACTGACATGTCAGACAGTGTACCAATGGGAGCGTGACACGTGTCACTGTCAGGGGCTGTCAGTGATGACGTCATGCTGACGTCAGCGATGACGTCAGCAGGTGCTGTAGCGGCGCGTGAAGCCCACGTGCAGCCACTTCAGGCGGCGCGTGAGGGCGCGTGGCAGGGAATCTGGGGAAGGTTCCAACATACGAAATCATCTATTCGATGTAACGAACATTTTGGGACTGGTTTCGTGTCTATCGGACACCGTCTCGATATGTTTCGGGTCATCGGAAGGTTTAGGTTCGGGATTAAAAATAGTTAAAAATACGGAAAAATTACGGGGCTTTGGTAGGAGGTTAATTAAGTAGTTAGTAACCTTCTATTACGATTTGGACAGGTTTGGGAGTCCCGGTGACGGTGATCGGCTTGGGGAGCCGTATGGCACTCAAATCGAGGCGGCAGCTCGGACGGTCTGTGAGTGGACCTTGTTTTCTAAATTGGTGCATGCATAAATGTCTATTATATGTTTTATTACTTGTTTGATGATGCCATGGATGCATTTGTATGTGGTTACGTATAAGCACGTAATTCGAGGTTTCGGCCTTATACGGTGCTTATACGGGTCTGTATTTCTTTATTGATTTAAATGATTTGATTTTGGATTTCTAAATGGATAAACTCGGGTATGAGACCCATTTGGTTTTGTCTCGGGCATATGACACTATTTACGACCTTCGGGTCTAAATCGTGGTCGCGACGGGTGCTATGTGCACGGCGATCGACGATACGACGCTCGCTTCCGGATTTGGATGTATTCCTTCCGGAGAGGTCACGATGCACGATTCGTTGTCGGGCAGCCTGGGGAGGCTCGACTACGGAGTGCTGACGGTTCAGGATAGCGATCGGTGATGAGTGCACCATGATCTTGCGATGGTCGCGTCGGTTGATTCGTTCACGGGGACATACCAGGATTGAGGGTGGTCCTGGATGGATGGTTGCACGCATCACTATGATCGGAGTCGTGACTAACCCTTGGATATCGGGCACGGTGCCCAGTTGAGTCATATGTTCGGGCACGAGACCCAGTTGTTTTACACTGATGATTTTGGGTCAGGGACCCTAGATGGATTTCCAAGTTCATGACGGTTTATGGGAACCGGCATGAGCTTTTGTCAGGTCATTCTGGTTCTTGACGGTTTATGGGGACCGGCATGAACCCTGGTTATGTTATTACGGTACATGACGGTTTATGGGAACCGGCATGTTACCTGATTATGGATATTATGGATCATGAAGGTTCAGGGGAACCGGTCATGAATATTTATGTTATGTATATATATGTTCATCTACCTTCCTTTACATGTTCTACTATCTCCTCCGGGGAGGGTCGTTGGCCTGGGTGGACCCCGGAGTAGTCACGGAGCACCTACTGAGTGGAGTCACCCCCCAGTTGGGTTCCTTACTCTCAGGAAGGCTATGGTTACTATTACCTCGGGTAGGGTCAGTGGTCTGCAGACATTGACCTTGACTTTGAGAAGACTCGGATTGAGACCCGGGTAGCACGCGCGTAGCTTTGGAAACCGTGACAGGATTGGTTGTGTGAATTATATGTGTATATGATATAGATATGATATATGGATTGTGATATGTGGTATGCACAGGTGTGCACAGGAGTCGAGCAGTGGCTCGTGTACTTGGTTTCTTTATGGTTTGGGGCCGAGTCCCGTATGGATTTGGGCAGTGGCCGTATGGTCGTTTTCATTGTGGTCCTTTCGACCTTGGTTTATATCTGCTTTGGGCTTAGTCCCACATATGGTTTGTTTTTGGATAAATGGTTTTCGAATGCATGCATGCTTTTTAGTGGAGGGTACAAATGTCTTATGAAATGTTTTTATAAACTTTTGTTTTGTCCACTCACAGTTTTTAATGTTTTGACTGCCCTTCAGGTTGACATCGGATGTGGACTGTAGCAGAGACCGAGATATCACATACCTCCTCCGGATCCTAGCGTACTCTGATAGCCCGGGAGGGCAAAGGACGAAAATATCCCTTGTCTGACACTTCGTGTCAGACGGGAGCAGGGTCATCCCGCACTAATCCCGGGGGGACTGGGATGTGTCCTGTCATTCTTGTTATTCTTCAATTTGTTGCAATTCTTCATCATGTGGCCATAGAGATTACAATTATGACACCTTCCATTGCATCATGTCCTCGAATGACTTGTACTCCTTCCACGATCTCGACTGGGTCCTTTACTCTTACTCCTTCCTCTATTCTTCTCCATAAAGACTTGACTACTATCTGAACTTGAGGACTTCCTCCTAGTATCTTCATTTAACATGTTATCTTTAACATTATCCATAGATAACACACCATTAGGAGCAGAGTTACTTAAAGTGTCAGGACCCACCCCGGTTTCACCCTCAAAACCGAGGTAGATCCTGCTCCCGTCTGACACTCCGACACGCACAAAAGTATACTCACTCTAAACCACCAAAGTACATAGTCAGACGCAGGAGAAACTATATGAAACATCCCAAAGTCAAAGTTTTACAGAGCATAGTACTAAATACAAGAGAAAGAAAATCGATAAACTAGATACACGCACACGGAAAACTTAAAACACTCCGGGGTCGCTCTTGTAACTTCTATGCCTCCGACGATGCCTCGACGTCACAACCCCGCGCTAGCTCCACGACCTGGAGGACAATTTAAAACAGAGAGTGTGAGTGGACCATAAATAAAAGAAGAGTTTCCAAAACCATTTTATAAGAAAACCAGGGATTTGGCCCTCCGTTTTGAAATCATACATGCATAACCCATTTACTGAAACCAGTTATAAATCACATAAAGAGCGTCATAAAAATAGAATTGAAAACAGTTACAGAAATCACGTCATAAAAATCATAAAAACATCATAAATACCAAGAAAATCATTATCCGATCAAACCTGCTGGACCTATCCGAGTCTTTAAACTCAATCCAGGCCTCAATAATATCCTAGTCTTTAAACTCCCGAGTCTTTAAACTCAATCCGGGTCTTTAAACCCAATAACCAGATCCAGCAAATCCAATCAAAACCATTTGAAAACCATTTCTAAATCCACATCCAAACCTGAATCCGAAATCACCGGTCTGAAGCCCTTCCGGCATCTAGAACCGTCATTCCGAACCCAAATCCGGAAATCCACTTTTCACCTTCAAAACCAAATCTCGCTTTTCGAAATCCGATTTTAAAACCGAAAACCTTGATCTTCAAAATCATGTTCCAAAATCCCTCTAGAATCATTAGAAATCATTTATCATTTGAAATCCCGAAACTATAACATCGAAATCCGGAATCAAAGCTTTTCTCGTAAAACGTGCCAAATACCGTACTTCCTCGAAAAACGTGCAATTATGTAAAACCAATATAGCATATTCAATAATCATGAAATCACATATAAAACCATAAAACAAGTAATTAAAAGCAGTTATGCATGCTCAAGTTAAGAGAAAGGGTCCATTCACAGTACCAAGCCCTTAATCGCGTCCTGAACGTCCTGTACGTTCCTCAGCTTCCTCGGGAAGTCCCGGTCCTGTCACAAGTCACCAAAGTACGTCACTAACACGTATACGAAGGTCCACCTCAATTTACCCAAAAATCCCCGGGTCCTAAACGTATCGAACCGGAACCTTAACCCTTTACCTTCGCGGAACTAACCTCAAACGTCGTCCGATTAACCCGAAACCAATCCCAATGGATCCGTTATAATACCTAGACCAAAAACCATGTTGACCGTTTCCCCAACCGCCGCCGTACGCGCCTCCACGCGCCGCCCAAAGTGGCTGCGCGTGGGCCTCACGCGCCTGCTACAGTGTCATCGTCTACCTCGGGTCGACCGGTTCGACTGTACTGAACCGGCAATCCCGGTTCTCCGCCATCCCGTCTCCATTTTCCTTCCTTTCTTCACGATCTTCACCATCCAATCCTAAGAAATTTATTCCCCTCACTTAAACACCTCGACACAGTCCCTAGATCATCGTCCCAAACTCGAATTAAAACCTAAACTGTCCCCTATTTCACACTCCGGCCAACCAGGTAACCCCCCGTCACAGCAACCACCCTAGGCGACTCCTAGGACTTCACTGAAGCTCACCCAACTCACCAAGTCCCTCGACTCGCACTCAAAACCCACGATTATCAGTTTGAAACTCGACGGCAAAACAGAGTACTTACAGAGGGAGAAGAAATTACATGTACACCGACCACCACCGTGAGCTCAGCGACACGACTCCTCCACTCCACCTCCAGCCTCTAAACACCTCCACCAGCCTCGATTAGCCCCGTACACGGTAGCACCACCACTCGAACCCCTCTCTGTTTTTCTGGTTTCCCGTGAGCTCACACCACACACACACTCACTCCTCACCTCCCATCTTTCTCACTGTCTTCCTTTCAAGCTATTGTCACTCCTTACTCACCAATTCACTCAAACACACACACGGTCACCATTCAATTCTCCCAAGCTCTCAGTCTCTGTTCTCTCTTCCCTTCGAACACTCACACACGGGTATACACGATCACAATGCCCAAATAATTGGACCGTGTTCCCTAGAACCCTCTAGCTCTCTTACACGTGTCACAATCCTAAAACCCCCATCACAAGTGGCTCAATCACAGCCATCCACTTGTCCCAATCTGTTGCACAAATCCCCATGTGCAAAAGACCAAAATGCCCTTCTTTGAACCCAAAATTACCACTTTACCCTTACCATTTTAGACCCGTAACTCACTCAACTTAACTCCGATGAACACGTGCCGCCTGTCGTCGAACTCAGGACGACAAGATCTACCTGACGGCCCTAGGTCAACGTGTAAAAACCTAGTCGTACGAAAAGTCAACTTTTCCCTCTACTTTACCCAAATTACGAAAGTGCCCTCAACCGTCCGAACATCATAACTTCCTCCTCGGATGTCGGAATCGGGCGTGCCACCTGTCTACGGATTCGTGACGTCCCGAACTACGTCACAGTCATCGGTCAAAGCCCACTTGGCCTCCCGAACTAAAAGTCAACAATTTGCCCGAACTAGGGGCAAAATCGTCATTCTACGCTACCAGACCTATCGTAACCGACTATCCACCAATTAAGCTCAATAATCTCATCTTAAACACAGTCTTAACCCTAATTCCCGGGACGGGTCGTTACATAAAGTGATGGCAAAGGTCTCTTAGTTATCGGGCAACGATCCATGAAGCAACAACGATTGAAGCTCATCTGCGATCTTCATGTCCATCGTGGCTAATTGATTGACGATGCTTTGGAAGTTCTTGAGGTGCTCGATCACCCTTACACCCTCCTTATACTTCATATTGACAAGCACCATGATGAGAAACTCTTTCTCAGAGGCAGTCTTTTTCTCTAACAAGGACTCCAACTTCAACCAAAGAGCATGGGCGTTTATATCATTGGACACATGGTGGAACCCACTATCATCCACCCATTCACGAATGTGACCAATAGCCTTGCAGTTCAACTTCTTCCATTCACCATCTCCTATATTTTCCGGCTTGCCTTCATATCCTTCAATGGGCTCATGTAAATCCTTGCAATAAAGAATGTCCTCTATTCTCGGCTTTCATGTAAACCAATTGGAGTGGTTCAGTCGAACCATAGTACTTCTTGAGCCTTCCATTCTAACACTCAACAAACATAGAGCTCTGATACCATTATTGGGGAAAGTTGTAGAATGGAAATAATAATTCAAACCACAAAAAAAAAAATATGCAAGGTAATAAAAAAGTAAGAAATAGAGAACATCAGATATAACGTGGTTCTACAAGGTGCCTATGTCCACGGGGTAACAACAACAAGAACCTCCACTAATAAATTATGTAACGACCCATCCTAAATTCTGAGATTAGATTAGTGACTAATGACGGATTAGCGAGGCTAATCGGGAATTAGCAGAGGATTAACGGACGTTCATGGTGAAATTACGATTTTACCCCTAAATGAGTACAAAAAGATAACTTTTGACTCGGAAAGTTCGATGGTAGAAGGCCGAGGACCTTTACGTAGATTGAGTAGATACGAGTTCGTAGACATGCGGCACGTCGAATTCGAACATTTGACGGAAAAGTTACGATTCACGGAAGATTTGAGGTATTATTCACAGTGGTACGTTTTACGAGACAAAAATGGAGTTTTGTCCTGAGTGGGGCCTAGATATTTTCCCCAAGCCCAATGGATGAGTGACAAGTGTCACCCATCCATTGCTTCCCTTACACAGACGCATACAACCACCCCCCCTCTGTGTTCATTCGATCCACCAAACCCAAACCCAGTTAACCCCAAATCCAAACCTTTCTCATCTGCATCCATCTGAGGCCAAGAGAGGAGCTGAGGGTAAGTAATGGACCAAGGGAGACGGTGGCAGGACGGCGGAGGAAACCTCGGGATAAAGGTAAAACTCGACCCCCTGTACATTTCGAATTTCAAATTCGAGTTTTGGACGTTTAGGAGGTTAGATGTTGATTAGGATAGGTTTAGGAGGTTGGTAGGAAGCTTAGGAGAAGGTTTTGGGGGCTGAGGACGGCTGAGAAAGCCCGGACCGGCGGCTGGAGAGTTTTCGGTGGCTACCCACCGAATTCAAATTTTGGCCAAGTGAACTCAAACCGATCCTCCCAATCAGTTTTTAGGGATCCTAGGAACCTATTGGGACCCTTAGGTTGAAGTTTGGACCCCTAGAAGTGCCCTGAACCAAGGTTGAAAGTTTGGGTTCAAAATGGTTTTTAGAACCAATAGGTTTTAGGCTTGGTTTCTAGGTTTTGAGGACATGGTTAGGTTGGAAATAAAGAAAGGAAGCCATAGGAGTTGGAATGGACGAAAAAGGATGAAAAATGAACAAGATATGGCCTTGGATCGGTCACACCGGTCTAAGCGGACCGGGTTGCAGATCAGACCGGACTGGCTAGTTCGGATTAGCCTGGCCGAAGGTTGAAGACGACACTGTTCCAGCGCGTGGGCTTTACGTACAGGAACGTCAGGCAGTGTGTGAGGGCGCGTGAGGCCTCTTATGGGGAAGGTTCCAACATGTGAAATCATCTATTCGATGTAACGAACATTTTGGGACTGGTTTCGTGTCAATCAGACATCGTTTCGATATAGTTCAAGATTTTCAAAGGTTTAGGATCAGGATTAAAAATAGTTAAAAATTTCAGAAAATTACGGAGCTTTAGTGAGGTGTTATTTAAGTAGTTAGTAACCTTCTATTACGATTTGGACAGGTTTGGAAGTCCCAGCGACGGCGATTGGCCTGGGAGCAGCGTATGGCACGCGTATCGAGGCGGCAGCTCGGACGGTCTATGAGTGGACCATGTTTTCTAAATTGATGCATGCATAAATATTTTATATATGTTTTAATACATGTTTTGCGATGCCATGAATTCTTTTGTGTGTGTTTATGTATTTACACGTATTTCGAGGTTTTCTGCTTTATACGGTGTTTATACGTGTTTGTCGTTTTGATTTAAGTAAATGGTTTTGGTTTTGGAAATATGAAATCGGGCATGAGACCCATGCTTTGGTGTGTCAAATCCAGGAAGGATGTCGACTGGCAGGAGATGCCCGAAGTAGTTGTAGTGTAGCATGATAGGATGCGATTGCGACTTGTAGCGGTTGTGTATGCTTAGGCACGGAGTATGGCCAAGTTCTTGCGGAGGCCAGGGACTAGGAGCCGTAGAGTCACGAGAGGATGAAATCCTCAGATTGTGGTTACTAGTTGTTTGGACACCAGTAACGGAGTATGACAACTTTTTGAAGTCGAGCACGAGTGGTCACTCGAGATGGACGTGCTGCAGAGAGCAGCCGGGTTCGCAATAACCCTAGTCGGTGATTGATTGGACGAGTGACTAGGAGAGTGGTACTTGTCGACCAGATCTTGAGGTGGACTGATCGATGGATGCTGTGTGTTGAGCGGTTGGTGCCGGTGGTTAGTTGACTGCTTAGGTTCGGAGTCTCAGTGGTGTTGTACGTGGGTTGTGTCGGTACGAGCTCGTGGTAGGTACCACCATCGATGCTGGATTTGTTGTTGGTTGTTGAGAATCAGGGGACATTCGGGGAATGTTCATCTTCTGGCATGGATTTTTGGAATGGTGGTACCTAGAGTCGTGGGGTACGAGTGAAGTAGAGCCCTCCGACCCGAGCAGAGATAAGTGACGATTGCTCGGTTTAAGAAAGGCTTAGGATTGGTTTGATTCGCACTCTGTGGGGCGGTGATGCGCTCATGGTTAGTTTCTACCACTATACGACGATGAGGATTTGTCGACTAGTGTAGATTCTTGGGAATTGTGATGGTGATAGTTTTGGTTGACTGCAGTTGACCATACCTCCTGAGCATCGTGTACGCTAGTTTAAGGGGAAATCTGATGGTGAGAAATAGAGTGGGTCATTACAGTAGTTATCGGCAGTTGTCGTTGGTCTAAAAAGTTGGAAAAAGTCGAAGAGAATCTATGAAAGTGTTTAGTTCGGAAGGAATGGACTAAGCATTACAGTAATTATCAGAGAAAACTCTTAGTCAGAGAAGGAGGACTTAGCTTTTCCCACTAGCTCAGTAATTGGAAAAGTTAGGTATACTTCCAAAATGGTTGCAACTACTCTCGATTCCGAAGTTGATGAAGGAGACTTCTTGTTTTCTGCTCTTTAGCAGATGGTGCCGGGTGCTGGAGGATGACATATGATAAACTTTGATGTCATCATCTTGGATTCTCCTTTAATTTTCCCTAGGTAGGATGACGAGGATTGATATGACAGCTAAAGAGTTCAAAGAGGGTGTAGGAACCGAACACCTAGGGTGTGGGTCAAATTTGAGTGATTTGAAGAGCAAAAAGTATTTAGCGTCACTGGATGTGACAAGTGAGTGCCCGAGGTGAGTGAGATCGAGTCGTGTGGTAACGATCAGGATGATCAAGACGACTGTGAAGAGAGTAGACCGAGGTCTGGTCGTTATTGGAGTGAATTGCTTGACTGATTATGCTAAGCTAGGCGCATAGGAGAATAGTATTGTGAAACTCTTGAAGGATCCCTTAGCATGTTGGTGAGATGACAAGACAAAGATTGGATATGTAGAGAGTGTAGCTGTACTGTCTTGTTCATGGAGAGACGGTAGCGAGATTCGGAATGGTGTGTCTTGGTAGGCGTGGTTTGAATAGACCACATTGGTTGGCGTGAGTGCCTGACACTAAGCGAGACTGGCATGCTGGTGTACAGAAAGAACATGGGTACAGGAAATCAAATTGGAAAATTGGCCCACATTCCTAGTTGGAGTCAGTTGCTTTGCGAAGCGACTCCTCTGTGACAAGGGAACCCATTAGTGCAAAGTTTTTTCTCTCCTGAGACAAGTATTCGATTTAGGCTGAATGAGTAAGTTGTCGATTGCAGGTCGACAGGACTAGTCTTACGATAGTTAGGGACTCGAGAGCGAGTCGGGATCAGAGTAGCGCAACGGAAGCGTAGTGACAGGACCCACCCCGATTATCGCCTCGATAATCGGGAAGAATCTTGCTCTCGTCTGACAACCGAACACAAACGACCAAAATGACTAGATAATTACATCACATACATTGTCAGACCAGGGAGAACGTATGATACAACCAACTGTACAACAAGACAACAGTATCACAGAGCATAGTTACAATACAAGATAAGGATGAAACCCTACTTTGTGAGGTAATTACACCCGCAACGGGAAAACTTTATGCCTCTGCCTCTGCCTCTGCCTCTGTCTCGGCGTTAGCCCCTAAAACTCGTACCACGACTTGGAGGGTATTAAAACATCAAAGTGTGAGTGGACTAAAACAAATGGTTATGGAAAACAGTTTTAATGAAATCAGGGTTCACCCTCCATTTTCAAAACATGCATGCATAACTAAGTATCTGAAAACACTTATATGAACCGTATGGAAACTGTTACAGAAGACAACCATAAAATCATGTAAAACCGAATGTAACACCAACAAACCAAACCTGCTGGATCTATCCGAGTCTTTAAACTCATATATCAGGCCTTCCCAGGATATCAACGAGTCTTTAAACTCAAAACACAATCAATAGGCCTCGGGGGACATCACAATAACCGAGTCTTTAAAGTCAACATATTTCAATCAAGGGCCTTCCCCTGTCATCAATTAACCGGGTCTTTAAACCCAAAACCAGATCCAGTAATAGTATCGGGTCTTTAAACCCAAAACCATGTGTAATTCACAACAAATCTAGAATCCATCTTAATCCAATTTCCAAAACCAGATCCGACATCGCATTTTATCAAAATGGGTCTCGTGCCCGAACTCACTTTCAAATCCCAAATCATACTCACAAATCATAATCAAAACATCCTTAAAACATGATATGCACAAACCATATAAAATCATTCATCAAACAATTATCAAAGTATAGGAGAAACCATAGTCTCAAAATACGTGAAATGCGATAAATCACATCAAAAAGGCGTGCAATCACGTAAAGCAGGAATGTCATAATCATAAACATAAAATAATATATAGAAACATAAACGAGTAAGTAAAAACAGTTATGCATGCTCGGTTAGAAAAAAAAAAATGTCCACTCACGAAGTTTGAACGCGTCAATCACGTCTCGTACGCTCCTCGGTTGCCTTAGGAATGTTCTGGCCTGTCAAAGATCACAATTTTGGGTCACAAATACTTTCATTAAGCTTACATAAATTTCCCTATTTTTTTTTGGGATTTTTCAACGTAATTAAATTAAAATCCTAAACCTTCTAACACTCAAAACTATCCCGATACAACGTCCGATCGACTCGAAACTTGTCTCAAAATGTTCGTTACATTGAAAGGATAAAATCACATATTGACCTTGACTGGAGATACTACCTCACGCTCCCTCACGCGCCGCCCAAAGTGGCTGCGCGTGAAAACCACGCGCCCTGCACAGTAACGCTACAGTGTCGTCTTCTTCACCCGTATTTCTACTAAATGGGTTACAAACCCGCGACACGACCCGGTTTAATCTCCTTCAATTCCAGCTTATTTCTTTCAATTCTTCCACCGAAATCCATCTATTCTAACTCAATTTAAGTTCTCCATCATTAATTACACAAATCAAGCTCTTAATCCATCACTTCTCCAACGAACATGCAAACGGTTTTAAATTTCTAATCTCACTCAATTCGACTTAGTTTTCTAATTAATTGATACAGAAGCATCTTAAGACTGAAATGAACGTCCTACAATAATCAATTGCTACCATTCACGATCACATTTGGTGTTTGCAGGTATTGGGTTCTCATCGGATTTGATGCTAGTTAGGTCGATGGCAAGGGAAGAGAACGATAATCGGTTCGTCTGAGATGAATGGGATGATTCTCAAGGTGTCAGTACAGTGTGGCACGGGTTGTCCAGAGAGGAACACATAGGTTTGTTCTAGAACTCTCTTGAGATATTGATTAGTGCACAAATCCTTACTTGTAGGTACTCGTACTCAACCTCGAATTTTTCAAGAAATTGGAACTTCAGTTCTTGGCCGAAACACGATCAAACTCCTTCGATTTTTGTGTGGTTGAAGTCGAAATGAGCTCAGGAAGCTATTTTTAATCTCTATTTGGCTCCTTTCAACTCACAAATTAACATTCAAATTTTCCCTCCATTTTCCCAGTTTTCACGATTTTGGGTTTCTTCTTCTCTCTAGTTCTCAGTTTTCCTTTCAATTTTGATTCCTCAATTCACTCCAATGTCTCTGTTTTCTCTCAGTCCCTCACAACAGTGTTATTGAAGTTTCCAGTCTCTCTGTGTCTTTATTTTTCACTCACTGAATAAATCAATTCAAAGCACACGATGCTCTGTTCTCCAAACAGCACAAACCTCACACCTGTGCACCCACTCAGCCCAACCAAGCCACTAATTCGTCCTCTCTTAGTGACAATTGTCACTTAATTAGTTAAACAACTAAATTAAACTATCCACTATGGCTGATTCAATTTTCACCATCCAAATTACCATTTTACCCTTCCTTCACACAATTACCAAAATGCCCTTCCTCGTTCTAGAATCATAACTTGTTCATCCGAAGTCCGATTTCAGCGTGTCGCCTGTCTACGGACTCAGGGAATCGAGACCTACCTAATGGTCCTTGAATTTTGTGAAAAACACGCATCACGTAAAAAGTCAACTTTGACCTCACTATTTACAAGGGCAAAAACGTCATTTTATATATTATTTTATAAATTTACATTCTTTGAGTTTCCAGGGCATTACACGCAGTGGAGCTGAGAGTTGTGGGCTGGTCACGAAGGTCGTGACATATCGTGGTATTGGATTAATCGGTATCCGATGTGTTTGGATTGATGTGGATTGATGGGACTCTAAGGGGAGTCAGTTTGAGAAAATGAGAGTTGACTTGTGAGTATCGAGGTCGTTTGAACCTGCAGCACTGGTTTGAATATGGTAGGAAAAGTGCGTTTCTTGCCATTGTGGTGGCAGAATCTAGTGGATGTTGACGGATCGGATGCTATATAGGATATCAGTTTCGGTTGTCAGACAAGAAGAACCGTAAGGCTGAAAAGCCTATTTGATGTCGACTTAGTAGGTTTAACCTGTCGGAGTGAGTGACAGGCTAGATCGACAAGTAACGGCGTCTCGAGTGAGACTTACGAACCGACAGGTAGTTCTCGAGAGTGAGTTGGAGCTTTGGAAGCTCTGGTGGTAGTGCATACCGACGAGTACGGGGCTTCTAGCGGACGTGTATGGTTACACGAGAACGCCCGAGTAGAGGGACGTATTGGATTTCAGAGTTGGTTGTGGAATTAGGTCGGTTTGAATTTCGAGGAGGAAATTATTTAAGGAGGGGAGGTTGTAACGACCCGTCCTGAATTTCGAGATTAGATTAATGACTAATGATGGATTAGCAAGGCTAATCGGGGATTAGCAGAGGATTAACGGATGTTCAGGGCGAAATTACGATTTTACCCCTAAACGAGGGTAAAAAGTTGACTTTTGACCCAGGAAGTCCGATGGCCGAGGGCTGAGACCGTTACGGAGATCAGGTCGATACGAGTCCGTAGACATGCAGCACGTAGAATTCGGACATTCGACGGAAAAGTTACGGTTCACGGAAGATTTGAGGTACTATTTATGATGGTACGTTTTACGAGACAAAAGTGGACTTTTCACCTGAGTGAGGTCCAGATCTTTTCCCCAGGCCCAATGGATGAGTGACAAGTGTCACCCATCTATTGCTTCCCTTACACAGACACATGCAACCACCCCCTCTGTGTTCATTCGATCGACCAAACCCAAACCCAGTTAACCCCAAATCCAAACCCTTCCCATGTGCATCCATATGAGGCTAGGAGAGGAGTTGAAGGTGAGTAATGGACCAAGGGAGACGGTGGCAGGACGGCCAGCCGCCGTGGACGGTGGCAGAACGGCCAACCGCCGTGGACGGCGGAGGAAACTGCGGGAAAAAGGTAAAACTCGACCCCCTGTACATTTCGAATTTCAAATTCGGGTATTGGACATTTAGGAGGTTAGATGTTTATTAGGATAGGTTTAGGAGGTTGGTAGGAAGCTTAGGAGAAGGTTTTGGGGGCTGAGGACGCCTGAGAAAGCCCAGAATGGCGGTTGGAGAGTTTTCGGTGGCTACCCACTGAATTCAAATTCCGGACAAATTAACCCAAACCGATCCTCCCAATCTATTTTTAAGGATCATATAAACCTATTGGGACCCTTAGGTTGAAGTTTGGACCCCTAGAAGTGCCCTGAACCAAGGTTGAAAGTTTGGGTTCAAAATGTTTTTCAGAACCAATAGGTTTTAGGCTTGGTTTTTAGGTTTTGAGGACATGGTTAGGTTGGAAATGAAGAAAGGAAGCCATAGGAGTTGGAATGGACGAAAAAGGATGAAAAATGAAGAAGATATGGCCTCGGACCGGTCACGTCGGTCCAGGTGGACCGGGTTGCAGATCGGACCGGACCGGCCAATTCGGACTGGCCTGGCGGAAGGTTGAAGACGACACTGTTTTGGCGCGTGGGCTTCACACGTAGGAACTTCAGGTCGCGCGTGGGGGCGTGTGAGGCCTCTTTTGGGGAAGGTTTCAACATGTTGATAGGGCCCGTCCCAAATCCCCCGGGATTAACATGGGATGTGCCTGCTCCCGTCTGACACTTCGTGTCAGACCAGGGATAATTCCGTCTCTAGCCCTCACCGGGGCTTCCAGAGTACGCAAGGATCGTAGGAGGAGTGTGATGTCTCAGTCTCTGCTACAGCCCATATCCGCGATCAACCTGAAGGGCATTCAAAACATCAAAAGTCGTGAATGGATAAAATAAATAATTTAATAAAAACATTTCATCAAAAGATAGATTTATGCCTTTCACTAAAAATATGCATGCATTTGAAAACCGTTTATCAAAAATTTCACAAAACCATTAGGGCCTTGGCCCAAAACGTAAATCAAATCATATGGGAACTCAGCCCAAACCAGTTTCTGTAGGGACTTAGCCCAAAACCATTCTCAGTGAAATACCAAAACATAGCATACGGGGTCTCCACCCCAAAGCACTTTCTAAAACATGGAACACGGGGTCTCCGCCCCCAAATCACTTTCCATAAGAACCTCATACGTATACGCATATGTATAACCCATCCTCGGCACTTCCGAGAAGATGTCAACTCGGGGCACACAGCCCCTAGGGAACACATCTCCGATATATGTCACGATTCATCTCTATACTAGTGTGCACACTACTCGGGGTCTCACTCCGAGTCTACCCGTAGGAATTCTCTGTCTGGGAGGCTCTATCTCTGGATCTAGTCCGAGCATCTCTTCGGAATCTGTTCCAGGACCACATCATAACTTCAACTCCTAGAATGGGCTCCCTATGGGGATACCTATTCTAGTCTGTGGATCGTGAATCTCCAAGTCGACGGCTGGAGGAGACCAAATAAATCATATGGAGAGTTTAAATATTTTCAAATCATTTCCTTTCTCAAAACATATTTCCAACTGGGTCTCATACCCGATTGATCTCAACAAGTCAACTGGGTCTCATACCCGATTCATCTCAACAGGATTCCTCGAATCCGATTCAAATCAATTTCACAACCCTCGGCCTAAATCCACAGTTCAACAGGGTCTCATGCCCGAATTCTCATTTCATAAACCGAACTGGGACTCAAGCCCGATTTCACAGTCAATAGGGCCTCAAGCCCGATACCGCAATAACGGGGCCTCGAGCCCGATTTCACAACTAACGGGGCCTCGAGCCCGATACCATAAATCAACGGGGCTTCGAGCTCGATTTCACAATCAACGGGGCCTTAAGCACAATTTCACAACCAACAGGGCCTCAAACCCAATATTACCACCAACTGGGCCTCAAGCCCTAATTCATAAACCAACGGTGCCCTCGGCCCGATCGTATAATTCAAATGGGCCTCCCGTCCGATTTCTCATCAAATCAAATGGAATCTAAGTCCGAGAGTTTCCAATCAAATGGGTCTCATGCCCGATTTCATTTTTCCAAAACCAAAACCCATTCATTAAACCCTCATTGAAAATCTCGCACGTATAAGCATCATATAAAATTGGAAATCTCGAAATACGTGCAAATACGTAAATCCTAGAATACCACAAACAAATGCACTCATGGCTTCACAAAACATGTTCTAAAACAATTATAAAACATTTATGCATGCATCAGTTTAGAAAGAAAGGTCCACTCACAGACCGTCCAAACCGCACCTCTATATGCGTGCCATACGCCCTTCTTGGGCCAATCATGGTCTTTGGGACCCCCGAACCTGTCCAAATCGTAATAGAAGGTTACTAACTACTTAAATAACCCTTCACTAAAGCTCCGTACTTTTTAGAAATTTTTAACTATTTTTAAATGCGCTCTGAAACCTTCGGACATCCCGAACTATATCGAAACGATGTCCGATCGACTCGAAACTAGTCCCAAATGTTCGTTACATCGAATAGATAAAATTACATGTTGGAACTTTCCCCAAAAGATGGCTCACGCGCCCACATGCACCGCCCAAAGGGGCTGCGCGTGGAAGCCACGCGCCACACTGTAGATTGTCTTCAACCCAGCATGAACCTGGCCCGGCCGGTTCGGTCCTGTACAGCCGGCCTACCTGGATCGGCGTGACCGGTCCAAGGCCCTCCTTCTCTCATTTTTCGTCCAATCTCTTCCTTTTTGATTCCATTCTTCCTATTTCAAGGTTTCTATCATTTCCTATCAAGAAACACAAGAAGAAACGTCTAAAACCTAACGGTTTAATTTCTTCCCTCACTGTTCAAACTCCACGATCATCCCTTGGGTTGTTCAGCCCCTCACAGCCCTCAAAATAGTCCCTACTCACTCCTAACAGCCTAATAATCATCTCCCAATCATCCAAAATTATCTATAACGTCAAAATCGAAATTAATGGAAATTTGGGTCTAACCGGGTAATCGGTTTTACCTCGGTTTCCAGGGCCCTTGCCGCCGTGCACGGCGGTCCTGCCTTCATCAGCCACCTTCAGTCTCTCTATATGTTCCTCTTTCTCAGTCCAGCAGCTCGGATTGAAAATGGTTGATGGATGGGTTTGGATAAGATCGGGTTTGTGTGTTTGGTATGCACGAACAAGCAAAAAGGGTGATATGAATGAACTAATTTGGGTGGGAAATGGATGGATGACAAGTGCCATTCATCCATTGGGCCTGCCCCAAAATATCTGGGCCCACATAATTCCAAAAGGCATCTGTCTCGTAAAATGTGCAATAGTTCTTTCGAACTTCCGTGAACCGTAACTTTCCCGTCGAATGTCCGAATTCGACGTGCCGCCTGTCTACGGATTTGTATCGACGCAATCTACGTAACGGTCCTCGACCCTCGACCATTGGACCTCCTGGGTCAAAAGTCAACTGTTTGTCCCTTTTCAACCAATTTACCAAAATACCCCCGAACTTCCGAACGTCATAACTTCTTCTTCGAACGTCGGAATCAGGCGTGCCACCTGTCTATGAACTTGTGACTTCCCGAACTACATCACCATCATTGGCCAAAGTCCATTTGACCGCCTGAACGAAGAGTCAACGTTTAGCCCATTCCAAGGGCAAAATCGTCATTTCGCCCCGTTCGTCCGAAAGTACCCTACTAATCACCGATTTATCACACAAATTCGTCATTAATTCTTAATTAATCCTGATAATTCGGGACGGGTCGTTACATGTGAAATCATCTATTCGATGTAACGAACATTTTGGGACTAATTTCGTGTCAATCGGATATCGTTTCGATATAGTTCGGGACGTCCGAAGGTTTAGGATCGGGATTAAAAATAGTTAAAAATTCCAGAAAATTACGGGGCATTAGTGAGGGGTTATTTAAGTAGTTAGTAACCCTCTATTACGATTTGGACAAGTTTGGAAGTCCCGGTGAAGGTGATTGGCCCGGGAGCAGCGTATGGCACGCGTATCGAGGTGGCAGCTTGGACGGTCTGTGAGTGGACCTTTTTTCTATATTGATGTCTGCATGAATGTTTTATATATGTTTTAATACATATTTTGTGATGCCATGAGTACATTTGTGCGTGTTTACATATTTTCACGTATTTCGAGGTTTTTTGCTTTATACGGTGTTTATACATGTTTGTCGTTTCGATTTAAGTAAATAGTTTTAGTTTTGGAAATATGAAATCGGGCATGATACCCATTTGGTTTCGTCTCGGGCATATGGACCTATTGATAACCTACGAGTCTGAGTCGTGGTCGCGGCGAGTGTTGTGTGCACGGCGACGGACGATATGACGCTCACGTTCAGACTGGGATATGTTCCTTCTGGAGAGGTCATGATGCATGTCCCATTGCCAAGTAGCCACTAGAGGCTCAACTTCGAAGTGCTGACGGTTCAGGATATCGATCAGTGATGAGTGCACCATGATCTAGAGGTGGTCGCGTCGGTTGATATGTTCACGGCGACACACCAGGATTGAGAGCGGTCCTGGACGGATAGTTGCACACATCACTATGATTGGAATCGTGACTAACCTTGAGATATCGGGCACGATGCCCAGTTGAGTCATGAGTTCAGGATTGAGGCCCAGTTGGTACGAATATGATTTCGGATCGGGGACCCTAAATGGATTTTCTGGTTCATGAAGGTTTATGGGGACCGGGCATGAATCCTTTGAAAAGTTTTATGGATGATTTCATATAGATTTTCATATACCATCCTTATTTTATGGATAGTTTCCTCCGGGGAGGGTCGTTGGCCTGGGTGGACCCGGAGTAGTCACGGAGCACTAACTAAGTGGAGTCGCCCCCATTGGGTAACTTACTCTCAAGAAGGCTTATGGATTATAACCCATAGGGAGGGTCATTGATCTACGGACATTGACTTGGGTGGACCCTGGGAGACTTGAGATTTGAGACCCTGGGTACCACGCGTGTAGCTTTAGAATTCGTGACAGGATTGGTTATATGTTATATGATCGTCTGGTTTTGGGCTTAGTCCCACATGAATTTGGGCAATGGCCCGTATGATTGGTTTCATTTAAGATTTTGGGCCAAGGCCCTAGTGGTCTGGTAAATGTTTTTCGAATGCATGCATGCTTTTTAGTGAAGGGTATAAATGTCTTTTCGTGAAAATGTTTTTATAAATTATTTGTTTTGTCCACTCACCGCTTTTAAATGTTTTGACTGCCCTTCAGATTGATCACGGATGCGGGCTGTAGTAGAGACCGAGATATCACATTCCTCCTCCGGATCCTAGCGTACTCTGAAGCCCTGAGTGAGCTAAGGTCGGAATTTCCCTTGACTCACACTCCGTGTCAGACGGGATCAGGCATGTCCCGCGTTAATCCTGGCGGGATTGGGATGGGTCCTGAAAAATTAGGGGTACAAAGAGATGCACAATTTCAAGAACACCATTTGAAGGAAACCCTCTCTCACACACTTGTTTTGCTACCTACACTATAGCACTCAACACTCTCAATTTGCAGTGGAAGCTCTTCATTCTCATTTTGGAGTGGGCACTCTTCACTCTCTACTTGGAAGAAGATTTTTCTCTTGGATGAGATTGATGGAATGATCGAATGACTTCTCCTTATGTAAGACCCGTGTCCTGGAGGGAACGGTGAACAATCTCACATTCTTGCGAGTGGGAATGGTCTGGGAGAGGATGGTAGTTTGCCTTAAAGGTGTAGGCATACACCTATTTAGCACTAGGCCTTTTGGGAGCTCAAGTGGCTTTGGGGGGGATTGGAACCCCAAAGTTAAGCAAGTTGAGGCTGGTGCAATTCCATGATGGGTGACCCCCTGGGAAGTTGCACCATGAGCTCCCAAAAACAAAACCGCAAGGGCGAGGCCCAAAGCGGACAATATGGTGCTAGATGAGTCGGGTTCTGACCGAGGAGGGTCGGGTCCTGACAATTTGGTATCAAAGCCAGACCCCGACCGGGAAGTGTGCCATCGAGGACGCTGGGTCCTAAGGGGGGTGGATTGTAAGACCCGTGTCCTAAAGGGAACGGTGAACAATCCCACATTCCTGCGAGTGGGAATGGTCTGAGAGAGGATGGTGGTGTGCCTTAAATGTGTAGTCACACACCTATTTAGCACTAGACCTTTTGGGAGTTCAAGTGGCTTTGGGGGGGATTGGAACCCCAAAGTTAAGCGAGTTGAGGCTGGTGCAATTCCATGATAGGTGACCCCCTGGAAAGTTGCACCATGAGCTCCCGAAAACAAAACCGTGGGGGCGATGCCCAAAGCGGACAATATGGTGCTAGATGAGTCGGGTTCTGACCGAGGAGAGTCGGGTCCTGACACCTTATATAGGTGAAGGAGGAACCATCTAGATGTCTTCATCAATACTTCATCTACCTACCTACTTCATTATTGAATCTTCCACCTACTTCCCTCTTGAACCTTCTACATGTATCTTGGGTTGATGCACTTTAAGATTAATCTAGAACCACAAATATGTTCTAGATAAGCCAATTATGGAAACCCAAAATACCTTTTGTGAATATACTTTAATTTTGGGCTTGGATATTTTATAATACCGTCCTGCATATTGTTCTTTCTTACCCGAGGTTGGAATATGATCCGATTGTTATTTAGCTCTTGTTAAAAGCTTTCAGAGCGATAACATAATCTGGTGGTAATCCCTTCTTCAGATGCCAAATTTGCAAAAATTATTTTGCTCTACGTCATGACCTTCTATCCAAAGTGTGTTCTTACAAAGAACTGAAAAGTGATTAAATATGTTATTTATCACAAACAAAAGTGTAAGTCTGAAAGCAAAAAATAAAAAACAAAAAAAAATAATTATTATTTATCCAACCTAACTTATGACATGATTTTTTTATCCAAGTAGACCAACTAGTTGTGTATAAAAACTCATGGTAGTTGTTACATGCTATGTATCAGTATATGCTGCATTTGTATGTACTGTTCCTCTTTGGTTATGTAGGTTAAAAATGGGCTATATATATATATATATATATATATATATATATATGTTTTCTAAGGCATCGAACATCAACCATCAACCATCAACCATCAACGTAGGGGAAAAGAGGAGATGATGCTTTTAAGTGGTGCTTTTTTTATTGTTGAGGGCGGGTCTTAGGTTTGAAGTACATTTAAGCTTATACACCGACTCATATGTTCAACAGTTCAAGGAAGGGAGGTTTATAATTGAGAAAGCGAAGATTGCCAACAAGTAGGAATAGTAATCTTCACTTTGTGGATGAGTATTGTCCGGCTGACTTGTTGCTGGTCCTGCAAATCTGAAACATGTGATGGTTATATTTGGTGGCCTTATCCAGTTATTTGAAAATATGCGCCTATGGCATGAATGATCTCAGTAATAATATGTTTGTCTTATATTTTCCTCTTTGTGACAACTTGTTATCGGTAAAGCCGTTTGCTTTTCACAGTTTTTTAGTAGTATTGTGCTCTGACATCATTTGTATTACCTTATAAAAAATAGTTGATTTTAACACCCCATATATTATATTATTTAGTACACTCCACTTTTTTATTTTAATATTTTTTATTTTTTGATGAATCAAATTTTCAAACGTATCCCTCATCTTTGAATTTACTTTATTTTATAAAAATTTAAAATCACAATAATTGAGTAGCCTTTTTAATCGATATTTTGGTCCGGGTTTTTTGTCGAAATTGAAACCAAACTGGTTAGGACCCCGGTTATGGTTCGTTTCGGTTATAAGTCTCAAAATCGTTTGAAATGAAAACCGATTAAACTAGTTTAGTTCGATTTTGAACCGATTTTGGACCAGTTTAACTGTTTTTCGATTGAGACGGAGAGAACAAGGAGACTTGGAGAGGAGGAGATCGAGGTAGAGGGGAAGGAGAGAGGGCGGGAGATCGAGGCATGGAGATCGTCGAAGACTGAGAGGGGGAGATTGATGAAGCGAAAATGGGGAGATCAAGAGAGAAAGAGGAAGGGAGATTGAGGGAGAGAGGGAGGGAGATCGACGAAGATGGGGAGGTCTAGCTTTCTAGGATTGTCTTCGAAGAGATCGAGGACTCTAGTCGAGGGAGATGGAGATTGGAGAGATCGACATCGAAGGAGAAGAAGGGCTCGAAAGAGATGGAGATTGGAGAGATCGTGTCATCGACGGAGAGGGAGTGGTCGAGGGAGAAGGAGAGGGACAACACTGAGGAATGATGCTAAGTAGAGGAGACGACGTTTGTGTGAGCCTGTGAGAATATGAGGTTGAGAGAGAAGATAGTCGAAAGGGATAAGAGTAGAGATTAGGGTTGAATTAATGAAACAAAAAATCGGTAAGATAGGACTGAATTCTCTGATTCAGCATCACACAGCAACCTAGGCTTCTAATTGGGGTATTCTAATTGGGCCAGATAGGACCAACAATTAAAACAAAACTGAAGCCCAGTGCATTAAAATCCAAAATTGAAGCCCATTTGGTTATTTGGTTCGGTTCAGTTTCATCAAATAAAAAATTGGAATTGAAGCGGTTTAGACCCGATTTGGTTCGATTTTTACTATTTAGTTTCAATTTTTACTATTTAGTTTCAATTTTCATTTGGTTCGGTATTTTTTCAATTTGGTACGATTTTTCAGTCGGTTTTTTCGAACTGATTAACACCCCTATCATTTAGTAGTCTAGCTATAAATCAGCATTAAATATTACTATTTATTATTACCTATACTTACTTTGTAACACCTTGGATCAATAAAGTGCAAAAAGACATTTTGCCCTTGGAAGTCGATGTGTTGACTTTAACCAAAAGTTAAAATGTTGACTTTTTTACTAAGATCTCTTCTCGATGATTCGAGAAGACTGTTACGAAAATCTTGGAATTCTGAGTCCGTAGATAGGCAACATGCCAAAAATGGAGTCTAAATAAGTATGTTATGGGCTAAAAGAAAGATAAGGGTATTTTAGTAATTTGGTTTGGATGGGCAAATTTGTAATTTCACATAAGGATTTTAGGGTCATTGTAACGACCCGTCCCGAATATCGGGATTTAATGATATTTAATTGTGATTTACTAATCTGGGATTAGTTGAGCTATTTCGGACGAATTGTGCAAAATGACCGTTTTGCCCCTGGGCGTGGGCAAAACGTTGACTTTTAATTCGGATGGTCAAATGGACTTTGACCGATGACCGTGACGTAGTTCGGGACGTCACGAGTTCATAGACAGGTGGCACGTTCGTTTCCGACGTTCGTGGTGAAAGTTATGATGTACGGAAGTCCAGGGGAATTTTCGTAATTTGGACGATATAGGGGCAAATGTTGACTTTTTGACCAGGATGTCCGATGGCCGAGGGCTAAGGACCGTTACGTAGGTATTGTCGGTACGAATCCAATGACAAGCGGCACGCATCAATCGGAGTCCGTATGACCGAGTTACGGGTCAGGATGCGTGAGGGGCATTTTGGTAATTTTCTGCACAATGGCAGAATGGTAATTTGGACTGTGATTTTGAACAGCCGTGAGTTGGAGCCATGATTGAGCTGGGTGGATGGCTAGTGCGATCTATCCCTGAATTGTTTAGTATAATTGTAACATGGGGGAACATTATGATTGTGTTATTGATTAATTAATTGAATTATTCCTCCATTAATCCCTTCAAACTTCTTCAACCGTGAACAACCAAACTTCAATTTTCTCCTACCCTTAATCTCCTCTCTATCCACTGATTTTGTGAACGAAATTGACAAGAATTGAGACTGGAATGATTTGGGAAAACACGAGGGACTAATTGAGAGCTGGGGGCTGGAATTTCGAAAATTCCGAAATTCGGGGGGAAAATCGAATTGGAAGATTTGGGCCTTGACGATCGAATTGGAGATTGGTTTGAGTCTTCTGGGATTGCCACGATCATTTTCGTCGAAGGAACGAAGCGGATTGAGGGCCGTTTGAGGAAGAACAGAACTACTGTAGCTTCAGAAATTTCGAGCTTGAGTCGTGGGATTTGAAGCTTGGAGTGATGCAATTGGACTGGGGATTGAGTTCATTATGACCTCACGATGCTAATGGATGCATCAATTGAAAGAATCGATTGACATGGGAGGATTTCGGATGATGAACAGCGATCGGATTGTTCTTCGTGTGATCATCCTTGATCTTAAGGTTTGAGGTATGATTGTGTGTAATTTAGTCCACAGATCCCTAATTGAATCTAATTCGATGCTAATGGAATTTTGAATTGATGGAATCGGTGTCGAATTGCTAGGATTTGGACCGGGTCTTATCGCGGGTTTTTCAACCCGTTTACCAGTCATTCGGGTGAAGGAGATCACTGTGCAGACACTGTAGCAGGCGCGTGGCTTTCACGCGCAGCCACTCACGGCGGCGCGTGACGGCGCGTGGGCACGAATCTCGAGGTGAGGTCAACATGACTTTTATCCTATACATTGTAACGAACATTTTGGGATTGGTTTCGTGTCGATCGGACACCGTCTCGATATTGTTCGGGATGTCCGAAGGTTTTAAATCCAATTTAAAAATACTTAAAAATTCGGGAAAATTACGGGACTTGAAGAGGATGTTATTGATGAGGTTAGTGATCCTCTAAATTGATTTGAACAGGATTGGGAGTCCCGGTGATAGTGAGGTGGCCCGGGAAGGCCTATGGCACGCGTATCGAGGCGCTCGGTTAAACGGTCTGTGAGTGGACATTGGTTTCATAAATTCGATGCATGCATAACTATTTTATGATTTTTATAATTATGATTAAATGATTTACTTTGGATATCGGTGAATTTAAAATGATTTCACGTATTTCGAGGTGAATTACGTATTTGCACGTAAACCGAGGTTTTCTGGATTTGCACCGATTTCCATAAATGTGGTTGGATATGATTTCATGAAACGGTTACGAACTTGAATAATGTAAAATCGGGCCAGGGGCCCAGTTGAACTATGAAATCGGGCCAGGGGCCCAGTTAACATGTGGATCGGGCCAGGGGCCCAATTAACTTATGAAATCGGGCCAGGGGCCCAGTTGACTTCTACATGTGTTTGCGGGTCGGGGACCCTAAAACGGAATTGAATAAATGTTTTCTGGTTTACATTTTATATATATTCACATGCTAAAAACAATAGTGGTTTTGATGATATGGAAAATCTGGTTATGGCATGTTTCACGGTATTTGGGCTTGAGACCCGTCTGATGAAACTTAATGATTGGTTTGGATTTTTATCCATGTATATATATATGCCTTGCATGTGGATATCGATAAAATGTATTTAGTACTGCACTGTATAGATCCTTCCATATTATATTGTCTCCTCCGGCGAGGTACCCCGGAGAGGTCACGGGCGTCTAGTACGTCCAGCGTCTATGACGCTAAGCATCAGGTGATGCTGTACCCGAACGGGGTTCGGGGATTTAACTCGGAAAATTGAGACCCGAGTGGCACGCGTAGCCTTGTGATTGTGACCTTATTGACGTCAGGGACGTCAGACATCAGGGATGTCGGATTGGAGTGTATAGTGCAGTGGCTAAAATAATGGTTATGGTTTATATTATATGCCTTATGGTTCATATTACTGGATTTATGAAATAACTCTTGGATTTACTTTTGGAAATTGAAACTATGCTTTGGTTTCCGGGCTAAGGCCCTAATGGTTATTTCTAAATAAATATGGGATTATTGGTTTTGCTGCATGCATATGATTTTACTGGGGGGCATAAATGTCTTATAAATGTTTTAAACAGACTTGTTTATTTTCGTCCACTCACAGCTTTTATTTTCAATGCCCTTCAGGTTGATTCCGGATACGACTGCAGCAGAGACTTGAGCATCGCACACCTCCTCCATCGATCCTTACGCACTCTGGAAGCCCGTTTGGGCAATGGCAATCGGTTATCCCTTGTCTGGCGCCTCTTGTCAAACGGGAGCACGTCACATTCCATGGTAATCCCGGGGGGATTGGGATGGGTCGTGTCAAGTGGTATCAGAGCAGGTTTTGCTCTTTTGTGCGCGAAGGTCGAGGGTGTGATGTCTCTTTGGGCTGTTGTCCCATTGTCAACCTGATAGATAGTTTTGGGTTTGTATGGTGAATTGGGTGTGTTTGGCCTGATACGCCGTGCATTGTTGCGATTCAACCCAGGTGGGGTTGCATACGATTAACTGGTAATGTGGGACCGTCGGTTCGGTCATGTGATGATGGATTGTTGTGCCACTGGGCACAGCTAGGTTCAGGGAACCCCATTGGAATAATGTTATGGAAGTGCGAAACTCAGTTGAGTATTGGTCTAAGTATTGGACCCTAGTAGTGTTGGCTAGTGTACGGGGGTTGGTGCATCGGAGTTAGTCGATGACCTTCGTGGTGGAACCCACGATGGAACCCACGTTGAATTGACGATTGGATTGGATTGGACGTCTATACGATGTCAGGACCGCGGGGTCGGTCAGGTTGTGGATTTTACTGCAAAAGGCAGTTGGGTTCGGTGGAACCCTAGGGTGTGATTTTGGAACCCTAATTTATAATTGATGGACCGAAAGGTGAACCTTAAGTGAGAACTTGTGCTGCGACGAGCGGCTGAGGTCATGGATGACCATGTGGATGACTCTAGTGAGTCTTATGGGTTCAATCTATGGATACGGTTGTGAGATGAAATATGGAATCCCGTGTTGGATCGAATATTAGTGTGAGGTGTGGTTACGGATTTTGACAACGATGACTGTTGGTCGACAGTTGTGTCGAGATAACTGGCTATCGAGAGTATTTAGTGTGGCTTTCACACTTGGGGATCAGGGGATGTTCAGGGAACGTCCATTATCCTGATGTGCCAGTGGTCAAATTGGAGGTACCCATAGTCCTGGGGTACGAGTGGTGTTACGGGATCGTCGTTCGGAATGAACGGAGATCCAGGGTAACAACTTTGCACACTGTGTGCTAGCATGGATGTTCGTGTGCTAGCATGGGTGTTCGTGTGCTATGTATGGATGTTGGTATGGTGATACCTATATGCCAATACTAGTATGGATGCCTGTGTGCTGATACTGGTATTGATGATGGTGCGTTGGTGCTGGTACTAGCGCTGGTGCAGGTGACAGTAATTGTGATGACGATGAGCCACCAGTTGGGGTGTGACTCTGTCATGATGAACAGATGATTGGTATCTGCGACTCAGTGGTGGTTGAGTCTTGGACTGGATGGGATCCAGTGGAGGTTGTGTCGTGTTGGGATAAGTCCTAACAGATATATGATGACAAGTGATGAATGGATCAAAGGTATGATTGAAAATTTGGGGGAATCTTGGGATGATGTCCCCTAGGTCATGTGTATTGGTGGATTTGGGGAGTTTTTGTCAACTCCGAGATTGGTAAGATTTTTTATTTCTTATATCCCCAGAGAGTACAAGGAAATTATTGAAATTGGAAAAAGTCGGGGAAAACCATTCGTGGTATTGATGTGGGATTTTGTGATTGTGAATCACTTGGAACCTGAGGATTGAACCTGTTTAGGTTGAGATGTGAGACGGAGGCAGTATGGTATGCACATTCAGGCAAAATTGTGGATATTCCGTTCGGAATCGGGGTGTGTGCATACATGATTATTGACGGACGTGAGGTCCGAGTAATGAATTGATTTTGGACACGTGGTGGTCCAAGTGAGGTATGGACGTGGGCAGTCCAGTGGTTGGACTTGACATCTCATTGGGAGCATGTCTGTTTCCAACGTGGTTGGAACTCCCGTTTCGGGGAGAGTTGTGATTGGGAGACGAGAGGAGTGCTCGTTTCCGCATCAGTGATTGGTATTCCGAAGTCATTAGGGTTGACTTCATATTTCCTGTCGTGGCAGATGATGATTGTTGCTACCAGTACGTTGAGCGTGTATTGGTAGGTGGACCCAGGTTTGGCCTTGGGTCATTGGACACAAGAAGTTTTGTATGATTTTGGATTTGGTGGTGGTATGCGTGGCCATCTTTCCACCAAGGGAAATTTGGCGAAGGATTCAATTGAGGGTGTAAGACCCTACGATCAGCTTTCGGATGGATCGTTAGCTATGTGAGCATATGTGGATCCTAGGCGGATCTGATTTGTGATGTTGTCGACTTTGGACGATGTGACGATCTAGGATCGTGATGTTTCTTGTCGGATGACGTAGCGATGGATCTGGGTTGTGATCGTGATGATCCAGATTGGATGAGAGTTATCACTCTTACCTTGGTTTGTGAGTCATAAATGACGGGACTGAACTTCTTTTCGGAGTGAAGTCCATATGGTTTGTGACTTGGTTGAGTAGGTTTCCGATGTGGTCGGATTTTGTCAACCTTTGACGTGTGGATATTGGGATTGGCTTCCCTATGAAGTCAATCGAGTGTTTTGGAGAGGCAACCGATAGATTCGGTTACGTTACGTCTTGATGGACGTAAACGAGATTTTGGGTTTTGGAATCGAATTTCTGGGTGACGATTCAGGATTCGATTGCGAAGCTCGAAAATGGATTACTAGATTTGGGTGCGGAATGGTTATTCCAATGCTAGCTTACGGAATAATGATTTCGGATTCGGATTTGGAAATGGGTTAAAAATATGATGTTGGGTTCGGATTCGGGATTTCTTACGAAATTGCGAATTCGGATTCGGAATTGGAACTAGATGACGGGTGGAGTTCGTTTTGTCTCATGTTGGTTTGGGCAAATGTACTCCATTACTAGAACGTGTTTGGCTATGACCTGGGTGGCTATAGTCAGATTGATGGATTGAGGTACGTACAGGGTACGTTGTACGATGATTGATACTGGTTAGGTTGAGTGGTGCCTAATGGCGGTACATGGGATGTACCAGTGGTGTGTAACTAATGTGTTGGTAATCGGATTGGTTCTGATATCATTTGTTTGGCTGTATTGTGGACTGGACATTGGATATTGTGCGCTGGGCAGAGTGATTTTGTCAGGGTTCAGTGATTGTATGAGCAGGTGCTCTTGGCCACGGTTGGCTAGTGGAACCCGGTATTGATATGTGTGTTCACTGCTGGGCTGGTATTCAATGTGTTCCAGTTACACCACTTGATGGAGTAAGTTGACGGTATACGTACACTCAGGATGAGTGAATTGGTGGTCAGAGTAACCACGAGTAGCCTTGTGTGATTTTATCACACCGTGATTTCCCAGCGTTTTGGTTCGTTGAGGGAGTCGGCGATTATGGACATTGAGATTATGTTGTGTCGCAGGATTGGGCTTGCCCTGCGAATTGAGATCATGTGGTTGATCTTGCGCTACATCGAGAGTGATGTAGTACGTGGTGTTGTCACGGATAGACAGATGGTTGGGGCTTTACTAGGGTGGTAAAGCTTAGTGGTGACAGTTAGACTGATGGTGTCAGCATGGACTGACAAATGAGATTTGGTGACTCCCAACGGGAGCAAATGTAAGGATTTATTGATAATGGAAAGGAACCATCTAGCTGAAGGAGTCAGCTAAATGGTTAGGCGATTTTATCGCGGATCAGGTGATCATTTCTACTCGAGGTGGTCGAGTGTTGTTGCTATTATGACGTATGACTGAGATGGTATGTCTGGGTACAGCCGAGGCTGGTGTTGACCCAGTGTGTGGGTGTACAAGTGTACACAGATGTGAGGTCGAATTGTTTTCCACAAGGTGGTTGTGGAATAAGGTTATTGGTAATTTCGAGGACGAAATTCTTTAAGGAGGGAAGGTTGTAACGACCCGTCCCGAATATCGGGATTTAATGATATTTAATTGTGATTTACTAATCTGGGATTAGTTGAGCGATTTCGGACGAATTGTGCAAAATGACCGTTTTGCCCCTAGGCGTGGGCAAAACGTTGACTTTTAATTCGGATGGTCAAATGGACTTTGACCGATGATCGTGACGTAGTTCGGGACGTCACGAGTTCATAGACAGGTGGCACGTTCGTTTCCGACGTTCGTGGTGAAAGTTATGATGTACGGAAGTCCAGGGGCATTTTCGTAATTTGGACGATATAGGGGCAAATGTTGACTTTTTGACCAGGATGTCCGATGGCCGAGGGCCAAGGACCGTTACGTAGGTATCGTCGATACGAATCCAATGACAGGCGGCACGCATTAATCGGAGTCCGTATGACCGAGTTACGGGTCAGGATGCGTGAGGGGCATTTTGGTAATTTTCTGGACAAGGGCAGAATGGTAATTTGGACTGTGATTTTGAACAGCCGTGAGTTGGAGCCATGATTGAGCTGGGTGGATGGCTAGTGCGATCTATCCCTGAATTGTTTAGTATAATTGTAACATGGGGGAACATTATGATTGTGTTATTGATTAATTAATTGAATTATTCCTCCATTAATCCCTTCAAACTTCTTCAACCGTGAACAACCAAACTTCAATTTTCTCCTACCCTTAATCTCCTCTCTATCCACTGATTTTGTGAACGAAGTTGACAAGAATTGAGACTGGAATGATTTGGGAAAACACGAGGGACTAATTGAGAGCTGGGGGCTGGAATTTCGAAAATTCCGAAATTCGGGGGGAAAATCGAATTGGAAGATTTGGGCCTTGACGATCGAATTGGAGATTGGTTTGAGTCTTCTGGGATTGCCACGATCATTTTCGTCGAAGGAACGAAGCGGATTGAGGGCCGTTTGAGGAAGAACAGAACTACTGTAGCTTCAGAAATTTCGAGCTTGAGTCGTGGGATTTGAAGCTTGGAGTGATGCAATTGGACTGGGGATTGAGTTCATTATGACCTCACGATGCTAATGGATGCATCAATTGAAAGAATCGATTGACATGGGAGGATTTCGGATGATGAACAGCGATCGGATTGTTCTTCGTGTGATCATCCTTGATCTTAAGGTTTGAGGTATGATTGTGTGTAATTTAGTCCACAGATCCCTAATTGAATCTAATTCGATGCTAATGGAATTTTGAATTGATGGAATCGGTGTCGAATTGCTAGGATTTGGACCGGGTCTTATCGCGGGTTTTTCAACCCGTTTACCAGTCATTCGGGTGAAGGAGATCACTGTGCAGACACTGTAGCAGGCGCGTGGCTTTCACGCGCAGCCACTCACGGCGGCGCGTGACGGCGCGTGGGCACGAATCTCGAGGTGAGGTCAACATGACTTTTATCCTATACATTGTAACGAACATTTTGGGATTGGTTTCGTGTCGATCGGACACCGTCTCGATATTGTTCGGGATGTCCGAAGGTTTTAAATCCAATTTAAAAATACTTAAAAATTCGGGAAAATTACGGGACTTGAAGAGGATGTTATTGATGAGGTTAGTGATCCTCTAAATTGATTTGAACAGGATTGGGAGTCCCGGTGATAGTGAGGTGGCCCGGGAAGGCCTATGGCACGCGTATCGAGGCGCTCGGTTAAACGGTCTGTGAGTGGACATTGGTTTCATAAATTCGATGCATGCATAACTATTTTATGATTTTTATAATTATGATTAAATGATTTACTTTGGATATCGGTGAATTTAAAATGATTTCACGTATTTCGAGGTGAATTACGTATTTGCACGTAAACCGAGGTTTTCTGGATTTGCACCGATTTCCATAAATGTGGTTGGATATGATTTCATGAAACGGTTACGAACTTGAATAATGTAAAATCGGGCCAGGGGCCCAGTTGAACTATGAAATCGGGCCAGGGGCCCAGTTAACATGTGGATCGGGCCAGGGGCCCAGTTAACTTATGAAATCGGGCCAGGGGCCCAGTTGACTTCTACATGTGTTTGCGGGTCGGGGACCCTAAAACGGAATTGAATAAATGTTTTCTGGTTTACATTTTATATATATTCACATGCTAAAAACAATAGTGGTTTTGATGATATGGAAAATCTGGTTATGGCATGTTTCACGGTATTTGGGCTTGAGACCCGTCTGATGAAACTTAATGATTGGTTTGGATTTTTATCCATGTATATATATATGCCTTGCATGTGGATATCGATAAAATGTATTTAGTACTGCACTGTATAGATCCTTCCATATTATATTGTCTCCTCCGGCGAGGTACCCCGGAGAGGTCACGGGCGTCTAGTACGTCCAGCGTCTATGACGCTAAGCATCAGGTGATGCTGTACCCGAACGGGGTTCGGGGATTTAACTCGGAAAATTGAGACCCGAGTGGCACGCGTAGCCTTGTGATTGTGACCTTATTGACGTCAGGGACGTCAGACATCAGGGATGTCGGATTGGAGTGTATAGTGCAGTGGCTAAAATAATGGTTATGGTTTATATTATATGCCTTATGGTTCATATTACTGGATTTATGAAATAACTCTTGGATTTACTTTTGGAAATTGAAACTATGCTTTGGTTTCCGGGCTAAGGCCCTAATGGTTATTTCTAAATAAATATGGGATTATTGGTTTTGGTGCATGCATATGATTTTACTGGGGGGCATAAATGTCTTATAAATGTTTTAAACAGACTTGTTTATTTTCGTCCACTCACAGCTTTTGTTTTCAATGCCCTTCAGGTTGATTCCGGATACGACTGCAGCAGAGACTTGAGCATCGCACACCTCCTCCATCGATCCTTACGCACTTTGGAAGCCCGTTTGGGCAATGGCAATCGGTTATCCCTTGTCTGGCGCCTCTAGTCAGACGGGAGCACGTCACATTCCATGGTAATCCCGGGGGGATTGGGATGGGTCGTGTAAGTCATCTAGAATCTTCCTTTCTCTTTAATTTTTAGCCTTCCACCAACTTCCCCACCAGTTATATATGTGTGTGTGCTTGGCTGAGTAGGGGGTAAAAGGGAACAAGGCTGAAAAGGAAGAAATGAGGAAAAAAAAAAAAGTGAACTGATCAGGGAAAATCACAAAGAGAAAAATGAGGAAGAGAGAAACAAGAAAAAAAGGGAGCCTAGTGAGGTGTAGAGAGTGAGAGGAAGAGCAAATGCGAAGGTTATGGAGGAGTCCGTGAGGTTCCAATGTTGGGTTTTGATTTTAAGGTAAGGAATGGTGAAACAGAACGTCCCAATGTGTTCTAGGAGGTCACACGATCCTTCTGAGGTAGAAAGGATAGTGTAGGATGTATATGGGTTGTTGGACCGCTCCTAGAAGCCTTGTCCGAACTGATAGTGCGATCGGACAGTAAGCTGTGGTGAGTATTTCTTCCTTATGACTACATAGAACATTTCTTTAGCTCATTTAGATGAAAATTGATGTTTGGAACACAAGAAACGGATGTATAATGGTTGAGAAAATGAGGGGTCTTGATTGCGGGTGGGCTTGACCCGGAAAACTAGACAACCGAATATAGTCGAGGAAGAAGACGACCCCTGAGACGTGTGTGGCCACCACGTGCAGAGAGACCTTCCGGCGTGTGGCGGCACGTGCGGTGTTGCTTGGCCATCCGTCTAAAACAAAAGTTGCTCCCTATTACATTGTGAGTTAGTGGTATAAATTTGGATGAATTTGGACATCATATGAGTCAGTTGTGACGTTTCAAAGTTTGTGTTATATATAAAACCCTTAGTAAATCCTAAATTATTGAATAATTGATTTTAGTGTTATAAAAGTGAAATGGAATAGATATAATTCAAGGGTAATCTTAAGGAAATTGTGAAATTCAATTTAATACTAATTTGGGAACTAATATGGACAAATTCTTGGATTTGCTACTTCTTGTATAAGGATAATTAATCTAAAATATGGATACTAATAGTTTCTAATGGGAAACTATTGTGGATTTTCCATAGCTATGATGAATAATATATGGATTCTGGTGATCGGAGGGCGGAGGGCGGAGGGCGGAGGGCGGAGGGTGGTGATATAAATGGCCATAGAATAAAGAATTTGAAAGAATATATTTGATTATGAAGTGTATTATGTTAACCTTTTAAATATAGGATACATAAGGACACTAGTGTTAATGAATTACTATATAGAAAAATAATAATGAATGACGGAAGTTTACGAGGCTCTTGAGAATTTTGGTACATAATAGTCTATATAATTTCTGTGAAATTCATTTACTAAACTTATCAGGAAACAATATGGTTATTTGACTAATAATGTGTATATCGTTAATAGTGCCAATAAGAATTAAAAAGTCAAATAAGTTAAGTAATAAATATCACCTTTAGGGACGGATCCTGTCATACTTTCTATTGTATATGAACAATTTTGTTTTTATCATGTACACATTCAATCAAATGTCCATGTAATTCAAGAAGCTTGGAGTTGTCATTAAACTTTAATGGTAGATGGATAATATTAATAAGTGTGGAAATAGAAATCATGTAAAATATGAAGCAGTAGAGAGAGAGAGAGGGGTTTACCGGGGAAAAATCCAAATGTTTTAAATAAATAAAATAAAAATATAGTAAATTAAAAACGAAAAAAAAGGTAAATTTGAAAGTTCAATTTATGACCAAAAAACATTAAAATAAAGAATGAGCGCGATAAGTAATTTGGGGGGTGTTAAAATCCGTTACTTAAAAACATTCGTAAACAATAACCTATCAATATATCTTACCAGTAATATCAATCAAATAATTGGTTTTCATGGCACGATTTAAGCATGGATTAAGTAAAAAAAATATAGTTAAAATGATAGATAAACTACATAAAAATACCTAAATTAAATGAGTCATTTCAAATTCATACCTCAACTATAAAATTATATTATAGGTACCCAAACTATGAAAACACAATATTTAAGTACTCATCGTTGACAGTCTGTTAAAAAAATATGATAAATGTCTAAATGTCATTTATAGGGCCTTTTTTATGCTGACATAGACGCTACATAGACAAAAAGCCACGAATGAAAAAAAAATAAAAATGAAAGTGGCAATTTTAAGGGGATGGGGGAATAAAGACAAAAAACCTAAAATCCCAAAATCCCAATCTTAGATTCACAGAAAATCTACTCTTCCGTAAGACCAGACCCGACAATTCTATTCCTCCAAAGACGACAAACCTCTGATCGCAACTTGAGACATCTTGTCCCTCTCCGTCGTAGACCTCAAACCTCTTTGTCAAAACTTCTTTGAATTTGCTTTGGAGGGGAATGTGGAACCCAAAATCACTCGAAAATTGTGAAACTGTCATGTGACTCATAATTATCAAAATTCTCAAATTGTCCCTGGTAATGGCATTACCGACTCACAGATACCCGCACAATAAATAATGTATGTCTAGCTAAGTACAATAATTAATCTGGTAAAAGCCTTGATAATATAGATATTCTTCAAGAAACAGTTGATATTCATAATAATAAATAATTATTATTCACAATATTAATTATTATTATTATCATTATTATTATTAATAGTAATTATCATTATTATCATAATGAACAATTAATATAATTTATTAATAATATATTATTTATTAATTACAAATTCAACCGACCTATCGGACACTCCGAGACTCCCAAGGTTTCTCTATAAATAGCGGAACTTATTTCATTTCTAAGGTAAGTCGATTTTTCACTGCGAAATATTTTTTTTTCCTCTCTAAAAAATAACTTAAGTATCAGATCGTTCTTGGTTGAACAACCCCTCATGAGTTCAACCTTAACCATGTTTGTCTCTTGCTTTCTGTTTGTAAAGATTGTGAAGACTTTTCACGGCTAGTACGATTTCTGCTTCAACAAGGAATAATATCCAAATTAGGCAACCCTACCAAAAAATGAACTATACGAATTTAATATTCTTTAACAGGATCTGCACCCGGAAACATGTTATAAACTATATCCAGACCCTGCTCCCATCTGACAGGTGACTCAAAACCCAAGTGTACCCTCGAAACCCTATCGGACAAGGGACACCTGCTTAACCGTGAATTCATGCCTCTACTTCGTAAGAAACCCCGATTTCCATGCAACGACCCTGGAGGGTTTCAAACCCAATAAAAAATGTGTGAGTGGACAAAAGTAAAGGTTTTAAAAAATATTATTCGAAAACATACTATTTATCCTCAATTTTATAAAACTATGCATACATCAAAAAAGTTCTGAAATCTCGGGAAACTAACGAGAAAATAAGTAAAATCAAAATACGTACAATTATTAGAAAGCACAATCATATAGGACTATATGTGGATACCACACACCTATGAACATACCAATGTAACCATACCAAGTCAACATCATAAACTGTCAAACTTATCCTCGATGCTTGCCAAATCATTATATCACAAAGCCACTTGGGGATACAGCATCTAAGGGCCTACCCGGGGATACTGCATCTGGGTGTCCAACCACATATATTATACTACACTACTGGTAGGTCATACCGCTCGGGAACTACGGAGCCTAACTCGACGTTCGAGTGTGGACTGGCTCAGAAACTACGGAGCCCAACTCGACGTCTGAGTCACGGTCCTAGTCCCAGGAACTACAGACTTTTACCTCGACGTCTGAGACTGCTCACAAATCTCGGGATTACGGAGCATCATCTCAACGTTTGAGACTACCCATCAAAATACCGGTCTTAGGAACTATGGAGTATTACCTTAATGTCTGAGACCGTCCAACTAATCCGGTATCTCGATGAGGGATTTCATATCACATCATATCACACACACACACACACACACACACACACACACACACACACACACACACACACACACACACACACACACACACACACACACATATATATCCAGAATCACATAAGCATATCGCACACCAATTCCATTTCCATAATCCAAACCAAATTTAGAAACCCAAATCAAATTGCAAAACCCGGGCCTAAGCCCAATTCACAAAATACGTCAAAATCCTTGTAAAATGAATCATTTAAATATTCCATAAAATCATATAAAAATTCCAATTCATCTATCACCATCAAAATAAATAAGCATGACATAACGAGTATAAACCATTTTCCAACCTCAATAACAATTAGAACATAATAGGGTGATTTCCTCGTAAAACGTGCAATTTAACAGATTACCGTAAAATCACCCAAAATCCATTAAATTCCTGCAAAATTGTACGTAAATCATCATCAAGTAAGACACATCTTAAATCATAGAAAATCACATAAATATTGCATGCATAGGATTTAAAGGAAAGAAAGTTAAGTCAAATGTACCGTACACACAGTCGCCTCGCATTGCATGCATTTCTATAAAATTTGAGAATATCACATCCTGTAAAAAATCACTTCTAAGGGTCACTAATCACCTCAATTAACTCACTATTTAATTCCATAATTTTCTGAGATTTTTAAACGAATTAAAACGGATCCTAAACTTTCGAACAGTTAAAATTGTCTCAAGACGATATCTGATCACCTCGAAAATTGTACCGTTGAATTCGTAACATCAAATACATTGAAAATCATGTTAACACTACCTTAAAAATCCCCCTCACGCTCCCCCACATGCCTGCTATTCACTATCTTCAACCTCGAGCAAACCCGGTTTCTTGCAAACCGAGTCGCCCAACCTGGCAATTACGACTCGGGTGGAAAACCTCCATTTCTTGTCCTTTTCATAATCCTTCACATGAATGAAATTTTGATACGAAAAGATAACAAAATTAAAGAACAACAACTTCATGTTTAGAAATTAGCGAGCACAAAATGTTAAGGTAAAGGAATAAAAGAGTGACCAAAATCGAAATCAGCAACTAACCCAATCAACATCATATATTAAGTCAGAGGAATTTATAAAATGCTTATTACTCAAAATGCTCCCCTAACCAGATATCAAATCTCACTTTATTCCTACAACAGAAAATCATTGCAATGTACTGCCAAAATATGCCTTTTGTTACCTTCGTTGCTCCAAATTGTTAGCCATATTAGTAACAACGTCAATATTGCTTATGTGTTAATATGTGATTGGTTGTTTAATTATTTATAAAAATTATTAAAATTAACACCTAAAAAATTAAGATTGAAGATGATGGATACTAAATCTGAGTTTCTCCACCATCATTTTCTTCCTTCTTCATCTAAAATCCAATCCTAATCCTAATCTAGGTTTGATCGCAATCTGGGTTTATCAAATCCTACTTTCATACAACATCTTTTTCTTCCTCGTACTTCATTGGATGTTCTGGGTTTTCTGAGTCTCTAGGGTTTTTGAAGGACCAGTAGGTGGCTTCACCCTCGAAAACGACATGGAAGCAAGCAGTATTGAATGACGCAATTTATATAAAAGATATTGGATTGAGAAACGTTTACAATTATTGAATGAGAAACCACAAAACCCGAAAACTAAGAAAAAAAGGAACAAGTTTAAATTTTTAACCAGGGGCTTGTTTCCAGAAGTAATCAATTGGGAGAGATTCTTGGCAATGAATGAGATTCCCAAATCCTTCACGGGTCATAATGATGCAAATCAGAATATAAAGATGGAAAATTTTTCAAGAAGAAGAAGATGAAATTAATGGATTTGCATAAACAAATTTGGAATTTCCTTCGGTTTTCTTCGAGCCGTTGGTTTCGAACCTCTTCGTAACTGTTGATGGTAGCTGCCATTTCCGCTTGGAGGTCGACTCACAAAACCAGGGTTTTTAGATGTTGAGTTACAGTGGAGTCAAGCAGTGTTAAGTGGGTGTGCATTAGACGAGGCCATGCGGCTGTTTGAATATCAAATTTGCTTTTTACGTTAAATGTTATATATTCTTGGATGGGAGTTATACATTGCATCATATTATAAGGGGTTTTAAATGCTATATATTACGAGGATTGGTTTACAGATCGAGGATTTGAGAAATCCAGATTGCCATCAAATTTAGATTAGAATTAAGATTTGGGATTTTATTTTCTTAGATGAAGAAGGAAGAAGATGATGGTGGTGCAGAAATCCAAATACACTATTCATCATCTTCTTCCTTAATTTTTTTTTGTGTTAATTTTAATAATTTTTATAAATAATTAAAGAACCTATTAATTACATACTAACATGTAAGCAATATTGACACAATTACTAACATTGCTAACGATTGAGAGCAGTAGAAGTCACAGAAGGCACGTTGTAGCAGTACATAGCAACGATTTTAATTTATAAAATGATTACATGAAACCTGCAAATATAGTAGTTATCGCCAAACAAGGCCCTGAACCGAGCGAGTCTCTTTCTCTTTGGGTTTTTGGGACTGAAGGCCACAATCATGTTGACCAAGGATTTCACCCGGTCCAGCCTAGGGCCCTAAACAAGGAAACCACCACGTGATAATGGCGCCCCAGTCGTGGGCGACCAGGAAAACTTGGTTAATTCCCAGATGGTCAAGAAGGCCGATGAGGTCTCTGACAATGTGCATCGCAGTGTAGGAGGTGTGCGATGGTGGCACGTTGATCTGAGCTATGCAACGCTAGCCTAAAGATGAAAGTGACAGAAGATGATGGTGTCATGAGTACGAGAGAAGCTTTAGACAAAGAGGCTTCACGCCTTCGATAGAAAGGAAGAAGACGCATCTCAAATCACCGTTGGAGGAAGGCAGTTGTGGGTTCTAGTCTTGCGAAAGCAATGAGCTTGTGCCAATTTGGGAATTGGTTCTGATTTTGGGATTTTAGTTTTTTTTTTCTTCTTCTCACTTTGGGTAGGAGAGATTTTAATCTGGAGAGGGACTTCAATTTGGAGATGATGAAGATGATGAGGATGATTGATGAAGATGACGAGGATGAATAACGAAGATTATGAGGAAGATTAAGATAAGTAAGATGATGATAATGCAGGACAAAGAAAATGAAGACGAAGATTGAAGTAATTTTAATTTGTTTATTAATTTTTAATTAATTATTTTTTCTTCTTTTTTTATTTTTAATTATATTTTATTTGGTTTTATTAATTATTTTTAAAATATTCAAATTTTATTTTATTTTTATCTTATGACGTCCATGTCAACATGATAAAAAGTCCCACCAGTACTACTTCGATACTTAACAAGTTTTTAAACAAATTTTTAATAATAGGTATGTAAATATTGTGTTTTGGCAATTTAGATTTTTAGAATTTAATTTTCAATCAATTATGATCCTTAATAAATAATTTATGTATTTTTACATAATTTATCCCAAAATAGTTAACAATTCTATATCAATTGGCACTTGGCACATAAATCATGGGGCTTAAGATCAAGGGTACCCCAACTCCCATTAGATCTATTTTATGCCTGGTTGTTGTTCTCCTTAAAAGCCATCTCTATCAATCTACGCTGGCCTTATTTAAGATAGGAGAATGGGGAATGGATGCTAGGGGTGGATACGGTGTGATTCAATATGGATATTGACAATATTCAAATCCAAACTGTTAAAATCTTAACGGTTCGATACGGTTTGGATTTTCTAAAATTAGAAATAAAATCGTTTCGGTCCAAACCGTTACTAACGATTCGATTTGGATCGAAACGATTTAAACAGTTAAGGATTAAAAAAAATAAGGATACAAAAAAAAAATCAATACTTAATACTTAAAATTTTATATATTAAGTTTGCTAAATATTGAATTGCAAATATTATCACTATATTAAGATTTATCAAACAAACAAACTATTTAATAATATTTTATTATACTATTATATGAGTATACATATACTTATATGAATATATCTAGGTATGATTTTATTTTTTATTATTTTTACTTTGTATTAATAATAGATTTAAAAATCAATATATTTCTTAACGATCCAGTTTGGATTTAACGGATTTACAAAATGAAAATTTAAATCCAAACCGTTATTAACGGAACGATTTAAATTCTCAAACTGTTTGACTTTTATCCGATCAAATTTAAATAATTAACAATTTAAAACAAATTGATTAACTATTTTAACGAATTCACGCTCATCCGCGTGCCGTCTTCTAAGTTTGCAACATGCACCTTCTTCTAAGTTTGCAACATGCACCGCTAAGATTGCGCGTATGAACTCTCTATCTGAGCGCGCGTGAGTCGGCTTTGGTGACTCAACCAAGTCATCGAACTCAAAATTAGCGCAGAAAATTCTCTCTCTCTCTCTCTCTCTCTCTATAATGCAAGTCGCAAGGACGCCACCATCATTCCATGAACCTCCCAAGCCTCGACTCACACTGCTCATCAGAAGGTTCGTGCTTGTTTGCAAGGAAAAAGAAAAGAAAAAACTCGGAAAGTTACATTTAGTTTTAAAATTAATGTAATTTCTCTCGCAATTTTTTGAATTTGATTGTATTGTTTTTCAGCTGTGAGTAATCAACGAGATTAGTTGCTTCAATTTTCTCAGTTTCTTATCATCTTTTATATTACGGTTTAGTGTTTGGTTTACAGGTCAGATCCTCATCCTTTCCCATTATAATATATGCAATTAATTATTGGGTTTTGTTCTCTCCCATGAATTTCACCTAAAAGACTCCAACTTTCCCTTTCCTAATCAATTTTTTTATTCATTTTTTACCTTTTATTGTTGATATTTGTCTTCTAAATGATCTTATTGCTTACCCTTAATTGCAATCCTGTCTCTTTCATATACGTATTCATTTTCTTTTTGTCAATTTAATGTTTTACTTTTGGAATCTTTGCTCAGCCTTGTAATCCATTATGGTCTAATCTTGCACGCTAACTCTGTTAAAGCTCTTATCTTTGGTTGCAGGCTTCTTCTTGGTGACTATTGATTCCTGGGTAAATAAATTTATCATCTTTCCCTTTTGGTTTTGTTCTTGTGTTGATTTTACGGAATTTATGAGTACTTCTGTGCTCTGTGTGTATAATTGTATCTGTTTCTTTTGAATCCTTTTCTCCCTATTTTTTTTCTGGTTGGCAAGCAGTGAGGTGCTGAATTGTAAATTAATGGCGGATTTGGTAGGCCCTAGATTGTACAGCTGTTGTAATTGCCGAAACCATGTTTCACTTCATGATGATATAATTTCTAAGGCTTTTCAGGTGAGGAATCCACAATATTTGTTGATTTGTTCCTCTTCATTGTTTCTATTTATTTATTTTGTAAGTGAGAATTGAATTTTCATGTATTTGGTTAGAGAATTAAGTGGTTTCCAGAAAGAGGGTAACTTTCTATTTTAGGAGAAATTTTTTTTCTATTTTGTTTCGTTAGATCTTTGCGATTTGGGGTTGTTTGTTGTGATATATATAAAGAGTTGTTTGTTGTGATATATATAAAGAGTTGTTTGTTGTGATATATATAAAAAGAGAATGAACCGAACAAGTATAAGAATATAACTTTCTATCTATAACATGAATTCATATCCCTTAAAGAGAAAATGGAGGCTGATTTAGATTGAATAACAAATTAAGTTTGCACTTTCAATGTTTCATTTCTGTATTCGTATCTGGCTGTGTTAATATGATCTGCTTAAGTTTTTATGTTCAGCATTGTTTACCGTAGTTTGTGTTCCTATAGGGAAGACATGGCCGGGCTTTTCTGTTCTCCCACGCGATGAATGTTGTTGTGGGAGCAAAAGAAGACAGGCATTTGTTAACTGGCCTGCATACCGTTGCTGATGTCCATTGTAATGATTGCGGGGAGGTATTGGGGTGGAAGTACGAACGAGCTTATGAGGCATCACAGAAGTACAAGGAAGGTAAGTTCATATTTGAGAAGTCAAAAATTGTGAAGGAGGATTGCTAGCAAAGAGACCTGGCATTCAAATCCATGCCTTCCTATTGATGTGATTAAGTGTATCATTATCCAAACCCGATCGTATTTAGTGTTGGTGTTTGTACAGAAACTTGCCATTCCTTAAAAACTGGCCATTGATTGTTGCTCCTGTTGATCGTTGGCATGTGTTTGGTGTAAACATTGTAGATGGAAATCCATCATCAAATTTCTGAGTTAATGAAACTGTATTATTTCAGTTGTCATATATTCGAGTTAGTGTGTCTTACGAGGCCCAAAAACTTGCAAAGTGCTTCTTTGTATCACTTTTTACTTGGATTTTCAGTTAAACTACGTCCTACACTAGTGGAAATTGTTAATTTTATGATGATATTCAATTCACATATGTTATGTGCATTTGCATATAGCATTGGATTGCATAATCACGCCAGAAAGTGTGTTTCTCAGGCCAACATTTTTAAACGGGCTGAAGAACTTGAGGAAGGTACTGAGCCAGGAAAAATGATCAGCCCATTAAGGCCCAAAGTCACTAGTCTATAACGGATATTGAGGCGTTATACATTGGAGTATTGGACATCTACCTCATCGTTTTGGGTTTTCTTTTCTGCACATTAACTGCTGCTAGATCAGTCGTACAACTCTACAAGTGACAGTCCAAAAGTTTGAGGCATGTATATATAATACTTGGGAATTGTGTAACCGGCCATGTGTACTTTAAAAAGTTGAGTTTGATTCATATTAGTGGTATGACAAATTCTCGGGCTGGCGGATGCTGCCGGCAAAAATAACGTCGGAACCCAAAATATCGCAACCCATATACATATAATTTACTTTTTTTTTTTTATATATAATAAGGATATTAAAGAGGGAAATTATACACATTAGCTATTATTGCGAGTGCAAGGAGTGTAGGAGAGTAATCATATCCTCAGCTTTTCAAGAATTAGGGAATAGCAGAGTAATCAGAATGGACAATTTGGTGTTTTGTGTTTGCGTTTGGACAAATGGATGATCTTCATCACAACTAGCCCTCATTATTTGGCCCAGAAGCCCATAGGTTTATGGGTACCCGATAGACCCGATGACAAAAAGCCCGATCAGACCCGATATGGGCCGTGGTCCGGCCCGACCCGCATGTTGAAGGGCTGGACTTGGGCTTAGGGTATTCAAGCCCGCTAGGTCCGATAGGCCCGAGCCCGATAAAGCCCGGTAAGCCCAACCCGACCAGCCCAAGTAAACCCGACCCATAAGCCCGCAAATATAAAATAATTATAAATTAAGAATTGATACCCAGTCCAATCTTGTTACTACTATCATAGCCAAAATCCAAAACTCCAACCAAATCTCAACTTAGTGTCATTTAAAAGAGCAATGCTCAAACCAAACCCTAACCCTAAATTCAAAAAAACTCACTAGGTCTCTGACTCTCTTAGCGATCTCCTTATCCTATCTCGGCTTTATGGTAAAAAAGTTAAGTCAATTCTCTAAATCCAATAGTACCACTCCTTAGCTTATTTCAATATTCGATAATAATATTTAAGCTCAACTCACTTTTTTTTTTTTTTTTTTTACAATTAGGTAGGTACAAATGGGCTTAGTAGGCCCGGCCCAAGTGGGCTTAGTAGGCCCGATCCGTAAAGCCCGATAAAAGCCCGGCCCAAACCCGGCCCGACAAAGGGCATGGGCTTTCATATTTATGATCAAGCCCGTCCGACCCGACCCGATATTTTTTTAATTATAAAATAGGCCCGACTCAGCCCGACCCGGCCCAAACCCAAAAATTTTGGGCCGGGCTTGCCCGACCCGGCCCAATGACGAGGCCTAATCACAACCATGATTTAAGTTGGGAATAACGGGTGTAATTTGATGAAAACAAATCCTTCAATTATGTGGCGGCGTGTATGACTTAATTAAGAATCGCACCGACCTCCTTTCCCTCAACCGCCACATATATATCAAACATACGTAGAGCAATACAAGGCCTATGTCAGTCCGACTGTACCGCGCGTCAGACTACCGTCACTGTTCTCTCTTTGCCCTTCCAAACGATTTTATTTCCATCATGCCAACTTCAATATAAACGTGCATGGATGGACAATTTACTGAAAAGAATTATTTTTAATCACGTTGAATATCACATAACGTTGCATGCTATATATGTTATAGGCTATATATAGTAATGAAATACTTGTTGCATGCATCACTTATCAACACCAAGTAATTAATACGTACACGTACTCAAAATTTAAAACGAAACTCAAGCTAAAAATAGCCTATAGTTGAGTACTACCAACCTTTCGCTATAGTAGAGTACTACCAGCCCACCAAAAGCGGTTGTAATAATCCGGCTTAGTTGGATTGGATTAATTAGATTGAATAATTCTATCAAATATAATTTATTTTAAATATAAAATAGATATATTTACATATATTATAAAGAAAATATAAATATAAAATAAATATATTTATATATATTATAAAGAAATAAGAAGGGAGTAGAGATATCTGGAAATTAAGAAACTTATCAAATATACGTACAATACCGTTGAAATAATCGAATTAAAAGAAGTGAGTATACTTCTATGTATGATCCCCCTCTCCCCACATATAAACCTTGGTGTATATGACAGTAGAATAGGGCGGAGCGAGAGTGATACGAAGGTTAGAATTTAAAATTAAGAAGTGATCATTTGTATTTGTTTTGCATATTTAATTACAATTTTTGTCGTAACTTTTTTTCTTCTTTCTATCGAACTTAAATTTATGTATATAAATGCATTTGAAAGGTAAGACCCAAAATGCGTGTCCTTTTATTTATATTAATAATGATACGACCCGCACCAAAAATTCAGAAGTAAAAATGAGAAATTACCGTTCTACCCTTATCTAACTATTTCGGTTCGTTGGGCCTTTAGTTGGATTAGTATAATTTGGGTTGGGCCCCGTCCCGGAAATAAGAATCCGGGAATTCGAGGAATTTCCAAATTTCCCCTAAATGCCTTTTTACGGGCCTGGTTCAATAAATTGTCCCGACCTTTGCGCCGCTGATCTAGTTAGAATTTTAGTTAGGGTCATAAGCTTGAATCTTTTCAACTCAGAGTGTTGATAACTGTTTCTAGGCCCAGTTTACATCATGGCCCAAGCCCAAAACTATAACCCAAAAGAGTACCTAAATTTGCAATAGGCTTTGTTGTCACTTAGTTAAAGCCCAACTTGGAACCCAATTAGTTTAGGGGACTTGGTGACACGACCCATCCTAATCCTCCCTGGATTATCACGGGATGTGCCATGCTCTCGTCTAACACCCAATGTAATGACCCGTCTCAAAATTTCGGGATTTATTAAGATTGAATTTTGGATTAGCGAGGCTAATCGGGGATTAGTCGAGGATTGTCGGACGTTTAGGGTGAAATCACGATTCTGCTCATGGACGAGGGCAAAAAATCAATTTTTGACCTGGGAGGTCCAATGCACGAGAACCGAGGACCATTACGTAGATCGATTTGATATGAGTCCGTAGACAAGCGACACGTCAAAATCGAACATTCGACGAAAAAATTACGGGTCACAGAAGTTTCAGGGGTACTATTACACATTTTACGAGACGAGTGACATTTGTCCCATGTGGGGCCCAGATATTTGTTTCAGGCCCAATGGATGAGTGACAAGTGTCACTCATCCATTGCTTCCTTCTCACACATACATGCGCCATCCATCTTCTTCATTTCTTCATTCGAACCCAAAACCCATACAACCCAAATTCTCCCCTCTCTTGCTGGATCGATTGAGGACCCTTGTGAGACTGAGAGTGAGGTTAAGGGTGAGATGGTGATGGCGAGGAGGTGGCAAGATCGTCGTGGACAGCGGAGGAAGGTAAACCCGAAAACCCATTTTCGAATTGAAATTCGATTTTCAGTTTTGAACATTGGGGGATGTTTCTAATGATTGGGTTGTGGTTTAGATGGTTGCACGAGTCACTGGGGAACATAATCGGGGGCTGAGGACGGTGGAGCAGCCCAGACAGGGAGCTGGAATTCTAGCCGGACTGTTCATCGTTCAACATGTGAGTTTTAGCCCGTGTTCCATGATTTCAATTGGGGAATTAGTTTCTAGGATTGAGACGATGAAAATGGAAGAAACGAGATCGATTTTGGTGGTCGGAGGTGGAAGAATGGACTGGGTTGTGTCCGTGGGTCTGCTTGACCTGGTTGTAGAGAACCGGGTTGACCTAGACAGAGGACAGGGATGATGATGTCATCAATGACATCATCATGTTAGGTCTGACATGTCAGACTGACACGTGTTAGATGTCAGATGTCAATGATGACGTCACTGTTGGCGTCAACGATGACGTTAGCGTTGCTTTGCTGACGTTAGAGTTGACTTTTGACCAGCCACCTTTGATCTGCGTGTAGGGGAGTGTGAGCACGTATTTTGAGGTGGGCCTAGGACCATGTTAAAGGTTTTGACGATACGAATCCAATGGTGGTGGTTTTCGAGTCGATCAGAGATTGTTAGGTTGGTCAAATTGAGGTTTAAAACCTAGGGAAGCGTCTCCGGGACACGTTGACTTTTTTGGGAATGTTGGGGTTCTTGATTAGGATTTTTTCTAGGTTGGTAGTAACCTTTGAGTATATTTTGGACAGGTCCGGATGACCCGGAGGAGTATGGATTAGCCCGGAGAGGCTTATGGCACGCGTAGCGAGGAATAGCATGGACGGTCTATGAGTGGACTTTGTTTTATGAATATGATGCATGCATAAATGTTTATATGTGTTTATGAACACGTTTTGAGATGCCATGAGTTCATGTAATTTAAATATGAATTGTTTGGAATTTTCGGGAGAAAATGCGTTATTGCACGTAGTTTGAGATTTCTATTTTATATGATGTTTGGGCTTCGACCGAGTGTATTACGTGCTTGTGTTTCATGTCATTTTGAGGTTTCACGGAGAGGCGTAAAACCGAGGAATTGATTTACAGGTTTCAGGGATTTTACGGAGATGCGTGAAATTGATATTCAGGCACGAGTCCCAATTGAACGACCTTGACTTGATTGAAGTCAAGGGTGATTTTAAAAGTATTTTGGAAATGAGAAATGGTATTCAGCTTTGGAAATATCTTTTGAGCGTATGACCTAGTTGATTTGAGTTTTTACTTAGAGTATAGTCAAACGAGTGATAAGTCGGGATGTGACCTAGTTATGAGTTGTATGAACGATATTTCGAGCATGAGACCCAGTTGTGTATTTGATAGGATTCGAGGAATCCTGGGATATGAAGTTTTGTTTGACACTGGTTTTTGGGCTGTGATCCATTTGGTGTTGTTCCGTGCTTGAGGTCCTATTGGTGATGGCATTCGGGTTTGAGTCCCGGATGATACGACGCTCGCCTCCTGACTGCGGATGTGTTCTTTCTGGAGAGGTCACGATGCACTGCCTATTTTCGAGCAGCCGCGGAAAGCAATGACCGAGGGAGGCTCGACTTAGGAGTGTTGATGTTATCATCTGAAATCGATCGGCGATGTGTTCGCGATGATCTAGAGATAGTTGCGGCGAGTGATGTGTTCACGACGACATGCTAGGATTATGAGCGGTCCTGAGCTATATGCACATGTGCTAGGATTAGAATCGTGACTGACATTGAGGATGGGATGTGTTCACACGTGTTCTATGATTTGGGTCGAGGCTTCGTTCTGGTTTTCCTTGATTTTGGTTTTGGGCTGCAGCCCTATATGATTCGCTTTTGGGCTGAGACCCTACTGAGGTAATGGCTTCGATTGAGAAGTATTTTTCACTATGTTTTGATTTAGAAAGCAATACGTCTTGCTTTTGAGAAAGAATTTGAAATCATTTTTCTATGATGCAAGCATGCTTTTCGTGAAGGGTATAAATGTCTTTTATACAAATGATTTTTAATTACACAGTTATTTTGTCCACTCACAGTTTTTATGGTTTTAATACCCTTCAGGTTGATCGCGGATGCGGGCATGTAGCAGAGATCGAGAAATCACATATGCCACCACCAATCCTGGTGTACTATGATGGACCCCGAGCGGGGGACGAGTTTATCCCTAGTTTGACACGCGGGTGTCAGACGGGAGCAAGCACATCCCACGATAATCTAGGGGGATTGGGACGGGTCCTGTCAAAGCGGTATTAGAGCATGAGTTGGCTATTAGAGTGACGTGCAAGTTTTGGACGTGATGTCTCTACATTGGTAACAGCCCGTCATCAACCTGAGAGTTAGGGTTAGAGTATAAGGATTCAGTGGAATCGAACCCTAGTTAGGTTGTGTTTGGCACGTAGTGCGATGGTATAGGGTTCGATTGGCATAGGATACCGTTTTTTTGGTGATGTTTGATCCCGAGTAGGATTGATATGCATGTGAATCCAATGGCTTAGAGCCGTAGTGTTACTTGTGGATGAGACCTAGTTATCCCAATATGACGACTTTGAGGGTCGGGATGACACGACCCATCCCAATCCCCCCGGGATTACCATGGAATGTGTCATGCTCCCGTCTGACAAGAGGTGTTAGACAAGGGATAACATGTTGCCATTGCCCAACCGGGCTTCCAGAGTGCGTAAGGATCGATGGAGGAGGTGTATGATGTCCCAGTCTCTGCTGCAGTCGCATCCGGAATCAATCTGAAGGGCATTAAAACAAAAGCTGTGAGTGGAAGAAAATAAACAAGTCTGTTTAAAACATTTATAAGACATTTATGCCCCCCAGTAAAAGCATATGCATGCACCGTAAAACCACCTTTCACATATTTATTCCGAAATAACCATCAGGGCCTTAGCCCGGAAACCCAAAGCATAGTTTCAAATTCCAAAAGTCAATCCAAGAGTTATTTCATAAATCCAGTAATGTTCATTTATTATTTTTCCATCTCCGGCATCCCCGATGCCTAGCGTCCTAGACGCTTGACGTCCCTGACGTCATATCTCACGGTATTAAGCAACGCGTGCTGCCCGGGGGTCTCACCGGGTCCATATCTCTGACATCCCCGATGTCTGACGTCCATGACGTCTAGCAATCCTGCTCCTGGATCACTATACGGTCTGGTAGCTCCGTACAATGAGCCCTCGCAGGCAATGCACCGTGACTTCTCCAGTGTCCCCGACACTTGGAGGAGACCAGGATATATATATATCCTCATATCGAGATGGTTTTATGGAACACATTTTATTATTCATTTCCAAATATCACAAGGGCCCTGCCCCAAATTTCCATAAAACCGTCATAAGTCCAAATAGTTGAATCAAATCCGAAATAGTTTATTCAATTCCATTTTAGGGTCCCCGACCCGAAATCACATATATAAGTCAACTGGGCCCCTGGCCCGATTCGTAAATTAACTGGGCCCTTGGCCCGAATTCATAAGTCAACTAGGCCCCTGGCCCGATTTTACTTTATCAAATCCGTAACCGTTTCATGAAATCATATCCATCCCATATTTATGGAAATCAGTGCAAATCCAGAAAATCTCGATTCACGTGCAAACACGTAAATCACCTCGAAATGCGTGAAAATATATAAATTCACTGATATCCAAAATAAATCATATAATCACAATTATAACAATCATGAAACAGTTATGCATGCATCGAATTTATAAAACCAATGTCCACTCACAGACCGTTTAACCGAGCGCCTCGATACGCGTGCCATAGGCCTTCCCGGGCCACATCACTATCACCAGGACTCCCAATCCTGTCCAAATCACATTAGAGGATCACTAACCTCATCATTAACATGCCATTCAAGTCCCGTAATTTTCCCGAATTTTTAAGTATTTTTAAACTGGATTAAAAACCTTCGGACATCCCGAACAATAACGAAACGGGATCCGATCGACACGAAACCAATCCCAAAATGTTCGTTACATTGTATAGGACAAAAGTCATGTTGACCTCACCTCAAGATTCATGCCCACGCGCCGTCACGCGCCGCCGTGAGTGGCTGCGCGTGAAAGCCACGCGCCTGCTACAGTGTTCCTTCTTCACCTGTTTGTCTGGGTAAACGGGTTGGAAAGCCCGCGATAGGATCCGGTTCAAACACACCCAATTCGACATCAATTCGATCTGTTCTTGATCCTATAACAATCATCAACCAACCAATTTCAGTTCTGTGTCAATGATCAACATCAACCATCGATTAATCGTGTCAACAACCCGTGATCACCCAAAATGGGTCAATCACCAAAACTCCATCAATCCTCAACCATTGTCAAATTAACTTCACATGAAGCTTATAAGGATTAATACGAACCAATTCACATGATTAATTGAACACGACGTTACCTCAATCACCACGACTCAAGCTTGAGTTTTCCGGCCGTCCACCTCGTCCGTCCAAGGCCCTAGGAGCCCCAAAGCTTGCCCCATTTGATCTGGTTTGACAAGTTGAAGTTCTAGGAAGCTCAATCCATCATCAATTAGGCTTGGGCTGGCCTAAAACTAGAAGTTTGCATTTGAATTTCCCAGAAACCAGTTTCGGGTTTTCAGAGAATTCCAACACCAATTTCCCTCATTTCCTTTCATTCTCAATCCCAGAGTAACCCACTCGACATATATTCCATTCCTTTAATCCAATTTAGCCGTTAAAGGCACCCAAAACCGTCCTCAAACGACTGTGCAAAGTTCCCCTGCACTGACCCGAAACCATTAAACAAAACAATGCCCATGTCGTGCAATCGATTGCCAGCACAATACATGTGCAATCACACCTCACACTGTCCCAATTCAGCCATTGAATTGATAAACAAATCATGGGATCGATCGCACAAAGCATCCACTTCACGGCCAGTTCAATGAAACAGTGTCCCGTGTGAAATTACAATTCTGCCCTTGTGCAGAAAATTACCAAAATGCCCCTCACGCATCCTGGCCTGTAACTCGGTCATACGGACTCCGATTGATGCGTGCCGCCTGTCTACGAACTCAGGGCATCGAGACCTTCCTAACGGTCCTCGGTCCTCGGCCATCGGACCCCCCGATCAAAAAGTCTACATTTCCCCCTATATCGTCCAAATTACGAAAATGCCCTTGCACTTCCGTACATCATAACTTTCACCACGAACGTCGGAATCGAACGTGCCACCTGTCTATGAACTCGTGACGTCCCAAACTACGTCACGGTCATTGGTCAAAGTCCATTTGACCGTCCGAATAAAAAGTCAACGTTTTGCCCACGCCCAGGGGCAAAACGGTCATTTTGCACAATTCGTCCGATATCACACAACTAATCCCAGATTAGTAAATCACAATTAAATATTATTAAATCTCGATATTCGGGACGGTTCGTTACACAGGACCGTTAAACGGTTATGTTAGATAGAGGATTGTGTCAGAGTGGTATATGTGGAGGTCATAGACGACTCTAGTTGAGACTGTTGGGAATAAGAATGTTTGATCCTATTTGGCATGAGATGCCATGTTTCAGTGTGTCGAATCCCAGATGGATGTCGATTGGCAAGGGATGCCACAGTACAGATGTTGTGTGGTTTGGTTTGGCATGCCGTGATTGTGACATGCTGTGGTTGAGTAGTGCTAGACCCGAGCATGGCCAAGTTTCTTGTGGGCCCAGTGGCTGGAAGCCATAGTGTTATGAGAGGACGAGATCCTTGGATCACGCTTACTGGTTGGTTGTGTACCAATATCAGGTATGATGACTTTTCGGAGTCGAGAGCAATGGATCGGTCGGGATGAATGTACTGCAGTGTGCAGCCCGGTTTGTGATAACCCTAGTAGGTGATTGATTGGACAAGTTACCAGGAGTGTGGCACTTGTGGATCAGATCCTGAGGCGGACCGATTGGTGGATATTACGTGTTGAGCGGTTGGTACCTGCGGTGAGTTGACCGCACGAGTACAGAATCTTGATAGAGGAGTATTTCTGGGATCGATCTGCACGTGGTTGTGACAGATGCTGCTATCGATGGACGTGGATGAGTCTCATCGAGTTGGATAGACTCATGTTACCGTGACGACTAAGACAATGAAGATTAGCCAGTCGTGGCGATGGTACATAAGGGTGCAAGTGTCGTTTAGTGTGAGCAAAGACTTCTGGATTTGACTCGGTTACACTCGAGTGCGATCACAGAAGGAGATGTTGAGTTTTGGGTGTTAGCGAGTGTGCCTCACTACCTCAGTGGAGGTGACTGAGATGAATGGGAGATGCCAGAGATAAGTTGAATGGAATCCAATAGTGATTGGATAGTTCCGAATGACACTAAGTGTGTTTTAGTGATGTAATGCCAATGAGGGCTTGGATTGGGACTAGCAAGGTAGACGTGCCCTAGAGTGGTAAACTTGTGAGTTCGATGGGCACTGAGCGGGACGGAGAAGATCCTGAGTGGCTTAGTACGAGGCATGGGGTATACCTGGATTAGTGATAGGTACCCTAGCTCATTTTGGACGGATTGTACGAGTGTGGGCGCAGGAGTTGAACCTACAAAGTTTGAAACGTTAGAATCAGGTAGTAATGGATGACATCCGTTTGGATATGCATAAACAGTATAAACGGACATGCGAGTTGGGTACTAAGTTAGCTTGGTATGAACACGTGGTTGATGTCCGAATGAGTTGGGGACCACCGAATCCAGTATTTGGAAAAGATAGGTATGCTTCCAACATGATTGGAACTTCGGAATCATGAGAAGTTGTGATTGAGACAATCAGAATAGTGCTTGATTCTGAATTGGTGATGGGTATTCAAAGGTCGATGAAGGAGGCTTCTCATTTTTTGCTCTTTAGCAGATGGTGCTTGGTGCCACAGGATGACATAGGATGAATTTTGATGTCATTGTCTGGGATCATCCTTGATTCTTCCCTATGCGGGATGACGAGGAGTGATATGAAAGTTAAAGGGTTCAAAGAGGGTGTAAGAACTGAACACCTAGGCTATGAGTCAAATTTGAATGACCTGAAGAGCAGATGGTACTTAGAGCAACCGGAGGTGACGAGTGAGTATCTAAGGTAGTGGACCCATGTTGGTATTATGGGTCATGTTACATTGACAGAGAGGGCTAGTAGTGACCTAACGAGGATCAAACCATGTGGTGACGATCAAGATGATCGAGGTGATCGAGATGATTGTGGCGATTGTGAGTTGAGTAAACCGAAGTCTGGTCGTTATCAAGGAGAATCGTATTGCTGATTATGTTAAGCTAAGAATAGAGGAGAATCATATCGTAATGAACTCGAGGTAAGATGAAATTACTATCTAGCCTCTATCATGGATAGATGGATGGTAGGTGCTGTATATGTGAACAGTATGAGACGAGGACGATACGTGGGTATCGATAAGGAAGAGATGAATAACCGATACCTTGAGTTGGATATGAGAATGAAGATTGTGGTGGATTGATGTTAGCCTTATGACGGACGGTTGAGGTTCGAGTCGTGTTTGGAGCGTGAATGGTAGTAAGTGGTTGGACGTTGCCAGAGTGCAATCCTTGAGCAAGCTTGGGTAGTGCCTTGATGTTTGTTATGATGTGGGTGCACCTGTGAGTATTGCACGTTGGATGACGGGATTGACCACAGTTAACCGGTATGTTTGGGTTGAGAGTTACCAGAGAGGATGAATGTTTTCTCTAATAGATAGAGTCCTAGATGGACATGAAATGGTGATCAGATTGGATCCGATGGTGACAATTCGATGAGGACTATGATTGGACATGGTCCGACATGATGATATGTTGACTGGACGTCGAATACTGTGTGCGCGAGCAGAGTGGATTGAGAAGGTTCAGTGATTATGTGAGCCGAGAGCTCAGAGCCATGTGGGCTAGGGGAGCCCTAGTGATTATGCATGTGACTATCCCTGCTGAGGCAAGTATTCGATGGGGTTCAGATATACCCAAGATGGGTGAGATGTCGATTGTGTATCGACAGGATACATGAGACGACATTTTGGGACTCGATATGAGTCATGATTTCAGCGTAGGTCACTGAGTGACCTGAGATACGATGTGGGAACTCAAGGGAGAGTCAAGATCAGAGTAGCGCAACGAAAGCGTAGTGGATCCGGGAGTTGCCAGCTCGTCACGATAGTTGTTAATGAGATTGGCTTCCATACAAAGTCAATCTAGCATATTGTGGAGATGAAATGAATAGGTATCCGACAGATTCAGATTGGTATGTAGTGATGGGACTCTAGTGAGAGTCAACGTGAGTCTGAGAAAATGAGAGAGTTGACTGATATGAGCACCGAGGTCGATAAATGCCGCAGATTTGAGTATGGCTTGCATGGTGCAATTCATGCCATTGTGGCGGCAGGATCCAAATGACGATTTTCTGGTCGGACGCTGAGCAGGATGTCAGCTTCGATTGTCAAATGAGAAGGGTTGTCACGCTGAAAAGTTGATTTGATGTCAGCTTAGTATAGATGGCCTACTAGAGTGAGTGACAGGTGAGATCAACGAGTGTCGGTATCTTTAGTGAGACTTGCTAGCCGACATGTGGTTGTGTCAGACGTGTACGTTTACACGAGAGTGCCCCAAGTTGGAGGCATGATTGGATTTCCACGGTTTCGTTGTGGAATTAGGTCAGTTTGAATTTCGAGGATGAAATTCTTTAAGGGAGGAAGATTGTAACGACCCGTCCCAAAATTTCAAGATTTATTAAGATTGAATTTTGGATTAGTGAGGCTAATCGGGGATTAGTCGAGAATTGTCGGACGTTCAGGTCGAAATCACGATTTTACCTTTAGATGAGGGTAAAAAGTTAACTTTTAACCCAGGAGGTCTAATGCATGAGGATCGAGTACCGTTACATAGATCGAGTCGATACAATTCCATAGATAGGTGGCACGTCGAAATCGGACATTCTACGGGAAAGTTACGACAGTTTCAGTGTACTATTAGACGTTTTACGAAACGAGTGACATTGTCCCATGTGGGGCCAAGATATTTCTTTCAGGCCCAATTGATGAGTGACAAGTGTCACTCATCCATTGCTCCCTTCTCACACATACATGAACCATCCATCTTCCTCATTTCTTCATTCGAACCCGAAACCCATACCACCTAAATTTTCCCCTCCCTTGTTGGATCGATTGAGGACCCCTGTGAGACTGAGAGTAAGGCTGAGGGTGAGACGGTGACGGTGAGGAGGTGGCAGGACTGCCGTAGACGGTGGAGGAAGGTATACCCGAAAACCCATTTTCGAATTGAAATTCAATTTTCAATTTTGGACGTTGGGGGCTGTTTCTAATGATTGGGTTGTGCTTTGGATAGTTGTACAAGTCACTAGGGATCAGAATCGGGGGCTGAGGACGGCGGAGCAGCCCAGACAGGGAGCTGGAATTATGGATGGACTGTTCATCGTTCAACAGATGAGTTTTAGCCTGTGTTCCATGAATTCAATTTGGGGGATCAGTTTCTGGGATTGAGACGATGAAAATGGAAGAAACAGGATCGATTTTGATGGTCGAAAGTAGAAGAACGGACCGGGTCGGGTCTGTGAGTGTGCGTGACCCTGTTGTAGAGAACTCGGTTAACCCGGACAGAGGATAAAGATGATGACATCATCAATGACATCATCATGTCAGGTCTTACATGACAGGCTGACACGTGTCAGTGATGATGTCACTACTGACTGCTAACGTCAGTGTTGACTTTACTAACGTCAGCGTTGACTTTTAACCAGCCACCTTTGACTCGCGCTGTGGGGAACTTGGGCATGCATTTCGAGGTGGGACTATGACTATTTTAAAGGTTTCGACGATACGAATTCAATGGTGATTGTTTCGAATAGATCAGAGATCGTTAGGTTGGTCAAATTGAGGTTTAAAGCCTAAGAAAGCATGTCCGAGACACGTTGACTTTTCTGGTAATATTGGGGGTTCTTGAGTAGGACCTGTTTAGGTTGGTAGTAAACTTTGAGTATGTTTTGGATGGGCCCGGATGACTCGGAGAGTATGGATTAGCCCGGAGAGATTTATGACACGCTTATCGAGGTGCAATATGGACGGTTTGTGAGTGGACTTTGTTTTATGAATATGATGCATGTATAAATGTTTTATATGTGTTTATGAACATGTTTTGAGATGCCATGAGTTCATGTGATTTAAATATGAATTGTTTGGCATTTTCGGAGGAAAATGCATTATTGCACGTAGTTCGAGATTTCTATTTTGTGTGATGTTTTGGCTTCGGTCGAGTGTACTAAGTGCTTGTGTTTCATGTGATTCCAGGGTTTCACGAAGAGGCGTGAAATCGAGGAACTGATTTATGGTTTTAATGAATTTCATGGAGATACGTGAAATCGAGATTCGGGCACGAGTCCTAGTTGAAAGACCTTGACTTGATTGAAGTCAAGGTAATTTTGAAAGTATTTCGGAAATGAGAAATGGTTTTCAGCTTTGGAAATATCTTTCGAGCGTATGACCCAGTTGATTTGAGGTTTGACTTAGAGTATAGTCAAACGCGAGAGAGGTCGGGCTGTGACCCAGTTATGAGTTTTATGAAAGATATTTTGGGCATGAGACCCAGTTATGAGTTTTATGAAAGATATTTTGGGCATGAGACCCAGTTGTGTATTTGATAGGATTCGAGGAATCCTATGATATGAAGTGTCGTTGGACATTGGTTTTCGGGCTGTGACCCATTTGGTGATGTTTTGTGCGTCAGGCCCTATTGGTGATGGCATTCGGGTTTGAGTCCCGGATGATATGAAGCTCACCTCCGGACTACGGATGTGTTCTTTCCGGAGAGGTCACGATGCACTGCTTGTTGTCGAGCAGCCGCGAGAAGTAATGACCGAGGGAGGCTCGACTTAGGAGTGCTGATGTTATCCTCTGAGATCAATTGGCGATGTGTTCATGATAATCTAGAGACGATCGCGGCTACTGATGTGTTTACGGCGACATGCTAGGATTGTGAGCGGTCCTGAGCTATATGCACATGTGCTAGGATTAGAATCATGACTAACATTGAGGATGGGATGTGTTCCCACGTGTTTTATGATTTGGGTTGAGACTCCTTTCTGGCTTGCCTTGATTTTAGTAATGGCTTCGGCTTTACGCTGGGACCCTACTGAGGTAATGACTTCGATTGAGAAGCATTTTTCACTGTGTTTTGATTTGGGAAGCAATATTTCTTGCTTTCGAGAAAGAATTTGAAATAACTATTTTATGATGCATGCATGCTTTTACATGAAGGGTATAAATGTTTTTTCGATAAATAATTTTTAATTAAACAGTTGTTTTGTCCATTCACAGTTTATATGGTTTTAATACCCTTCAGTTTGATTGCGGATGCAGGTTGTAGCAGAGATCAAGACATGACATGTCACCACCGATCCTGGCGTACTCTGATGGACCAACTATACTCACCAACTTCAGGTAACACCTAACAGTATTTCCTCCTCAACTCATTCAAATTTAATCCACTGTCTATCTTGACATCCAGACACCAAGAGACCCGCGACCCGACCTGGCCGTAACTCGGACAAAACTCAACCATTTTCTAGCCACCGTGCACCACCGTACAAGCCGTTAGCACCATCATGATCATCTGGTTTCACTTTCTCACTTTCCCGTTGACTCTAGAAGCAATGGATGAGAATTGAAGGAGATGGGTGTGTGTTTTGGGTTGGGTTTGTGTGGGCTTCGGGTAACACAAGAACAAAGAGGATGAACAAATATCCCAAACACTTGCGTTTTAGCCCAATCATATGGGTGACACTTGTCACTAATCAAATGGATCCACCAAGATTTCTACCCAAGCCAAATCTGCCAACTGTCTTATTTCTCGTAAAACGTGAATAATGCTGTTTTTCTTCCGTGAACCATAACTTCCTTGTACGACGTCTGATTTTAATGTGGCACCTGTCTACGGACTCGTAACATCCTAATCTACATAATGGTTTCCGATCCTCGTGCATTTAACCTCCTGGGTCAAAAGTTAATATTTTACCCATTCTAGGGGTAAAATCATCATTTTACGCCGACTGTCCAAAAAATCCTCGACTAATTCCCGATTAGTCACGATACTTCTTAATTAGTCCTTAATTAATCCGTAAACTCAGGACGGGTTGTTACACTTGGGGGAGAAGGCTGAATGAAAAGCCAAGCCCAACACCCTAGCTTGCCATTACTTACCAAAACGTACTGTTTAGAGGAGATGGAGATTGATATCTTCATAGTCCCTAACCTTCCTCTCTTTGGAAGTCGACACGCACCCACACACTCGCATGGAAACTGGGATTTTCCAGTTGAAACCCACACTAAGCCCAACTCAGACGTCTCTTTCCTGCGAACGCAAGGACCCCAAACGTGAACCTTGAGGACCATCATTACACGAACGGCTAGCAAACCCGACTCGCGACCCGGTTGGCGTTCAAAAACTGTGGAGGTAACTTCTGAACCCACGAACGACACCACTTAACTCGTTTTGATGAGCACTACTGAGTTTAGGACTTTCATGTTGTTTTGGTCGCAAGGAAACATGCCGGCGACGCTCGACTCGATAACCCGTCTCAGACCCAACTTTGATCCAATGAGTTTTGAAGGGACCACATGTAATCTCGAACCTTAGGACTTAGTTCGTTGTAACCCCCGTGTGGAGGATTTTCTAACGGGCTAATTGCATGTGGAATTCGAGGTGGATTCAACAACAGTGACTGTTATCGGAAAATTGGAGACACGACCCTTCATGGAAGTGAGCTGTCAATTCAGGTAACCATTTGATTCCTGGTTTTGCATATTTTAGAACGCCTTGTTGAGGTCTAATGACTTCCGTTTTGCTTGTGGGGTTGAAATACGGGCCAGGGCGGTTGGGGCTTATCGAAAAACTAGGAAAACTTGGAGATAAGACCCTTCCGACGCCTCTCTGATCAGAGTAGGTAAAGTTTATAACTTTGAACTTGTTATTCAAATTCATGGTGTTGAGTAGGGTTAAATTGATATATTTCATGTTGAATTTGGGTAGAAATTGTGGGATTTAGTGACAGGACCCATCCCAATCCCCCCGGGATTAGTGCGGGATGACCCTGCTCCCGTCTGACACGAAGTGTCAGACAAGGGATATTTTCGTCATTTGCCCTCCCGGGCTATCAGAGTACGCCAGGATCCGGAGGAGGCATGTGATATCTCAGTCTCTGCTACAGTCCACATCCGATGTCAACCTGAAGGGCAGTCAAAACATTAAAAACTGTGAGTGGACAAAACAAAAGTTTATAAAAACATTTAATAATGAAGACATTTGTACCCTCCACTAAAAAGCATGCATGCATTCGAAAACCATTTATCCAAAACAAACCATATGTGGGACTAAGCCCAAAGCAGATATAAACTAAGGTCGAAAGGACCACAATAAAAATGACCATACGGGCCACTGCCCAAATCCTGTGCACACCTGTACACACCACATATCATATATCATATATCCATCACATACATATATATAAGTCACACAACCAATCCTGTCACGGTATCCAAAGCCACGCGCGCTCTACCCGGGTCTCAATCCGAGTCATCTCAAAGTCAAGGTCAATGTCCGCAGACCACTGACCCTACCCGAGGTAATAGTAACCATAGCCTTCCTGAGAGTAAGGAACCCAACTGGGGGGTGACTCCACTCAGTCGGTGCTCCGTGACTACTCCGGGGTCCACCCAGGCCAACGACCCTCCCCGGAGGAGATAATAGAAGTAAAGGAAGGTAGACGAACATATATATACATAACATAAACATTCATGACCGGTTCCCCTGAACCGTCATGATCCATCATATCCATAATCAGGTAACATGCCGGTTCCCATAAACCGTCATGTACCGTAATAACATAACCAGGTAACATGCCGGTTCCCATAAACCGTCATATATATACATAACATAAACATTCATGACCGGTTCCCCTGAACCGTCATGATCCATCATATCCATAATCAGGTAACATGCCGGTTCCCATAAACCGTCATGTACCGTAATAACATAACCAGGTAACATGCCGGTTCCCATAAACCGTCATGTACCGTAATAACCAACAAGGGTTCATGCCGGTTCCCATAAACCGTCATGAACCATGATACCATATTAAGAGTTCATGCCGGTTCCCATAAACCGTCATGAACCGGGAAATCCATTTAAGGTTCCCTGACCTGAAATCAAAACCGTAAAGTGACTAGGTCTCGTACCCGAACATAGGACACCAACTGGGCACCGTGCCCGGAATCTGAGGTCATATGCCCGAGACAAAACCAAATGGGTCTCATACCCGAGTTTATCATTTTGAAATCCAAATTCAGTTCATTTAAATCAATAAAGAAATACAGACCTGTATAAGCACCGTATAAGGCCGAAACCTCGAAGTACGTGCTTATACGTAACCACATACAAATGCACCCATGGCATCATCAAACAAGTAATAAAACATATAATAAACATTTATGCATGCACCAATTTAGAAAACAAGGTCCACTCACAGACCGTCCGAGCTGCCGCCTCGATTTGCGTGCCATACGGTTCCCCGAGCCGATCACCGTCACCGGGACTCCCAAACCTGTCCAAATCGTAATAGAAGGTTACTAACTACTTAATTAACCTCCCACTAAAGCCCCGTAATTTTCCCGTATTTTTAACTATTTTTAATCCCGAACCTAAACCTTCCGATGCCCCGAAACATATCGAGACGGTGTCCGATCGACACGAAACCAGTCCCAAAATGTTCGTTACATCGAATAGAAGATTTCACATATTGGAACCTTCCCCAGATTCCCTGCCACGCGCCCTCACGCGCCGCCTGAAGTGGCTGCGCGTGGGCTTCACGCGCCTGCTACAGTACCTGCTGACGTCAGCATGACGTCATCACTGACAGCCCCTGACAGTGACACGTGTCACGCTCCCATTGGCCCACTGTCTAACATGTCAGTCTGACATTGTCAGATCTGACATGATGACGTCATCCCTGACATGATGACGTCATCAGGATGACGTCATCAGTCATCCCCTACATCGGTCAGACCGGTCCGGTCCGGTTTTTCCTGCAACTTGGACCGGCGTAACCGGTCCAGGTCTCCTTCTCCCTCATTTTCGGTCCGTTTGCTTCCATTCCAACTCCTAAATTCCTATTTCTTCATTTCCTATCTAACCCAATTAACAAAACTACCTAAAACCCTCGAAATCCGACCGGTTCAATTTTGAACCTCACGGTTCAATTTTCCCGAAACCTCCCAGGGCTCCTCCGACGTCCAACCACCACCAAAACCTCCCTAACAACTCCCTAGAAACCTATTTAACTCAAACCAATCGTCCAAATCGACCCATAACAACAAAATCCACACAAAAATTGAAAATGGGCTTACCGGGTACCCGATCGGGTTCTGGGTTCCCGCCACCGCCCACGGCGGTTCCAGCCACCAGCTGCCGTCCTTAGTCCTCCTCTCTCACCCTCTGGTCTCAGTTATGGCTAGAAGGGAAGGGTTTGGTGTTTGGGGTGAGGAAATGGTGATCGGTTTGGTTTGGGAAGAAAATGGGAGAAATGGATGAACGGGGAAGGGTTTGGTGCATGAGTGGGTGGGGTTGGCCAGTGGATGGGTGACAAGTGTCACTCATCCATTGGGCCTCCATTAAATATCTGGGCCCACTAGAGACAAAACTGCACTTTTTGTCTCGTAAAACGTGCCGTCGTGAATAGTAACTGGGAACTTCCGTGAACCGTAACTTCGCCGTCGAACGTCCGAATTCGACGTGCCGCCTGTCTACGGATTCGTATCGTCCTTATCTACGTAACGGTCTTCGGCCCTCGGCCATCGGACCTCCCGATCAAAAAGTCAACTTTTGACCTCCTATTCACCCAAATTACCAAAATGCCCCTAAACTTCCGAACGTCATAACTTCCTCCACGAACGTCGGAATTGAACGTGCCACCTGTCTATGAACTCGTGACGTCACGAACTACGTCACGGTCATCGGTCAAAGTCCATTTGACCGCCCGATTAAAAAGTCAACGTTTTGCCACCATCAGGGGCAAAACGGTCATTCCGCATCGTTCGTCCGATTTAACCTAACTAATCACCGATTAACCTCACTAATCGTGATTAGTCACTAATCTAATCATGGAATTTGGGACGGGTCGTTACATTTAGACTCCAACGGATTCAAAAAAATTTCCAGCGAAAAATCTAGAACCCGCCCTCCACGGACGGCGACGGCGGTCCGGTCACCGTCTCCAACGGAGCTCCGATGATGGTGGTCTGCGTTAGTCAGCCAATTGTTAGCCGATTAGTCAACGACAGGTCAACGTTAAATCTAACGGTTGACTAGACGGAATATTCTCTAAAATATTCTTTGGAATATTCCAGGAATTATTCCTGCATGTGTACAGTGCACATGTGGCACTGTAGCTACATGCAGGAATTGTGACGTGTGGGGGGCGTGTGGCTGGCGCATGGGGCCCCCATACAACACGTGATTCATATTTCCGGCCTTCCGTTGGCACGTGGCGGCGCTTGAGGCAGTCCCTCGGCCTACGACGGCGCGTGGGCCTATGTTCAAGTATTTGTCAACATTTTAAAATAATTTTCCAGCCCCGATTCGACTCGCAAAGCCATATTCTGACTCCCGTCAGCGTATGGGTGCTATTTTTCAGATCCCGGGAGCGTGTAGGAACTATCTTGTGGGTCAGGGACCTTACTTTAACACATTAGAGGCATGTTAGGGTGTTTGTAGGTCATTTTGGGTCACCCTTAAGGGGTTTAAGCATATAGTTTGAAAAATAAAGTAACTTTGGTAATGGTTAATGGTCTTGTAGGACTGGTACGATTGAGAATGTACGGAAAATAGGATTTTTTGAGTGATCCGACACCCCGACCAGTGTGAGTGGACCCCCTTCTCTCAAACCTGTATTTTTTACTTTTACTCGCACGTTTTACGATGATTGCACAAATTATATTTGTTGAGCATGCATGATACATTAGTAATATTCAGATATATGATTATATGTAATAATGACTGTGCATATCCGAGCATGCTTACTAGTTGTAATGGGCTACGTATAAGTTGTTGCATGTGTCGAGTCGTACATTACATTACATGAGAGTCCCCGCGGCATTTATGAGGTTGAGATATTTGAACCCACTTAGGAGTCGCCGATATCTAGTACCCGTATGTAGGCCACAGACCAGTCATCCACGTGATCGTTCACCCAAGCTGCTCACTATACTAGTTAGAAAGCGACAGTCATGTTCCCGAGCTCTAGGGAACTCGAGGTGACGGTGCCTAGCACCCAGTCCTTCACGTTGTCGTGGTATACGAGTAAGATACCTTATTTAGATATATGTATTCCGAGTATGAGACTCGAGGTGACTCAAGAGCAATGTGATATGGGTTGATATTGAGATATATGATTAGTCTTTGCATGGCTCATTTGTGCATATCTATTATTTATAAATCATGGATGTTATTTTTATATCTCGTGATACGTGCAAGTATATCCTACCTTTTTGGATTTTATCTATAAAACGAGGGGTTAAAGTTGTTTTATTACTATTGACTTTACACTGAAATAACCACTGGGTCCACTCACCCTTTGTATTTTAAACCCCTCAGGTTTCTTTGGCATGCACGTTCTTCGAGGAGTTTGGTGGCGGCTCTGACACTCATTCCCGGGTGTAAAGTGGAGTTAAAGGTATATTCGAGTATCAGCAGTTAGAATCTTTGTGTATGATCATTAGACTATGTACTTCCATGCTATACGCTTCCGCAGTCGGGTGAAGGGTACTCGGTTTTCACTAGGTAGGCTTCACTTGACACGTTAAAACATGTCATTTTTAATTCTTATGGCTTCGTCATTTGGACGTCCTCGTCCAGGTGTCGGCCAACACGCCTCAACCTGCATGTCGTAAACGGATATTCCGGGTCGGAGTGTGTCAAATAAAATTCTCTCTTACACTACACCATATATGGGAATAGTCATCACTATAAAGGCATCAGATAACTAGTAATCAGATGTTATTACTACTATAAGCATCAATTTGATATTTACTGAAGTTTAAAGTGTAAAACAATTTCAGTGCAAATTTAGACCGATGTCTTTATGTTTATTTAGCATCATATAGTTATAAAAACCGAAGTCTATATAAACTCTTTATTTTTTTAAACTTGTATCTGTTGTTAGAAACTCAATGGACTGATGTCTTAAGTAGAAAGTCAACCTAAATTTCTTCCCTCCTAAATTTCTCCCCTCCTCCCATTTTAGCATTCCCTCATCTCTTAATTATAGCTTTAATTTATCTCTTTCATGATTTCAATTTTCTCTTCTCCAAATTTTTAAGTACTAAACAAAAACAAGATTTAGAAATTAAATGAAATCGGTTGGAAATAAATAAATAAATAAAAATTTAAAACCTTCACCATTGCTAACTAGTTTGATCTTTTCACCTTTTGATGAAAATAGGGTTTTAGGGTTTGCACAACAAGAAAATGTCTCATTGGTGACATAACATTATACATTTTGGCACAAATGCTATGAAATGTAATTTAAAAAAAAAAATAATGTTGTAGAAATACAATAAAATGCAGGGAAGAGGGAAAAACAAAAATATAAGCGGGGAAAAGAAAATTTGTAGTTCCTTAGGTCTAATCTGAAATATATATGCCTCATTCTGTCGTCTTTCACTCATTCTCCTTTATCTCCCATCTCCTGTCTCCCAGCGTTCTGTGAGGGAAGGTCATTGTATCACAGATCCCACCTCCCTCTTCTTCTTTCAGTCAGCATCTTCCATCTCTCGAGTCCACTGATTTGTTACGTATAGCTTGGCAACAATGGAACACGCTTGCTTCGTTCAGCCTTTTCTTCTTTCTTCCCTCACGAGTAGCTCTATTTGGTGATAAGTAATGACTCTCCATCTCCCTTCCTCTCTTTTGTGATATTCGTATCCAAAATTTTAAATTTAATATGCCCTTATTCTTGTGAGGTTTTGTTCGGAATTCATTGAAGAGCATTTGTAGGTTTGGATTTAATTTGCAGCCATGGTAAAATTTTCAATCATGTTTCCTTCTCTCACTACTATCAAATTGGGTTTCTTGAGTTACTGATTCCTTGAGGGTTTGAGCGTGTCTATCTTCTAATCTATGAATTTTTTAGTTCTCTCGCACTCACTCCTCTTTCGACGGCCACTGCTCTCCACTCTCTCTTCATCTTGTGTCTCACCAACCACACCCTCTCCAGCCTTTTCATTTGGTAGGGTTCATTTTTCTTTCATTTCTTTTGATGAATTTATCTATATGGTTTTCATTTTGTTCTTAATTTTTGATTTTTTTTCCTGATGAATTGATTTTGTTGCCATTCATAGCTTATGAGATTTTCTCCTTACGGTTCATATTCTGTTTAGTGTATAGAGTAGAGACTTTCAGTAGTGATTGACTTCGTGGTAATGGATCTTAAATTCAGACACGGAGGCGTTGTTCTCAATTTTGGGTTTTACAATTTCTAGTATTGTAGAATTTCAACTTTAGAATGTACTTATATTTAAGTTTTACGAACCATAGATAGGCATTTGCAAGTTAAGTTGTTATTTTGAGCAAAAATGCAGAAATGGTAGCTGGAGCCTCTAAGGTATTATCTTCTAACTCAGCTCTGAGATGAAAACCGAATGGTTTTAGGACTAGACTAGGACTCTCTGCTCCTTTATTCTATGGATTGAAAATGAATGATGTTTGCTTGATTAACTTTGTGTGATGAACAATGTGACATTCAATGCACATCACTTGTTTGATGAAATTACTCTTAGAGATTTTCTTAAGAGAATAAGTTGTAAAAGTATGCATCCGTAGTTTTTGCAGGGAGTATGCATCTTTGTTGCACTTTGTTTGGTTTATGAGAATTTGATATGCATTCTACTTTGATATTAGGTGAATAGGTTTGCGTAATTTAAATCTTATGTGTTCCTGGGAGGATTTATATGCTCAGTTAGGTTATAATTTTGAGTTAAACAGGAGGCTAAGGAAATTTAGGAGATTGAAATTGCTTGTACTGGATACAAGTTTATCTTCTTCAATTGACATCCTTACCTGTTTATAATTGAGAATTTGACCAAAGGTGATTACCAGAGGTTTACAGTTAATCATTATCTATTAGCATCATCAAATTTATAAAGAGAAATTGTCAAGTTAGGCAACAGAAAAATTTGAGATGCAAATTCCTATTTTCTAGGCATGGGTTTGTACTGAAATGGTCTTCTCGGATCATGTGGTGTTCATTTATAAGAGCATATTTGCATCACTTATTGGCTGTTTTCTCTTTGTCCCTTTCTCTTATACTGTATTTATAATAAATATAATATAATTATACTCAGTACGACCATATGTTTGTTGAATTGGATTCCCTTGTGTTAATTTCTTAATGAATTGTTTATTCCCTGTTTTTTGGATTGTTAGATAACATTCAAATACATGCTCCTCAGATAAGGCAGCAAATAAGACGAGTTGTTTATTCATGATTTCCCGCACTTGCATTTGTTCGTCACTTCCACCTCTGAAACTTTCTCATTCGCCAAACACATGTCAAAGCGAGGTCCTATTTCTGTCAGAAAACCACTGTACGTCGTCATCTCCACTTGCCGCTGCCAGCATCATCGTTTATGCACATCTTCAAGCTGGTTCAGGGTTTGTTCTACCTCTCTCATCCTGTCTTTTATTTTATTTCTTTTTCTAATTACGTTTTCCTTTCCAATTTTAATTTTCGAACTAAACCCTAAGTAGGGTTGAATTTAACGTTGAGATGAGAATAACGGTTGTTACTTTTCGCACAAACGGAGTATAGAATTGGGAAATTTCCAATTCGAGGTTGATATGAGGTTGATATGAATCAATGACAATGGTTCATTATGCTAATGTTTGGAATCAGATCTTCACTTCACGCACTAGTGGTCTATTGTTTTCTTCACAAAATCTTGATTTCGTATTGACATTGATTTGGGTTTTTTTTTTCCTGTAGATTCTCTAAACAAAGTTCGGCGCTCCTATGAGGTAATTCACTTTCCTCTTACAGCTTCTCTCATGTACACACTTAAATGTTTGTTCCACGATTTTATTTTTAAAGTTCGTTACAAGTTTCAATTTCAGATTTAGTTAAAGCCTTTGGATCATGCAGATTTTCTTTTCTGAGCTAACAGTTTTTGTCATCTATTCAGTTAGTAGTTTGTTTTATTATTTTGGTTACACATTAGGATTTATTTTTTTATTTTTGCAGGTCGGTTCTTGCCGCCTTTAATCGCCACTGTTCAATTTGTGGCCACGTTTAGCGCTGGTCAATACTTTTTTCAACCCATATTACAATGTCTCTCAAATCTCTCCTCCATCTCTCTTTCTTTAAACATGTCCTCACCCCGCACATACATTTCATTTTCGTCACTTCCACCTCTAATATATTGATGGATCGATATATTAGTATTGCTATTGAGTTGCTAATAAGGATTAGTGTTGCTATGCAATAACTTCGTACATTTGTCCAGTCTTTTCTAATGCTAGTTTCATTTTTTATGTACGTAGTATAATAATCCAGGTAAACGGAAGGAATGTTATACACAAAAACAGTTGGATGAGATTCGAAGTGAATGGGCAGCTCAGGTCATAAAGTGGGTTTGACACCTTAGGTGTTTTTGTTTAATCTTCTAGCATTCACTTTAATTATCTAGTATAATTTGAATTTTACCTTAACATGAACATGTGATATGAGTAGCATAAACATGTGATATGAGTAGCATACGATACATTATGAGTAATGTTCGCTTGGATGTGATGTACTAGATTCATAACTATTTCTAGTATTATGAAGTTGTAAGCACACTTTTATTTAATTAATGACATGAATCAATAGTTACTTTTGCAAAGTAACAATGCATATTTATATAATTATTAATGTCTTCAATTTCAATCCTTTAAAGTCGGTGAATATGTAAAAAGCGATGTCTAATACACAAAAAACTTACAAAAAATTATAAAAAAATCGATGTTGGTAGTTTATAACGACATCAGTTTGAACAAAAAATTGAAGCCTATGCTATAAAAATTGCATCAATACTTTGTAATATCTAAGTCTTAAGGAAAAATTAACATCACATTATTATTAAATACTGAAGTTGTAATAATAATACAACATCGAGTTTTAAGCTGAGACTGATGTCATTAAGTACAGAAGGTATCAGGTGTAAAGAAGAGACTGATGCCATTGTCCACATAAGACATCAGAAGTTAACACTTTTAGTTTAATTGAAAGGGTCATAGACATCAGATATTACTTAAAACTGATGCTGTAAGTGGAATACACTTCAGTTAAAAGTCGAAGTCTATTCCTATAGAAACAACATCGACTCCCAATACCTTGATTCTAACCCCCAATAGATTTCGGTTAAAAACCGAAGTCTATGACCAAATTTGGCGTAGTGTTATGATCGAATTTCTAATGTAAGTTTAACCAATCTAAAATTCGAGTTTAGAAAATCCAATCTACTTAACCAAAGTTGGAATTAAATTGAATAAACCAAAATGAAGTAGATTGCAAACTTGTAGCTAGCTAGACCAAAGTGTGGAAGGAGTGTTCATCATGGTGCACCTCCCCCCACCCTTTACGTTAGAAACGAGCCCTAGCTAGAGCTAGGCCACGGTCTCCAACGCCGACTCCACCACCATTGAAAAATTATGTGAGATGTATAATTATTCTATACGACTCTAACATAGGTTAATTAAGTAAAATCTAGCGTCTGAATCTGGAAGATTTTGTAGAGCGGATTATTCTCTAGCATTGTCACCTAGGGGAATGTTTGTGGACCCTCACCTAGCTAGCTACTCGATTACCCAACCAACAAGGAATAAGTAGTGCAAGTCTAGGGGTAGATATCGAGCTAGGTCCTTTGTCGTTAAATTTAATATACCAAAGAATTAAGGGAATATATATATATATATATATATATATATATATATATATATATGGCATGCATTATGCGCAATGCATTGTGCGAGAGATTGGTTAAAATAAGAATAACTTACTAATCTTTTCGAAATCATTACCAAATAGACTACTATTAATTTCAAGCGAGCGAAAAACGTATATGTCAAAAACGTTACCAAACAGGCACCCAAGACGTTATACATGCATGCATGCATGTGTACATACATATCTAATTATGCAATATTGTTCTTGAAAATTCTGTATTATGGAGGAGGATGGGGTGGGGGTGGCAATGGATGGCACGAACATTGATGGGTGGAAGAATCTCAAAGAGGCAGCAGGTGATGAAAAGGCCTGACATTTGTGACCTGTTGCCAAGCAAAAAGATCGACTAAAGGAGAAACGTTTGCTCATAAAGGATTCACATCCATCATTCCAACTCTTCACTTTAAATTAAAATTACTTCAATATTCAAACCAATAAACAAATAAATCCATCATCGACCAACTCCCAGCACAACATATATATATATATATATATATATCAAAGCCCACAACACAAATCCAATTGTTAATAATGAACGACTAAATTAATAAGAACAAAATGGATAATTCATTCCGCATACAGACACTGAGATAGCCAGTGCATTATGAGAAATTTTTAGAATACCCAGTACGTAGAACACCGGAAATCTTCATCATGACATACCCATTTGAAGCCAACCAAAAATGAAGCTTCAAACAAGCACATATTGATTAATGGGTAAGGAAAGCAAAACACAAATTCAAAAGAAACCCATGTACCGCTTGCGACCTAATTAATTAATTACTTTGTTCTTTTTAATAATTATCAACCCCAAAAGTCCACACACAAGCCAGCTGAAGAAAAACAAAAACCAAAATACCTTTTTTTTTTTTTCCCTTTTTTGTTACCATGATCCTCCACCTAACATTCCATTCCAATAGCCACCGCCGCCGCGACCACCGCCGCGACCACCACCGGAATCCCCTTCTCCTCCTCTATTCTGGTGATCATCAAATTGGGTTGCAGTAGTAGTAGTAATGGTGGAGCTTGGGATATGCTGCTTCAAATCTTGCTGATGATCTGTTGAAAACAAGAGCCTTGCATTATGACTATTTTCATTTCCTTGAAGATACCCACTACTGCTCTCAAACCCATGATGATCTAGAGAAAAACTAAGCCCACCGCTACTTGGTGCCTTGAGCAATTCTTGTATACCAAACCCACTAGAAAACATTGCAAGATTATTAATATTATTGGAATCCCCCATCGCCATAGGTACGAAAGAAGCCAGCCCCCTTGATGCCATCCCAGTCTTGAGCAGGTCCATAGCTGAAGAGAATTGATAGTGAGATGATGAAGAGGCGCTAGGGTTTTGGTGGTGGCCGTGGTAGCTAATATTGTTGTCAATACTAAAGGGCATTTCACTAATATTAGTGTTGTTGTCATAATCCTGATCAGGTTGTGGGTATGCTAGGTTTAGATCTTGGCCTTGGAAGTGGATCTTATTAGGGTTTTGTGGGGTTAGGGTGAGATGACCATCATGAGCAAGCTTCTTATTTGGGGCTGAAGACGCGGATGGTGACGATGAATTTGATCTCTTGTGATTCTTCCGTGAGCCTCCACCCACAGGAACATTTCTCAAGGAGCCACCTTCAGTCCAGTACCTTCTACAAGTCTTGCAAAAGTATCTTGGCTGAGAGAGGCTGTAATTGTTGTAATAGCAGAATTTTGTGGTTGTGGAATTGCACCTTGGACAATTCAAAGCTTGATCCTTTTGAGGCCTTGCCCTTCTTTCTATGTCTACACCACCTGCAGCTTCCCTTGAAGAAGAAGAATCTTCCATGGATTTAACCACTCCAATACCCTGACAATAAAATATCCTAAAAATAAAGCCAAACCACAAATAAGACAAGAAAAGGCCATAACTTTGACGATTGAAAAACACAAAATTAAACTAGTTGTTTTTGTATTTGTATTTATTGTCACTCAAAAATTTAAGACAAGGATGGAGGATGAAGAAGAAAAAGAAGAAAGTAAAAGGAAGAAAACAAAGAGCGTTAATAAAACAAGTTACTTTATGATCAGATGATGGGGAAAAAAGAGTAAAGTTCAAGACAAAAATGAAAGATTATTTGAGAGTTCATTAATTAAGCAACAACATCAATAAGTGCCTTTGGGAAGAGAAGATTGAAAAGCATACAACTTTAAAACTAAGTATCAAGAAGAAAGAAAGATCGATGCAATTCTTCTGTTTGTCATTGAAATTAACCAAAGCTTTGAAAAACTCAACCCTAGAAGATAATATCATGATTTCATGGAGGAAAAGAAAGAAAAAGGAAAAGGGCTTGCTTTACCTGTGGCCAGTGAGCTGTGTCCGATGATGAGAAAAGGGAAAGGGAAAGGGAAAGGGAAAGGGAAAGGAAAAAGGAAAAGGAAAGGGAAAGTGAGAGAGAAAAAAGCTAGCTAGCTATATGGAGAGGAGGGAGAGTCTTGAGAGAGGAGAAAAACCACCCACTTTTTTTATTTTTTTCTAAGTGCTCAAGCACTTTGAGGCATCATGATGATCATGCATGGATCATGGATGTCAAATATATGATGACGATATGTGATATGTGGTGTGGTTCCATGTGTTGCCAACCTATATGATCATATGAGAGATAGAGTGGGGTAGTTTTGTCTTTTACTCATTCCATTATCGAAGTATATACTTTTTACAACTATTACTCTACCTTGTACATATATCTTCGGAATAGTTTGTACATCCACATAATTAAGTTTAGTACGTACAATATCGTTTCTTTTTTCCTAATACTTCTCGGCCGTCTATATACATAGAAGAAAGGACTCATGGAGGGGTTAAAGAGGTCCCAGGCTCTTCTTGCAACTTTTTTAGGCTTTTAACTTCATTTTTCCTTTAAACTTAACACATAATCTCAATTTCATTTTTAAATTAAATTTATCTCAATTAATTTCTTTAACAAGATTTTCATTAGCAAGATTATCACCATTCTGTCCAATTATTCTAACTTCCGTTATATCCACTCTTAACTTATATTAAATTGAATGATGTGGAATAGTAAGATTACTAGCTCGTGAACATATGTCCTTTTAAACTTATTTATATTAATTTGAAAATTGATATAATGTGGGAGTGGCTTGGTAGTACCCTTACCCCATGGATATTCCCTGGATTTGTGTAGGAGATTTTAATGAATACCTGTGGTCCCATGAGAAGCAAGGGGGGCGGTTGGATTTCTCAAATCGCAAGAGATTTTTGCTTGATTTCATGGAATTGACTAATCTTATGGACATGGGTTTTAAGGGTCAGAAGTTTACTTGGAGGGGGATGCGGGGGGAAGACGTGTTAGTCCATGAAAGACTGAACATAGGCCTAATAAATTCCAATTGGAAACTGTGTTGGCTAGCCTCTACCCTCACCCATCTCCCAGCTCTTGGCTCCGACCACTATCCCCTTCTAATTGATACATCCCCAACTCCGACGAAAGGTAGGAGGTTATTCAAGTTCGAATCCTATTGAACCAAGGAACCTGACTGCACTGAGATTGTGAGAGCTGTCTGGGAAAGGGAGTCGCACAGCTTGCACTGGGGTTGGGGGAAAAAGCTCTCCTCCTGTAAGGCAGCTCTGATGCACTGGAGCAAGAATAAGTTCTCAAATAATAGAGCTCGAATAGACTCTATGCTTGGTGATTTGGAACTGCTTCAACTTGACTGGGAGTGGAATATTAGTGCTATTGAGCGCATCAATGTTGAACTTGGTAAACTTTGGGGCTTCGAGGAGAAGTATTGGCACCAACGATCGCAGATTAAATGGTTAATGACAGGGGATTCCAACACTTCCTTTTTCCACCACTCTACAATTCAAAGAAGAAGACAAAACTTGGTTTCCAAGATTAAAAGGATTGATGGATCGTGGACTGAGAAAAACTCAGAAATTAGAAATACTATTGATACTCATTTCCAAGACATATTTCGAAGCGTTGGCCAGTGAGAGTGGGGGGACATCCTTTCATTTGTAACCCCTATCATACCTGAAAATGTGAATGAGGCCCTTTCTACTACTTTTATTGAGGATGAGGTTAAATTGGCAGCCTTCCAGATGGGGCCCCTCAAAGCTCCTGGCCCGGATGGTTTCTCGGGGGTGTTTTATCAGATTTTCTGGGATACTATTAAGGAAGATATGATGGCTCTTGTGAGAAGTCATTTTGAGGGTTCTCTCCCAATTCATAGGTTAAATGGAACAAACATTGCCCTTGTCCCCAAGCTTCCAAATCCTGAGTGTGTCTCTCAATTCAAGCTCATTGCCCTCTGCAACTACTCCTATAAGATCCTATCGAAGGTCCTCTTAAACCGTCTAAAGCCCCACCTTGTAGACAAGATCGCACCGCAACAGAGTGCTTTTATTTTCGGAAGACAAATCCATGATAACATCTGCATTACTCATGAGGCCTTCCTTGCGCTCAAACTCAGAAAGACCACAAAGAAGTATGAGATAGGCCTGAAACTTAACATGAATAAAGCCTACGACTGAATTGAGTGAGGCTTTTTGGAGGCAGTCCTTACTAAAATGGGTTTTGTGGATGTTTGGGTCTGTATGGTTATGGGGTGTGTTAAATCGATGCAATTTGTTGTCTAATTAATCGGCAACCTGGGAGTACCTTCTCGCCTTCAAGTGGCTTGAGGCAAGGGGACCCAATCTCTCCTTATCTCTTTATAATTGTCTGTGATGTACTACCCAAAATAATGATTCATGCGGTTAACCATGGGATTGTAGATGGTCTTAGATTCTGTGATCACGATCCAATTCTCTCGCACCTTTTCTTTGCCGATGACTCCTTATTTTTTCTGAAGGCTACATCTAATAATTGCAGAGCTGTTAAAACACTTATGGAGGTATACTGTCGGGCTTCTGGTCAGCTGGTCAATTTTGAGAAGTCCAATATGTTTTGTAGCCCCAACACCCCCCCTACCCCCTAGCGCTCCAACAACAACTTGGGGATATCCTTGGAGTACAAATCCCTAATGATCATGGCCTTTATTTGGGACTACCAACTCTTTGGGGCCGCTTTAAAAAGGAAGCTCTCCTCTTAGTGAAAGAAAAAATTTTGATGAAGGTTCACAGTTGGAAACATGGGCTCTTCTCCTAGGCTGGTAAAGAGGTTGTAAGGACCCGTCCTGAATATCGAGATTAAATATTATTTAATTATGGATTTAGAATGACTAATCGAGGATTAGTTGAGTGAAATCGGACGGACGGTGTAAAATGACCGTTTTGCCCCTAGAATTGGGAAAAATGTTGACTTTTGACCAGGGTAGTCAAACATACAAGGACCGAGGACCGTTATGTGGATTGGGATGTTACGAGTACGTAAACAGGCGGCACGTCGAAATCGGAAGTCGAACAGACAAGTTATGGTCACGGGAGCGAAATCGGGAACTTACATCTCGGAATTCGAATGAAATATTTATTAAATCCAATTGGCTGATACTTTATGTGGGGCCCTTGGATGAGTGACAACTGTCACTCATCCCATTAGCCATCTCCCCTAAAAAGTGGATCTCACTTCTGATTGGTGGGATTTTTATTATTTTATAATTTTCCCTCTCATTTCTCTCTCTTCATCCCCGTGCACGATACCTTCATCGTCTTCTTTAATTTTCTTCTTCAAACCGTATGACACACACCACCCCAACCTTCACAAACCTTGAGCTACTGGGGATGAGGTGAACATAAGAGTAAGATAGGGAAATGAGACGAGCAAGATGGTGTTAATGACGACGACCGTCGTGGACGGTGGTGGATGTTCGAGAGTAAAACCCGAACTCTGTTTCTGGGTTCAAATTGGTAGTTTGGGGTTTGGTTGGTTGTCGAACGTTTGGAAGGTGTGGCTGATGTTCCTGAGGCCTGGACGACAGTGGCGGTGGCCACGGCGGAGCTCGCGGTGGCGTGGTAGGTAAGTTCCCGCGAAGGAACTTTGTTTCGATTCAAAAATGGTAGATGTTGATTTAGTGACTAATGGTGAAATTGGTTAATTGGAACATGTTTTGGACATTAAGGCGAGTCGACTGGAACTGGAATGGAGGCCAATGGTGGCCAGAGCCGCGAGAACGCGACGGTGGAACGTTGGAGGATTGTTCTTCGATTTGGAAGGTGAGGTCTCATGCTTTTCTTGGATTTTTGACTAGATAGGTTGATAAGACATAGTGGGACGACGCTGTAGGAGTTAGAATGGTAAAAAACCAACTGAAATTGGCTAAGTTATGGAGTCGAACCGATCACGCCAGTCCAGTTGGACCGGATTTGCAGGACAACCAGACTGGGTTAGACTAAAGGTTGAAGATGACTGGGTAATTGTGCGTGAAGCCCACGCGCAGCGCCTTTGGGAGGCGCGTGGGGGCGTGTTGGACACCTTTTGGGATTGAGTTCAACACAATTTTTTATGTATTCGATGTAAGGAACATTTTGGGACTGGTTTCGAGTCGATTGGGCATCGTTTCGATATAGTTCGGGATGTCCGAAAGTTTAAGATCAAGTTTAAATACATTTAAAAATTCGGGAAAATTACGGGAATTTAATGAGAGGTTAATGAAGTGGTTAGTAACCCTCTAGTATGATTTGGACATGTTCGGATATTCCGAGGCCGATGATTAACCCGGGGAGGCTTATGACACACATATCTAGGCGGCAGCGTAGGACAGTCTGTGAGTGAACATTGATTTCTAAATCGTGATACATGCATAAATGTTTTATATGTTATATATATATGATTTCTATGAATATGATTGTGGTATCGGTGATTTACATATTTGCACATATTTCAAGGTTTACGATTTTTCTTCTGTGTTTATACGTGCTTGTATGTCAATAATGGTTTGATAAACTGGTTTCGGATTTGGAAATATGGAATCGGGCATGAGAGACCCATTTGATTTACGAACTATCGGACTTGGAGTCCATTTGATTTAGTAAAGGCATCGGGCCGGGGCCCCAGTTAGTTTACATGATCGGGCTTGAGGCCCAAGTGGTTTATGATATCAAGCATGAGTCCCATTGTGGTTCAAAATATGATTTTGGGTTCGGAGACCTTAAATAGATTTGATTTGAGAAATCGGATTTCTGGGTTTACGATGGTTTTATGGGAAACTGGGCATATGCCCTTTGAAAGGTTTGAAAGGTTTTGAAATGATTTACGAAAAGTTTTCTAATATACCATCCTTTTATCTATGGATTGTCTCCTCCAAAGAGGGTCGTTGGTCTGGGTGGACTCTGGAGTAGTCACGGAGCACTAACTGAGATGAGTCGCCCTCGTGGGGTACCTGACTCTCAAGTAGGCATTATGGATTATAACCCCCTAGGGAGGGTCATTGATCTGCGGACAATGACTTGGGTGGATCCTAGGGAGACTTGGGACTTGGGACCTCGAGTAGCACGCGTAGCTTTGGAAACCGTGACAGTACTAATTGTGACATCGGGGATGTCAGGCATCAGGGATGCCGAGGATTGGTTATATGGCACTTGGTAAACATGATTTATTAGATTTATAAAATGGTATTTTTGTGCTTATGACTGGATTCGGGCAGTGGCCCACTTGGATTAGGATTTACGGATTTTGGTATTCTATGGTTTTGGGCTGAGTTCCCATGTATGTTTGGATTTACGGTTTTGGGCTAAGGCCCTAATGATTTATTCAAGTAAATGGTTTGATTACTGGTTTTCGAATGCATGCATGCTTTTTGATGAAGGGCATAAATGTCTTCTTATGAAATGTGTTTTCTTAAATTATTAATTTTCGTCCACACACAGCTTTTATTGGTTTTAATGCCCTTCAGGTTGATCACGAATGCGGTTTGTAGTAGAGACCGGGACATCGCACTCCTCCACCGATCCTGGCGCGCTCTGGAAGCCCTGAACGGACCGAGGGTTGAGTTATCCCTTGTCTGATACTCGTGTCGAGAGGATTGGGATTGGTTGTGTCAGAGGTTCTTATCAAGGCTGTAGAAAACGCCTTCCCAACTTACTCCATGTCGGTCTTTCGGTACCCCAAATCCCTTTGTAATTAAATTGATGCCATTCTTGCTAACTTTTGGTGGGGGACAAAATCAAGATCGAAATAAGCTCCATTGGGTTAGTTGGAAGGAATTGGGGCTCTCAAAGGCCTAGGGGGAGATGGGCTTTCGAAATATGGAGGAATTCAACATAGCCCTTCTTGCAAAACAGTGTTGGAGGCTCATCAGTTAGCCCAATTCCTACTGGACATAGATGATTAGAAGAAGATACTATCCTAATACATGCTTTTTGAAGGCTAATCGGAGGGCTCGGGCGTCATGGGGCTGGTCGAGTATTCTGGAAGGCAAGTACCTCATCCTTAAGGGGGCCGCCCAATGGCAAGTCCTTGATGGGCACTCCATCAAGTTTTGGACTGATAATTGGGTCATTGGCCTCCCAAATATCCAGTATGTTACCACGGTGCATGTGGGAGCAAACCTCGAGGCTCTGGTGGCGGACTTTATCGATTTCCAATCTAGGGACTGGGATAGATCAAAGCTGAGTGGTGTTCTAAACCATGAATGTGTGCAATTAATTTCCACCATGCCGCTTGGCAATTGCAAGGGGAGGATCGCCTAATTTGGCGTCAAACTGTTGATGGATGCTACTCGGTAAAGTCTGGTTACCACTAGTTAAGGAAAACGGCTCCTCCTCCCTCCACGAATCACCCCTTATCTTCCTACATCATCCTTGAGGACACTTGGAAATTAATTTAGAGCCTGGTTACCCCACATAAGGTCTGGAACTTTATTTTGAGGATGGTTTATGGCTCCATTCCGACTAGGGACGCCCTCTTTCATCGATACTTGGGGTCATCCCTTTTGTGCCCTGTTTTCTTGGAGTATCTTGAATCCGTGGAGCACTTGCTTCTACAGTGTAGTGGTGCCAGAAGTGTTTGGTTTGGCTGCTCCTTGGGGTATTGTGTAAGTCTTCTCAATATATCTACTTTTGAATCCTGGTTTTCTAACATTTTTGCCCCTCTCCCTGGTTCGAATGGGGAGATGCCAAGGATACTAGCTACGATTGCGTGTTATTTCTGGGCTATATGGAAAGAATGATGCAGATTCTCGTTCGAGGGCTGCTCCTTTAACCCCTGGCGAGTTATTTAGACTGGGAGATCCTTACAAGCGGATTACTGGGTTGCGAATGTCCTAGCCCCTTCTCCTAGAAGTGCTGATGTTGAGATTTTCTGCCCCCTCCCCACGGCGGTATGGACCCTCCTTATAGAAACACTGTGAAAATCAACACTAATGCCTCCTAGTCAGCCTCCTCTTCACGAGCTGGTCTTGGTGTCGTTGCAAGAAATGCAGGTGGGGCCTTCTTAGTTGGATGTTGCTCGGTCAGGGATGCTGGTTCTGCCATAGTGGCGGAAGCTTAGGCCATCATGGATGGAGTCAAATTGGCAGTCCATTAGGGTTACAGTAATGTGGTATTAAAGTCTGACTCGATAGAGCTGGTCAGGGCTGTTCGGGGCTCAATTCAGAAAGGTCGGTGGGAAATCTATCCTATCCTTCTTTGGATTAGGTCTGACATGGAAACTTTTAACATTGTGGAGGTTGTTCGGGTTTCTCGCTCCTTAAATTCAGCAGCTGATGCCTTTATTTCACATGCTCAACTATTGATGTGCCGAGAGCTCTGGATTGACCACCTTCCATCTTCCCTAGTGCATGTGTTATCTCGTGATGGTCTGCCCTGCCATCCGCCCGCTAAAGATTGTAGCCCCTCCGATCGTAGTTGCTATTTTGTTCTTCTGCTGTTTGTCTGGTCTTTTCCCTCTGTTGTATTTGTTTTTTGCTTCTTTGTTTGTTTTCCCCTGCTCTTTTATAGTTATATATTGTACGAGCCCAAATTTACATGAAAATTGGCTTACCCCAGTTTACTTGGTGGTAGGCCTTCTTGCCAAGGGCCTGTGTTCGAAACATCTAGTTGTTTATAGGCTTGATTTTGTGCAATAATTAATGTTTTACTTAAATTTAAATAAAATTTTAATAATTCATGTTCAAAACATCTTCCCATTTTTAAATAAAATTTAATCCTATTTGATCATTTTTTTTTTGCAATTATGAATATATTTAGACTTATTTTACCCTGCAATTTTTTTTTTTAAAAAAACTTGATGAATTTAACATTTTTCCAATTTTTGAATAAATTTGACTTTATTTTATCATTTTTCTTTCTATCTTTGAATAAAATTGACAAAATTTTATCATTTTTTTCAATTTTTGAATAAAAATTGATAAATTTAGTTCACCCTTCAAATTTTTTTTTTTTTAAAAAAGAAAACTTATAAATTTAGCCCACCCAACTTTGAATTCCTGGATCCGACCTTGACAAGACACAACCCAGAAGACCGTGTACAACACACCCGGGTTTTGCTTCTCTCTCACAAGTAATCTAAAACTACCAAAAATACCCTCGAAATCCTATTAGATAAGGGATACTTACAAACTCGTGAGCTTATGCTTCCGCGTTAAAAGTATCCTTGATTCTCATGCAACGACCTTGAAGGGTTTCAAAACCAATCAAAATGTGTGAGTGGATAAAAATAAAGGTTTATAAAAACATAGTTCAAAATTTTATAAATTCCCCCCCGTTTATGAAACTATGCATGCATCAAATTTACCAATAAAAAGATAATCTCGAAATACGTGTAGTAATACAAAAATTTGATAATACAATACACTAAGGCAACTATAAAAATCAAATCAAAAGTTCAAATATCGACATTAACGCAATTAGACCAACACAACCATATCAGTAACACATAACCCGTCACGCTGAACCCAACAACATAACAAAACGACCAATCATATCAAATGACCAACCTCGATGCCTGCAAACTTAATCATCATGTTAATGTGCACTACCGGTAGGCGAATATCATTTGGGAACTAGCGGAGTTCTAGACTCGACATCCAAGTGTGGACTAGCTCAAGAACTAACAGAGTCTTGGACTCGACGTCTGAGTCACAGTCCTAGTCTCAGGAATTACGAAACCTCATGCTCGACGCCTGAGACGAGTCTCGGGAATGACAGAGCTCAGCTCGACATCCGAGACTATGCATCACAATCGACATCTCGAGAAGGGTCATCAACCATATCACATTATATCACAGTCACACCTATTTAGAAGCCACAATCACACATATTCAGTATTCACAATCAATCATATCACAAGTATCCAACAATTACATAACCATACTCTAACCAAGTTCAGAATTCAAAGCCAGACTCAAAACTCGGGCCTAAGCCCCAATTCACAAATACGTCCAATGACCTCGTAAGAAGAGTCATTAAAATATTCCAAAAATCATGTAAAATCCCATTTCACCAAACACCCTCAAAATCATAATATAAATGAAATATCTAGTATAAAACCATCTTCTAAAACTCAGTAATAAGCCAAGGCGTAAAATACCCAATTTCCTCGCAAAACGTGCAAGGTTGCAACTTTCGTAAAATCACCACAAATCCATAAAAATCATGTAAAATTATATGTAAATAAATCACCGTTAAGTAGAACACATCTTAAATTATGGAAATTCACATAAAAATTGGATGCATAGGAGTTAAGGAAAAAAAAGGTCCACTCACACGTACCTTTTATGAACCGAACTAAACTACGCGTTTTTCTGTACAATCCAAGAATGTCCATTTCTATTAAAAAACACTTGTAAGGGTCACTAATCATCCCAAGTGACTCACATATTAATCTCAACATTTTCTGGGATTTTTAAATGTATTAAAATAATGCCTAAAACCTTTGGACACTCAAAACGGCCCCGAGATGATACCATATCGACTCAAAAATTATACCGTTGAATTCAAAACATCAACTACTACAACTTTCATGTTGGAGGCACCCCCCAACAGTGTGGCATGTGCCCACACGCTGGCCACGCAACACACTGTTCACCATCTTCAACCTAGGTCTTGACTTAATTTTCCTGCAACTGGGTCGTCTTAACCCGCAACTTGAAACCGGATTAAAAGCACGAATTTTACGTCCAATCTTGTTGTTTCAACCATCTGAACTCATCTAAGGAAATCCAGAAAGAGATCGATGATCTCAAACTATCAAAAACTTACCTTGAATTATGGTTCGAACCTCAAGCTTCCACGACCATGGCGTCTATGGTTGTCCAAAGGCCTTTCCACGTCCAATTCCCACGGTTCTCGTCTCTATCATCGTCATACAATCCCTAGAAGGCTATTGGGGCAACTGATTCTAAGCTTCCTGGTCCAAAACTAAATAACCGAAGAATACTACACGAGTCCAAGATTTTTCCTTCACGGTTTCGTCATTCCCTTCACAGCTCCTCCCCAAATTTCACCTTTTTTTTTCCTTTGATTCTTTCTTTCATATTTCTCCCTCTCTGGACTCACTTCCGTCACGAGTTAGGGTTGCTTATGGTTTGTTGTGGGTTTCGGTTCAAGCTTCCCAAATCCCTCAATCACACATAACACACACACACACACACACACACACACACACACACACACACACACACACACACACACACACACACACACACACACACACACACACACACACACACACACACACACACACACACACACACACACACACACACACACACACACACACACACACACACACACACACTGACAGGACCCATCCCAATCCCCCCGGGATTAGTGCGGGATAACCCTGCTCCCGTCTGACACGGAGTGTCAGACAAGGGATATTTCTGACCTTTGCCCTCCCGGGCTATCAAAGTACGCCAGGATCCGGAGGAGGCATGTGATATCTCGGTCTCTGCTACAGTCCACATCCGCTGTCAACCTGAAGGGCAGTCAAAACATTAAAAGCTGTGAGTGGACAAAACAAGAGTTTATAAAACAGTTGATAAGAGAAGTCATTTGTACCCTTCACTAAAAAGCATGCATGCATTCAAAAACTATTTATCCAGAAAAACCATAATGAAAATGACCATACGGGCCACTGTCCAAAACCTGTGTAAACACACATCATATATCATATCGTATATCTCATAAAGCAGACATCATATATACATATAATTCACACAACCAATCCTGTCACGGTTTCCAAAGCTACGCGCGTGCTACCCAGGTCTCAATCTGAGTCTTCTCAAAGTCAAAATCAATGTCCACAGACCACTGACCCTACCCGAGGTAATAGTAATCATAGCCTTCCTGAGAGTAAGGAACCCAACTGGGGGGTGACTCCACTCAGTCGGTGCTCCGTGACTACTCCGGGGTCTACCCAGGCCAACGACCCTCCCCGGAGGAGATAATGGAAGTAAAGGAAGGTATATGAATACATATATATACATAACATAAACATTCATGCCCGGTTCCCTTGAACCGTCATGATCCATAACATCCATAATAAGGGTTCATGCCGGTTCCCATAAACCGTCATGAACCAGAATGACCTGTCAAAGGTTCATGCCGGTTCCCATAAACCGTCATGAACCACAATGACCTTTCTAGAGTTCATGCCGGTTCCCATAAACTATCACGACCCGACCCATCTAACACAATATTGTCCGCTTTGGGCCCAGCCCTCACGGTTTTGTTTTCGGGAGCTCACGTGCAACTTCCCAGGGGGTCACCCATCATGGAATTGCACCAGCCTCAACTCGCTTAACTTTAGGGTTCCAATCCCCCCCAAAGCCACTGAGCTCCCAAAAAGCCTTGTGTTAGATAGATACGTGCCCACACATATAAGGCACTTCACCTTTCCCTCCCCGAGCGATGTGGGATCGTTCACCGATCATACCTTTCCAAGCTCACGGGTCTTACTCACCGTTCTTGCTTCCAAGACCGGGTCTTACAATCCACCCCCCCTTGGGGCCCAACGTCCTCGCTGGCACACTTCCGGTCGGGGTCCAGCTCTCGGGACGGGTTGTTACAATCTACCCACCTAAAAAGAATTTCGTCCCCGAAATTCCACAGCTAGTCCCCAACACCTAGGGTCTCCTACCTGGTAAATAACAACCTCTCCTGGGTTTCCTGTCTATCATCTCCACCTTGGGTATTTCACTCCATCCCTATCTACTGTTACCACGACCAACTCTCTCTATGTAACAACTGTATGGTGTACGCAAGGGAAACTCTTTGAACAGAGAACAAAGGTATTTTACAATACCTCATGTGGAATACCCGAATAAAATCACAGAGCACATCCTCACGTACGACCCCACCTTTCCAAACCAACTCGGCTACTACATCGGCCACTATCGGAATAAATCTACAAAGTCCTAAAAGTAACTCTAGCTTGTGGGTTTTCTCCTTCAATAACCTTATATCGATCAGTTATAGTCACTCCTTTCCTATTCCCTCCGTCATCCTTCCACTGTAACACTCCCCAGGTCACCTAGGGAAAATCCTAGACTCGCTCTCGGACTCCAACAACAAAACTGAGTACAACACAAGCAAAACTAATCAAGTACCTGTCCCCGCATCTGGTGCCGACTGAACTTCCTGCTGAGTCATCGAGAACACTCGGGCCTGAGGTCCCGACGCTCTACCACGTCCCCTCGAACTGCTAGTGGCACCACCACCTCCTCTCGGGCCTGCTGTCCCTGACGCTGTACTCTGTCCAGGCTCCGCTGCTCCTCGGCCTACACCACCTTCATGTGGCAACAGTGGACACTCACGTCGAAAATGACCTCGCTCTCCGCAGTAGAAACACACATCACGACCGGAAAGTCCTGGTCGCCCTGTCGACGCAACAGACGTCGCACTAGCTTGCGGAGTCGGCTGTGCTCGGTAACCATGGAATCCTGAACTCTGGAAACTACCAGGTCTACCGAAACGATCATCGCCCGACGACGATGCTCCATCGAAGTTACCCCTTTTCGGTGTCCGCTGGCTCGAAGCTCCAAAAAAGATGGCTCCCGGCGTCGCACCGGCAAACTAGCCTCAACCCGCACTGCAGCGTCCGACAAGTCTCGATGGGTAGCAAATGATCCAGCCGTCACTATGGCTCGAATCTCGCCTCGCAGGCCCAACTCAAACCTACGGCACTTCTCAACTTCAGTGGCCACAAAAGAAGGAGCAAACCGAGACAACATCTGGAATTTCCGTTCATACTCAGCTACACTCCTATCCCCTTGTTGGAGCTGCAGAAACTCCGCCTCCTTGGCATCCCGAAAAGAACGAGGATAGTACTGCTCCAGGAATCGTTCCCTAAACGTCTCCCAAGTCACCGTATGGGCATCCCAGCCAGACAATTCGAGGGTATACCACCACTCGTACGCTGCACCATCCAATAAAAATGTAGCCAACAACACTCGCTCCTCTGGCGGGCAATGCATCACCGTAAAGATCCGCTCAAGTCTGGTAATCCACCTCTGGGCTTCCTCAGGATCAGCCCCACCACTAAAAGTCGTAGCCCCGAGCCGCTGGACTCGTTCAATCGTAGTACTCTCAGTTCCCCTCGCCATTTCTTCTTCAGGTCGTGGAGAGGGTCCACGTCTCGGAGGCATCGTCAACCGCACGCTGAAAGAGGCATAGAAGTAGTCAAACAACTAAAACACAACCTCACAAACCAACAAACCCCACAAACATGGCAAACCTATGCTCTGATACCAAGTTGTCAGGACCCGGCCCATCTAACACAATATTGTCCGCTTTGGGCCCAGCCCTCACGGTTTTGTTTTCGGGAGCTCACGTGCAACTTCCCAGGGGGTCACCCATCATGGAATTGCACCAGCCTCAACTCGCTTAACTTTAGGGTTCCAATCCCCCCCAAAGCCACTGAGCTCCCAAAAGGCCTTGTGTTAGATAGATACATGCCCACACATATAAGGCACTTCACCTTTCCCTCCCCGAGCGATGTGGGATCGTTCACCGATCTTACCTTTCCAAGCTCACGGGTCTTACTCACCGTTCTTGCTTCCAAGACCGGGTCTTACAATCCGCCCCCCCTTGGGGCCCAGCGTCCTCGCTGGCACACTTCCGGTCGGGGTCCGGCTCTCGGGACGGGTTGTTACATAAACCATCATGAACTTGGAAATCCATCTAGGGTCCTGACCCGAAATCATCAGTGTAAAACAACTGGGTCTCGTGCCCGAACATATGACTCAACTGGGCACTGTGCCCGATATCTAAGGGTCAGTCACGACTCCGATCATAGTGATGCGTGCAACCATCCATCCAGGACCGCTCTCAATCCTGGTATGTCACCGTGAACGAATCAACCGACGCGACTACCAGAAGATCATGGTGCACTCATCACCGATCATTATCCTGAACCGTCAGTACTTCAAAGTCGAGCCTCCCCAGGCTGCCCGACAACTAATCGTACATCGTGACCTCTCCGGAAGGAACACATCTCAAACCGGAGGCGAGCGTCGTATCGTTGATCGCCGTGCACATAGCACCCATCGCGACCACGATTTAGACCCGAAGGTCGTAAATAGCGTCATATGCCCGAGACAAAACCAAATGGGTCTCATACCCGAGTTTATCCTTTTAGAAATCCAAAACCTTTTCATTAAAACCAATAAAGAAATACAGACCCGTATAAGCACCGCATAAGGCCGAAACCTCAAAATACGTGCTTATACGTAACCACATACAAATGCACCCATGGCATCATCAAACAAGTAATAAAACATATAATAAACATTCATGCATGCACCAATTTAGAAAACAAGGTCCACTCACAGACCGTCCGAAGCCGCGCCTCGATACGCGTGCCATAATCGTCTCCCGAGTCAATCGTTGTCACCGGGACCCCCAAACCTGTCCAAATTCATTTAGAGGGTTACTAATAGCCTCATTAACCTCTCATTGAAGTCCTATAATTTTCCCGATTTTCTAACTATTTTTAAAGTATCATAAACCTTCGGAAAGCCCGAAACCTATCGAAATGATGTCCGATCGACTCGAAACCAGTCCCAAAATCTTCGTTACATCGAATAGAAGATTTCACATGTTGAACACATCCCCAAATTCTTCCCCACGCGCCCACACGCGCCACCTGAAGTGGCTGCGCGTGGGCTTCACGCGCCAGCTACAGTATCGTCTCCTACTTCGGTCAGGCCAGTCCGAACCGGTCCGGTCCAGTTTTTCCTGCAACTTGGACCGGCGTAACCGGTCCAGGTCTCCTTCTCCCTCATTTTCGGTCCGTTTGCTTCCATTTCAATTCCTAAATTCCTATTTCTTCATTTCCTATCTGACCCAATTAACCAAAACTCCTAAAACCTTCGAAATCCGACCAGTCCAATTTGAACCTCACGGTTCGATTCTCCAAACTCCTCCCCGGAGGTCTCCCATTGTCCAATCTCCCTCAAAACCGTCCTAATAGCTTCCTAACAACCTTTTTAATTTATTGAAAGCAACCAAAACAACCCATAATACATATATTGAAAAATGGGAAGAATCGGGCTTACCGTGCACCCGCACGGGTTCGCGGCTCCACCGCCCACGGCGGTGCCTTCCTGGGCCAACCACCGCGCCCTACATCCTCCCTCACTCTTTGGTCTCAGTCCTAGTCGAAATGGGGTTGGGTTGGCTGAGTTTGGGTGGATGGTTTGGGTGAGATCGGGTAATGGGTTTGGGTTTGGATGAAGAAATGAAAATGCACGGGAAGGTTGGATGCATGAATGGGGGCTGGTAACCAGTGGATGGGTGACAAGTGTCACTCATCCATTGGTTGCTGAAAAGTAACTGGCCCACTAAAGACAAGTGGTCCTCGTAAAACGTGTCGTCGTGAATGGTAACTTGGAACTTCCATGAACCGTAACTTCGCCGTCGAACGTCCGAATTCGACGTGCCGCCTGTCTATGGATTCGTATCGTCCTTATCTACGTAACGGTCTTCGGCCCTCGGCCATCGGACCTCCTGGTCAAAAAGTCAACATTTGACCCCATTTAACCAAAATTACCAAAATGCCCCTAAACTTCCGAACGTCATAACTTCCTCCTCGAACGTCGGAATTGAACGTGCCACCTGTCTATGAACTCGTGACGTCACGATCATCGGTCAAAGTCCATTTGACCACCCGACTGAAAAGTCAACGTTTTGCCACCACTAGGGGCAAAACGGTCATTTCGCATCGTTCGTCCGATTTCGCTCTACTAATCACGGATTAGCCTCACTAATCGTGATTAGTCACTAATCTAATCATGGAATTTGGGACGGGTCGTTACACACACACACACACACACTTAAATCCATGGCATAAAGTCGGTGATAGGGAGGAAAGAAATGGTCTAGATTAGTCTAGAATAAACACTTGTCACACACCCAAAAATATCTTTTAAGCACAATGACCAAAATACCCCTTGGTTCAAAATTACCATTTTGCCTTTCGTCCTTCTTAACCCATAACTACTTCATCCAAACTCCAATTTTACCGTGCAGCCTGTTGACATACTCGGGAGGCCGAGACCTTCGTAACGGCAGTTTTGAAATCCCCAAAAACCATCCCGGTTAAAAGTCAACATGTTGACCTTAGTTAAAGTCAACCCTTTGACTTTGACCAAAAAGACAACCATTGACTTCTTGGGGCATAATGGTCAATTTCGTCCAACTTTTTCGATTTTACCCTCGTTGAAGGTCCGGGTCGTTACACATGTATTATAATTGGAACTGTTTAACTCGTAAATAATTATTTCAAGATCATATCCTAAAAAAATCAACAATTATGGAGATTATTTAGTCATTTATATGTATAAACAAATAAATGATATTGGTAACAACGAAGATCCTCAAAGTGAACTATCCATTTAGTTTACACATATAAATGGCTCAATGATCTTTAATTTAGCTAATTTTTTGTATAAATGATCTTGAAATGATGATTTAGGAATTGAACGATTTTGATTATAATATATGTATATTCAGTAGCGTAGCAAGAAATTCATGTTAGTGGGGGCATTTTATAAATAATGCTAAGGGTATTTTTTATCAAAATAATTTTGTAAAAATGTTTTGATCCCATCATGAAAAAGATTAATATTATGAAAGAAATTTTGTAAAGAAAATTGTAATGGCAACTAAAATAAAAATATATAAATAATGGCAATGGTTTAGAGAATTTCTATTAGTTTTGTTATCTTCAATTTGAGTACATAAAGTTTGCAAAATAATTAATTATCCACTCAAACTTCGATAATTAGTAAGTAATAATTAAATAATACTTGGTATGTTTGTAGGAAAATAAAAATATAAGATAAAAATTATAACGGAATTAGTATAATTTCATATACATATAGATGTAACAACCATGATAAAAAAAAATAGACGTAACAACAAAAACACTCATCGGGGGCATGAGCTCCCTCTAGGCATTAAGTGGCTCTGCCACTGTGTATATCAACTATTCGATAGATCTAAAGGATGGAACAAGAAAGTATCCTCAGAGTGGATACACACAATATTTACATCTCACACCTAGTAGTATCTCCTCATACCACCATTTTGATGTATATCATCACCAAAACTATTTAACTTTTAAATCACAATTTCAAGATCATTTATACAAAAAAATCAACAAAGTTGAAGATTTTTTTTAACCTTTTATATGTGTAAACTAAAAGGACGGATCACCATAAGGATCTTCCTTGTTATCAATATCGTTGAATTTTTTAATACATACAAATGATTAATGATGTTTAATTCTCATTTCAAGTGCACAAGTAGTTGATAATACGCCAGAGACAATGATGAAAATATCGATATCGATGGAAATATCGACAATCAAATTTACGGAAATTTCGATGGATATTTCGATATCGATATCGTTTACGATCAATATAAATAGTGGAAATTTAATTCCAAAGTTTGAAATGTTTAATGAAATTTGAGGAAAAACTTAAGAACTCAATAATGGTTATGTAAGACTAATAAAAATTATAAAATGATTTTGATATAATAAATATATGATTTATAATATGATACTATATGATCTAATGATAACTAACAATTTAATACCTTAAACATAAGCAAAAATTAAAACATAATTTCATACTCTACCTGTTGGGTTTCACTAAAAAAAAAGTAGATTTCAGAATGTAGATCATGTAAACTTTTAGATTTCCCAAGTCCGGGCATTACTCGTCCTGGAATTCAAAATAAGAATTATTAAATTATCAAATTATCAAATTACCCTGCTAAACTAATTGTAGAATCTTGATAAGGATTTCTTAGTTCGAAATGGTACAAATTATGGAATTAGCCTTCAAATTTCCCATGTAATTCAAGAAGTTGGTAGAAAAGTTTCCAAAAAATGAGATTTAGAACGGGAATGTCGAATTCATAGAAAATTTAAGAATAAATTAGATCGGGAGAAAATCGAAAATAATATCATAGTTTACTTGGGTTATATATTTTTAATTATATCTTAATATTTTATTTTCCAAAATATCTAAACTTACCCAATCAAAACTTCCACTTATCATTTTCTCTCCTATTTTAACTCTCTTTATCTCGAAAACCTGCTTCTGAGTCTTCCATTTCTTCTCTACGACACACCCGGCAAGGCAACACTAGCCACTACTAAGTGCAATCACGACTAATCCCATCCTCACCGCTTCATGCAAATCATTCTCCATGTCGAGATAAAGAAATCCCTGCTCGCTTCGACTGTCGACGTCCCTCAGAAGGGACGAATCAAAGTCAAGAACCTCAAAATCTATCTCGTCTCCAACAACCCTTGTGGTCAAATTGGACCATGAGGATCGGCCAAAAACATGAATACTGGGGGGGGGGGGGGGGGGGGGGGGGAATTTCTTCCCCCCATGTTTCGATGCTGACTTCCCCTTTTCTCGATATATCGATTGAAATTTCTGATATTTCAATCACTCATCGAAGCAAAGTAAGGGTTATCGTACTACAGAGACTGATTATACTTAAGCATAAGCTAGCCTTATACTATTCAATATAAATGCAACAAAAATAAACAATTGAAAGGACATGTTTCTGACTTGAGTTTGAATTAATTTTTTAGGAGATGATCTATTCTAATTATGATAAATACATACGAAATATTCTATATATTGAAAATGTGAAACGAGTAGAGACTAGGAGATATTCGGAGTTTCCAATTGATTGAAAGAATTTGCAATGAATAAATACTCCTAGTTAGGAAATACTTAGTCTTGGTCTTGGATTTTAATGATAAATAATTAGCTTAAAAATGATTTATTATGAAGTTCTAATTAAAGTAATTCCCTTTTAGCAAGGTAGTTTATTCATTAATTGACTTCTAGCTTAACAATAATTCTCATAGAGATGTCATTCATTATTGTGATATAACTTTTATGAGTTAACATATTTAGTTAGTAAATATATTTAATTAATCTAAAATAATTACACCTAATAGTGACTCTACCAAACACAAAGTAGTCATTGCTTTGGATACATTATAAATTACACATAAGTATTTTTCTTTATATTATACCCCTTGAACCCCTCGGTTTTTGGCGTTTGTTTATAATAGATGAGAGTTTAATTTGTACTCATAGGGGTAGACACGAATTCGTTAAAACTGTTAACCAATTCGCTTCAAACCATTATGTATCCAACGATTTATGTTTGTTCAGATAAAATTGAAACTGTTTGAGAATCTAAACCACTTTGTTAATAACGGTTTGAATTTGGATTTTCATTTTGGAAATCCGTTAAATCTAAACTGGATCGTTAAGGAATATATTACGTTTTATTAATTCTTAAATCTATTATTAATACAATGTAAAAATAGTAAGTGTTGTTGCACAAAATGTGCCTACTTAGGGTAGAATCCTACTCAGCCATATGTCCTTCACTAACCTGTCAAAAGAGGGTAGGTGGTCATCGGTCAAAGATAGGCACCAGTCTGGTAGTAGTATAAGGGTACTCTGACGCCCACGTTAGTGTGAGTCAGTGTGTATAAGGAGTGTATTGAATAGTAATTCATAAGTAGATGTGAATAGTAAATTCTTAGTTACCTTTATTGGGAAAATGACCCTTTTGTATAAGTGTGAGAATGATAATAAATATGTCCTTTTGATGTGGGCGAATGTGTATTCGCTGTGAGGCTGACACGTGTCCTAATGATAGAAGGAGGGGATTTGTCCACGTGTCAGTGCTGGTCCTTGCTAGGGTTTGCTTATTAGTGTGGGCTTGGGCCTTTTGAACTTCATAAGTGGGTCGGTGGGCTAGAGATATTGGGCACAGCTGAGTCTGGACTGATATGGTATCAACAATAAGAATAAAAGAATACAGAGATATACCCAGATAAGTGTATAGTAAAAGATTATCAAGTAATAATGTTTGCAATCAAATCCTCCGCAAGCTTAATATACAAAAAAATTTGAGTATTGATTATTCTGTTATTTTTTTTATCCTTATTGTTTTTTATATTCTTATCCGTTAGTAACAGTTTGAATTGAAACAGTTTCATTTTTAATTTTGGAAAATCCAAACTGTATTGAATCGTTAAGATTTTAACGGTTTAAATTTTGATATTGCCAATATCCATATTGAATTGCACCATGCCCATCTTTTAATACTAATGATTTCATCTCTATATGAGAAATAAGGCATTCTCTAACTTAAAATATTTAAACTGTTTTGCACATTAACTGAGATCATGTTATTTTTGTAGCTCAATAAAATGGATAACCTGTTTATATATTTGTCTGACTCTAATAAAGATTTTATGTTTGTTACCAATTTTTCATATCATATCAGTCCAGACCAATTTGTGGCCCAATGTCTCTAACCCAACATACCTCTACAAGCTTTAGAGCCTAGACCCACTGTCACAAACAAAGCCGTAGCAAGGTCTGAACAAACCCTACACGTGGACAGATGTAACACCCCGGAAATTCGAGGATTATAATAATGTAATTTAATGTATGAATTGACGTTTTTACCCTTGTGATTGGTATGACCAAATTGTTGAATTTTTTATTTGAGGGTCAAATGGACTTTGACTAATGACCGTGACGTAGTTTGGGACGTCACGAGTCCATAGACAGGTGGCACGTCCAATTCGGACGATCAGGGTAAAAGTTATGACTATCGGAAGTTCAGGGGCGTTATCGTAATTTGGACGATAGGGGTGAAAATGATGACTTTTCGTTTGGCAACTAATTTTCACATGACTCAAGGACCGTTAGGTAGGTCTCGATGCCCTGAGTCCGTAGACAGGCGGCACGCCGAAATCGGACTTCGTATGGCTGAGTTACGGGTCTAGAAAGTGAGGGGCAGTTTGGTAATTATTGAACCAGGGGCATTTTGGTCATTTTGCCCTGGTTACTGTAGCAACCGCGGGGGACCATGGATGGAACCACCATGTGCGGTGGTTCAGTGCGCAATTGTTTATGCAAGTGTGTGCTGGAAAGAACGGTGTGTCTTATGCTTTAGAACGTGGCCTGAACCATCCACCCTGCACGGTCGATTTGATTAATGAAGATTCGAAGCTTTTTCGGGGAACAAAATTCAGTGGACAGTAATGCTTCCACGAGCCTCTGGGATGGCTTGAATTGTTTAAAACTGATTGAGAAGTGAATGAGCTTTCACTCTGCTGTTGAAAGAACTGAAAATAGGTGAGGAACCAGAGAGAAACCATTTCGGGAAATTTTGGAGGGAAATCGGGTTTTCAATTTCTGGTGATTGTTGGACCAAACCAAAGCCTGGTTTAGTCTTCTGGGAGTATTTGGAACTTATCCACATCGAAATCGAAGGCCATCAACCACGGGAGAGCTGGGACGGTGACTGCAGTTTTCAGAGAAATCGCAGAGCTTGGGACGACAACCTTCAGGTACTTTCAGACACAATTGATCGTTCATTTTAGGTCGTTTTGATCCTATTATGCTGTCTGTGAAGTTAATTGGAAATTGAATTAGAAACCAGGAAGTTCTGGTGATTGACCCGATTGGTTGATCACGGGTCGATGGGTCGTTTAGGGACTTGTCGAGGTTGATTAATGTCTCAGAACCTAAATTGGATAGTTAATAAACGTGTTAGGATCAAATTGGATTGAAATTGAGTAGGAATTGATGGGTAATCAACCGGGTCAAGCCGTGGGTGGTAGGCCCGCATTACAGATAAACGGGTGAATGTGGTAACACTGTAGCTACAGTGTCAGGCGCGTGACTTTCACGCGTAGCTACTTTGGGCGGCGCGTGAGGGCGCGTTGAGCCTCATCTTTGATCACGATCAACATGACTTTTATTCCCCTCATCATTCTGAACATTTTTGGTGAATTAACCATGTTGATCTGAGATAGTTTGGGAGGGTCAGTTTAGGGTCGGTTGTCTCGGGAAACGTATTGGACGGTTTCCCCCAGCCGGTTTCTGTTTCGGACCTTTTGGATAAATGTGTAAGACTAATAGTGACCCTTACATGTGATTTGGACTGACAGAAATTGTACGATAATCCCGGTACAAGTTTGTACGCGCAGGTTCACCGCGGGATCGTACTGTGAGTGGGCCCGATTTCATTAAACCCTTGCATGCTTAAATGTTTTCTGATTTACTTACATATTCACATGCTGGAATCATGAAACAGTTTTGATGATATTGAAATTATGGTTATGGCACGTTTCATGGTATTTGGGTTTGAGACCCGTTTGATGAAACTTAAAGATTGGTTTGGATTTTATCTACGTATATATGTTTTGCATGTGGATATCAATAAAATGTATTTGGTACTGCACTGTAAAGATCTATTCTTGTGATATTGTCTCCTCCGGATGTGGTACCCCGGAGTGGTCATGGCGCATTGCCTGCGAGGGGTCATTCTACGGAGGAACCGGACCGTAAAATGACTCAGGAGCAGGATTGCTTATTTGACGTCAGGGACGTCGAGCGTCTAGGACGCTAGGCATTTGAGATGTCGTACCCGGACAGGGTTCGGGGATTAGACTCGGAATTGAGACCCTAGTGGCACGCGTAGCCTTGAGACTGTGACCTTATCGGACGTCAGGGACGTCAGACATCAGGGATGTCTGGATCGGAGTGTATAGTGCAGTGGCTAAAATTTATCTTATGATTTTATTACATGCCTTATGGTTCATACTATATGATTTATGGTTTTAAATTCTAATGCATGCATGTTTGGAAAACGGAGGGGTAAATTATATGATTTACTTATTAAACGATTTTATAAACTTGAGTTTCGGCCCACTCACCCTTATTGTTTTGGTAACCCCTCCAGGTCGTGCTACTGAGGTAGAGGAGGAACCTGAGGCTGAGGCATAAATCTACTTCTGCGTACCTGAACCCTTGTTGGGTGGTTTACCCGCAGGTTTATTTTAGAGTCGTGCTCGCAACTTGTAATTTTGGATTTCATCCCTTGTCTGACATCTGTTTAATTCGGATTTGATGTATAACTTTAATTTGGTTATTTATGCATTTGATGTTTTGAGGTTAAAATTGGTATGAATTTTGGGTGTCAGACGGGAGCAGGGCACGTCTCCTTATGGTCCCTGTGGGATCGGGGTGGGTCCTGTCAACAGACCCCAGTCGTCCATGTTTCGGTTTCACAATGAATGCTCATGATCCTACATCAGAAGAATAATTTTATTGTACACATCACACCTATACAAAAGTGGTTCACTTTTCCCTATAAAGGTAACTAAGCATTACCTATTCACATCTATTTTATGAATTACTATTCACCACTCACTCCTTCTACACAGACCCATCGCTAACTTAGGCGTCAGAGTACCCTTAGACTGCTACCGTACCGGTGCCTACCTTTGATTGACCAACTGGTCTTTCTATTTTTCAAGTCTTTCCTAGGACACGTGGCTGAGTAGCATTCATTCATCCTCTAAGTTATCACATTTTGTGCATTAATATTTTGGCACCGTCCTTGGGAATTCTGACCAAGTTTGCCCACCACTCTACCAAGCCGAGAACCACATTCCTTTGCCATCAGTTAGCATGCAAGACAACGCGAACAGTGATGTTACACCCGCACCTGGTCTGGCACCAAGGGACACTTCTCCCGACGTGGTTGAGCGCTGGAAAGACTACATCGTGACACAACCGAAATCAAGGCCAACAACACTCATGCCGAGATAAGCTATACCGAACTGAGTGGACAGTAAACCGACGTGGTGGCCCAGCTGTAGACCGCACAAACCGAGTTCACCACCCGTCGCTCCTTGGACGAGGCTTAATGGGACAAGAGAATTGTGGCCGATTGTGCTGAGCACACCAAGCTTCTCTGCCGAACCGCCGAAAAAGAAAAAGCTGCCACCACTGTTGCACCGACCGATAATGTCTCCAATCTCTTGGTGATGCCCGTAAAGGCTGCCCAGAGAACAAGAATCTTCCGTGATGCCCACGAGGCCCTAAATGGGACCTCCAGACCGGAACGCAGACAGATTAGCTCAATTCGGCTTGAATTCCCCTAGGAAAAGGGTCTATTGACAATGGAGGAGACTGGTCGAACGCATCTCGACACAGAACCGCGGCAACCACCTTGCGATGGTAATCAAACTCACCTTTCTGTCATGGAAGGCGCCAAATCATCCTATGAAATACTTGGCGCACGTCGATCTGACTGACCCCGGCATAGCAACCGGTCGAAGGGCAATAAGGGAACCTCATCCCGAGGGGATACCTATCAATATGCTCAGCGCACCGACCGTCATTGCCCAAAAGAAAAGAGCCCTAGTGTCGAACCACTAGTTCAACAACTGCTTGATCGAATAAAATGCCTTGAGGCCGAGAAGAGGTCGCCCTACATACATACTTGGGGCAGGCCCATCCTGGGTCATTTCATCAATCGAATCAACCGTTTCCAACATGACCACGAGATCAAGCCACTATAGATCCCCCTATACATGGAAAATACATACCTAATCACTCACCTCAAGAACTACCAGTCGGTCGTTGCCATCATAAACCTTACCGACAAAGCTCGATGCCTCATTTTCAGCTCTACCCTCACTGAGGATGCCATCAACTAGTTTAACGACTGAAACTCGGTACCATCGGTGAATTCGAATAGCTTGTCAATGTCTTCTTGAATTAGCTCTAATCTAGACAGATCGACTGTTATTAGCCGAGGACCTATTCCTCCTAAATTAGGGAGAGACCAAGACGCTGCAAAGGTACGCCGCCCGTTTTAGTCTGGAATACTCTCAGTACACCGAGATCGACGAGAAGGCCACCTTCACTGCGTTCAAGGGTTGTCTGCGCAAATTACAATTTAGGTACCACGCACACATCCATGGTTGGTATACTTATAATGAATTAATGAAACAAGCGGCGATTCACGCCACGACCGAGCTATTAACGAGCAAAGGAACTGCTACACCGGCCAACTCTTATTGGCCCAACGCGAGGGACTAGATCAACACATACCATTTGACCCAATCTGGCCCTCCGCCTTCCCCTCAGCAGTCGGCCCTAATCTAGAGCAAGAATCAAAGCTCCCCAAGCAGAAAAAGGAAAGACTTTTTCCACTTCTTAAAGCCCGAGGAAGAAAAGGTAAGAACCATGACCATCACAATAACCATCAAGGCTAGAACCGACAAGATCAAAGGCAAATGACAACCACACCGAGTGTCTCAACCTCAATCCAAGTACGAGACCTACATCAAATTACATGACCTACATCATCCCAAACACTTCTTACGAGAACGTGCTGATGAACGTCGAGGACATGATCCCCAACCTGACTTGGGCTCCCCACCACAGGTCGACTGGCCAAGAATAATGGTGTTTACTTCCAGTAGCACAAATACAACGGTCGGAGCATTGACCAATGCGTGGCATTCCGGGACCTGGTGAAGGCGCTGGTCCGGGACGGCAAGATCAACTAATTCTTGAAAAATGCTCCATACCAGCCCTGTCATCCCTAGATCAACACCATCACCGGGGGTACCTCTATCTCTTCATCCTTGCCAACCAACCAAGCTAGAAAGAAGTTCCTTAACGTGGTGCAACAAACCAGCAGGTCTTCCACGTCGAGAACGGCAGGGGCAGAATGGTCACGAAGAACGACTAGGGGGCCATATCCTTCTTGAATGAGGAAGAGTGTGGTTTGATCTACCTACACGACAACCCACTCATCATCTGGGACCACATCATCAACTTCGATGTCGGTCAAATCTTGATCGATACCGAAATTTGGTCAACATCATTTTCAACAACGCCTACAAACAGATCAAGGTCAAAGAAGTCGACTTTGACTAATCACCAACCCCACTCTTCGATTTCACGAGGGACTCCGTCGTCCCGATCATCATATTAAACCTTCTAATTACGCGATCTGGGAGAATCTGATGTGTGTCACTGTCCTAGCCCCTTTCTTGGTGGTCTATTGCCCGAACTTCTACAACGTCATCTTGGGGCACGGGCTGATCAACCATCTCCAGTCGGTCAGCTCCACCCATCTATTGCTGATGAAGTTTTCACCACCTATGGGCATCAGGAATGTCAAAAGGGATCAGATGGCAGCTCGGACCCGCAACTCTACCACCCTCGCTAGGAAGGCCATCACCCAACCGACGGAGACAATGACTGTCACCGAGTTGGCCTATGAGGCCTACCCCGTCGACCCCTGAGTCACCAAGCATATGAGAGATCGACCAATCAAGGACCCACATGACCACTCGGATACACCACATCCTTAGCCGATCGAAGAGATTCTGGAGATTGTCCTTTCACACGACTTTACCGATAGGAAAGTCAAGATCGGCACATCACTAAGTCCCTCTCTACGCACTAACCTGATCAAATTCTTGTGTGACAATGCTAAAGTCTTTGCATGGTCCTACGTGAACATGCCTGGCATCTCGACCAACGTCATATGCCACCGACTCAGTATTAGTTCAAGTTTCAAACTAGTCGAGCAGAAAAGGCACATTTACAACGCCGAGTGAACCGAGGCAATGAAGGTGGAGATTTTCAAGCTCAGTACCATTCATTTCGTTTGCAAGGCGGTCTATACGGTTTGGGTAGCCAATGCGCTCTTGGTGAAGAAACCCTCTAGTGCCTAGCTCATGTGCATTAACTTCACCAACCTGAACAAGGCATGCCCTAAGGACAACCTCCCCCTACCCAAGGTTGACCAACTGGTCGAAAGCATGAACTACTCAGTTTTATGGATGCATAGTCAGGGAATAAACAGATCTTCATGCATCCTGCCAACCAAATCCACACTACCTTCCACATCGACCAGGGTTAGTATTGCTACAATGTAATGTCTTTCGGTCTGTAAAATGCTGGCACGACTTACTAGCGTTTGATCAACAACATGTTCTCCAACTAGATTGGCAAAACCATGGAGGTCTACCAACCGATAAGGTCAAGGCAAAAAGGATACACCGACAACTAGAAAGCTACACCCTCATCATTCGTCAGTTCTACAAGTGAGGATATACGTTCCTGTTGCTCAAATTCCTCAATCTGCAGGCTGGAAAGATCATCCTTGAAGAAATTCTTACGAGGGTCTGTGGAAACCACTATGGCTTCCGATCACTGGCTCACAAGGCTTTTCGCCAAGGCTTCTACTAGTCGACCATGCATGCTGATGTAGTCAAATTTATCCGGTGCTGTGACAAATGCCAGCGCTTCGCTCTGTTCATCCTACTCCCTCCCCCCCTCCCGAGAACCTAACGTCTATGTTCACCCATGGCCTTTTTCTCAGTGAGGACTCGATTTAATCGGGAAGATGTCGACTGGTAAGGTACAAACCAAGTACATAGTCATCGCAGTTGACTACTTCACCAAATGGGCCCAAGCAAAGGCCCTCGCCTCCATCACCACTGCTTAGATCGAGACCTTTATTTTCCAAAACATCATCTGTCGGTTTAGCCTTCCCCACACTATTGTCACCGATGACAGGAAGTAGTTTGACAACGACTGATTTAGAGCTTACTACGCTCGGTAGGGCATCCACCTTTGCTTTACCTCACCCCGCTCACCCTCAATCCAACAGTCAGGTCGAAGTCATGAACAAAATCATAAAACACACATTGAAAACCCATCTCAGGGAAACCAAAGGAAAATGAGGAGACATCCTATCGAGTGTACCTGGTCATATTGAACCTCGTACGTAACGGCTCCCAACGAGACCCCTTCTCATTAGCATTCGATACGGAGGCCGTCGTCCTAGTGGAGATTGACGGAGAGTCATACCGAGTCCTCACATACGATACCCCGACCGAAATGAAGACCAGATGACACTCAGCTTGGACCTCCTAGAGGAGCACCGAGAGAAGGCCCACCTTTGGAATGTCGCCTACAAGCAACGGCTTTGCCAATATCACGATGGGAAGGTCAGGCCACGAACTTTCCAAGTAGGGGAGTGGGTTCTCAAAAAGATCACTCGAAAATGCCGAGCATGCACCTATGAACTTTCTGATAACGATGGACACATCCTAGGTCATCCGTAGAATGTCGACCAACTCAAAAGGTACTACATTTAGGACGAACCACGAGCCATCTTGTAAGTCGCAGTTAGGCCTTCATTGTACTGGTCCACGCTAACCCAACACAAACTATCACTGATAAGATTTTATCTTTTTTCATCTAATTTTTCTTGCTCAACACATACTGAGCTACCCTTAATAGAAGATTTATCAAAAAAGATATTATGAATGACAACTTATAATGTAATACTTTGCAAGTGCACAAAATCATATGACGAGTATAGTAAGTTTTAGAGGTCGATCCCTCGAGGACTTGCTCAATGTGAATCCACTTAGTTTAGAATGAAACAACTTAGTTTTAAAAAAGAAAAAAATTCTTTTTTTTTTTGGTGTGGGGAGGGGGGGCAGGTGTTGAGTGATGATGAGCACGAATTATAAATGCATAAACACAAAGTAGAATGATGAAAACTAGGGCAGGTGTTGAGTGATGATGAGCACGAATTATAAATGCATAAACACAAAGTAGAATGATGAAAACTAGATTGAAAGTTGATTGAATAATTAAGACGATTTATGGCTAGTTATCCACCTTTACCAGTTATAGCTCTCCTTAGATTTCCTTGATTTGATTACTATGTATGTTTCTGAATTAAGTGGTCGTGCAGTGGTCCGGCTAAGGCTCACACAACACCTATTTTCTTATCTTAGTTAGCATGTTTTAAGTGTGATGTACCACCCTTAGAACGTCTACTATCGATGGTGCATGATAAATACAAAGAAGATTTGATGACACTACACTAATCCTAGCAAGTGACGTACAATCCTAGAATGTCATGATTTTAGATTACGAATAAGGATCCACCCCTTAAACATGATGCTATAAATTGAAAGATGATATTATGGTCCGTCAAGAAATTCCATCTACAGTTATACACAAACAAAGTGATCATGCTTATAAGCGTAAATTGAGTTCATGATGCATACTAATCCAACAAATTCAATTATGCATAACAATCATAATCAAGTTCCAGAAATCTAAATAAGAACTAACATGGCTAGGGCTTCAAACATCAATAATCCTCAAGGAAACTACTCACACATATCTAAGTTAAAAAAAAACATAATTGAATGCATAAAAACTTAAAGAGATTAGGGATTGAGAAACACAAATACTAAGAGAGATGATGCGTGAAAAAAGTGGCACAAACCATTCTTCTTCTCCAAGCTCCACGTCACAAACAAGAACAAGAATTGAATCCAAAGCTTGACCAAAGGAAAATTGCGGCTAACTAGTTTAAAACTTTAAGTAGAAATTTCAACAGAGTTTTGGACCTTAGGAGGTAAATTGGACGTCCACAAATGAGAGAAAATTAACTATTTATATCCCTAACACCTGCCCTAGATTCTCCCTAAAAGAAAGGGAAACAACCCTAAATCTAGGACGAAATCAAGTTAGCCGTGTTGAAACATGCCTTTTTTCCGCAATTCTTGATCTCCTTCTTGGATAAGACTCCTTCCTTCTTTCTTTCCACTTCTTGACTTCAAATTTCACTAGGAATTCATTTAGTCTCTTGCCAAATCAGATCACAAAACCCTAAAATAAAGGAAAGAACATAAAATGTGGCTAGGGCAATTCCTTAACCCTAGCCATGTTTTTTTAATGTTTCTTGGCTTTCAAGAAACTTAATTTTCCTTGTTTCTTGCATCTTTGACTTTAGATCTAATTTGGATATCTTTAAGTCTTCTTGTCCAGGTCAATTCATGTCATTCCTCATTAAAAAAGGGAAGACAAATTTGTCAAAGACTACTTGATGCACAAGTAATCACTATACTTAGCCGCAATTCTTGGACTTTTGGTGTCTTGGCCGTGTCTTTGTGAGATGATGTGGCCCTTTGTGAGTCCTTGATAAGTTATTGAAGAATTATCCTTGGAAAGATCACATTCTATTGTAAAACATGATTTAAACATCAACTAGGCAATTTGTACAAACTTCACAAAATATATCATTTTCTCCTATTGTTTGAATGATTATAATCAAAAGATAAGTAAGGGGATAAAGAATATCATTGAAACAATGCTAAATTCATGGCTTGTCAAATACCCCCAAACCTAGCTTTTGCTAGTCCCTTAGCAAAACAGAAAGCAAAACGACTCGATCTAGTTAAGATAAGCATTTAAACCTATAGGTTCACCTAGTAAGAGGAGTTGTGTCTCTTGAGGGTTATAGTAGCACGATACCCACACACATTTTACTTACACTACTAAAATGCTAGAAATCATGCATCAACAAGTTAATAGGAACCAAGAACAAAAAACAAACTCATACAAACGAAGGAACATGCCAAAAACATGAACTCAAAGTGTCTAGTGTTTATACCAATATCTCAGATGATCAAACTAGAAAACAATATCATCTAAACACCCTAGAAATACTTTCGCCTCAACTCTAATCCTCACTAGGCATCCTTTAATAAGGCACATGAATCCTAAGGCATTCACCCAATAGGCCAATGTGATGAGTTTACATAAAGACATTCAAGTTAATCACATAAGAATTTCAATGAAGAAAAGCACTTATTTGGAAATATGATCTCAAGAAGGAATTAAAGTTTTAGAACAGAGATACGTACCTTAATCCTTTGCATAACCATTCACAAGATCAATAGGCCTTCATTCAAGGATTGTAATGGGGCTAGGTTCTCGGGTATAGAAAGGAAGGTTAGAATTCAAAGAACCTAAACCGCATCAAGGCATGAGAAGTCATGACTCAGACCTTGAGTACTAGATGAAACAGTGCTTAAGATCACTCAATTTCTCTTATTTGAGGTACTTGGCCTCACTTGACTCAACTCAAAGTTCATTGCTTTTTTTTTTCTTTAGAGCAATTTCATTTTTTTTCTTTCTATGAACTTGATACATTTTCTTTTTGTTCATATGAGTTGAGTCAAGATCATGCAATAACTTCCTCATTTTACAACTAAACGAACAATATTTTCCATTCAAGCATTCTTCAATCATATGAGTATAAGTAGCCCAAAACATCAACAGTATTTCTTCCTCACCATGAATCGCGTTTGATGCAACCTTGACACAAGTTTAGATTATAGGGTATAGCCATTATGAAAGGTTCGAAACTTGGTTAGGTCATATGTAGCTGAAGAACAAAACGACTAAGTGTTTGGCTTCAAAAGGTCCTTAAGGAGCATGCAATTTGGACGGGGAAAAGAAGGGCATTTAGGAGCTAAAACACACATAGCCTTTATCACATCTCAGAAACAATTACACATTAAATCAAGAGCATCCAATAGATATGGTTCCTTAAAACATCAATGCAAATAAAAAGAGATCATGCAATTAAGAACAAAGTGATGAGTGTTTAAGAGTAGAAACAAGTAGATCACTCAAAAAGAAGGCAATTAAGCTCAAAGATCTCACAATGGTAGTCTCACTAATTTTCTAAGCAAGCTCAAATTCAAATTCTTTGGCTTGTTTGATCACTTGATTATAGTATTGTGAAGTGAAAGTGTGAGTTTAATGACAATGGCAAGGATTCTTAGTAAGTATAAGCAATTCTCACATTCTACACATTCATAGTAACTAGTTTTATCATAAAAACTAGCATATGACAACAAAAAACAGCAAAGAAATCAAAACAAAAAACAGCAAGCTATTCTAAACAGAAAACTAGATTGTGTACCCCTAACTTAAGTCTATACCCCAAACCTAAATGAGACATTGTCCTCAATTTTGGAAGCATAAAAGTAAGACAAAGTCATTAGATAGAAGGTGAAAAACGTTCATAAGGAAAAGGGAACAAACCAAGACTAGGTTGCCTCCTAGGAGCACCTGATTTAACGTTTAGGCGAGACGAAAACAGGGGCTTATGTAGGAGCGTACAAGTTGGCCAAGGGTGCCTTGAGTGGGATGGGAGACATCTCGTAGTAGGGCTTGAGTTTATGTCCATTAAACCTTGAATGATTCTTTCTTAATCGGATGTTGAATTTCAATTGCACCATAGGGAAAACATTAGTGATTATGAATGGACCAGACCAACGAGAACGTAACTTACTCGGAAACAACTTAAGGCGGGAGCTGAAAAGCAGGACTTGTTGGCGAACTTGAAGGACCTTCCTTTGAATGCTCCTTTCATGGTAAGCCCTGCTCTTCTCCTTGTAAATTCGTGCACTCTCATACGTCTCATTGTGAAGTTCATCAAGATCATTCAGTTGCAACTTTCGGTGAATTCCAGCAGCGTCTAAGTTCATGTTCCTGCGCTTAACCTCCAAAAAGGCCTTGTGCTCACATTCTACATGCAAATGAATTCCTTTACCAAAGACTAATCGAAAAGAACTATACCTAGAGCTGTCTTGTAAGCCTTCCTATAAGCCTAAAGTGCATCGTTCAATCGCATGGACCAATCTTTGCGGTTAGAATGAACCGTTTTCTCAAGGATCGCTTTGATCTCTCTATTGGACACTTCGGCTTGCCCACTTGTTTGAGGGTGATATGGGTGGCTATTTTTTTATTTACCCCATAATTCTTCATCAAAACCTCAAAAGAACGATTGCAAAAGTGGGAGCCTTCATCACTTATGATAGCCCTTGGTGCACCAAACCTAGCTAGAATATGGTTTTGAATGAAACTCACAACAACTTTAGCATCATTAGTTTTAGTGGCAAGTGCCTCAATCCATTTAGAAACATAATCCACATCAAGAAATATGTAAACTGATTTATCAACCAGGAAATTATGAATGATAACTCCTAATGTAATACTTTGCAAGTGCACAAAATCGTATGACGACTATAGTAGGTTTGCAAAGGTCGATCCCTCGAGGACTTGTTCAACGTGAATCCACTTAGTTTGGAATGAAACAACTTGAGAAAAAGTACAAAAACTTTGTGGGGGGGGGGGGGGGGGGGGGGTGTGTTTGAGTGATGATTAGAATGAAATTGAATGATGAAAACAAGTGCAAAATGATGAAAAACTTGATTTGAGAGTTGATTGGATGATTAGAAGAATTAGGACATGTTATCCACCTTTACCAATTAAAGTTCTCCATAGATTTCGTTGATTAGATTAATTATGCATGTATCTAAATTAATGTGCCCATGCAAGGGTTCGGCTAAGGCTCACTCCACACATTTATCTTCTCTTAGATTGTATGTTTAAGCGTGATGTACCCGCCCTTAAACAACTATTACCGATGGTGTGTGATAATGCATGAAACATGAAGAAGATTTAATGACACTAAACTATCCCTAGTAAATTGATGTGCAATCCTAGGGAGTCATGAGTTTAGATTACGAATAGATTCCCCTCTTAAACGTGATGCTACAAATTGCAGGGTGAACACAAACATCGAGGTGATCCGTCAAGCAATTACATCGACAATTATACGCAAATAAGGTGATCAAACTTACAAGCATAAATTGAGTTAATGAAGCATAGTAATCTAACAAATCCAGGCAGAAATAACAACCATAATCAACAACTAGAAATCTAATTATAAACTAACAGGGCTAGGGCTTCAAACATCCTTAATCCTAAAGGAAACTACTCATGCATAACTAAGTTAACAAACATCATAATTGAATGCATATAAACTTAAAGAGATTAGGGATTGAGAAACACAAATACTAAGATGATGATGCGTGAGAGAAGTGGCACAAACACTTCTTCTTCTCCCAAGCTTCACGTCACAAAGAAGATGCAAGACTTGAATCCAAAAGCATGAACAATAGGTAAATTGCGGCTACTTTGTGTATAAACTTTAAGCAGAAATTTTTGCAGAGTTTTGGGACCTTAGGAGATAAATTGGATGTCCAAAAAAAAAAGAGAAAACATCTATTTATAACCCCTAACACCTGCCCTAACATCTCCCTAAAAGAAAGGGAAAACAGCTCCCAAAACAAGGAGGAAAACTCCTTAGCCGTGAAAACAAGGCTTAGCCGCATTTTTGTGTCCCTCTTGCTTAAGGAATCTTCTTTTCCTTCTTTAATCCGCTTCTTGACTTCATCTTTGACTAGGAATTGAATTATTATCTTTCCAAATCAGATCACAACCCCTTATTTCTTGCTGGGTTCTTGAAGTTATAGCCTTGGAAAGGTCACATTTCATTGCAAAACATGATTTAAACCTCAACTAAGCAATCTGCACAAACTTCACAAAAGATATCATTTTCTCCTATTGTTTAAATGATTATAATCAAAATATAAGTAAAAGTGATAAGAAATAACATTGAAATGATGCTTAATTTGTGACTTATCATAAAATCAATACCCCAAATGTCAAAGATCTCAACTACTAAAATCGAGTTCAAGGGCATTTGATTCCTAGGACCTAGTTACCTTGTCTTTGGCATCTATCACATGTGAGCACGAATTCATAAGCATCCTTGAAGAGTGTAGGCCAAAAGAATCAACTTTGAAGGACTTTAAACGTTGTTTTCTTGGCCCCAAAGTGACCTCCACACGCAAAAGAATGACAAAATTTAAGAACAGAACATACCTCACAGTTAGGAATGCATCGACGAATGATTTGATCTGCGCAATGTTTCCATAGGTATGGCTCTTCCCAAATGTAATACTTAGCTTGTGTAGCAAGCTTATTCTTTTGGTACCTGCTTAAGAACATAGGAATTTTTTTAGTGGCAATAAAGTAAATCAAATCAGTGTACCATGGATCGATTGCATCACTGCTGAAAAGTTTTTCATCAACAAATGTCTCATGCAAGGGCAGGTGATCCTCTTCTTCATCTGAGCCTTGGATGAGACTACTCATATGATCAGCAACTACATTTCACTTCCCTTCTTGTCACGAATTTCCAAGTCAAACTCTTGGAGGAGGAGCATCCATCTCCACAATCTAGGTTTTGCATCCTTCTTGCTCAACAAGTGCTTTAGCGCTGTGTGATATGTCTAGACTATGACCTTCATTTCAATCAAATAAGTCCAAAAAAATTTCAGAGCAAAGATGACAGCAAGAAGCTCATTTTCAGTAGTAGATATTTCAATTGAGCATCATTAAAGGTGCGGCTTGCATAGTAGATGACATGAGGAAGTTTTTTTGCGTCGCTCTGTCCCAAACAGCACCTACCGCGAAATCTGAAGCATCACACATAAGTTCGAATGGGAGGTCTCAATTGGAGGGCATAATGGTAGGGGAGCTCGTGAGCTTGTCCTTCAAAGTGTCAAAAGCCTCTCTACATTCCTTATCAAAGTTAAACACAGCATCCTTAGCAAGGAAAAAGCACACATTGACCGAGATACCTTAGAGAAATCCTTGATGAACCTTCTGTAAAATCCAGCGTGTCCCAAGAATAATCTAACCTCTTTAACCATGGTTGGGTAAGGAAATCTCTCAAAAATATCCAACTTAGATTTTTCCACCTCAATACCCTTGCTAGAAATCACGTGGCCTAAGACAATCCCTTGTTGAACAATGAAGTGACACTTCTCCCAATTCAGCACTAGGTTACTTTCTTCGCATCGTTCAAGCACCGGGGAAAGGTTAACTAAACACAACTCAAATGAATTCCCAAACACAAATAAATCATGCATAAATACCTCAATGATGTTCTCACCTATAACCAAGAATATGCTCATCATACATCGTTGAAAAGTGGCCGGTGCATTGCATATACCAAAGGGCATCCTCCGGTAAGCGAATGTTCCATAGGGGCAGGTGAAGGTCATTTTTCCTTGATCTTCGAGGGCAATTGGAATTTGATTATACCCAAAATATCCATCTAGGAAACAATAACGAGAATGACCTGCCAATTGCTCCAACATTTGATCAATAAAAGGCAAGGGAAAGTGATCCTTACGAGTGGTAGTGTTAAGCCGTCAGTAATCAATGCATACTCTCCAACCAGTTTGTATCCTTTGAGGAACAAGCTCATCTTTTTCGTTCTTAACCACAATCATCCCACTCTTTTTAGGCTCTACTTGTACTACTCTTACCCATTTAGAATCACTAATTGGATAGATGATTCCCACGTCCAAAAGTTTCAGAACCTATTTCTTGACAACTTATTTCATAGGCGGGTTCAACCTTCTTTGTGCCTCTCAGGAGGGCTTGGCATCTTTCGTATAGAGAATCTTATGCGTACACTTGGATAGAATAATTCCCTTGATGTCGACAATAGTCCACCCATTAGCTATTTGGTGGGTGCGAAAGACTTGAACAAGCATATCTTCCTCGGATAGACTAAGATTTGCGGCTATGTTGACCGGGAAGGTGTTGTCGCTGCCTAGGTAAGCATACTTGAGATGTTCTGGAAGGGGTTTATTCGCAAGAATAAGGGTAGAGACATGAGAGGGCAAGGTTTTTGTGGTGGTGGTAGGCAAGGCTTCAATGGGTGTCTTATACGGATTCCTTGGAGGAGTTGTGTTGAGATAAAGGAGTTCAGCCATGACAATTGGGCCCATTGTGGTCTTGGTTTTAGGGGCAGAAGTGAGGAATTTTTCTAGGTCATATTTTCCACATGAATGTCTTAAGTTCTCATTAAGAAGCATATCCAAAGTATTCAAAGGGAAATCAACAATAGGTTTCGCTGGATATTGCATAGTATCATGTATAGAGAAAGTACAAAGCTCACCTAAAAACCAAATAGATACCTGGCTATTCTTCACATCAATGAGGCATTCGGTTGTGGCCAACAAAGGACATCCAAAGATCAATGGAGGCTTTTCGTTCCTATCAATCCTATCCATCTTCGACACATAGAAATCAGCAGGGATGTAAGTTGAACTACAACATCTTCGGGCACACCTACAAGGTTAGAAACTGAAGCATTAGCCAACCTAACCCATAAATGAGTAGTTTTAAGTTCTCCTAAGTTCAAAGAATTATAAACATGGAAAGGTATAATGTTAATGAAGCTCCCGTATCACATAAACAATGTTCAAAACGTTTAGATTGAATGACACAAGGAAGTGAACGGCCCCCAGGATCATTGACTTTAGGGGGCATGGAAACTAAGGCTGCCATCTACATATCTTATCCTCGAATGCTTCTTTGTTCTTGTCTTGGTTTTGAAACCTGCGAGGGAATGGATAAGTGAAATTATTAGACAACTCAAAAGACACCTTCTTAAACAATTTATTGGAATTGGAAGGAGTTTTATGGTTAGAAAGTCTAGCATGTTGATGGGGTACTGCAGTAGTGTTCTCGGTTGATGCATGTTGTTCCAATGCCTTGTCTTTGGATTGCAAGGGATACTGTTGGGTGCTTGGCCTTGGTGTTCCAGGGACATTAACTTGTAGATTTTCATCTTGAAGCTGGCCTTGAGGTGGTGCCACGTGAAGGGACTCAATCAAGAGCAAAGGAGGGGCAAATTGGACACCATAAGGAGATGGAAATTCATGATTGTTCCAGGGCACGTCACTCAGGTAGCTTGCTGAAATTTGAGCATATGGCCGAGAGTTTTGGATAGCAGGGACCTGGGTTCTTGAAGCTTGCTTCCTTGGGTGTATTCTGGGCTAGGAATTTCAGTGCCACTCCGAAGGGTGATGGCATTAGTTGTTGGTCCATGGGGACCCTTAGGATTCACCATAACTTGACTAGGGAACTTACCGGGCTCTTTTTGATTGAGGTGATTGGAAATCTGGCCAAGTTGCTTCTCCAAGTTGCTAATGGAATTCCTAGTCTCAATCATGAAGGCATTGGTGGTTTCTTGGCGAGTGCAAGATTCATTCATGAAAACATTAGTGTGTTGCGCCATAGTTGCAAGTGCATCCTCCCATGACTTACCGGTTGAACCTTGAGTTGAGGAAGTACCCTGGGCCTGCATAGGAGGGGCTGGAGCTTAAGGTTTCTGGAATCCAGGGGGTTTCAAGGGATTATCCACGTTTTGATTGCTATTCCATCTGAAATTTTGATGATTCTTCCATCTCGAGTTGTAGGAGTTCGAGACAGGGTCAATACGGGGCCTTGGAGCATTGTACCCACCAACATAGTTGGCTTCACCCACATATGTGCACTCATCCGAAGAGTGTCCTTGGACTGAAAAAACCTCACAAACCATAGTATTCTTAGCCTTACCCCTGCATAATTGCTTTACAAAAGCTGTGAGTTCAGCAATAGACCCATCCTTGTCACTAGTTTCGACCAATGACCTAGATGAGTGGCCTCGATAACTAAACTGTTTCTCCCATTGAGCTATCTTCTCAAATGCAACTTGGGCCTCGTTTTCCGAGCCATCTAAGATACCTTGAGATAGGGAATTCACCATAGTATGATCCCCATAAATAATACCTCCATAAAACCACATCATGAGGTGATGAGCCTTAATGTTATGATGGGGACAAGCTCAAAGCATCTTATTGAACCTTTCCCAATACTCATGAAAGGCTTCATCTTGGTGCTGTCTAGGGTTCATAATCTTAGCCTTAAACTTATTAGTCTTCTCAAGGGGGTTGTATTGGGTGAGAAACACACTAGTCAATTATGTCCAAGTATGAATAGAGGCGGGTGTAAGAGAATGGAAACAAGCCTTGGCTCGATCCTTGAGTGAAAAGTTAAACAACCTCAACCAAATTTCATTCTCAGTCATCCCATTGATACGAAGTCTGGAATAAACCTGGAGAAAGTCCTTGATATGAAGGTGAGGATCCACACCAAAGAATCCATCAAACGTAGGCAACATGTGAATGGTCCCGAACTTAAGCTCAAAGTTGTCAACTGTGCTTGCGGGAAAGACAATGGGAAAGAGGTCTTCGGGCACATGAGGGGCAACAATTCCCGAAGGAGCCTAGGGGCAGGTGGAGGGACAAGAGCACGATCTTATGGATTAGCCATAGCACGAGCACTTAGTGGTGGGCTCCCATTAACTGAAGATTGTCGTGAAGGTGGAGTAGAGCTGTGAGATGTACCCTCCACTAAAGAGATGTGTGACACGTACTAGTACCTTGAAAAAGAAACAAAAGAAACCAATTTAAGTAATTCCAAACTATATGGACACTATTGAAGGACAAGTCCCTGACAACGGCGCCAAAAACTAGATAGAAGATTTATCAAACAAGAGATTACAAATGACAACTCCTAATGTAATACTTTGAAAGTGCACAAAATCATAAGACGAGTATAGTAGGTTTGCAAAGGTCGATCCCTTGAGGACTTGTTCAACTTGAATCCACTTAGTTTATAATGAAACAACTTGGTTTCAAAATAGAAAAAAAAAATTGTGGGGGGGGGGGGGGGGGGGGGGGGGGTTGAGTGATGATGATGAGTACGAATTATAAATGCATAAACACAAAGTAGAATGATGAAAACAAGATTAAAAGTTGATTGAATGATTAAGACGAATTAGGGCTAGTTATCAACCTTTACCAGTTATAGCTCTCCTTCGATTCCCTTGATTTGATTACTATGCATGTTTTCTGAATTAAGTGCCTGTGTAGGGGTCTGGCTAAGGCTCACCCTACACCTATTATCTTCTCTTAGTTAGCATGTTTTAAGTATGATGTGTCGCCCTTAAAACGTCTACTATCAATGGTGCGTGATAATGCATTAAATGCAAAAAAGATTTGATGACACTACACTAATCCTAGAAAGTGATATGCAATCCTAGAATGTTATGAGTTTAGATTACGAATAAGGGTCCACCCCTTAAACATGATGCTATAAATTGCAATATGATATTATGGTCTGTCAAGAAAGTACATCTACAATTATACATAAATAAGGTGATCAAACTTATAAGCATAAATTGAGTTCATGAAGCATAGTAATCCAACAAATTCAGTCATGCATAACAATCATAATCAAGACAAGAAATCTAAATAAAAACTAACATGGCTAGAGCTTCAAACAGCCCTAATCCTAAAGGAAACTACTCACACATATCCGAGTTAACAAACAACATAATTGAATGCATAAAAACTTAAAAAGATTAGGAATTGAGAAACACAAATACTAAGAGAGATGATGCATGAGATAAGTGGCACAAACACATCTTCTTCTTTCAAGCTCACGTCACAAACAAGAAACAAGAATTGAATCCAAAGCTTGAACCAAAGGAAAATTGTGGCTAACTAGTTTATAACTTTAAGTAAAAATTTCAGCAGAGTTTTGGGACCTTAGGAGGTAAATTGGATGTCCACAAATGAGAGAAAATTAAATATTTATATCCCCTGACACCTGCCCTAGTTTCTCCCTAAAAGAAAGGGAGAACAACCCTAAAACTAAGGAGGAAATCAAGTTAGCCGTGAAACATGCCTTTTGCCTCAATTCTTGATCTCTTTCTTGGATAAGGACTCATTCCTTCTTTCTTTCCACTTCTTGACTTCAACTTTAACTAAGAATTCATTTATCCTCTTGCCAAATCAGATCACAAATCTCCAAAATAAAGGAAATAACAGAAAATGTGGCTAGGGTAATTCCTTAACCCTAGCCGTGTTCTTTAATGTTTCTTGGCTTTCAAGAAACTTCCTTTTCCTTATTTCTTGCAACTTTGACTTTAGATTTGATGAGGTTATCTTTAAGTCTTCTTATCCAAGTTAATCCACGTCATTCCTCACTGAAAAGGGAAGGCAAATGCATCCAAAGATTACTTGATGCACAAGTAATCACTATAACTTTCCCCTGCCGCAATTCTTGGACTTTTGGTGTCTTGGCCGTGACTTTGGGGATCTTGATGGATATTGGCCGTTTCTTTGGGAGATGATGTGGCCCTTTGTGATTCCTTGATGAGTTCTTGAATATTTAGCCTTGTAGAGATCACATTTCATTGCAAAACATGATTTAAACCTCAATTAGGCGATATGCACAAACTTCACAAAATAGATCATTTTCTCCTATTGTTTGAATGATTATAATCAAAAGATAAGTAAAAGAGATAAAGAATATCATTGAAACAATGCTAAATTCATGGCTTATCAACCCTCTAACACATTTACACTAAGGGAGCACGTAACACTTAGTATAAAAACTAATAAGGTACAAGGGAACCGATTGCATAAATACACACCGGTTGGTTAACGCAAACTGCGTCCCTCCATACCGAAAATCCCCCACCTACTCGATCAATTGAACAACACTAACCGGCCATTCCACATTACACAACGATTGGTCGGCTCGCAGAAGAGCAGGCCGGGAACACCTACGCTCACACAATTACCTCTCACCACTTCGAACATGACGAGAAATCATTGCCATTTCTTAACTTACAATTTTTTTCCATCTTCGCTCCTCCGTCAGTGACCTACCTCGACCGAGCACTAGGGGGATTGAGAGACACGCGAAGTTCAAACAGTGAGGAGGTCTGTGCAAGTCCTCACCTGAGGCAGATGCCTACACACGGGGAACCTTTCCTAAGGCATGAGCTCAAAACACAATAATGAGCTGAGGCTACCTTCCAGACACACTAGCATACACTAAGTTTTTCTAAGTGTAAAACACGCCGACCAAACACATCATCGTTCAAGTCTACAAAGGCATACACCATGCAGATCAGACATTCTATCTGTCAGTCTTATCAAACGTACACTTATTTAATTACGTGCACACTAGTCGGACCACACAAGCATACATTCACCTAGGTACACATACCAACTTTTATTAAGTTAAATACATACAAACCACATAGTCAGGTCGGTCTAACACCAGCATACATTTATTAAGTTAAATACATGCAAACAAGATATACAGGTCAGTCTACCAACTTGGCATACACTTGGAAAAGTTAAGCACATGTAACACCAATCGATGGTTGGAGCAATCGACACTTAGAAAAATTTCAGACAAAAATGTCTTCATTAAAAAGGAGGCAAACAACCTATCGGTCGACCAAAGTTACAAAGCATGATAATGTAAAACCTACACTACACTGAGACGCAGGTTGGACAAAAAGGTCACCAACATAGACTCAGGCCCTAGGAGGGTCGGTCAGCCTAGCATCCCCGACAGTTAATTCGACGGTAGAGGTTTGACCAAGGCCTTTGGTATGCTCTTCTTCTTCTTCCTTTTCGCAATCAGGCTAACCAACCCCCGATGTAGCCTCTAGATCCATCCGAAAACTGAGCAAGGGAGTGGTGTCTAAGTCAAAGTTGGGATAGGCAAGGAATATGTTCTTGTAAATCGCCTTCTCGGCTGCTGCAGCATAATCGTCCAGCATGAGCTTAAACTCCTCTGACCCGAGGAACTCGTTAACCACCTCAGACTGAGTGGATGCAAACTTTGCTCAGTAGACTTACACCTCCACATATCAGTCCACTACCTCGGCCTTCAGCCGCTCAGCCTCTTCCTTATGTTGCTTAGCTTTCACATTTTGGCACTTGGCCTCCCTTTTTGAATACTCTGCCTCCAACTACAAGCGCTCGGCCTCTGCCTTCTGGCGCACTAGCTCGACATAGGCATGCCCAACCCCAGCTACTCGATGCTCCACCTCGGCCTTTGCTTGCTCGACCTCCCGAACTTTCTAGTCCCACTCCTCCTTGACATGGTCAAGTTCAACCTTCAGGCGATCAGCTTCATTGGCCACCGATCGGGCATCATTGATCTCCTCATAGTACATACCAAGCTGGGCCTTCTGCTGGTCCTGTATTTTTTACTGCACTTGAAGTTTCCGCTCCAGCTCAGTCTTAGATTTGATGGCCAGTTCGGCCTCCAGCGACTGCTGAGTTAGGGTGGCCGACTGGTCCTTGAGGGATTGCACAAACAAGCCACAAATCAGAAGCATAACAACAACTTTATAAAAATTTCAGAATTGTAACTTTGACCGTGTAATTTCATGGGAAGCAGTGAGGAGCGACTTCGCGATACTCTCAAATATAGATCCTTCTAGTAAGTCGCCCAGCTCAAAAAATTCCATGGCGACACCACTCGTCACGTCATCATTGGCCTGTAGAAACTTCTCGCAGATCACCATCGAGACGTCCTCCCACTAAACCTCTCCAGACGACTCCCCTATGGTTGGCCATTTATTCTTCACAGCGACCTACTTGATGACGAGATGGTGGCAGAAGATGATGAGATGGAGACAGAGGATGAGACACCGACTGCAAAATTGACTACGACGACTGAAATATGAACGAAGAGACTTCCAACAGATGAGCAGGCGACCCAAGGAATGTCTGGGTCGAGAACGGAGGAGACAGGTATGCCACACCCCAAATCATCAACGGATTCTCTGGAAATACATCGATGACATTCAGAATACCGACCCGATTCTTCACATCCCCAATGATCTGTTCTAGAGCCTTCTAGATCTACCTCTCCCGCTCGGTGTCGTCTTTTGAAACATCGATTCTGATTGGCTCCTCGGACTGCCCCATCTCCTCGAGGACTTTAACCCGCCCTTTTCCCATCTCATTGACAAGCAGTCAGCTTCGAAACTTGCTTGGTCGATTTAGCCACGTTAGTGGTCGGTTGAGCGGAAAGCTTGACCGTTACAGTCTTCACCCTCATAGGCACCCTCTTTGATTTGGGCTTCTACCTAATACCCACTAGCCAGCTCAGCCTCTTGGAAGCCGTCGGATCGAAGGCTAGACTCCCTTGAGAAACTGAACCAACACTTGGCGCTTCTTTCTTTTTCCTCCCAACCTGCTCAGGTAAAAGAGTCTCGGTCGACTCAATCCCCTTATCCCGCTCGGTCGACTAGGCCATCGGTTGATTTTGAAGCTCAAAGACCTCTTTGGCCGCTCAGTCAATCTTCCCCTTAGCATTTTTGGGTACAACTTTAAAAAAAAATGAAGAACAGCATACCGACGACGCAATTAGTGAAACAAACACAAATTGGAAATTACTCGTCCTTACCAAGATTGGGGATCAGACCGACCTCAAGAAGTGTTTAGTGTCACGACCTGACCCATCTAGCATGATATTGTCCGCTTTGGGAGCAGCCCTCATGGTTTTGTTTCTAGGAACTCACGAGCAACTTCCCAAGTAACTTGAAATTGCAAAACACAGGCTCTCATCATATCTTCCAAAATCTAAATAGTCCGCTCAGACTTTCCATCGGTCTGAGGATGAAATGCAGTGCTAAAGTGCAGTTTTGTTCCAAAGGCTCTCTGCCAACTCTGCCAAAACCTCGTTATGAACCTCGAATCTCGTTCTGAAACTTTAGATTTAGGAGTACCATGTAAACGTATGATCTCATCAATAGAAAATTTGGCATACTGTGTCATCTGGAAGTCCTCTCACATCGGAAGAAGTGTACTGACTTCGTGAGCCTATCCACGATCACCCATACTCCATCATGGCCTTTCGGCGTCTTGGGAAGTTTAAAGACAAAATCCATTGTTAGGTGATCCTATTTCCATTCAAGAATTGGAAGTGGCTGCAACGCTCCATAAGGTCTCTGTCTCTGAGCCTTCACTTGCTGACATATCAGACATTTACTAACATATTCAGTAATTTCCTGTTTCATACCAATACACCAATTGTAACGACCCGAACCGAGGATAATAATATTTTAATGTAAAAAGACTATTTTGCCCTTGAGGGGGGGAAACTTTGACTTTTGACCCGGGAAATAATTTGGACTTTGACCCATGACTATGACGTAGGTCGGGACGTCACGAATCCGTAGACAGGCGGCACGCCGAAATCGGAGTTCGTATGAAGAAGTTATGGTCAAGGAAGCGTTTTAGGGGAATTTACGAACCGAGAACAACGAAATAAAATATTAATTTATTATGGGAATCCGTGCTAACTAATATTTAAATCAAACCAGTGGATTGGTGACAAGTGTCACCCATCCAAGCCCATACTATTCCAATAAAGCAACATTACACTATTTACCTATTTTAAAATCATTTAATTTTCCCTCCCAAATTCCCAGCCGTTGGATCCCTGCCTAAACTAATCCCAGCCCTCCATCTATTCTTATTTTTTCTTCTTCATGCACGATCTCTCTGTCTGTTTCTCTCAAACACACAAACACATCCAGCCCCCCCTTCACCCGTGCATCTTCTTCCATTTTCTCTCAAACCAGGCGATCGAACCAGCACCCCTCATCGCACCAGCCAACCACCAACAACTCCACCATCATCTGATCATCATCACCCTGCATCACCGGCGACCACCACCCCATTTCCCTGCCCCGAACGGCCGTGCAAACTCAGACCCGAAACACAGAGGAATCGGGTCCAAGAAGCAAACCACGACATCCACCGCACCTCGACGCAAGGGAAGCTCCAGTCTACACCGTGAGGACCCCAGGAGCGTAACTGGACGACGGTGAAGCCTGCGGCGGCGACACGGCGGCGGTAAGACCCAAAACCCGAAAGCCCCGTTTTGATTCCCTGTTTCGAACCAACGTGTTGTGATGCTTAGGAATCGATTAATTAGTTATAGACATGTCCTAGGGTTAGATACGAGTTGATTGGAACCAGTTTGGACGACGGAGACGGCATGGATCGACGGAGACGACGATCGGACTTTGGCCGTGAGTTTCAGCGACGGACTGGTGAGTTTCTTCTCGTCGAAAATGGTGGCCGGAATCGTACGGTGGAATCGGGTCAAGCCGTGGGTCGACGGCGACCCGGTTCCAGTCAAACGGGCTGACCCGGTACTGTAGCATGATGACGTCATCGTGCTGACATCACTTCTGACGTCATGATGACGTCATCCTATCAGATGTTGTCAGACTAGGGACCAATCAGAACATGCCACGTGTCACCTGACAAGTGTCAGTGATGACGTCAGCATGACGTCACTGCTGACGTCAGCAGTACTGTAGCAGCGTTGACCCACGCGTTGACCAGGCGCGTGGTGGCGTGTGTGAACAGTGATTTTGGTGGGGCCGGTACCATTTTAAGGGTTTCGACGATACGGATCCAATGGAGGTGGTTTCGTGTCGATCGGAGATCGTTAGATTAGTCAAAATGGGGTTCGAAGCACCGGGAATAGCGCCCGGGATGCGTTTTTGAGGCGGATCTGTTCTAGGGTCTTGGTGTTGAGGTCATAGGGTCCTAAGTAACTCTCAGGTATAATAATACAAGTTTTTAGAGATCGTTGAGAAGCAAGGACCAAGTGTGAGTGGGCTGTTTGATTTATAAAAGGCTTGCATGCATGAACTGTTTTACTATTTCCACTTATGATTTCGATGAGCCTTATGAACTATTTATATATGCTATTACAATGTTTTGGGCATGAAACCCGTCTGGATTATATGTGGATTTTGTTTGGGATGTCCGGGGGACATAGGGTAAACTATACTGTTATTGTACTGTACTTTCCTACCTGTGTATATTGTCTCCTCCAGGGAGGGTCGTTGGCCTGGGTGGACCCTGGAGTAGTCACGGGGCCCTGACTGAGTGGAGTTGACCCCCGTTGGGCTGCTTACTCTCAGGAAGGCAAGTTCGTATACCTCGGGCAGTGACCGGGATACCGGGAGCTGATGTACCTAGAGAGTCTCGGGTGTGAGACCCTGAGTGGCAACGCGTAGCCTTAGAACCGTGACATCATTTGGGTTGGGTTTTACAGTGCACTGATATGTTAGTTTCTCCTTTCGATTATTATTGTGGTTTTATGGTTAAGATTTCATTACGATATTATGTTTTCACTGCATGCAAGATTAAACGGAGGGCTAAACCTTATGATTATTTTCTTATTAAATTGATTTATAAACTGTTATTTTTGGCCCACTCACCCTTGTTTTACTGACCCCTCCAGACCCTGACAGGGAAATAGAGGAGGAGGACCCGGAGGAGGAGGCAGAGGTTTAGTTTGCTTAGCTGTGCACCTGTACACCCACTTGTGGGTAGGTTGAGCACCGAATAAATGTACTCTGACTATTGTGCTCACGTGTTGTATTTTACTTTCCCTTGTCTGACAGTATCGCTTTAAACACTGTGGTTGTACGTTATCTATCTATTTAAGTATTCGGTTTTTATTTAAGGGTAATTTTGGTATGTTTAGAGTCATTGTCAGACGGGAGCGGGTCACGTCCCTGGGTAGTCCCATTGGGATTGGGACGGGTCCTGTCAGCTTGGTATCAGAGCATTAGGATTAGCAGTCAGAGTACTAGGTTAGCGGTTTGTACTTTGTACATGGTCGCTTTCGATATCTTTTAACCTGTTTGCCTCTTAACAGTTGGATATGCCTCCCCAACGTGAACCCCGTGCACGTGTTGACGAGGACAATGGAGGGAATGGAGACACTGCGAGCATTGAGCGGGCCCAGCGCCTGGGTGCTACGCACTTTAGTGGGGGAACCGACCCCGAGGAAGCGTACCAGTGGATTGACCGCTGGGAGAGGATTTTCGAGGTCATGCACTGTCCACCGGAGGAGCGTGTCGTACTGGCGACCTTCCTACTGGATGGGAGCGCCTATTGATGGTGGCACAACCTTGTCCTGGCCGGCTGGACAGTTCACACCATTCCATGAGAGACCTTCCGAGAGCGGTTTCTCAACCAGTTTTACCCACGGTCGTTTCGCAATGCCCGTGAGGCGGAGTTTCTGCAACTCCGGCAGGGAGATCAGACTGTAGCGGAGTACGAGGAGACCTTCCTGATGTTGTCTCGCTTTGCTGAGAACTTCGTGATCACCGAGGAGGATCGATGTCGCAGATTTGAATGGGGCCTGCGACCTGAGATTCAGGCAATGGTGACTGCAACGCCCTTTGCTTCCATGAGGGATCTGACTGATGCGGCGACCAGGGTTGAGAACAGTATCCTGGCATGTCAGCAAGCTGAGGGGGAAACTCGGCGACGTGATCGCCCGCATTTGGGATTCTCGGGCCGTCGGGGCTCGAAGGGAGGACATTCTGGTGGATCTTCGTCTTCTGGCAGCCGAGGACGTTCTGGTCAGTTCAGGAGTCCTCAGCGGTCTGGACAGCGTTCTGGAGCTTGGCAGCAGCCGTACTCACCGATGAGCATCTCACCGGGAGGATACTCGGGTCGACCTAGGGAGGTCACATGCTTCGCTTGTGGTGAGCCGGGGCACTATGCTTCTGATTGTCCACTGATTCGGGGCAGTACTACGCCAGCACAGAGCTCAGCATCTCAGACTGACAGCAGCCGGACACACGGTGTTGTGCGTGGCCGTGATCGAGGAGCTAGAGGACGGGGACGACCTGCAGAATCTATGGCTCGTGTCTATGCTGTTACCCAGCAGCAGGCCAGATCCATTCCGGGAGTGTTGACAGGTACTGTACATATTTATGGCATGGTTGTTCGTGCATTGATGGATTCGGGGGCAACGCATTCTTTTATTTCACCGCGTTGTGCGGGACTGTTGGGCCGTGAGGTGACCGCACTTGAGCACGAGATGGGTATGGGGACACCGATGGGTGTGACCTACCAAGTGAACCAGGAGATACGAGCTTGCCCTGTGGAGATTGAGGGAGTCGAATTTCCGGTAGATTTAATTCTGATGAATGTGCACGACTTCGATGTGATACTTGGAGTTGATTGGTTGTCGGAGTACAACTCGCTCATCGACTGTAGTAACATGCGGTTGACTTTGAGAGGTTCGGGATTACCGAAAAGCGTATTTCAGGGGAAGTGTGGAGACGCATCACCCAAGGTAATATCTGCACTCACAGCTACAAAACTTTTACAGAAGGGGTGTCAGGGTTATCTTGCTTACGTGGTAGAGTCTACGGATGAATCTTTGAAAATTGAGGATATTCCGGTTGTGCGGGAATTTCCTGATGTCTTTCCAGGGGATTTACCTGGATTACCACCACCCAGGGAGATCGACTTCACGATCGAGTTACTCCCCAGGACTCGACCGATTTCTCAAGCACCGTATCGTATGGCACCGGCAGAGCTACGGGAATTGAAAATCCAATTACAGGAACTGGTGGATCTAGGGTTTATCCGACCCACTACATCACCATGGGGAGCGCCGGTCTTATTTGTGAAAAAGAAGGAGGGTAGTTTGCGGTTGTGTGTGGATTATAGGCAGTTGAACAAGGCTACGGTGAGGAATCAGTATCCCTTACCCAAGATCGATGATTTGTTCGATCAGTTACGAGGAGCACGATATTTCTCCAAGATAGATCTGAGGTCGGGATACCATCAACTGAGAATAGCCGAGGGGGATGTTTAGAAAACAGCTTTTCGAACGAGGTATGGGCATTATGAGTTTTTGGTGATTCCCTTTGGACTGACGAATGCACCAGCTGCATTCATGGACTTGATGAATCGGGTCTTTCGAGCATACTTGGATAAATTTGTGATCGTGTTTATCAACGACATCTTGGTGTATTCCAAGAGTGTCAGGGCTCATGAGGAGCACTTACGAATGGTATTGGGTAAACTACGACAGGAGCAGCTGTATGCTAAGTTAAGCAAATGTCAATTCTGGCTAAATAGTATTGGATTCTTGGGTCACATTATATCACCCGAGGGGATAAGTGTGGATCCTCAGAAAACGGAGGCTGTGACAAATTGGCCAAGACCGACCACGGTGACGGAAGTGCGAAGTTTTGTTGGGTTAGCAGGCTACTATCGGAGATTCGTGGAGGGTTTCTCCCAGATTGCTGCACCATTGACTCGGTTAACCCGGAAAGGGGTGAAGTTTGTGTGGGACGACCAGTGTGAACAGAGTTTTCAGGAATTAAAGTTCCGTTTAACCACTGCACCTGTCCTTGCATTACCAGACAGCAGTGGAGAGTTCGTGGTATATAGTGACGCATCGCTGCAGGGCTTGGGTTGTGTATTGATGCAGAATGGAAGGGTGATTGCTTACGCATCCCGGCAGCTGAAGACGCACGAATTGAATTACCCTACTCATGATTTGGAATTGGCAGCCGTGGTTCATGCTCTAAAGATCTGGAGACATCATTTGTTCGGTGTGACATGCCGAATATTCACCGATCACCAGAGTCTTAAACATCTGTTCACTCAGAAGGAACTCAACATGAGACAGCGGAGATGGTTGGAATTATTGAAGGATTATGATTGTACCATCGAGTACCATCCTGGCAAGGCAAATGTTGTGGCTGATGCACTTAGTAGGAAGTCGTCGGGATCAGTTGCGCACTTGAGATTGGTGTATCTTCCTTTGCTAGTGGAACTTCGGAAGAGCGGAGTTATGTTAGGGATGGACGAGCAGGGAGCCTTGTTGGCTAGCTTTCATGTGCGACCCGTGTTGGTCGACAGGATCATCGAGGCTCAACTACAGGACCAGATACTCTGTGACTACAGGAACGAGGTTGAATCCGGGCAGAGACAAGATTTCTCTATCCGGGGCGATGGAGCGTTAGTGAAGCTTGGGAGATTGTGTGTACCTGCGGTACCAGAGTTGAGGAGAGAGATTTTAGACAAGGCCCACAGTTCGGCCTATGCTATGCATCCAGGAGGGACGAAGATGTACCGTACTCTCCGGGACTATTATTGGTGGCCAGGGATGAAGAGGGAGATAGCTGAGTTTGTCAGTAAATGTTTGATCTGTCAGCAGGTCAAGGCAGAACGGCAGCGTCCGTACGGGGCTATGCAGCCACTTCCAATTCCGCAATGGAAGTGGGACCATATTACAATGGACTTTGTCTTCAAGTTACCGAAGACAAGGAGTGGACTTGATGGGGTTTGGGTGATAGTGGACCGGTTGACTAAATCAGCGCATTTTCTGCCTGTACGTGAGACGTACAAGCCCAACCGTTTGGCCCAGCTATTCATTAATGAGATCATCCGACTGCAAGGTACCCCGGAGTCGATCGTGTCGGATCGGGATCCGCGTTTCACATCCAGGTTTTGGAGGAGTCTACAGACTACTTTGGGTACGAAATTGCACTTCAGTACAGCATTCCACCCACAGACCGACGGACAGTCTGAAAGGACAATACAAACTCTCGAGGACATGATGAGAGCCTGTGTGTTGCAATTCCAGGATTCGTGGGCTGATCGATTGCCATTGATGGAGTTTGCCTACAATAATAGCTACCATACGAGTATAGGGATGGCACCCTATGAGGCACTGTATGGTCGACAGTGCAGAACACCTGTATGCTGGATGAAGATCGGAGAAAGAACCGCAGTGGGGCCGGATCTGATGGATATGACCCAGGAGACAGTTCGAGTTATTCGGGAAAGATTGAAGGCGGCCCAGGATAGTCAGAAGAGCTATGCGGACCGACGGATCCGAGATTTGGAGTTTGAAGTTGGTGACTTTGTCTTTTTAAAGTTATCGCCGTGGAAAGGGATTCTCCGATTTGGACGACGTGGGAGATTGAGTCCTCGTTATATCGGGCCATATGAGATTGTCGAGAGGATTGGTCCAGTGGCTTATCGTTTAGCACTACCTTCGGAGCTTTCCCGAGTACATGACGTATTCCATGTATCTATGCTACGGAAGTATCTTCGGGATGACTCTCATGCACTGCCGGAACAACCACTGGAACTGATGACAGATTTAAGCTTCGAGGAACGGCCAGTGCAGATTCTGGATAGGAAGGAAAAGGTCTTAAGGAACAAGACGATTTCTTTGGTTAAGGTGCTATGGCGGAACCACGAGGTGGAGGAAGCGACATGGGAACCCGAGGAATTGATGAGAGGGCAGTACCCACACTTGTTTGAGTAAATTTCGAGGACGAAATTTCTGTAAGGCGGGCAGGTTGTAACGACCCGAACCGAGGATAATAATATTTTAATGTAAAAAGACTATTTTGCCCCTGAGGGGGGAAAACTTTGACTTTTGACCCGGGAAATAATTTGGACTTTGACCCATGACTATGACGTAGGTCGGGACGTCACGAATCCGTAGACAGGCGGCACGCCGAAATCGGAGTTCGTATGAAGAAGTTATGGTCAAGGAAGCGTTTTAGCGGAATTTACGAACCGAGAACAACGAAATAAAATATTAATTTATTATGGGAATCCGTGCCAACTAATATTTAAATCAAACCAGTGGATTGGTGACAAGTGTCACCCATCCAAGCTCATACTATTCCAATAAAGCAACATTACACTATTTACCTATTTTAAAATCATTTAATTTTCCCTCCCAAATTCCCAGCCGTTGGATCCCTGCCTAAACTAATCCCAGCCCTCCATCTATTCTGATTTTTTCTTCTTCATGCACGATCTCTCTGTCTGTTTCTCTCAAACACACAAACACATCCAGCCCCCCCTTCACCCGTGCATCTTCTTCCATTTTCTCTCAAACCAGGCGATCGAACCAGCACCCCTCATCGCACCAGCCAACCACCAACAACACCACCATCATCTGATCATCATCACCCTGCATCACCGGCGACCACCACCCCATTTCCCTGCCCCAAATGGCCGTGCAAACTCAGACCCGAAACACAGAGGAATCGGGTCCAAGAAGCAAACCACGACATCCACCGCACCTCGACGCAAGGGAAGCTCCAGTCTACACCGTGAGGACCCCAGAAGCGTAACTGGATGACGGCGAAGCCTGCGACGGCGACACGGCGGCGGTAAGACCCAAAACCCGAAAGCCCCGTTTTGATTCCCTGTTTCGAACCAACGTGTTGTGATGCTTAGGAATCGATTAATTAGTTATAGACATGTCCTAGGGTTAGATACGAGTTGATTGGAACCAGTTTGGACGACGGAGACGGCGTGGATCGACGGAGACGACGATCGGACTTTGGCCGTGAGTTTCAGCGACGGACTGGTGAGTTTCTTCTCGTTTTCTTTCTATTTTGAGGTTGTAGAACCATAGAACAGACCTAGACGACCCTATAGGGATGAACCCCGTCGAAAATGGTGGCCGGAATCGTACGGTGGAATCAGGTCAAGCCGTGGGTCGACGGCGACCCGGTTCCAGTCAAATGGGCTGACCCGGTACTGTAGCATGATGATGTCATCATGCTGACGTCACTTCTGACGTCATGATGACGACATCCTGTCAGATGTTGTCAGACCAGGGACCAATCAGAACATGCCATGTGTCACCTGACAAGTGTCAGTGATGACGTCAGCATGACGTCACTGCTGACGTCAGCAGTACTGTAGCAGCGTTGAACCACGCGTTGACCAGCCGCGTGGGGGCACGTGTGAACATTGATTTTGGTGGGGCCGGTTCCATTTTCAAGGTTTCGACGATACAGATCCAATGGAGGAGGTTTCGTACGATCGGAGATCGTTAGATTAGTCAAAATGGGGTTTGAAGCACCGGGAATAGTGCCCGGAATGTGTTTTTGAGGCGGATCTGTTCTAGGGTCTTGGTATTGAGGTCATAGGGTCCTTAAGTAACTCTCAGGTATAATAATGCAGGTTTTTAGAGATCGTTGAGCAGCAAGGACCGAGTGTGAGTGGGCTGTTTGATTTATAAAAGGCTTGCATGCATGAACTGTTTTACTATTTCCACTTATGATTTCGATAAGCCTTATAAACTGTTTATATACGCTATTACAATGTTTTGGGCATGAGACCCATCTGGATTATATGTGGATTTTGTTTGGGATGTCCGGGGGACATAGGGTAAACTATACTGTTATTGTACTGTACTTTCCTACCTGTGTATATTGTCTCCTCCAGGGAGGGTCGTTGGCCTGGGTGGACCCTGGAGTAGTCACGGGGCCGTGACTGAGTGGAGTTGACCCCCGTTGGGCTGCTTACTCTCAGGACGGCATGTTCGTATACCTCGGGCAGTGACCGGGATACCGGGAGCTGATGTACCTAGAGAGTCTCGGGTGTGAGACCCTGAGTGGCAACGCGTAGCCTTAGAACCGTGACATCATTTGGGTTGGGTTTTACAGTGCACTGATATGTTAGTTTCTCCTTTCGATTATTATTGTGGTTTTATGGTTAAGATTTCATTACGATATTATGTTTCCACTGCATGCAAGATTTGGAAAACGGAGGGGTAAAACCTTATGATTATTTTCTTATTAAATTGATTTATAAACTGTTATTTTTGGCCCACTCACCCTTGTTTTACTGACCCCTCCAGACCCTGACACGGAAATAGAGGAGGAGGACCCGGAGGAGGAGGCAGAGGTTTAGTTTGCTTAGCTGTGCACCTGTACACCCACTTGTGGGTAGGTTGAGCACCGAATAAATGTACTCTGACTATTGTGCTCACGTGTTGTATTTTACTTTCCCTTGTCTGACAGTATCGCTTTAAACACTGTCGTTGTACGTTATCTATCTATTTAAGTATTCGGTTTTTATTTAAGGGTAATTTTGGTATGTTTAGAGTCATTGTCAGACGGGAGCGAGTCACGTCCCCGGGTGGTCCCAGTGGGATTGGGACGGGTCCTGTCACCAATAGTGTTCTCGAAGTGTACAATACATCTTGGTTCCACCAGGATACTTTGCATAAGCTGAACTATGGGCCTCCTCAAGAATCTTCTTCTTTAGTGACACATCCTCAGGTACACATAAACGGTTTTTTTTTAATAAGACTCCATCATCTCTAAGTGTATAATCTTGTATATTCCCAGCTTCAACCTCAATCTGAATAATACACAAAATAGGATCCTGAAATTGAGCTTCAATAATCCGATTTATAAGAATAGGCTGCACGTGGAAACTGGCTAACAAGGCTCCCTAGTTATCAACTCCAAGAATAACTCTAGTCTTACGGAGTTCGACTAGTAAAGCCAAGTGAATCATCATCAAATGCGCCACAGAACTTGATGACTTTCGACTCAGGGCATCAGCTATCACATTAGCCTTCCCTAGATGGTAATCAATGGTACGATCATAATCCTTAATCAACTCTAACCATCATCTTTGCCTCAGATTCAAATGTTTATGTGTGAAGAAGTACTTCAAACTCTTATGATTAGTAAAAATCCGGCATGTCTCGCTATATAAGTAATGCCTCCAAATCCATAAGGCATGTACTACTGCAGCAAGCTTTAAATCATGTGTGGGATAGTTCAATTCGTGGGGTTTTAGCTGTCGGGAAGCATAAGAAATAACCTTCCCATGTTGCATCAAGACATACCCCAAACCCTGTAAGGAAGCATCACTATACACCTTGAACTCCCCACTATTGGCAAGAAGATTCAATACTAGAGTGGATCTCAATCGCTTCTTCAGTTCCTAGAAACTCTGCTCACAATCCTCATCCCAAACAAATCTAACTCCCTTTCTAGTCAACCAAGTCAATGGAGCGGCAATAGTAAAGAATCCCTCGACAAATCATCTATAGTAACCAGCTAATCCCAAGAAAATTTTAATCTGAGTGATTGTCTTTGGTTGCTCCCAATTAGCTACAGCTTTAATCTTTTAGGGGTCCACACTAATCCCCTCAGCTGAAATCACGTTTCCTAAAAATCTGACACTAGCTAACCAAAACTGGCATTTACTAAACTTCGCAAAAAGCTGATTCTCCCTTAGTGTATTAAGCACAACTCCCAAGTGCTTCACGTGCGCCTTCGTACTCTTTGAATACACCAATATATTGTCAATAAACACAATGAAGAAACGGTCCAGATATGGCTGGAACACTCGGTTCATCAGATCCATAAATGTCGTCGGGGCATTAGTCAACCCAAACTGTAAGACCCGTGTCCTGGAGGGAATGGTGAACAATCCCACATTCCTGCGAGGGGGAATGGTCTGGGAGAGGATGGTGGTGTTCCTTAAAGGTGTAGGCACACACCTATCTAGCACTAGGCCTTTTGGGAGCTCAAGTGTCTTTGGGGTGGATTGGAACCACAAAGTTAAGCGAGTTGAGGCTGGTGCAATTCCATAATGGGTGACCGCCTGGGAAGTTGCACCATGAGCTCCCGAAAACAAAACCGTGAGGACGAGGCCCAAAGCGGACAATATGGTGTTATATGAGTCGGGTCCTGGCCGAGGAGGGTTGGGTCTTGACACAAACGCATCACTAGAAACGCATAGTGGCCATATCGAGTTCGAAAAGCTATTTTTGGAACATCATCTTCTTTAATCCTTCACTTATAGTAGCCGGATCGAAGGTCAATCTTCAAAAAGTGTATGCCTCATCTCAACTGGCCAAACAAATCATCGATCAGTGGCAGGGGATACTTATTCCGTATTGTCACTTTATTGATCTGCCTGTAATTGATGCATAATCTCAAACAATACTGGGGCTTCCCAAGGCGATACACTCGGCCAAATAAACCACATGTCTACTAGGTCTTGCAACTGCACCTTCAATTCTCGTAACTCAGCTAGTGTCATCCGATAAGGTGCCTTAGAAATATGTCGTGTACCTAGAATAAGCTCAATAGTAAACTCAACTTCTCTATGGGGTGGTAATCTTAATAAATCCTCAAGAAATACATCTAGAAACTCTCGTACCACCGGTATATCTTTTTCCTTCAGAGGAATATCACGTGTATCAACTACGTGAGCCAAATAACCCTGGCAACCTTTCCCTAATAACATGTCCGCTATCAAAGCTGATATGACTCTAGAGGGTAACACCCTCTGGTCTTCCTGAAAAATGACCTCTGATAGCCCTAGAGTCCGAAAGGACGCCCTTTTATCGACACACTCAATAGAGGCATGATGGATGATCAACCAATCCATCCCAAGTATAACATCAAAATCATGTAAGTCCAGAAGTATCAAATCAGCTACCAAGCCAAAATATCTTATCATCACAAGACAGTCTCTCAACACCTGATTTACAATATACACCGACTGTAAGACCCTTGTCTTGAGAAGAATAGTAAACAATCCCACGTCGCTCGGGGATGAATATGTGAAGTGTCTTATATGTGTGAGCACGTGTCTATCTAGCATGAGGCCTTTTGGGTGCTTAATGGCATTGGATTCCTTGGGAACTCCAAAGTTAAGCGAGTTTGGGCTGGTGCAATCCTAGGATAGGTGACCAACTGGGAAGTTACATGTGAGTTCCCAGAAATAAAATTGTGAGGGCAAGGCCCTAACCGAAAAATATCGTGCTAGATGGGTCAGGTCGTGACAGAATGGTATCAGAGTCAGACCCCGATCGGAAGTGTGCCAGCAAGGATGCTGCGCCCCAAGGGGGTGGATTGTAAGACCCATGTCATGGGAAGAACGATGAACAATCCCACATCGCTCGATGAGGGAAAGGTGAAAAGTCTTATATGCGTGGGCACGTATCTATCTAGCATGAGGCCTTTTGGAAGCTTACTGCTTTGGATTCCTTGTAGTTGGATTCCATGGGAACACCAAATTTAAGCGAGTATAGGCAGGTGCAATCCCAGGATGGGTGACCTACTGCGAAGTTGCGCTTGAGTTCCCAAAAACAAAACAGTGAGGGCTGGGCCGAAAGCGAACAATATCGTGCTAGATGGGTCGGGTCGTGACAACAATCCCACATTGCTTGGGCAGGCAAAGGTGAAGTGTCGTATATGTGTGGGCAAGTATCTATCTAGCAGGAGGCCTTTTGGGAGCTCACTGGCTTTGGATTTCTGAGAAACTCCAAAGTTAAGCAAGTAGGGGCTAGTGCAATCCCAGGATGGGTGACCCACTGGGAAGTTTCACGTGAGCTCCCGAGAACAAAACTGTGAGGGTTAGGCCCAAAGTCGACAATATCTTGTTGGAGAAGGTCGGGTCGTGACATTTGGGGGACCCGCAGGACGTCGCGATGGCGCCAAGTCGAATTAAACTTCTTCCTGACCAGCTCACATATCATTTTCTCCACCTTCGATGCAGTTACCTCTGGGAGAGTACCTACACAAGCACATTCAGGTTAGTCCATTGCATACCGAGCGATATAAAAAAATGTCATAGGGACTAACCCTTGAGGCTCAGATCTTGAAACCCCGAGGGAATGCCTTCTCCTCCCCAGTTCCCGCTGACGAAAATGAACTATTTTTTATATGTTTTTTGGAGGACGGCAGACCATAAGTGTATTCCCCTCGGGACATCTTATCCCTACATCGAGCGTGCACCCAGCCCTTACTCTGCTGCTGCAGGGTGAACTCATACAGATACACCACTTGGGCATAGGTTAGTGGCATTTTCTTGAACCTATGAAAGGCGACGTAAAGACTGATCAGGATAATCCACACGTTTGGATTAAGTTGATCGAGTGCCACCCCCAGACTCCGAACCATTTAACTTAGCTAGGGATGCAGGGGAAACTTGACCCCATGGAACAACTCGGTGTAGAAGAGGACAAACCCCTCTGGAGAATTTCTTGGCAACTCGCAGGGCTCCACCACCCTCAGCTCCACGTCCGATGGGACTTTCCAAGCTGATCGGAACTTCACGACAGTTGCTTTTGTCTCTTTACTCCTAAGCCCGTCCATGGAAACCTCACGGTCTGAATGGCCAACGCAGTCGGGACTTCTTCCCCCTTCAACTCCTCCTCAATCGGATCACTTATCAATGTGACCGACCCCCCGTCCCGACCACCAGTCGACCAGACAGCTCTGACACCCCCAAACGATTTCTTACCCGCCTGGGCAACCTCATCATTGCCACTAGTTGGTCTCTTGTTTTTCTAGGAAACCTCTTCATTGCCCCGAGTCAATCTCTTGCCCACCTGGGCAACCTCTTCATTGCCGCCAGTTGGTCTCTTGTCCGGCTAGGCAACCTCTTCATTGCTGATAGCTAGTCTTTTGCCCACCTGAGCAACCTCTTCATTGCTATCAACTATTCTCTTGCCTTTCTGAGCAACCTCTTCGTTATTGATGTCATTCTTTTGCTTGCTTGAGTAACTTCTTCGTTTCTACTGGTAGTTCTTTTGCTTGTCTGAGCAACCTCTTCATTGTTGCCAACCAGCATTCAACCAACCTGAACGCCATCTCCATTGCCTACGGACCGCCTAGACATCTAAACCCTAGACTAATCACCCTGACAGGTCTTCTTTATCATCTTCAAGCTCGGTGTTACCTCCACTAACAAGCTCCTCTCCACTAACGAGCTATGGTGATCCTCATTGACGTAACTTTGGACGTCATTCGCCTCGCTATCCGGGTTAGACGTCAGAACGATCTACAGAACAAAATAGGACAAAACAACTCCTGGTCACCGACCGCTATTTTCCTCGGATCGAACCGATGTCCAACCCTCTAATTCATCCTTAGTTTATCCTAAAAATGAATATTTAATTAAAAAAAAAAGAAATGAAGGCCATACCTTGTTATCACATGATGGTCGCCCTCACCGAAAATAGCCCAACCACAAGCTCTGCCACAGAATGCTCGTCGAATCTCCCGGTGAATAGAGACGCAAAAATTCGCCAAAGTAACAGCATAAAAGTGAAAAGTGAAGTTTGTTTCTCACTTTTCCCTCTATTTATAGGGGTTGGTCGGCAGACGAAAGGTCACCTCGGTACACGACACATTTATTACCACACCAACTATACAATCCACATTAGCTGCATGCACCCTCACGTGGACCGTCAGGTACCTAGAAGTAGCTAGAAACTCAAACATCGCTGACTAGGCTGGCCAATTCTCGTGACTCCTGACCTCCCTTACTTACCGACTAAATGGCACTCCTAGATCTCACCACCCCCCCACCCCCCCCCCCCCCCCCTACAAACAAACAAGGGCACACCAGTCAGTGTCCCCATGTCCACCAACCAGTCCAGACATACACACCCCAACAACACATTACGCTGGGTGTATTCCCTTGACTGGGGGACTTGGGGGACTAGAGACATACACCCACGTCAGGTCTGGGGAATTTCTTACAAGTACCCAACCGAGAAATTCCACCTTGGTCAAAAACTTAGGGGACTTTTGTTAATACCATATCAGCCCAGACCAATTTGTGGCCCAATGCCTCTAGCCCAACACACCACTACAAGCTCTAGAACTCATGCCCACTCTCACAAACAAAGCCCTAGTAAGGTCTGAACAAGCCCTACACATGGACAGACCCTAGTCGTCCATGTGTCGGTAATGAATGCTCATTGCCCCACATTGGAAGAATAAATTTATTATACACATCACACCCATACAAAAAGGGTTCACTTTTCCCCATAAAGTTAACTAAGCATTAACTATTCACATCTACTTTACAATTTACTATTCACCACTCACTCCTTCTACAGCAACCCATAGTTGACTTAGGTGTAACGACTCGGACCTTTAATGAGGGTAAAATCGAAAAAGTTGGATCAAAATGGACCATTTTGCCCCGGATTAAAGGTTGACTATTCACAGTCAAAGTTAAAAAGTTGACTTTTTTACTAAGGATAGTTTTTGGCGATTCCAGGAACGGCGTTAGAAAGGTCTCGATCTTTCGAGTTCGTTGATCGATAATATGCCGAAAACAAAGTTCAGTTGAGTTTGTTCCTAGTTTAAGTTTCCTAGGGGTGTTTCAGTAATTTTGTCTGAAAAGGTATTTTGGTAATTTTCTTTTGAGTTTAGCTGGTGCACGAGTGTACACGTGTTGCGAGGTCGAAATGTTTTCCACGAGGTAGATGAGGAATAAGAATAATTGGAAATTTCGAGAACGAAACTAATTTAAGGAGGCAGAAGCGGTTGAGATTAGATCGGTTGGAATTTCGAGGACGAAATTCTTTAAGGGAGGAAGGTTGTAACGACCCGTCCCGAATTCCAGGATTAGATTAGTAATTAATCATGATTAGTTGGGGTTAATCGGTGATTAGTTGGGCGAGATCGGACGAACGATGAAAAATGACCGTTTTTCCCCTAGTCGTGGGTAAAACGTTGACTTTTAATTCAGGCGGTCAAATGGACTTTGACTAATGACTGTAATGTAGTTTGGGACGTCTCGAGTTCATAGACGGGTGGCACGTTCGATTCCGACATTCGAGGTGGAAGTTATGACGTTTGGTAGTTCAAGGGCATTTTCGTAATTTGGATGAAAATGGGGAAAATGTTAACGTTTTGATCGGGAGGTCCGATGACTGAGGATCGAGGACCGTTAGGAAGGTCTCGATGCCCTGAGTCCATAGACAGGCGGCACGCGTCAATTGGAGTTCGAATGACCAAGTTACGGGTCTTGATGCGTGAGGGGCATTTTGGTAATTTATCAAGTGAGGGCAAAATGGTAATTTGGATGTTGTTTTTGGGACAGCCGTGTATGGTGCTGGGTTCTTTTCAGAAAACAGAGCACGGGTGCAATTGTTTATGGAATCAATTGGTTGGGCTGAGTGGCTGATTTGTTTATGCTGGTGAGTGGCATTGGGTCAGCTGAGGCTGGTGAAGTGCAGTGCACGGGCTAGGTTGTTTATTCCCTTGAGAATTTTGAACAGAGCACTGGTCGGTTGGGGTGGATTAATTGGGTCTGTTTGGTCCATTTCTGAGACGTTGAGAGGGACAGAGAAGTAGTGAGAACCAAAGAGAGGAGTTAGAGAGGAGAAACGGATGAACTGAGTGGAAATTGTGCACTGGAACCCGAAACTGTGTCTGAGCAAATTCAAAATCCAAACTCGAAATGTAGGCCAACCCAAGATAATTTAAGGCTCAATTCAGTCTTCTGGGACCTCACTTAGTCGATCCAAATCGATAAGTCGAAGCTGGAAGGCCCTGGAAGCCATGGACAAGGACGGCAAAACTTCAGAAAAATCAAGCTTGGAGTCGTGGTGTTGGAGGTACGTTCCTGTGAAATTGATTGCAAAATCATCTTTAAAGTGAGTCTACGATGCTTCCTAACTAATCAATTGAAAGAATCAATGACTATGTGATGAACTGGGACGATGAACTTCGAATACGACTTGAGTTCAATTGAGTTGGTTTCAGGTCGTGTCGATTAGAATGATTAATACAGACCTCTAATTAAGAGTATTGCGGGTCTACTTGATGAATCAATTGCAGAAATTAGATGGGTTATCGCAGGGATTGAATCGGGTCAAGACACGGGCGAAATGGCCCATTTACCAGCTAGCCGGGTGAAGGAGATGAACTGTAGCAACACTGTAGCAGGCGAGTGGGTTTCACGCGCAGCCACTCACGGTCGCGCGTGACGGCGCGTGGGTACGAATCCCAAGGTGAGGTCAACATGACCTTTGTCCCATACAATATAACGAACATTTTAGCGTTGTTTTCGAATTAATCGGACACCGTTTCGATGTTGTTTCAAGGGTCCGAAGGTTCATGTTACGTTTTTAATTAACGTTTAATTCCTGGAAAATTATGGGAAATTAGCATGTTGTTATTTGAGTCCCTAGTGACACTAAAGTATGTTTTCAGACAAGATTTGAGATTTCGGGAAATTGTTGAAAATTACGGAAACGCGTGCAGCGCGAAACCGAGCATTATGGACAGTGTATGAGTGGACGTTGCTTTCAAAATTTAATGCATGCATAAATATTTCTATGATTATGACTATGACTTGTGATAATTTCGATTTCCGTATTTATACGTATTTTGTATATGCATACGAAATTGCACGTATTTCGAGACTATGGTTTCTCTTATGCTTTGATGATGGGTTAATGAATAATTTTATATGTTTTGTGCATATCATGTCTTAATGATGTTTTGGTTATAATTGTGACCATGATTTACGGTTTTGACACGAATTTCGAGAATAACACGGATTTGCACGTTTTACGAGATTTCAAGTATGTTGTGGTTTGACCGTGATTTTGGTGATTTGATCGTGGTTTTGATGTTTTGACCTTGGGATTTGAAATATGATGTGATTCAAGGATTTAAAACGGGTGTTGAAAAAGGTGGTTTCAGGCTTGATGCCCAGGGCATAAAAGTAATTTTGATGAACGAGATTTCGGTTTTTCGGAAGTTTGAAAATGGATTTCTGGTTTGGGTTCGGGATGATGTTTCCGAATGCTAGCTTACAGAGTCATTATTGCGAATTCGAATTCGGGAATGGAAGAGGGTTTGATAAAGTGATTTGGTATGATTATACATGCCCCGTGTTTAATGATGATTTGATTATGTTTTGTGAAGTAAGATTTGGGGATTTGAATGTGGAAATTCGGACATGAGTCCTGTTATGGCAAAATGTGATTTTTGATTGGATTTGGAATTTGGATCACGGTGGATCCTGGATTGTTGTGATTTACAATGGTTTTTGGGTTTAAATACCTGGTGCTATTGCTGGAGAACGTTTTGAGTTTAAAGACTCGTTTAATTGATAACGGGGGAGGGCCCTTGATGAGTTTAAAGACTTAGTTGTTGTTTTGAGTTTAAAGACTCGGTATGATACCCCCGAGGCCTGTTGATTATGTTCTGGGTTTAAAACCTCGTTGATATCCCGGGAAGGCCTGATTATGCGCATGGTTTTGAGTTTAAAGACTCGGGCGCACTTGATATCCAGCAAACTAATTGACTTGTGATTTATTGTTAATTTCTGATGTTCGGATGTGTTGGGCAGTGACCCGGTTTATATGATTTGATGGATTTGGATTATGTTGTGTACTTGGATTTGATTCATAGTTTTGGGCTGAGGCCCTGTGTTGTGATTGCGGGCTAAGACCCGAGGGTTATGAAAAAGGATTTTGATTTTTCGCACACGGTTTTCTTATGATGAAAATGTAACGGATTGCAAAATGATTTTTTTTTCGAATGCATGCATTGGTTTTACGTGGAGCGTAGAAATGTATTTCTGGAACTATTTTATAACTGATTTATTTTTGTCCACTCACACCTTTTGTGTTTTATTGACCCTCCAGGTCGTGGCGCGTTGATCGAGGATGATCGAGAGGCGGAGGCATGAGTGTGTACATGTGTGGTTATCCCTGGTTTGGCAAGTACTGAGGGTAATTTGGGAATTTCAATCGAGTTGCTAGATGGGAGGAGGACCGGGCACGGTTATCAATGTCCCTTCGAGGGCGATCCTGTCAAGTGGTTTTACTATAATTATGAATTCCATTTGATTTCTGGACGGTTTTTATGAAAATAGCCTTAATGGCACGTTTTACGAGAATTGGCAGTGAGTTGTATTTGGGGCTTAGGCCTGAGGTTCTGATTGTGGTTTGATTTGTAATATTTGATGCGATGTATGTGTTGGTATTGATGGTGTAAACTGTGGTTTCTTGGTATTCGTTGTGAGATATGTTGTGATAAGGTGTGATATGAGGATATGTTTCTTGAGACTTGTGATGTATGAAATGTGTGGTTACTGTGTGGATTGGTTGTGAGTCTTAGACGTCAAGCCTAGTGCTCCAAATCATGAGATTGTATTGTGGTGGCAACTCAGACGTCGAGTCGGGGGCTCTGAATTCTGAGTCGGATCTCACTCGAATGTCAAGCCAGGGGCTCCGAATGTAAGACACGTGTCTTGAGAAGAACGGTGAACAATCCCACATCGCTCGGGGAGGCAAAGGTGAAGTGCCTTATATGTGTGGGTACGTTTCTATCTAGCGCGAGGCCTTTGGGGAGCTCACTATCTTTGAGTTTGGTTGGAACTCCAAAGTTAAGCGAGATTAGGCTAGTGTAATCCCAAGATGGGTGACCTACTGGGAAGTTGCAAGTGAGTACCCAGAAACAAAACCGTGAGGGCTGGGACCAAAGTGGACAATATCGTGCTAGATGGGTCAGGTCGTGACAGAATGGTATCAGAGCTGGACTCCAACCGGAAGTGTTCCAGCGAGAACGTTGGGCCCCAAGGGGGGGTGGATTGTAAGACCCGTGTCTTGAGAGGAACGGTGAACAATCCCACATTACTCGAAGAGGGAAAAGTGAAGTGCCTTATATGTGTGGGCACGTATCTATCTAGCGCAAGGCCTTTTGGGAGCTCACTAGCTTTGAGTTTGGTTGGAACTCCAAAGTTAAGCAAGATTGGGCTGGTGCAATCCCAAGATGGGTGACCTAGTGGGAAGTTGCATGTGAGTTCCCAGAAACAAAATCGTGAGGGCTGAGGCCAAAGCGGACATTATCGTGCTAGATGGGTCGGGTCGTGACACCGAATCCTGAGTAAGTATGTGTGATGGCCTACCGATAATGCCTTGTGATATGATGATTGATGTTGTGCGTATGTATTGATGATGAGTTAACTATATATGAGTTCTGTGCTGATGTTGGTTATAGATTGATTGTGTAGATTAACGTGATACATTGTGAGCTTGTGTTGTGACCAAGGATTGAAATATCGATATCGACGGATATATCGCTAGCCAAATTTACGGATATCTCGTTCTAAATATCGATATCGATATCGTTTACGGTCAACAAATATGACGAAAATTTAGCCTAAAAGTTGGAAATTTTAATGAAACTTTGGGAAAATTTAAGTATCCAATAATGGTTATATAAGGCTAATAAAATTATAAAATGACTTTGATATAATAAATATATGATGAATAATATGACACAATATGATTTTGACGATAACTAATAATATAAAATCTTAAATATAAACATAAAATGAAGTGAATTGAATGTTAATATAATTAAAAATATAACAATAAGCATAAAAAATTCAATGGAAGAAAAATGATAAAATAAGTCCAAATATATTTAAAATTGGAAAAAAAAAATGAAAAACTAGAACCAAACTTTGTTTAAAAATTGGAAGGAATTGATATATTTAAAATTGGAAAAAAAAAAGACAAACTATGTTGAAAATATGAAGAAAAAAAATGGATAAAAAAATACAACATTCAACAGTTGTGCACACCGGGGGTCGAACCCAAAACCCTCAGCTAAGAGGTAAAACATACAACCAACTCAGCTAACCAATCTAATTGGTAATTAAAGCAACATATAATATATAATGTGCACAAACTAACAGTCATCTTCTTTCTCCAGCGGGTCTGCAACTCGGGTTTTTCGACCCGAAGTCATGACCCTGCTTAAACTACTCCGTTTTACGTCCCATTTTTACAAATTTATAGTCCATCTTCATCGTTTTGATCTCATAAAGGGATCCGTGGGCTTAAAACAAGACAATTATTCAATATTTTGGCTAATTTCGTTCACCCCGCATTTAGGTGTCGCCAGCTGGATTTTTCAATTTATCCAACGTTATTTCGCCGATAATGACGATATTTTCATCCATCGTTGTGATGACTCGGACGTTGAACTAGGCTCCAAATTCTGAGTGATTTTGTGGTGTACCTGCTAGTGGGGCAGTGATTTCATGTGTGACATTGTGATGTTGGTGAGTTGATTGTTTGTGATTGATGTACTGTTATTATAGTGATTGTTATATCAACTTACCGAGGTAGAGGTTTTTGATGGTTTAATGACTGTTGATTTGAGAATTCTTTTCACGTATTTAGAGATGATAAACTGAGTTTTGTTATAATCGAAGTGAAAAGGTTTTGACCTAGTTTTGGTATGCAAGCATGGTTTTGGAAAATGGAGGGTAAAGGTTTAATGTTTTCAAATTATGTTTTTAAACTATTCCCTTTTGTCTACTCACACGTTTTCTAGTTTTGTAACCCTCCAGAGTCGCTGCACGGAGATCCAGGCTCGAGAGACGGAGGTATGAAGTAGCAGAATTTGTGTTTATCCCTTATCTGGCAACGTTTCCGTCGTATGGGAGCAGGCCCGAGTCTATTATTCTTGTGCATTTGTTCCCTAAGTTGACACATTTTGTGCATCAACACTAATTAAGAACATTATAATTTAACGAGTACATTAATTAATTATATAAATGAGCCCCTAATCAAGTAATGACAAGATTTTCTTCCGTTAACCATAAAGTGTATATGATAATTGAATAATGACAAGATTTTGTATACGTTTGTAGCGCCTCATTAGATAAGATATCTAATTTTTGGTACTTAATTATTTCTAGCTAGGGGTAGCAAATAATACTTGAAATTCAGAGTATTGGGAATAATTCAACTTGTATTATTCTTCTCACTAAGAAGCTTTATATAAGGTTACAATCCTAATTACAAGTAATCACATAGATTCCTTCTAGGGTAAGGAGACCTAAATTTTAGGAGAAGGAAACCTATTTTGACTAATTACATAAAAAGTGGATAATTATATAAATATTGAAACACTCCCCCTCAAGTTGGTGCATAGATGTCGCACATGTCCAACTTGTCTAAAAACTTTGAAAACAATGTTTTTGAAACAGCCTTGTTGAGAATATCAGCCAATTTATCTTCTGATCGAATTCCAGGTACTTCCACAAGCTTTTCATCTAACTTCTCTTTAATAAAGAACCTATCCACTTCGACATATTTAGTTATGTCATGCTGAACTGGATTTTCTGCACTATCACGTGCAGACTTGTTATCACAATATAACTTCATAGATTCCTTTGGTGGATAACCCAAGTCTTGTTACAAGAGTTTCAACCACAATATTTCTTGGATCCCAAGTGCCATTCCTCTATATTCAACTTCTGTACTAGGCGGTACAACAACATTTTGTTTCTTACTTCTCCATGTAACAAGATTGTTTCCTACAAATGTAAAATAATTCGTGGTAGATCTTCGATCATCCAGTGCTCCTACCCAATCTGCATCAGTGTATGTTTCAACCTTCAAATAATCTTCATTCTTAGTGAATAGAATTCTTTTCCCATGAGAAGCTTTCAAATAGCTCAGAATATGCATAACAACATTCATATGTTTTTCTCTTGGATTATGCATGAATTGACTCACTACACTTAGAGCATATGCAATGTCTGGGCGTGTGTGAGCCAAATACATCAATCTTCCCACTAGTCTCTGATATATACCTTTGTCAGTAGGTACTTGATTAGGCTCTATTGCTAGTTTCAGTCCTTCTAGAGGCGTACTTGCAGGCTGACAGGCAGACATGCCAGTTTCGTGCAACAAATCTAAGGCATACTTTCTTTGGGAAAGAAAGATTCATTTCCCTGATCGTGATACTTCAATTCCAAGAAAGTAATTCAAAGGACCGAGGTCTTTCATCTCAAATTCTTGGGATAAATACTTCTTTAGGGCTTCTCTTTCCTTAGGATCATTCCCTAATGTTACCACCTGTTTTCTTCAGAAATAAAGTGTGATCTGAATTGCTCTGTCTGTAGCCAAAATTCTTCATAGACTTTGTGAATCTTCCAAACCACACTCTTGGGGACTGCTTCAATCCATACAATGATTTCCTCAATCTATACACCTTACTTTTATGTTTAGACGGTACTTCACACCTAAGAGGAAGATCCATATAAACTTCTTCTGTCAAGTCACCATGTAGGAAAGCATTTTTTCCGTCAAATTGTTGTAAGGGCCAATCCAAGTTCACTGCTAGTGACAACAGCACGTGAACCGTATTGATCTTTTCTACATGTGCAAATGTCTCCATCTAATCAATCCCATATGTTTGGGTGTATCCTTTTGCAACTAGTCGAACCTTAAAACACTCAATTGTACCATCTGCTTTATATGACATCCAATAGGTTTCTTCCCTGTAGGAAGGTCCACAAGCTCCCACGTTGCATTTTGCTGTAAGGACTTCATCTCTTCATTCATAGATGTTTTCCACCTTGAATCAGCCAAGGCTTTCTGCACACTATTAGGAATAGATACAGTAGATAATTGATTCACAAATGACTTATATGATTCAGACAAACGATGGTTAGAAACATAATGACTCATGGGGTATTTCACTTTACTGGAGAAGTCAGGCTCGTACGTAGCTTTAGGAACACCTCTTGTGACACGATGAGATAATTGTCGTCGTTGGGGCTCAAGCACATCCTCAACTAACGATTGGTTATGTGTAGCAAGTATTGCAGACTCAAAGGACTCATGTGACGCTATCTCTTCCATTACAGTATCATCGGGTATTGTTGGTGACTGGTCATGTTCTAACTGTGACTGGTCATGCTCTAACTATGACTGGTCATGCTCTAACTATGACTGGTCATGACTTGTTTCTGGTACAACCTTCCAAAACATCGAATCATTGTCATAGTCCAAAGATTGAACTTGATTCTGGCACTCCCCCTGAAGTTCAGGCGCATGAGGAAAAAACATGTCATCTTCATGAAACACAACATCAAGTGTAACATACATCCGTTTTGAGGGGGGATGATAACAACAATATCCTTTCTAAGTAGAGGCGTAGCCAAGAAAAACACACTGTAAAGCACGCTTTGTTAATTTAGTTCGTTGATGTTCATGCAGATTGACAAGACCCGTCCCAAATCCCTCGGGATTAATGTGGGACGTGCCTGCTCCCGTCTGACACGAGGGATAATTCCGTTCTTTGCCTAACCGGGACTACCAGAGAGCGCCAGGATCCGGAGGAGGAGTGTGATGTCTTGGTCTCTGCTACAGCCCGCATCCACGATCAACCTGAAGGGCATTCAAAACATCAAAAGTCGCGAGTGGACAAAACAAATATTTTAATAAAAACATTTCACCAGAAGAAGATTTATGCACTTCACTAAAAACATGCATGCATTCGAAAACCGTTTATCAAAACATTTACAAAACCATTAAGGCCTTAGCCCAAAATCGTATACCATAGGGACTCTGCCCAAATCAAATCAAGTGGGTCTCAGCCCAAAACCAGTCACATGGGAACTCAGCCCAAAACTCGTTTCTGAAATCATAAAACACGGGGTCACAGCCCCAAACCATTTTCCAAAACATAGAACATGGGTTCTCTGCCCCCAAATCACTTTCCATGAAATCTCATATGTATACACATACATATAACCCATCCTCGGCACTTCCGAGAATATTCCAACTTGAGGCACACAGCCCCTAGGGAACACATCCCCAATATATGTCACGATTCATCTCTATACTAGTGTGCATACTACTCGGGGTCTCACTCCGAGTCTACCCCCAGGAATTCTCCATCAAGGAGGCTCTATCATCCAGGACTACCTCCAGGAATTCTCCATCTGGGAGGCTCTGTCCATATCCAGGATCTACGACATCTGGATGGCTGTCTCTGGACTCAGTCCGAGACTATATCATAACTCCCACTCCCGGAATGTGCTCCCTATGGGGATACTCATCCCGGTTAGTGGATCGTGACTCTCCCGGTCAACAGCAGGAAAAGACCTAATAAACTCATGTCGGAGGGTATATACATTTTCAAATACCTTCTTTCTCAAAATATATTTCAACTGGGTCTCATACCCGATTCATCTCAACGGGATTCCTCGAATCCGATTCAAATTCACTTTCACAAGCCTCGGCCTAAATCCACATTTCAACAGGGTCTCAACCCGAATTCTTATTTCATAAACTGAACTGGGACTCAAGCCTTATTTCACGATCAACAGGGTCTCAAGCCCGATACCACAATAATGGGGCCTCGAGCCCGATTTCACAATCAACTGGGCCTCTAGCCCAAAATCACAACGAACGGGGCCTCGAGCCCGATTTCACAACTAACGGGGCCTCGAGCCCGATAACATAAATCAACGGGGCTTCGAGCCCGATTTCACAATCAACAAGGCCTTGAGCCCGATACCACAGTCAAAGGGGCCTCATGATAGGACCCACCCCGATTATCACCCCGATAACCGAGGTGAACCCTGCTCCCGTCTGACAAGCACAAGTAAAAGACTGAAAGAACCTTACAAAAACCCACAATTTACATTGCCAGACCAGGGATAAAAGTTATATCATTTACAGAGCAATTGATCGAACACAATCCATTTAATTAAAACGTGAAACCCTGTAGAAACCTCTAGCCAACCACCAGGTGTCCCTCATCTAGTGGACATAGCCCAAAATATCCAATAAGCACTGTCCACTTGTCCTTATCAGATTGGCACACTTCCCAAGGTGCAAAAAGACCAAAATACCCCCAATTGTCCAAACTACGATTTTACCCTTCACTTCCTAGACCCGTGTCTCAGTCGTCCGATGTCCGATGAAGGCGTGCCGCCTGTCGTTGTACTCAGGATGTCGAGATGTCTCTAACGGTCCTCGATTTGCGTGAAGCAACCTTGTCGTTCAAAAAGTCAACAAATGCCCCTATTTTAACCAAATTACGAAAGTGCCCTCAACCTTCCGAACATCATAACTTCCTCCTCGGATGTCGGAATCGGGCGTGCCACTTGTCTACGGACTCGTGACGTCCCGAACTACGTCACGGTCATCGGTCAATGCCCAATTGATCGTCCGAGCTAAAATTCAACCTTTTACCCGTTCCAGGGGTAAAATGGTCATGCTACGCCAAACGTCCGAAAGTAACCAACTAATCACCGATTAACATGTTAATTCGTCACTAATCACTAAGCTAATCCCGACTCTCGGGACGGGTCGTTACACCTCAAGCCCAAGATTACAACCAACTGGACCTCAAACCTGAATTCGAAAACCAACGAGGCCCTCAGCCCGATCGTATAACTCAAATGGGCCTCCAGCCCTATTTCTCATCAAATCAAATGGACTCTAAGTCCGAGGGTTTCCAATAAAAGGCGTCTCATGCCCAATTTCATATTTCTAAATCCAAAACTTATTCATTAAACCCTCACAGAAAACATAGCACGTATAAGCATCATATAAAATCGAAAATCTCGAAATACGTGCAAATACATAAATACTAGCTACCAAAAACATACGCACTCATGGAATCACAAAAAATTTATTAAAACACTTATAAAACATTTATACATGCATCAGTTTAGAAAGAAAGGTCCACTCACTGGCCGTCCGAAGCCGCGCCTCGATACGCGAGCTATAAGCCTCTCTCGGGCCAATCGTTGCCTCTGGGGTTCCCGAAATTGTCCAAATTAATTTAGAGGGTTACTAACTACTTAAATAACCCATCACTAAAGCCCCGTAATTCTGGAATTTTTAACTATTTTTAAAGTCGATCCTAAACCTTCGGACGTCCCGAACTTTATCGAAACGGTGTCTGATCGACTCGAAACCAGTCCCAAAATGTTTGTTACATCAAATAGATGATTTCACATGTTGGAACCACCCCCAAAAGATGGTCCACGCGTCCACACGCGCCGCCCAAAAGGGCTGCGAGTGGGAGCCACGCGCCAGCACTGTAGATTGTCCTTGTCCTCGCGACAGGTCGGTTTGAACCGGTTCGAACCAACCCGGTCTAACCGAATCGGCGCTCCCAGTTTTTCTTATTCTGACCACCAATTCGACCCCGTTTTCTTCCAATTTCATCTCTACCTCTTCGTCTACCTATTCCCCATCATCTTAAGTCCTTAAAAACAAGAAAACGGCTAAAGTTCATACCTTTCGATCGAGGAACCGTCGCCCATTTTTCCAGCCGACTGCCTGGTTTGTTCAGCCGGTCTTAACCCATGATTTCAATCCTCACGACCTCGGCTAATCCCTAGAAACAAAACTAAATTAAAAAGAACATCCCATAATCACTCAAATTCGAATTCCAAATTCGAATCCAACCCGTTCCTGCGCGGGTTCACGATTTTTGTGTCCTCGCCGCCGTCCACGGCGGTTTGTCATTCCCCGGCCACTAACATCAGTCCCTCTCTCACGCAGTCTCACAATAAGAAGTGGATGAAGGTAGTTGAGGGTTTGGGTGGTGACTTTTCGCATGGGTTTCGGGTTGTTGGAATGAAATAGAGAAGAGAGATGATATGCATGAATGTGGGAAAAGAGGGAATGGATCCCCTAGGGTCTGGGAAATATCTGAGCCCACAAAAGACAAAACAGAATTCCATTGCCTCGTAAAACGTGCCATTTTGAATAGTTCTCAGAAACTTCAGTGAACCGTAACTTCTCCGTCGAACGTCCAATTTTGACGTGCCGCTTGTCTATGGATTCGTATCACCTCGATCTACGTAACGGTCCTTAGCCCTCGACCATCGGACATTCTGGGTCAAAAGTTAACTTTGTGCCCTCGTTCAGGAGCAAAATCGTAATTTCGCCCCGAACGTCCATTAATCCTCGTCTAATCCTCGATTAGCCTCGCTAATCCGTCATTAATTCTTAATTAATCCCGGTAATGCGGGACGAGTCGTTACATAGATGAACAAATGTTGCACATCCAAATACATGTGGTGACAGATTAGGTACGGCAGGAGCAGAAATTGCGGTTAGTGAGAGCTTGATATGGTGTCATAAATTTAAGAGTACTAGAGGGCACTCGATTAATCAAATATTCTGCAAATTTTAATGCTTAATTCTCCCCAATAAGTTAACGGCATGTGTGCTTCAATCAATGAAGCACGAACAACTTCCAACAAATGATGATTTTTTCTCTCTGCGACCCCCTTTTTTTGGGGTGTATAGGGACAAGTAGTTTAATGAACAATTCCATGGGTCCCCAAATATTTTTGGAAATCTACACTCATATATTCCCCTCCATTATCAGAACGAAGAACTTGAATTTGGATTTGTATTGAGTACTGACCCTTTTGAGGAACTTTTCAAATAAGGAATTAACTTCTCCTTTTGATTTCATAAGACATACCCAAGTAATCCTGGTACAATCATCAATAAACATAACAAACCAACGTGACCCACCTAAGGTAGCAATCTTAGATGGACCCTGTGGAGCCCAAAATCACTCAAAAATTGTGGAGCTGCCACGTGGTCCATAATTCTAGAAATGACCAAATTGCCCCTGGCAATAGTACTAATGACTTGAAAACACCCGCACATTAAATAATCTATTTACCAGCTAAATACGTTATTTAATCGGGTTAAAAGTTTCCGTAATATTAATATTCTCCCCGAGAGTTAATTTTCGTTATTCTTAGTAACAGACAATTAATATTAAAACACAATAATTATCATTTTTATCATAATGAGCTATTATTATAATTATTAAATAATATATTTAATTAATAATATATTATTTATTAATTACAAATTCAACCGACCAATCAGAACGCTCTGAGGCTCCCAAGGTTTTCCTATAAATAGCGGAGCTCATTTCACTTTCCAGGTAATTCTGTTCAACGCTACTTAAACTCTTGAGATTTCTCTTTCGAAGCTGACTTAAGCATTGGAGCGTTCTTGGTCGAACACCCCCCGGGTCTCGATCATTGAACGAACGATAGCTTACTGTTTTGCTTGTTTGCAGGGATCCTTGAGTCTTTTGAGTTTAAAGGACGAATTCTGCTTCAACAATTGGTGCTTTCATTGAGAGCTTGAAGATATTCAAGAAGTAGCTCTCACGATTGTTCATCGTTCATCCTACTTCGTTCATCGTTCTTAACGTTGATTTGAAGATCTTGAACGTGTTCATCGTTCGACAAATTTTCATTCAAGATTCGCTGATCAAGTATGGCCAGGGTTCGACGATCCGTTCGTTCAGCTGGAGAAGGTGTTTCTGCCTCAACTGCCCAGACGAGGAATGAAGCACGCATTGAGACTCCAGAGGAACGCCCAACTCGACCCCGTCGAGTGTCCATAGAAGCCCCCATGGAGACACAAGGAAGGATGCCGACCTTCAGCTTCAGAGCGTTTGCTTCTCCAACAGCCCAAGTGCCTGCGCTAGGGGGAGGAACTTCAACCTTGCAGCAAGTAGGCGGACGGTTGATGGAAGGAACATCAAGGCTAGGTTAGCCCACAACAAGCATGGATTTGCGGGACTACTTGGATGGGCGCCACGACGTCTCAGGAAGGAGTCACCACCAACCTCCCCATGACAACTTGGCGCAGCAAGTTGAAAGATTGAGCAGCCAAGTTCAACTCCAGTCAGAGCTCTTCCAGCGACTTCTGGCAGATAGACCAGCCCGAGAACCAGAGAGACATCCCACTTCGCGTGGAGGGCAAGAGAGTGTTCCAAGAAGTCTGGGGAAGGAAAAAGTTCGATGCCAAACAATGTCACAGGACACTTCACTAAGTGACTCCGGGGAAGAAAGTCACACTCGTCGAGCAAAGAGTCCGCAATGCCCAAGACCATCGGCACATGAGCGGCTCGGAAGTAGGATCGGGGCAACTTCACGGGTGGAGCGCTCACATGGGAGCAGGGGGCAACATCAGACTCTGCAAAAAACTCCAAGACAATCTGCCCATGACAGTGATGGGGAGGATGAAGCTTACTCCCCTGCACGACCCCAGAGGTCAAGGGGAGGGGCTCGAGAAAGTTCCCGATGATCAACTCGTAATGACTCTTCACTTCAGCGAGGTGCGTTGCAAGCTAATGATATCCAAAAAATTTTGGACAGGCACCTTCGAATTCAACGAGATGGCGATCTAGAGGATGATCTACGTCGTCAGATTCAGCTATCCACACCCTTCGTGAGGGATATTGAGGAGGAGCAATTCCCTCAAAGGTTCGCGACGCCAAACTTCAATCCGTTCAAAGGAAATTCTGACCCGGTGAAGCACATAGACTACTAACGGGGACTCATGGTCCCCCACAGACACAACGATGCGCTCATGTGCAAGGTGTTTCAAGCCTCTCTTCAAGGTCAAGCCATGACGTGGTTCAAGCATCTCCCCCGGAGGTCGATCGCTTTTTTTTGAAGAGTTGGCTCTGGCATTCGTCAAGGAGTACTCGCAGCTTCGTACGGTCGAGGTAAAGGAAGACCATCTCTTCTCCATAAGGAAGTGAGAAAAAGAGAGCTTCCGATAATACATTCGGAGGTACTGCGAGGAAAGGTCTAGAATTGTTGGCTGCATCGACCTTGTTGCTGCAATGGCGTTCAAACAAGGGCTTCCCCTGGACAGCCAGCTCTACGGAGACATTGTCATGGGCAATGCACAAAGTCTCACCAAGATGCTCTCTTTAGTTGAGCGACATGCATGTTGGGAGGATGAGAAGGGTGCTGTACATGCGCCAGATTATGCCGAGACCAGTAAGAAAGCCTTTGCACCGTCACCACAACGCAAAGAGGACGTTGGTGGCAAATTTTCACATGGGGGGTTCAACAAGCATAAGGCGAACCAAACTCCTAATGACTCAATCGTCGAGAAGCCTAAAATGCAATTTTCAATACCAGTCCACCAGATTCATAATGAGATCAAGGACAAGACTTGGTTCAAAAAACCAGGACCCGTCAAGGGAGATCAGGAGAAAGCTGATAAAACCAAATGGTGCGTCTATCATGAATGTTATGGACACAATATCAGCACATGTATATCTTTTGAAAGATATCTCCAAAATCTCATGAAGGAGGGGCATTGCACGGACTACATCAAGAAGAAGACTGCAAATCACATGGAGAACAAAGAGCCTAATGAGCCAGCTTCAAAAGTAATCTGCATCAACTAGCTGCATGTCAAAATTAGAGAAATGTAGAAGTCTATGGAGCTTTCAATTTTTCTTTTCAAGTTGTCTTCTAAATTCAAGTATTGTGCATTTGAATTATCAATAAGATTGAAAAATTGTTCTGAATTCATACCAACATGTTTGTACAATTTTCAAAACTTATACCCTCTAGCATCAAAGCCTTCGGCATCGAAGCACCCAAGTCTTCGCCATGCGAAGCATTTAAGCCTTCGCCTTGCGAAGCATTCAGCCTTCGCCCTGCGAAGCATCCAAGCCTTCGCCTTGCGAAGCATCTAAGTCTTTACCATGCGAAGCACCAAATCCCTTCGCCTTGCGAAGCATCTAAGCCTTTGCCATGCGAAGCACCAAAGTCTTCGCCTTGCGAAGCATCCAAGCCTTCGCCTTGTGAAGCATCCAAGCCTTCGCCATGCGAAGCATCCAAGCCTTCATCATCGAAGCATCCAAGCTTTCGCCATGCGAAACACCTAAGCCTTCGCCTTGCTAAGCATCCAAGCCTTCGTCCTGCGAAGCATTCAAGCCTTCGTCCTACGAAGCATCCAAGTCTTCGCCTTGCGAAGCATCCAAGCCTTCACCTTACGAAGCATCTAAGCCTTCGCCCTGTGAAGCATTCAAGCCTTCGTCCTACGAAGCATCCAAGTCTTCGCCTTGCGAAGCATCCAAGCCTTCGCCTTGCCAAGCATCTAAGCCTTCGCCTTGCGAAGCATTCAACCCTTCGTCCTGCGAAGCATCCAAGTCTTCGCCTTGCGAAGCATCTAAGCCTTTGCCTTGCTAAGCATTCAAGCCTTCGTCCTGTGAAGCATTCAAGCCTTCGTCCTACGAAGCATCTAAGCCTTCGCCTTGCTAAGCATTCAACCCTTCGTCCTGCGAAGCATCCAAGTCTTCGCCTTGCAAAGCATCCAAGCCTTCGCCCTGCGAAGCATCTAAGCCTTCGCCCTACAAAGCACCCAAGCCTTCGCCCTGCGAAGTGTCCAAGCCTTCATCATGCGAGGCACCTAAGCCGAACCCTATGAAGCAACCAAAACTTCGTCACGCGAAGCGACCAAGACTTTGCCCAGCCAAGGACCCATGTTTTCGCCATGCAATACATCTCAACCTACGCATTCCAAGCCTTCCACCAGTAAGTACTCAAAGTTTTTCTCTTGGGAGCACTTTAAGCCTTCTAATAAGAAGCAAAAGCACTTCCTTTAAGGCAGCACTAAAGCGTACGCTAACTTAGTTGAAGTCCAAAGTTGGACGCCCATGGTTACAACGGGGGCATCTAATGCATGTATTAGTTTGGACTCAATCAAAACGCATGGTAGAATTTTGCAAAGAGACTAGACGATGAGATCTCAAAATTCTTCATAAGTACTGTTTTCATTTATTTGAAGGATGGTTGGCTAATCACATATCGATTGCTCAACCCAATTATTGACTACAAGAAATGTAAATACAAATCATTGTCATAACAAAGCAAAAGCAACTAAGGATGCATGTCTTCACGACCCATCGTTTTTTGAAACTCAGCACACTCTTCTACTAAAGGATCAGACTCTATCTCTATTACAAGCTCCAACTCTTTGGTGGCGATCCCGCTCCGGCTCTCCGTGCCCAGAATTTTGCACTTCGTTTTCCTTAAACCACAAAGTTGTGGGGGCATGTGGTGATAGCGAGCAGTCAACTTTCAACTTCAACTTCAGTCTTCAACGTCGGATTGGGCTTCTGGAACGTCGTTTTGAGTTTGTTGGAACTTCAGTCTTCAGCGAGTAGTCGGCTTTCTTAGCCTTCCCATCATGCTCAAGTTCAGGCTCAAGCTCCATGTTCAGTTCAAGCTCCAGCTCTGTTGTGGTAATCCCGCTCCAACTCTTCGTACCCAACTTTTGTGTTTTATCTTCCTTAAAGCACAAAGTTGTGGGGACATGTGATGGCAGCAAGCATCCAGCTCTCAAATTTTGGATTTCAACATCTAACTGTCTGACTTTCTCTTAGGAATCATGCAAGCGTCCACGCAGCTGAAACAGACCCGCTGCTGGGTTGTGACACGTCTCACATCAAGTGATAAGACTCCTCGCCTCCCTTGCTACAAGCTTCGATGTTGGCACCACGTGCACTTGAAGATGGCAAGTCTATAAATGCACCAAGCTTCGATGTTGTGCCTTGATCCTCATGTGTCAGGCCATCTATCTTCCAAGCATCACATGCATGATCATTGGGAGCCCTTCTATCTTCCAAGCGCCACATGCATGGTTCACCTCCGAGTAATCCTGGTCGCAAGCATATGTGAATGAACAAAATTGATGAGTCAGATCGGAAGCCACAAGCTGCCAAATCACAGGACTGACAAGCAGACAATGAATGACAACTAGAGCTCATCTACATTGAAAGCCTCCACAAATCCATTACTTGTATCCACTAGCTGCCAAACCACAAGACTGACAAGCAGACAGCGGAGGACAGCTAGAATCCGCATGCGATGATAGTCTATGTGGCAGGAGAGTGCAAACTACGCTGACATCAGATCCTTTGCAATATTGATGTCATTTGCAGAAGTTCTCCGCGCCAGCTAATGGTCGTGCTTTACAAGGAAACCCAGGCTTCAGCCTCCAATTCGAGCTCAACACATGGTGCATCTTCATTGGCACTAACAGAGCTGCCGTCAAAGGCGGGCCCTGCCTGCCCGATACACCACCCGGTGACGAACATGTGGAGAAGTCTTGTCGATGATTGGACAAAAGTCAACCAACTACCTCGCTTATCAAAAGACTCCTCGAGAAGCTTTATTCACTCCATGGCACGACATGCACTTCACCTCGCTTCATGGGATCCCTTGCCTCGCCTTGCTCCCTATCTATCGAACTCTTCTATCCACCATGCTCCAAGTGAATGGTCACTAGGAAGAACACCTCATGTCATTCGGCGCATCACCTCATGCTCCAACCTTGCCTTGCCTTGCATTGTGGCGCACCAAGCCTTGGATGTAGAATACCTCGCATCACACTTGCAGCATGCCTCGTCTTGTAGTTGTACCATGTCTCGCCTCGCCGTTGTATTGCGCCCCGCCTTGGGTTGTGACACTCCTCACTTCGAATGATGGAACTTTTTGCCTCTTCAATCCGCGAAACGCCACGAGTAAGTCAGTTGGATAAGCATCTTGATGTCAACTCCACCGTCTATAGAAGTCGAAAGCTCTAACAAAATTCAAAACACGCCATTAGATGGTCTTACAACTTGAGCTCCCCCAAAATTGAGCCTTTCGAGCTTTCGCTGCAAGTATGCATTCATGCATCTTGAAATGACCGCCTCTGAAATTGGAGCGCATCGCCACTTGAATCATCACCATCGGGCTCTCGTAGCTCCTAGAATCATAAAAAAAAAGAAACTGAAAACAATTAATACTAAACCAGTTTCTAAACAAAATATTAAACATATATTAAATATACATATATAATACATATATATATATATGTATATATATGTATATAGCCTAAGCTTCAAAAAAACGTCAAAAGAAGCATCAGTATATAATATATATATATATATATATCTATCTATATCTATAAAGCAAGCGTGCATAATTATATATACATATATTACACGTTATATATATGTAAAGCAGCAAGCGGAATGCACAAAAAAAAAAATAATAATAACTTTAAATTAATTGCTAAAATAATTATATATTCATAAATATAATGTGTATATATATACATACATATATATTAAGGAAGGGAACGTTGCAGTCATTCTTGCGCCAGCGAACACACGCCTCACCACATTCAGTAGCAGCTATTGATGCACATGGACAATAAAAAATAATACAAACAAAATGGTGTATTGGTGCAAAACTGCAATTGATGGTAGAGGATGAATCAAAAGGTGTTTTCCCCACCATGTTAATTGAGAAAGCCAAACGGAAAGAGCGCGAGCTGGCGACAGCCCATCTCATTCCCTAACACTTCCCTACCTTCTGAGCCAGAGCCAAGCTGCTGATGCTGCACTGACGCAACCAACATTCACCTCAACCTCCGTCTAGCCACTTGCGCCTGATTTCTGTAGTTTTTTAGCTGTGCGGCTCTACCACTATCCACTCTCTCTCGTGCAGCTGTGAGGCAGCAAATAATGAATGAATTCAAATTCTTCCCATGTCACCATTTGCAACGGCAGCAAATAGAAGAATAGAAATTCATTCTCACCTGGCCACCTCTTCACTTTTGCCGAGCGACAAAGCACATGTCAGTTTCATTTGAAAATAGAGGTTGCCATCTCCCTCTTAAATAATTATTTTACCCAAAAAATCAATGGGTGAATTAATTAGAGAAACCTCCACCACCTTTATTCTCCCTTCTCAACGGCATTGCATGGCAGGATTCTTTTGGAGGTTACAAACCTTCCTTTAAACAGAAAGAAATTAAACCACCATCATCAATATATGATCAAACCGTTTTGATTCTGTGAAATAGAAGTTATAAACTTTTACGGAAAAGAAATGAAACCTCCATCAGCAATTAGGGAATTTATCACAAGCAGATCACAAGTCAAGCCCAGTCACATAGGCTCATCAACCTAAAGTAACATTCCGAACCCAACGGAATTTATCCTGCACATGAACAATGCAATACAAGACAGAGTCCTACTCCAAACAAGATTTACTAGGACTTTCGAAAACCTACTTCCCTTAGGATTCCTTGAATTCCTAAGCGAAGTGGGGGCATTTGTGGAGCCCAAAATCACTCAAAAATTGTGGAGCTGCCACGTGGTCCATAATTCTAGAAATGACCAAATTGCCCCTGAAAATAGTACTAATGACTTGAAAACACCCGCACATTAAATAATCTATTTACCAGCTAAATACGTTATTTAATCGGGTTAAAAGTTTCCGTAATATTAATATTCTCCCCGAGAGTTAATTGTCGTTATTCTTAGTAACAGACAATTAATATTAAAACACAATAATTATCATTATTATCATAATGAGCTATTATTATAATTATTAAATAATATATTTAATTAATAATATATTATTTATTAATTACAAATTCAACCGACCAATCAGAACGCTCCGAGGCTCCCAAGGTTTTCCTATAAATAGCGGAGCTCATTTCACTTTCCAGGTAATTTTGTTCAACACTACTTAAACTCTTGAGATTTCTCTTTCGAAGCTGACTTAAGCATTGGAGCGTTCTTGGTCGAACACCCCCCGGGTCTCGATCATTGAACGAACGATAGCTTATTGTTTTGCTTGTTTGCAGGGATCCTTGAGTCTTTTGAGTTTAAAGCACGAATTCTGCTTCAACAGACCCCAAACATCAGAATGAATTATCATAAAAGGAGCTGAACTTTTATTCAAACTATCGGAAAAAGAAACATGATGGCTTTTTGCAAGTTCACAAACATCACAACGAAAACTACTAACATCAATTCCAGAAAATAAAGCAGGAAACAATCTCTGCAAATAACTAAACGAAGCATGTCCCAAACGCCGATGTCATAACCAGATATCAAACTTCCTTTTCTCGCCCTGATGACTAGTCACTACCATCGCCTGGATTAATTTTGCTGAACTGTCAGACACTAGATTCAAGTAATAGAGTTTCCCTCGCCTAACACCATAACCAATCGTTGTCCGAGTTCGGATGTCCTTAAAAACACAACAGTGAGGCCAAAAAAATCACAATACATTGTAGAGTAGTAGTTATTTGGGCAACTGACAGAAGATTATAATCCAAAGATGGTACGACTAAAACAGAATCCAAATTCAAGGTATCGGTGAGGGAAATTTTTCCCTCTCCAACAATAGGAGCAGAGGCACCATTAGCAGCAGAAACAATATTTTGGGTGGATGGTTTGAGGGATAAAACATGTCTAGAATCAAAAGTCATATGTTTTGTAGCACCAAAATCAATTATCCACGTACTATTCGAAATAGTTGCAGATATTTTTTAAGGTTTAGCATGAGTACTTGTAGTGGTAGCTAATGTCGAAGCATGTTTGACCCCATCATTCTCCCCATCAGGTTTAGTTTTAACCATAGCAGCAGTCGAACTCGTTTTAGAATTTCTCTTCCTTGGGTCACGATTATGATCCCACCAGTCAGGATAGCCCACAATTTCATTGCACCTCTTCACGTCATGACCAGATTGGTTACAATGCATACAAAAAAAAATCTGATGAGGGATGAGAATTACCCCTCGAACCATTGTACTGTGAGGATGACCAGTCACGGGACTGGTACGATGATGACTGGTCACGTGAACGATTCTGGTTGGAACGATTATTTCGAGCCACCATTGCTGAGGCATCCACTGTTGCTACTTCAGAGTTCATGGTTTCTTGACGTATAGATTCACGCCGAACAAGTGCATATGCCTCTCCCAATTCTGGCACAGGTTCTTTTCGCAATATTTCACGACAAATTTGTTCATATTCAGGGTCCAAGCCTGCAAGGAAGATATGGACCCTCTGTCGGTCGATAGACTTCCTGTAGGTTTTAACATCATCTTCATGTTGCATGACCACCTTATCACGATGATCCAATTCACTAAATATCTCAGTCAATTCTCCATAAAATATAGAGATATTTTCCACTTTGTTTGGTGGAAAAAGCTTTTTGGTTTAATGGAAAAACCTGCAATTCATCTGTTCCATCATAGAAGGCCTTAGTGAGAGCACTCCACACATCCCTCGCGGTAGGTAGGCGCAAATAGCGCTTCATGATGTCTGGATTCATAAACATCAATAACCTTCTGGTTGTCAGCATACCAGTGTTCATAATTATCATCATCTTCTGTGGGTGGTTTATCTTTCCCACGAATGAACTTCAATTTTCCTTTTTCAGCGATGAGCATCTCTACTAGTCGAGACCATACATCATAGTTGGATTTGGTGAGGATAATCCACGGATTGAATGCAGATCCATCAAATTGAATGACAATTGGAGTGACGGGTTTGGTGCCAGAAACTCCAACGTCATGTTTTGGAGGTGGAGGGATTTTTGTCATTGCCGTAACTAGTCACAGGTATTTGGTGTTTCAGGGTTTCAAGCGGGTTCAGAGGTACGGTGAGGTTTTAGGGTTTTAGGGTTTTAGGGCTTCAAACAATTCAAGGGTACAGCTCTGATACCAACTTGAAATTCAGAGTATTAAGAATAATTCAATTTGTATTATTCTTCTCACTAAGAGGCTTTATATAAGAATACAATACTAATTACAAGTAATCATATAGATTCCTTCTAAAATAAAGAGATCTAATTTTTAGAAGGAAAAAAAAACCTATTTTAACTAATTACATAAAAAATACATAATTGAATAAATCTTGCAACAATAATAAATTAGTAAGAACAATGGTGATGAAGAAGAAGTACACATGTATATAAGTGGGATGTGCATGGATTACTCTCAGTCTCTACTCTGCCGAGTACGACATGTTTCGTGAGTTTTAGTCATATCATATTATTATAATGGAGCGTATATATACATATAATAATAAATAATAGAAGCTGAAGGGGTGAGGGCCTGAGGCTGTAGATGAAAATGCTTGTAAGTTGTGGCAGCGGCTTGGTGGCCGCTGAAGGAGTGAGGGTGGCAGTGGACACATGGAGGGAATTATGGGAGGCCAGCACCATAGAACTCGTGTGCTGCCGAAACGTGTCGACGGTGACGGAGGAAAACAGAATATTTAGGGTGCCGCGCCGCTGACTGATATCCATACTTCCGTCCCATCAATGTAATGATCACTATTTTTGGCGTCCTCACTAATAACCACTGTAATCACATTATATTATTGTTATATATATAAATTGTTTTTTTAAATAAATATTATTATTATTTTTTAATCCTATACAATAATGATTACAAGTATCATTAAAGTATAGTTATCAGCTTCAATTATGAGAAGTACAATTGGTTTAATATGAATATATTTCATTTTGTGAAAGCAAGAAATGGGAGGTCTTTTTATTTTTAATAAGAAAATTTAAGACATTTTTAGATTACGAATCAAGTTCAAAAAATTAAAAACTAACGTTAAAAATGCGATAATTATAAGTAATTAAGAATAATGCTGAATAATTTGATAAAAAGACGAAAGGGGAATGTGCGCATGTGGTTGTGTGTTATCTCTGCTAACTGTCTTACGATTGTCTGACCAAAGTAAGACTATAGTCAAACTCTCGTACGTCACGTGCGATGCTCTGCTGACTACTGCTTCTAGTATTTCTTTCCATTGGCTTTGTCTGCCACATCTCGCTTCTTTCTTCGATCGACCTCATTAGTTTCGTACGACTCGTCGTTCCTTCCTATACACATGAAGAATAATTCCAATTCCAATTTTTTATTTTTGTAGGAAAGACCAATGGGGTCCACACCCAGTACGCCAACAAACCAAACCAAACCATAATCACTTATTTTGATTCCATTTTTAATATGACAATTTTATACGAGAATAAATTCTAATTGTTGATATTTGATACATTATTTTGAGAATGAATCATAATCGCTAATATATTCGTGTACGAATGGTACAATACAAACAATAAGTACATTTTATTTTGACAAACTATCTTTAGTAGAATGGGCGGAATGGAATCAATAGAGATAAGGAGCTCATTCTATGCTTGAAGCTGAATTAACAAATCACGCAGTTAGGATTTCACTTTTCGTGTGGGTACGGTCAAATAAATGGCGCATTCCAGTCAAATGGAACCAAAATAGACAAGGAGCTCGCCGGCCATGAAATGCCATTCGACAAATTACACGATCAGAATTATTGTAATGCCGAGTGAAACTAAAATAGACACAAGCTTTACTCTTAAGTGCCGTAATTGAGTAGTCGCACACTCGCACCTAAAAAGAAAGAACCAAGGCATTTGCAACAGCTCCCTCCGTACATAAGCGACAAAAGTAGAAGGCATGCCCCACTAAAGCGAAAACATGAAAGCAAAGGAAGAAAATAAAGCATTCCATTTTGGGGCCTCTTTCTTTACAAGAAAGAACCTCCTCTAGGTTGGACCAACTTAGGTGGACCTTACTTATCCAAAAACATAAAATATAAGAGAAGAAACTTACGTGGACCCACAAATAAAAGCAAAATAAACGCGTGGACCCACCCAATCAACATTCGAATTTTTTTTTTGTTTAAAAAAAAAAGAAACGCCGAGGCTCCTCCTTTAGCCATAAGCTTGAAGAAACAATGCAGCTTCCCTACAATCAATCTCTGTCCTCATCAAAATTGTTTTTTTTTTCTTTTCCCAGGATTATATCTTCCATCTGAATCATACCAACTTTGCAATTAATTATTAAAATAAAAAAAGACTTGCAACCCCATTGTAGATAGATATCCTATTTCCAAATTATCAATTATCAAATTATTAATTATCAAATTATTCCTATGCATATTTGATCATTGAAAACGAGGATTTTTTAAAGCATGTAAAAGTAAAACTCATGACTACAAAAAAAAAATTCAAACGAATTAGAGATACTTTATCATCGGTATGTATCTAAATGATGTTTGAAGTGAAATGTCAATTCAATTGATACATATCATTGACAAAATGATCTCTTATTCTTTTAAAAATCAACTGTTTCAATTACCACGCATGCATAGAAAAAATTTGGTAATCATCAATGGAGCAACACGCATATAAACTCTAGGGTGGATGCAAGTATTGCTCTTAAATAATTAAAAATATCAGCGAACCAATGGTGCCTTGGTTAAACACTCAACGCAAAACTAATCTAATTTGTTTATTTAAAGATTTCTTGAGGTTTTAAACAAGATTAATGAACATAGCAAAGAAAACCTAGCAAGTCAAATGGCCCATGTATGCCTCACATTACATTATTCTAAGACAGCCCAAGAATTTGAAAAGTTTGGCTACCCAGCCTCAGCTTGAAAGAGGTAGGCCAAGATGGTCATCACCCTGAACATTCCCTACATGAAAATGAAAACCGATTTCATATGATAAAGCCGTTAACTAAGGAGATTTTGTCCCCCTAATTGCACTTAAGCATCCAAAAAAAATTTAACTAACTGCTATATTTCTTGATCAAGCTGACTTTCCATCTATTGTGGGGGCATGAGTAAATATTTTGAAGAAAGGGATACGATGAAACTAGAACGAGAAAAATGGGGATAACAACAAGAGACTTACTATAACCCAAATGATAAAAACATATTTGAGCATACAGAAGTGAAATTCATTCTCTAAAATTTTGTCACTTTTCATTCTCTGATTTTAGCCGACGGCATTTCCCTCACAAAATGAAAGGTGGACACGCATCATCATCAATCACCGAAACCAAGTGGGGGCATGTTTTGTTAGGTTTTTGATATGATGACAACATATATTACTTAAAAACAGTTCGACATGAATATATTTTACAAAAACAAGGATTAGAAAAAGACCTCGAAAAAGTATGAGTGGTAACATATGGGCCACTTACAAGCTAGTGCACAATGATTATCAACTTCAATCTACTGATTCAACTTGCAAACATCAATGAACTTCTGGATTGCATTGTGGTATTAGGTGCCCTGAACCCACAACAAACATGATATTAAAGACAGCTAGCACCACTATCCAGCCATGGAGTATCTTATTATATCAAAAGGTTTCCTATCTTCACAGTGGTTTTCCAAACAAAGAGAGGACAACATATCGAATCAAGAATAATTTACTTAGCACAGAATAAAAACAAATTTATTGTGTTGAATATATTCTACAACTGAAAATGAGCTTCTTAGGGGGAGAGATGAATATAAATCTTTCTTACTAGTAGCCCCCTTAGAAGCCATCTTAGTCTTTCAAAATCATCTGCAATAGTCAAATTTGCAAACCCCTAAACTAGAGGGTTCTGCTTAGTGTCTGTTTGGTCCTTTGTTCAGGTTATTATTAAATTGCAAACTGACCACATATGCAGCACCATATAGCCCCCACTAATCATTGACTAATAAGTATATCTGCTACAGTTCATGCTCCGAGAAACAATTGAACCACATTGGCATCCAGTGGAACTTGAACCTGGTTATCTGGAGCATGGCATCATCAGTAAAAATTTCTGTGGCGACGGGGAGGTACAGAGAGGGAGAAAGGAGGGAAGAATAAATATGCATACCTCCCAATATAGTTGGTTGCAGTCCATACACTGCCAAAACTCTAGATTCTTGTCAAACAGGCAGTTAGGAATTCTTTGGAAACCTTTTGCAGCCTCAACAGCCTCTTCGGTTGACAAGGGCTTTTGAATAAATCTACCATTGCATTTTGGGCATCTTGTCATCAGCTGATGCTCAATTATTTTCAATTGGAAGGTTTCAATTACCTGCATATTTGAATGTTGTGATCTACCAGCATGTATTGGCTATACACTTCCAAAACTAAGCCTCAAACTAAAAGCTTAAGATCTTCCATCAAGATACATATCATATCTTCATCAGATAACCAACTTTTACTAAATTCTTAAGTTTATTTTTTCGCCCAAATTTAACTAATCATAGTAAGGTGGTAATACTAAATTTTTTTCAATTGAAGCAGCATTAAATCAAATGTCGGACAGAAGATGGTGAGATATATAGGTTACCCTGAATGACCATGTATCATTTGCAATGTATTATGCTTTTTAATTGATGCTTTCGAAATAGTAACGCATGTACAAATGCGAATTCTCAAGGAAGGTGCAGAATTTCAAACTGAGCACAGGCATACCTCAAGTAGCTGCTCATTCTTGAGAAGATTCTTCACCAAACAGATTTGATTTTTTATAAGGTAACCATGTCTCAGCAGCTTGGCATCCCTAGTCAGTAGCACTCTCTTCTCTTTATTTGCTTGTTCTATTAACTCCCTGTGTAAAAGGAAACCAAGTTAATAGCTATCCAAGACATCTTAAACATATTCAAACTCTACAAAATATTTAACATATAAGAGTTTACTCATGAGAATACCTGGGTTCAGGCCTTTTTGCAGATGGGATTGCAGCATTAATCCCAACACATCTTAAATGTTTAGCTAAGCCTTGAACCTGAAAGACAACAAGGAAGCATATGGCACATCACATTTCAGCAGCAGAAACTCTATGTTCCCACAATAACTCTTATAAACAAAGAAAGAGAGGGATGAGGACTTCAAATGCCAATCACTGTGTTACATTGAACCTCTGTGAACATTTTGGCCAATATAATTGGCATCAGTGAAGTCAGAAACGGAAGAAGTTAAGCTTATAGCACCAAAGCATGTGGAATGCAAAAAGACAAGAGAAAACTTACCATCATGTCACATAGAAACTTCGGGTATCCATCACCCCCCAAGGTCAAATCCCATGGTGGGGGACCTTGCCAAGCTTCAAAACCCTGTCCATCCCTTTCTTTGTAAAACGAATCAGCTGATGACCTTCTTTTTTCTTTATTTTTGCTAGTTTTGGCTATTTTATCAGATTCTACCAACAAAAGTTTCCCCCCTATTTTTTTACAACCTTCAAGAGGCATTCATCCATAGGTAAGCTATTCCTATGTTGTGTCCTCAATGCCATTCCCTCTTCTGTGACTATATTATGAGAAATATAAGTAGCTGTAGCTCGGACTATATCTAAAGCTTCACCAATTTGATCCTAACAATTTTATTACATACATCGAGCTTCTCAAGAACCACCTCTTTCAACCCAAAATTCACCCTTCGGGCATGTGGTTGAGTGTGCCTATGAATCAAGTTCCCTGCGATCCAGAGTCCCAGAAATTCCATAACGAACCAGAACAACAAAAACAGAAGCATAAACACTAGTATTTCTATTTCAAGCAATCAGCGTGTATAGTATGGCAGACCTTCCTTGATGACCTTGACTTGGAAGACATTAAATATTCCAAGCAAGCATTGCGCATCCATAGCTGCGTATTTCATCTGCTCTTCTGTAAGAGGACGACATGACCAATCACTACATTGAAGTTCCTAAGAAAAGATATATCTTACATCAATTAAAGACCCTCATCCCATTCCCAACACTCCATCATGTAGTTAAAAGTCGAACAATTTGCATTTATATAGTCAAATGGGAAATTGCCTCCATATTCAAATCAAGTATAAACAGTTTTTTTTTTTTTAAAAAAGCCTTTGAGATAGAAATTCCAAGGATTTCTTTGCAGATACTTGCTAGACTCTCCATTTTCTTTGGCGTCTTCTTTCCAGGTTGCTTGTGCTGCAAATGATTGTATATGCTAGTAATATCCAAAAAGGGCTCCACCCGTGCACCATAAATTTGTACAAAATTGGTTAATATTAATAAAGGGCTGAATTGGGTTAAAAAAAGTTGGACAATTTGGACAATCCCAAGTCACAAAATATGAGCTTTTCGAAGTTTTTACCTTGTCAAACCCAGTTTCGCAGCCATGGGAGCTGAAAGTGGAAGACACGTATATCAAATCCTGCTTGAATCTGAAACCGAGTTTCAGAATATCCGGGGAAACAAATGCATCTCTCAGCAATTCCCATACCGAAGATAGGGGAATGGAGGATAAGTCGAGCAAGAAAACAACTGAGCCGTCCGACTCGCCTGAGTAACTCCCGAATTAGCAGGCGAGTTGGAGGGGAAAGACTGTTGGAAAAGATGAGTGGGCGGTGCGGATGGGCTTCCACTCGGCATCCAGCGCATGTTAGAAAGCTTAAACGTATATATATCTCTCAAATACTTAGAACTCAATAACAAAGCTCTGTTAACGTCTCTTTCTTATTCATCAAATTTGGCCTTTACAAAAACAGAAGTTACTACAAATCAAAACACGATTAGCATTCCCAGCTATCGTGATAGAAAACAAAAAATATAACTAAACTCATCCCTAAAGAATAGGACTTATTAGACGAAAATAAAGACTTGGTAAACTTACTGACTGAATAACCCTTAAACCCCTAGAATTCAGGAACTAACTCTTTCAATCTCTCCCTTAAGCTAACTCCAACTCCTTGAGTTAGATTATCTGCAGCAGAACACACTCCGAGTTGTGTCCGAAGCCTCTGAAAAATGTCAATGGCTTTGTGCATATGTCAGCGATCTGCCGTTGTGTTCCACAGTGTTCCAACTTAATCACATCATCCTTGACTAAATCCCGTAAGAAGTGAAATCTTACATCAATATGTTTGCACCTGCCATGAAAGATAGGATTCTTGGACAATTTGATGGCTGAGCAATTATCACTGAGGATTGAAATATCGATATCGACGGATATATCGCTCGTTAAATTTACGAATATCTCGTTCTAAATATCGATACCGATATCGATATTGTTTACGGCAACAAAAATGACGGAAATTTAGTCTAAAAGTCAGAAATTTTTAATGAAATTTTGGAAAAAACTTAATTACCCAATAATGGTTATATAAGACTAATAAAATTATAAAATGACATTGATATAATAAATATATGATGAATAATATGATACAATATGATTCTGGCGATGACTAATAATATAAAATCTTCAATATAAATATAAATTAAAGTAAACTACTATAATTGAATATTAATATAGTTAAAAATATAACAATAAATTGAATGTGTATAATTATCATAGGAATGAAATTGGACCTTAGTAGAAATGTTCAATAAATAATAGTATTACTATAATCACATCCACAATATCATAATAAGTGTAAATGTGCAATTAATTAATTAATTATAATGTTGAAATTACTTAATTATTGTAGACTTACTAGATGGGTGTATATGGGTTTTTACCTTTATTTTTACAATTCATTTATTTTAATATACCAATGTTATTTTTGTAGATTCTTTTACTAATAATATATTCATTTATTATTGTAGACCCACCGACTACTTGAATTGTTTTACTAATACTAATTTTTTTTTTATTATAGATTTATGGGATATCTATAATCTATTCAAACTATGCTTTTATTAACCATCAATATTTTTAACCTTAATTATAACTAAGGTCAGTACAATTTGGCACCCCTCATTTTTTAATTCATTTTTCCCACCCCCACTTGCACGTGAATGCAACAAATGCGAGGGATTGTCGGTGCTCTCATACAACTGGCAATTTCAACCCCACTACAGCGAACCCTAACTATGCTCTATAAATTATAAAAGAGTCCAAAGACCCGCCGATATTCAAATTTGTTTTTATGGATTTATGGGATATCTATTCAAAATATCCCTAAAAACCTCATTATCCTCAGTTCGCGAAAAAAACTTCATTATCCTCACTCCTCAGTTCGCTCTTCGTGAATAAAGAAGAGTTCAAAACCCGTCGATCCAATCTCGCTATTCCAATCTCAGGTTCAAAACCCGTCGATCCAGTCTCGCTATTCCAATCTTAGTTCGCGCTTCACTCTTCGATCTTCATGCTTCAAGTAGAGCCCAGAGACTCCAAGAGATAAAGAAGAGACTCTCTCAAGGTAAAAAGACAAGAGAGATAGAGAAGTCGAGAGGAGATTGGCTAAATGAGATGGGTGCAACGGGGTGAATGATTTATGTACCTCTGTACTTGAAATTTTGGTTTTAGTTTGATTTCTGCACTTCAAATTCCAATTTGAGATTTTGGGTTTTGAATTAGAAGATGAATATCAGTGGATATCGGCCATTATTGGTTGATTTCGACGATAATGGTCGATATCTCTGAAATTTTGTCAAAATCATGGATATTGGGGGAAGAAATTTCTTCCCCCCCTCTTTAGATGCCGAACCCCCAATTTAACGAAATATCGGCGATATTGCTGATATTTTCATCCATGATTATCACACAAGATTGTTGTGCAACCTTCTAGTGCAAACCCGATCTCCTTCAATACCCTTCTCAGCCATACAGCTCGACAAGCACAAGCTGCAGCTGCAATGTATTCGGCTTTCATGGTTGATAGAGTCACAATTTCTTGCTTCTTTGAGCACCAAGCCACAGCTCCACTTGACACAGCCCATCCCAATTCTCCCGGGCTTATCGCAGGATATGTCATGCTCCCGTCTGACATGAAGTGTCAGACAAGGGATAACTCAAACCTTAACCCGTTCAGGGCTTCCAGAGCGCGTCAGGATCGGTGGAGGAGTGTGATATCTCGGTCTCTGCTACAGCCCGCATCCGTGATCAACCTGAAGGGCATTAAAACTATTAAAAGCTGTGAGTGGACGAAAATCAATAGTTTAATAAAACACATTTCATAAAAAGATATTTATGCTCTTGGCTAAAAAGTATGCATGCATTCGAAAACCAATAATCAAACCATTTAACTTAATTAAATCATTAGGGTCTTAGCCCAAAACCATAAATCCAAGTATGTGGGAACTCAGCCCAAAACCGTAAATCCAAACCATGAGGGTTCCTGCCCAAATCCATTAACACCGAAAACCCAATCATAAATCCAAAAAATCCAAAATCCAAAACCATTATCCAGTAAATCCATAACTCACAATTCCATCAAATACCATTATGTGTAACGCCCCGAAAAATCCAAAAATTGTAAAATATTAAAATAATGCAAAAATGACGTTTTTACCCCTAGAAAGATATGGCTAAAAGTTAACTTTTTGTTTGGTATACTGTTTGTATATTTTGCTTGTGCCATTGTGTAGGTCTCGAAACGCTGAATCCGTAGACAGGTGGCACGTCGAAAACGGAGTTCGGATGAAGAAGTTACGGGGTTGTGAAGTGTAGGGGTAAAATGGTAATTGTGCTTAAGAAGGGTAAAATGGTAAATTTGTGTGGATTATACTTGGACGGTGGAGGGATTAGTACAACTCCACCTGATTGCTGATTCATGCCAATTATATGACTCAGGCAAAGTTGGGAGTGACACATGTCACTCACAAATTAGGATTAGTGGCATATCATGTTAATTAATGGAATTCAATTACTGTAGCATGTGTTTACTACAGTCGACTAAATACACAAACACAGCGAACATCTTCTTCTCCCTTGATCGATCCAACAACACAGAAATTAAGGGTGAGTATTAGAGAACAAAAGGGGGAGGAATTCAGTGAACATTTGAGTAAAATCGAGAGGAAATTGGACCGGGACTGATACTGAGTTTACCCGAAATTCATTCAAAATCTCCATTTTCGAATTTGGAATTTCAGACGGTTTCGTTCTAATTGGACGTGAGATTAAGCTTCCTGGGAACTCAACGACTCGAACCCAATCAATTGGAACGAGAATTGAAGGTGAAACTGTGACGATCAGACGCTGCAATTGTTTGGAAAAATCGAGCTGAGTCGAGTTACTTAGAGGTAAAATTTCATGAAATTGATCTTGATTTTGTGTTCCTTATAGTCCTATGATGCTTCTGGTGTGAATAATTGAAGAAAACAGGTCGATTTAAGGACAAACCCGGATTAGGATCCGATGAGTGTTCTTCGTGAGTCGACATGTTTTATGGTTTAATTGGTTCAATTGAAGGCACAGACCTATTAGTTAGATTGAATATGTATTAATGAGTGAAAGAACGAGATGAATTGAGTTGGAATTAAGGGAAAACGAGTCGGGTCTGATCGCGGGTCTACAACCCGAATACCAGAGAAACGGGCGAGAGAGAGAACTGTAGCAGCTACTGTTCACGGCGCGTGGCTGTCACGCGCAGCCGCTTGCGGCGGCGCGTGAGGGCGCGTGACCGGGAATCTGAGGAAGGGTCTAACATACTTTTTAATGTTCGCGATGATACGGACCTATTGGCGTTAGTTTCGGGTCAATCGGAGATAAATTGAGGATAGTTTTACGTATCCAAAGCGTATAGGTTCCGTTTAAATAATATTATTTTATTCCGACAACTCGGAACTTCGTATCTAAGAGTATATGAGATTTTAGTAACCCTATATTACATGTTTGACAGGCCAAACTATTCTCGGGACAGCGGACGAGAACGAACAACTCGAATCCGAGCAATCTGGACGGTGTGTGAGTGGGCTTTTGTTTTCTACCCTAAATGCATGCATATATGTTTTAATTGCTATGCTTATGATATGATTTAAATTGGTTTGCCATGATTTATGATGTGATATGATAATTTCCGGATTTTGGGAATATTATATTATTATTATATTATTTGGGTACGAATTTCGAGAAAATTATAAAATTGTGATTTTTGGCGATGATTTATGAGAGACCATATTGACTTGATTTTGAGATCTTAATAGTTTTAAAATGAGATTCTTGATTTGTGGTATTATCCTCGGTGATTTGATGGTCTCCTCCAGACGTCGTAGATCCTGGAGTAGTCACGATCCACTGCTTGGAGATGAGTAGCTCTGAGGGGAGGCTCAATCTCAGGAGTGTGAGTTTATATTGATATCCTCCAGACGTCGTTGATCCTGGAGATGATATCACCCCAGACGTCGTTGATCCTGGGGAGGTACTCGGACTTGAGACACCCGAGTTTACACGCGTTGCATTGATATCGTGACGGGTTATTGGATATTGAGATTGGATGTTGAGGATGATGGTATCATGATTGATTTTGAATTAGATTAACTGTTTTCTTTTACTTTGATTTATATAACCTATGTTTTATATGATATGCATGCATGTTTGTGAAAACTGGAGGGTAAGACAATTTTAATAAATGTATTTCTAAACCTTTCTTTTTGTCCACTCACACCTTTACTGTTTTTGTACCCTCCAGGCCCGTGCACAGGTACCGAGGCTCGTACTGAGGCAGAAGAATAAGCAAACCGCTGCATACTCGAGTTCTGACCGCGTAGGACTTTAATCCTTGTTTGTAAATATTTCGTATGCTCTGTAAACCGGTTGACGACTGAAATAGTCAACGGTCCTAACGATATACCTATCCCTGGTTTGACTATGTGGGTTGTTGGTTATGTTATATTATGTACTTATGTATATTTCGTTAGACTATTTTTGGTAATTTAAATTCATAGTCAGACGGGAGCGGGATCATTCACGATTATCGAGGAATAATCGGGATGGGTCCTGTCAAATTGGTATCAGAGCATAGGTTTGCGGTCTGAGTTCGGCACACGGTGTGCATGGGTTGTTATACTAATCTGTTTTTGTTTACAGCTACCATGCCTCCACGACGCGAGCCTCGTGCACAGCCTGGTGAGGAGATAGAGGGTCCCGATGTCGAAAGAGCTCAGCGATTAGGAGCTACTAGCTTTACGGGCCAGACCAACCCAGACGAAGCCTATGAGTGGATTACCCAGCTGGAGAGGATTTTTGAGATTATGCGATGTCCATCCGGAGATATGGTTCCCCTAGCTACATTTATGTTGAGTAGTCAGGCCTATAGATGGTGGCGCGGTTTACAGTTGACGGGATTAGATGCTAGCACTCTGACTTGGGAAGATTTCAAGCATCGTTTTCTAGATCAATTCTATCCTCGTTCCTTTCGTAATGCGAAGGAAGTGGAGTTTCTTCAGCTATCGAGGAATAATCGGGATGGGTCCTGTCATTATGTACCAATACTCGGCATCCCCGATGCCTGGCGTCCCAGACGTCATGCCACGGTTCAAGCTACACGTGCTAATCGGACCCGAGTCAATTTCTGACATCCCAGATGTCTGACGTCCCAGACATCTAGCAATCCTGCTCCTAAGTCACTATACAGTCCGGTCGCTCCGTGCATGGACCTCTCGAAAGCAATACGTCGTGACTACTCCATCGTCCCAGACGACTGGAGGAGACAATCCATAGATATAAGGATGGTATATGGAAAACCATTTCATAAATCATCTCAAACCGTTCAAATGGGCCTACGCCCGGGATTTCCATAAAACCATCGTAATCCAAAAATCTGATTTCTCAAATCCAAAACCATTTATCAAAATCCATTTATGGGTCCCCGACCCGAAATCACATTCATAAAACACAACTGACCCTCATGCCCGATTTCGTAAACCAACTAGGCCACTAGCCCGATGCCTCATTCAATCGAATGGACTCCAAGTCCAATAGTTTGTAAACCAAATGGGTCTTAAGCCCGATTCCATATTTCCAAATCCAAAATCATACCATTGAACCATTATTAAAACCATAAACCTCGATATACGTGCAAATACAGAAAACATCTCGAAATACGTGCAAATATGTAAATCACCAATACCACAATCATCATCATAGAAATCACATATGTAAAACATATAAAACAGTTATGCATGCATCACAGTTTAGAAAACAATGTCCACCAACAAACCGTCCTACGATGCCGCCTCGATATGCGTACCATAAGCCTCCCCGGGCTAAATCACCATCCTCGGAATATCCGAACCTGTCCAAATCATACTAGAGGGTTACTAACTACTTCAAAAATCTCTCATTAAAGCCCCCTAATTTTCCAGGATTTTTAAACGCATTTTTCATATATTTTAAACCTTCGGACACTTAAAACTACCCTGAAACGGTGTCTGATCGACACGAAACCAGTCCCAAAATGTTCGTTACATCGAATAGATGAAAACACATGTTGAACACCTCCTCAAAAACACCACCACGCGCCCCCACACGTCGTCCAAAGGCGCTGCGCGTGGAACCCACGCGCCGGACTGTTCATCTTCTTCAGCCTCGGTTGGACTGGTCTGGTCCGGTCCAATCTGTGCAGCCAGTTCAGGCCATTTTCTTGGTCAGTTTTCTTCCTTCTTTCCACCAATCTTCTCTAATCTATCATATGAGTTGTTTTATGCAATTAAATCCATGGAAACTAACCTAAATCATGGTGGTTCAGCATACCATTCGCGGCCAAAAAACTCACCCTATGCTCTGAGCACATCCAAGGGCCAAAAATACTTCCTAGGGGCTTCATTTAGCTTCTAGAAACCTCAAAATCATGTTTAGGGCTTGGGTTTGAGCTTACTTGTCCAAATGGAGGTTTCGGCCGGTTGCCACCGAAATCCCTCCACGACCGTTCCACAGCCGTGTTCTCCTGCCTCCGGCCACCTTCTTCCATGAACTCGATCCTCATACGTCCACACAGCCACCAGGAACACATCCCAATAGTTATAATCGATCAAAAGTCCACAAACCCATTCTTGAATTTGAACTGAAAGCTTACCGTCCCGAGTCCCCTGGCCATCGTCCACGACGGTTGACGCCGTGAGCACCACCGTCATCATCTCATCTCACTCTCCCATTTTCATTCACAGTCCATATGAATTAGGAGAGGTTTGGAGGGGCTAATGTTTGGGAGTTCACAGTTGAAGAAAATAAGAAAAGAAGATGAAGACTTATGCGCAGGGAGGGAGAGAGAAATGTGAGGGAAAAAATATAAAATAAATAATATAATTATATAATTATATTTTAATAAAAACCATCCAATCATAATTGAGATCCACAATTTAGGGGAGATGGCTAATGGGATGAGTAATACTTGTCACTCATCCAAGGGTCACACACTAAAATATCTGCCAACCAGATTTAAGTAATATTTAATTCGAATCCCGAGACGTATGTTCCCAATTTCGATCTCGTGACCATAACTCCCCCATTAGACGTCTGATTTCGACGTGTCGCCTATCTACATACATGTAACGTCCCGATCTACATAACAGTACTCGGTCCTCGTATGTTTGACTCTCCGAGTTAAAAGTCAACATTTTGCCCAAATCTAGGGGGAAAATGGTCATTTTACACTGTCCGTCCGATTTCTCTTGATTAATCCCCGAGTAATCATACTAAATCCATAATTAATTACTACTTAATCCCAATATTCGGGACTGGTCGTTACACCACTACTCATCAAGAATGCAAACCCCGAGGTGTTCTTTCTCCTATCAATATCACCAGCATAGTCACTATCAATGAAGAGCTTCAGTTCTTTCTCTCCACCTCGCTTATACCATATTCCATACTCAAGTATCCCCTTTAAATACCTCATTAGCCTCTTGGCTGCTTGATAGTGCATCAAAGTAAGCTTTGACATGAAGCGACTAATAAGACTCACTACAAACTGATGGTCAGGTCGTGTAGTTGTTATGTACATCAAACTTCCAATGATCTACTTGTAGAGCGTTTTGTCTACTCTTTCTCCCTCCTCATCTCTACTAAGCTTACATCCTGGCACCATTAGATTTCCCACTAGATTGCAACCCTCCATCCCAAAACGTCTTAAAATTTCCAGTGCATACTTATATTGGCTGATGTGAATTCCTGCAGGAGTTTACAACACCTCTATTCAGAGAAAGTACCTCATTTTCCCGAGATCAGACATGCCAAATTCTTTTTGCATTGAGTACTTAAACTCTTTCATCATCACAACATCATTACTAGTAAACATAAGATCATCCACATAGACACTGATAATAAGAAATTTACCTTCGTTGTTCTTCTTGAAAAACAGTGTTTGCTCATTCTGGCTCCTTTGGAATCCTTCATTCAGAAAGTATGCTTCAATACGACTGAACCAAGCTCTTGGTGCTTGTTTCATTCCATATAAAGCCTTGTGCAGTTTGTATACCTTGAGCTCACTTCCTTTGATTACAAATCTTTTAGGTTGCTCTATGAACACATCTTCTTGTAAAGCTCCATGTAGAAATGTGGATTTGTCATCAAGTTGGTAGATCTCCCAACCATTATGAGCTACCATGGCTACTACCATTCTCACAGCGTCCATGCGTGCAACAAGAGCATACACCTCTGTGTAATCTATACCATGCTTTTGAGAGTACCCCCTTAGCCACTAGACGAGCCTTAAGCTTGTCTACTTCTCCAAGTTCATTTAGTTTGGTCTTATAAATCCATTTAAACTCCAATGCATTTTGTTTCTTGTGGTAGATTAGACAGGTCCTATGTTTGATTTCTCTCGGTGGCTTCTATTTTTGTATTCATTGCCTTCCTCCAGTCTTTTCTTTTAACTACCTCTTCAAAAGTTGTTGGATCACCCGTGTTTAGTTCTTCCCTGTCAAGCTCCACCATATTGACTTCATCTTCTGACAATTCTTATAATTCTTCTCCAGTGACATAGTCACTAAGATAAGAAGGTGGTCTCCTCACTCTACCCTCCCTTGATCGTGCAACAGCTGTTTTATTGTTTATAGAGGCATCATCTTCATTAGTTGCTGGTGTCTCAGCTTCATCTTCACTCTCAGTGTTATCAGCTCCATCATCTTCACTATCTCCCCATGTTAAATCCATGAGGACTTCTTCCAATGGTCCTGAAGTACTTTACTGACGGTTTTTTCCACTCCAGGCTTCTTGAGGTGTCATGTTCTTAATAGCCAAAGTAGGTGATCTATTAAGAACATACACTAACCAGTTCACTGCCTCTGCCCAGAATGGCTTGGGAACCTTCTTCTTTTGATAGCATTGCCCTCACCATATTCATCACTGTCCTATTTTTGCGCTATGTCACTCTGTTTTTTTGTGGAGTGTATGTAGTAGTCAACTGCCTCTTAATTCCATTCAGTTTACATAATTCATTAAACTCATGAGAATTCAATTCTCCTTGACAGGACCCACCCCTAATCCCCCGAGATTAAGGGCTGAATCCTGCTCTCGTCTAACTTACGCATGACACGAAGGATAAACCGACGTCCAGCCTCCATGTGACACGTAAGTCGGACAAGGGATTCTCGATTCGATCGTCCAACAGCATCTGGACTTCCTAGAGTGCACATAATCTACTGTGGATCGTACGTGTGATGTCTCCGTCTCTCTCGACTAACAGCCCGCATCGCAACAACCTGAAGGGTATCAAAAACACAAAAAGACTGTGAGTGGACAAAAATAAAGTATAAGTTCAAAAACAGTTATCAGAAAGCACAAATACATTTTTACCCTCCATGTAAAAACCAATGCATGCATATCAATTCATGTTATGAAACCATTTCATATCAAAAACCATCAATGAAAACCAACATTGAAACCCGAGTCAAATCCGTCATTCAAATCCAAGGCCTCAGCCCAAAACCACAAATTCATCTCAAAAACGGGAACTCAGTCCCAAAACTCATCATATCCAATCATCTGAGCCACTGCCCAAAACTTCTGAAAACCAATGAATACATCAATCATGCGAGTTTGCTGGATCTCAAGTGCGCCCAAATCTTTAAACTCAAAACCATGCGCAATAATCAGGCCTTCTCGGGATATCAACGAGTCTTTAAACTCAAAACACAATCACAGGCCTCGGGGGGTATCACAATCACCGAGTCTTTAAACTCAAAACATATACCGAGTCTTTAAACTCAAAACACATCAATCAAGGGCCCTCCCCCCGTCAATCAACCGAGTCTTTAAATTCAAAACACATCAATCCAAGCCCCCCTCCCCCCCCCCCCCCCCCCCCCCCCCCCCCCGTCAATCAACCGAGTCTTTAAACTCAAAACCAGATCCAGCGGTTTTTCTTTTCTTTTTCCAGGTCTTTAAACCCAAAACCATTTTTCAATCAACAGTGAAAACCATAGAAAATCCATCTCCAAATTCGCAACAATTACTCCGTAAGCTAGCATCTGGAACCATCATCCTGAACCTAAATCCAGACTTCCTTTCGAAATCTCAAAAACCAAATTCAAAATCTCATTTCCAAAATCCAGTTTCAAAACCGAAATATCGTATATCGAAATCTCAGAAACAGGGCTCCAAGCTCGAAATCCATTTTCTGAAATCCATTTCACATCCTTGAAATCAAATCATATTTCAAATCTCGAAATCAAATCATTAAAACCATGATCAAATCACAAGATCATTCGAAATCTCATAAAACGTGTTATTCCGTAAATATCTCGAAAAATGTGCAAAACCGTAAACCATCAAGATCATAAATCAAATCATAGAATCACGTATAGAAAACATATAAAAACATATATGCATGCATCATAAGTTTGAAAGCAAAGTCCACTCACAGACCATTTCGCCATCGCCTAGATACACACGCACTTATGTCGTTCCAGGCCAATTCACTATCACCGGCTTTCCTGAACCTGTCCAAATCCCAATATAAGATCACTAACTACTTCACAATGGTCTTACTTAAGCCCCGTAATTTTCCCAAATTTTTAACTATTTTTAACTGAGGCTTAAAACCTTCGAACATCCCGAAACATATCTAGACGATGTCCGATCGACTCAAAACCAGTCTTAAAATGTTCGCTACATTGAATACTTTAAAAGACGTGTTGAAACCTCCTTCAAATACTGTGCCACGCATCCACACGCGCCATCCAAAGGGGCTGCACGTAGGAGCCACGCGCCCAGCACAGTGTCTTCTTCTTCCTCGGGTAAACCCGGTCCGACCAGTTCACGGTTCAGTCTGAACCGGCGTGGACAATTTAGTGTCTATTCCTAGTTCAATTTCATTCCTTTTATTTCTATTAGGGTCGTCCAAACATAAATGATCGATCTAACTCATTAAAACGTAGAGGTAAAGCCGTTTTGTTACCTTCCAAAGGTACACGATCAAACACGGTTTCCTTTTCTCAGTTTCCACATTCCTGGCCGTCATAAGTCTGGGTCTCAACCCTAAACGGTTCCTGGGACCTCAAGCAACCAATTGCAATCAACAAACTCGACCCGTTCCAGAAATTGGGATTAGATTAGTGACTAATGACAGATCACGATAAGTCCCTTTTGTGGATGGTAAATCTTGCACATTCCAAACTGAATCACGATAGCTAGCCCTTCTCTTATAGCTTCCCTACACTTAAGAGGTTATTCTTAAGTTCTGGCACATAATACACTGTTGTGATGACATGATTGATGCCATCGATGGTGAGTTTCACGCTTCCCTTTCCTTTCACAGCCAATCTAGTGTTGTTTCCTTGTTTCACCAACTGTCTAAATGGCTCATCCATCTCTGAGAACATTTGCTTGTCACCACACATGTGGTTAGAACATCTAGAGTCTAGAAACCACAGATCTTCTCTTTCCACGCCTTGTTCTTTCACATAAGCAATCAAAAGTACCTCTTCTTCTTCGTCAGCTTCTGCATAGTTTGCACCTTTGTTCCAGGTTGGACACTCATATTGAAAGTGTCCAATTTTGTGACATTTGTAGCATTCCACAATTGCTTTATCATAGCCTTGTCTACCTCTCCCTCTTCCTCGAGAGTTACTTCTACCTCGTCCTCTGTCCTCTTGCTCCATTGCTTCCTTCACAGCTCACCTTTAGCACCCTGCTCTTCCTCTCGATTGAGTTTCTGAAGTTTTGCTCATGAACTACAAGTGAGCTTTGTAGTTCATCAATCGAGAGCTCATCTATATCATTTGATTCTTCGATTGAGCAGATTATGCAATTGAATCTCTTCAGTCAAAGAACGCAGGATCTTCTCAACCACAATCCACCTCTTTCAACACTTCACCGTTTATACGTCTCTTATTAACCACTGACCTGACCCTAGAGAAATAATCAGTAACAGACTGACCAATTTTCATCTCTAGGAATTTCATAGTCACCTTCTTAAAGCTTGTAACACTGATCCTTTTCACCCATGCACTTCCTTCAAATTTTTGTTCATAGACTCCTAGATTTCCTTGGAAGTATCTTTTTTCATTATTGTTTCCAGAATTGTTCTGTCAATTGCCTGGAACAAGTAGTTCTTCACCCCTCATATCCTTCAACCTCAGCTCCTCGACTGCTTTATGCTGCCCTTCGGAAGTTTGAGCTGCCTCTGGGATTTCAGTCTCTATTAAATTCCAGTACTCTTTGGAACTAAGGAAATTCTCCATCAACATGACCCAGTGGACGTAATAACCATCGAACCTAGGAATTGATGGCTGAACAAAATTTCCTTTAGCTGCCATCTCTCTCTCTCTCTCTCTCTCTCTCTCTCTCTCTCTCTCTCTCTCTCTCTTCTGAATGTAGGTCACTCGAAAGCTGCAACTTTCTTTTCTTCTCAGACCCAATGAGGGCTCTGATACCAATTGTTAGAAAGTTTAAACGTATATATATCTCAAATACTTAGAACTCAATAGCAAAGCTTTGTAACTAGTGGATGAATGACGTCTATTCTTATTCAGCAAACTTGGCTTAAATAGACTTACAAAAACAGAAGTTCTT